>PYXC01000584.1:3520000-4135000 GCA_015244755.2 Tenualosa ilisha
TTTGAAAGCTCGTAGCTTTTCCAAATTGGAATGTGTGTGACCAAACGTCATGTCTCTCTGGGGCACAATAAACATGTCATCACTGGAATGCCCTGAGTCTTGATACTTGGGCTGGGGCTGAGGCTGAGGGTGGCAGGTTGGGGTAGTTTACTCTTCCCCTCTCTAGTGCATTGTCTTTGTTGTCATTTGCAGCTGACCAGCCAGTAGCCAGGAACCTTAGCCCTTCCCCCTGTTTTGATGAAGGGGTGTCCCAATTCTCTTTTAAGTAAGAGCTAGGGCGAAGGCTAGGACTACCTGGCCATTCAAATGAAAAGGCTACCATGGCCACACTCAAAACAACTCATTTCTTTTTGAGCTGTGTTTTTACATCTTATTTGTTAGTCCACAGAATGACAGCCCAGAAAAAGTTGGATGTGGTCATTACAGTAATTTCCTGAATATAAGCAAAACTATGGGTGTGTTTGTTGATTCAATCATATCAAAATGGACAAATACAAAGAGCAGGTTAAAATGAGAGTTAATTAAGAGTTAATTGTCACTTGACGATAGAGAGGATGGTGAACTCTGTGTGCTCGAGTTTGTTTGGTTTCCAATTATGAGCTGTAATTCATAAATAGATCCAGAATCTGGCCTATTTCCTCACAACTTCGTCTACCACTGTTTTCAGTCAGACTGACGTCAAAAAAATGAAGATGTCTGTCAGAAAAAGAGTGAGAAAATTTCAGTAACATCGACAAGCAGCTAATATTGATTGAATGGGGCAGGAAAATTAAACTGTGTGTTTGAAGTGAGTTTCTGAACCTCATTCAGTTAGCGTTAGTTGCCAGTTCATTATTCTGCCTATGTTGTATTTCAACTGTTAAATTTTGCATTCTTTTTCCTACCAACAACACTCAATGACCTTGAACAACAGGGCTATGGATTGATGCCACAATACTCAACAGGGCTATGGACTGATGCCACAATACTCAATAATCACATGTCCATATATATTGAAGTTGCCGTTTTCCAGTCGCACTCAGTCTCATTGTTGATCACGCTGGTGGGAACATGCTGGGTTATGTGGCAGGTGTATCATGCTCTGTCACACTCCTTATATCTGACTGAACAGTTTGTCTGTAGCTCATGTGGGTATGTGTGTCTGAGTGACTGTGGAGGTCTTTAAGGGCCATCCTCCTCTGGCAAGGTTGATAGTCAGGATTATACGCGGAAAGAATTTTCCAGAATGAAGTAACGGGGATTTCAGCTTCCTTAAAAAGTGCACTGCTGAAAGGCATCATCTGCTAATATCATTCAATCTGGGATGGAAATCTGCTTTTATTTTAACTGGACCTTATTTAACTGACATTCACACACAAATCCTAAATCTTTGACCACCTGTGTGATTGGCTTTTGAAATTATACAAAGGCAAGGGCTTGTGTGTGTCTGTGTGTGTGTGTGTGTGTTGGTGTGTGTGTGTGTTGGAGGTCATGTTGACTGAAAGATGAGTATTGCTGCCAGTTGGCAGGGGTAGAACTCAGCATGTGTGTGTGTTTAAGGCTTTTGGAACCAAGGCCTCATTAGCACACCCGTTGCCTAGAGAGCATTTTCTCTCAAGCTAATTATAAAAATGCACACATGGTTGACACCTGGATCCAAGTTCTGTGGCAGTACACAGCAGTGCGCTATTCACATGTGTAACACATTTGGAGCAGCAGCCACAGGCTTCCAGTGGCCACTCAAGAAGACATGATGTGCTTGTGTAGACTGTCAGTTGCACCATGCTCCTTGGTTATTTTTCTACTTGTGATTCAGTACAACACACAAGTTCATTGTCTGCTTTGCACATAGTTATTTGTTCCATCTGATGTTGGCCATACAACTAATTATACGCTGAACAGTGAGGGATCATCAGAGCAAATGCAGAATTCAATAGTGATTCTAAACATGAGTTTCACAGTTTCACATCTGTATTGAATTAAATGACCAATGATCATTCTGTCAACAAATAAAAAGCCTCTTCACAAGACATTAGTACCACAAACTACTACTACAAGAGATTCTGTCTTCAGAGTTGTGAGAATGAAGGTCTAAATGCTGAATGATTAGTTCTAATCAAAGCAAGTATAGAAAATCAGTGTTAATATTTGTCATTGAGTTATATTGCTGTAGTTTAACATAGAGCTTACTGTTTGCTTCATTTGGCCATCATATTTGGGCATCATACTTGAATTGCAATGATAATGCCATGTCGTTTTGTGTACGTGTGTGTGTGTGTTTGTTTGTGTGTTGGCTACTTTTTGGGGTCCTCCATGCTCCCCTAGGTGCCCTACCGTCATGCAGAATGCATGCTCTGTTCTGCTATGATATAGGAGTCCACATTTGGAAACACACATCGATGCATCTCAAGTGTTTTGATTTTCCCAGGGGTGTCAACATACTCTCAGCCCTAAATGCATATGTCCATCTTCATGTTCATTCAAACTTCAACATCTAGGAGTGTGTACGTACACACACACACACTCACACACACATATACACACGCACTCTCAGCATCTAGGAGTGTATACGTAAACACACGCATACACACACACACACACTCATACTCATACTGTGTTGGCTTGTTTTTCCCAGGGGTGTCTGTTTGCGTCTGTGTAAATCAGAGAAGTGTAAACAGATCCAGACAGCAGTGAGGATCTGAAAGGCACAGCTCGTCTGACTGGCTGCCTTGACGTATGGGCAGGCTCCAGATTTTAGTGAAAGGGCACCTGTAGAGTGCAGGGCACTAATCGGGCCATCTTTAGAATGCGCCTTACTCAGGTTTTACTAAAAGACCTGCTGACAATGTCACCTTAGGACTGAACCATTCTGTTCCATGAGGCAGAGCAGATTCAGAATCTTAAGGGTTAATTGTTCAAGTTGCAGTCTGATCGGAAACTATATATTCTGAATGACAGAGCAGAAAGCAAACAGACCTGCAGAGTAATGCACGAGTAATATTAGGGCTGGGCGATATGGCAAAAAATTAGACCACAATATATTTTTCCATATTGACCGATACCGGGCGATAGAACCTCAAAATCATCTTTAATTGACTGGACTGGGCAGAACCACATGACAACACATGTGATAGTGTGCTTTCAAGGAAGAGTACATGAACACAGAGTGGAACGCACAGAATATGAAGAAAAAGTTAAAAGAAATAATAATAATAACAGAAAAAACAAACAACGATTAGTAGTCATGAGCTTGATCATTGTCAATTAACGGTTGCCATTGTCGGTTTGATACATTTTTCGAGTCATTGCCCAGTCCGAAGTATATATAGTGTGTACAAACATAGTGTCATAAACATTTCACATTCTGTAGCCAGTGCGCATTGGTTGCAGAAAGCCACCCTAAGTAATACGCTGTAATGTAAAATTGGTCATTTTCTAGATTGTCATTGGTCATTTTATGTGTTTAATGGTTCCGACATAATCTATCGTGTATATTTAGTATTTCTGGCTCACAATAGTAATCATATGGACCTTGAATTTGAATACCTTTTTGAGGTAGCTGCTTAATGAGCTAACTGTAAAGAGCTTTGCTGTCTCAAAGTCAATCCAGTAACAAGCTAAATTTCAGTGTGAAAGTAGGCCAGTTGTGTAGTTTAAGATAGGATGCTGTTGATGAGCGTTAGCCAAGTAGCTACAAGGTGTCACTATCAGGAGTTTTAGGGAAGGTAATGCCACATTTGAGTGGGGAGACCCTTGTCAATGTCTCCAAAGCCATTCACTTGATCATGTTGTTGTGGAGATAGTTCATAGTGAATGGTCAGTACACTATGAAAAATACATATTAATTTTCTACAAAATATGTTGGAGTTGTTTAATAAGATAAAGAAACTCCGGAGTTGAGAGTAGCATTTTTTCTGCAACCAGCAGATGCATCAGTGAGTTGTGTCTCTAAAGAGGCGCATGAAGAACCCAAGGTAAAGTACTCTAAGATAACAGTTGATCATGTCATAGTCATACGATCCAAGCTCTACCTAGCTACTGGGTCAGCCGACCCCAGATACCCGACTTAATGACAGGGCCAGCTAGGCATAGGGAGAAAAGTACAGTGTTACCATGCCCTAATTAATATAGAATATTAAATAGTAACGGTGACAATTGACGCTCTCTCAGTACTATTTACAAAAATAGTTTGTAGGTAAATGGTCTATGGAAAGGATGATCATTGTACACTATATACTGTAAACTGTACAGTGATGAGAATATCACAGATTGTGAGCCGATGTTAACATTAGTCCTAGTTGTGGTGGTAGCCTTGGCCAGTACCTAATGCAAAGCCTGGAGACCCGACCTCACCCCACCTCACTAAGGGAGCGGAAGCCGGGAGCTGAAACTGCTGCAGCACATAGAAGCCAGACAGTCAAGTTCAGGGCACTGTTCTTATTGGCCTAGGGGCAGCATGCACAATCAGACCTAAGCGTGTGAAGGAAATGAGCTGTACCATGAGTGGTGTGGTGTGTGTGTGTGTGTGTGCAAGTTTGTTCCCTGAGCTTATATCATACAATTTATTTTCAGAGTAGTTTTTTTTTGGTTCATAATTGTCAGTAGAAATGTTTGTAACATGCTTGTCTAATTTTAGCCGACAAGTTAACTAAGGTTGCTTCGCACTACTGTAGACCAACTTTCAAGTTTAGACCCTTTGAATCTTCTGACACATTCTCTTTCTTTCTTTCTTTTTTCTTTCTTTCTTTCTTCCTTTCTTTTTTCTTTCTTTTTTTCTTTTTTTCCTCCCTGTTTACCACTGAAACCCCACACAGGGGAGCATGACTGTGTGAAGTGGTATGCCAGTGGATGCGGCACATTTGATCCAGGCTGTTACCGCATTCTCCTTTAATTTGTGTGTGTGTGTGTTAACCATCTGTGTGTGTAACGTGATCTTATCCTTGGTTCATTTTAGTAGCCGTCATCACGTAGCTCTGACCCCAAAGCATATTTCCCCTTGCCTTATAAAAATAATATTTAATGTTGCAGCTATCTGTCTGTGTCAGTGTAAAGGAATGCAAGGTGCTTGCCAGTGCTTTCCTTAACACATAGGCAGCTAATATAATATTATATAACACTCTCTCTCTCACACACACATACTTTCTCTCTCTGTCTCTCTCTCTTTCTCTCACTCATTCACACACACACACACACACACACACAAACACACACACTAACACACACACACAGAGAGAGAGAGAGACATACAGACCTATATGTGTTGTTCAAGAGAAGGAATTAGTCAGGGTTCTAACAGTCAAGGGATAGGAAGCAAACATACAGAATTTGTAGAGTTCAAAGGTTGGCACAGTGGTGGCAGAGGCCTTATTTGCTGTACGAACCAATAGCTTATCACTAGTCTGGAGTGGGTGTTTTCTGAACTAAATATTCATCTTGCTTTATTTCAGATGTCTGATCTTCTTGCTGCTCTTCATCCCTCTTCTCTGCCCTCTCATCTTTTTTTTTCGCCTTAGGGTTTCTGTGACTAATGAGCAGAGCCACTCTCAGAGAGCCCAGGGAAGAGCCATGGCAGTGGTGCACTCTCATGTGGGGGGCCTTTCCATGGGGCCAGAGGGGGACCAAAGCTGTGGCTGTTGCTCTCTCTCTCTTTCTCTCTAGCAACCCTGTCTTGCATCTTGCGCCCTCTCTTTGAAGCTAGTTTTCAATTAGCCCTGTGGCTAAGGAGCCACATCCCTGCTCACAGCTGTGTCATCCACCCTGAAGCCTGTTTGTGGGCTCTGAGATGCTCTCTTTTATAATTCACTCTCACATGTGGCAGATATGTTCAAATACGTTTGCTAGTCTTAATGTGGGAATATTACATCCTATTTGGAAGAATTTGTTGCAATTGAAGTCCAGCCCCAAAGCTAGTCCCATAAATGAAACCCTGGACTCCAAACAGATTGCACAGATTCCACCCAGCTTAATCGCTAAACTTAAAAGATCAAACAGGTACAACTTTAACATTTGTGCATCAAAGGAAGACCAGTGTTTTTGTGGTGTTAGAATGAGAATATACATAGATCAGTGAACCTTTCTTTAATTATAAGAGATCTAGAGAAATCTATACAAAAAGCACGCTTATAGAGAGATTCTTGCTCTCTTATTGTTTACAAATAAACAAACATTTCATCCCCCACTTTACAACTGAAGCTAAATAAAGGTGTTGGTATAAAGAGCTTATTTAAAATGGTCTCAAAACTGGAAATTAAGGAAAATGGATGGCTGAGTCATCAGAATCCACCTTCGCTCTCTTGTGTGATTCTCTCTCATGTCATAGGGTATTCTTAATCTAGTTTGATTTTTGCTGTTTTCATATAATATGTGTAGCCCTCAACAGGTGCACTGATAGCTACAGGCCTGTACTATAGCTCTTTCTTTTGCTTTTGCTCTTTAGAGCGACTCATTAAGAGTGGCTATAATTTGACTATGAGCGGGCTTAATAGTTTTGACATCCGCATCATTTGCTGTGTGATGGGAGGTTCTGTATTAGATTACTGTTGCGACTTTAGCTCAGTCTCAACACGCTCCGGATGTCCCCGCTTCCGGGGAACGCTGTGTGCCACTTGGCAAAGTGGACATCCGATGACACCCAATGCGCACTTCTGAAAAAACACATTCAGTAGGGAAAACAGCTTTCACCTAAAAAGGGCATTGCAGAAAAGCCAAGATACGCATGCCCTTTTTCCACAAGCTCAAACTATTTCTGAAGGTGCCACGCAAGCAAGGGTAAAGAGCCAAAAAAGTGATTGAGGTAGACACATTACCAGGCACCCTCCTCCAGTATAGGCAAACACACTCACACGCTGTGTTGTGTTGTGTTGTTGCATTGCGATGGGTTGTGGTGTGGTGTGGTGTGTTGTGGCGAGGTGTTCGAGATCAGTTTTATCCTCTGGTGTTAGCATGCTTGCTGTAAGAGCAGTTGGAGTTTTCTGTGATTCACATAGTATGAGTTGCTTGAGGACCTCTAGGAAATGAAACAGTGCAGTGGAGGCGAAGCTGGCCAGTGCCAGTTTCTGAAAGCCTACACCGGTGAGAACACAGCTCAGGCCAGCCATAAGGAGAGGTGTGTGTGTGTGTGTGTGTGTGTGTGTGTGTTTGTGTGTGTCGATGCGTACACTTGTGCCTCTTCAGTTTTTCTTTAGGTATTTTTAGACTCTTGCAGACAAACCATGCTGGCAGTTCCAAGTGTACGTGTCTCACTTACACCAGAAATCATCTCTCTCTCCTTCTTTCCTTCTCTCTCTCTCTCTCTCTCTCTCTCTCATTGCTGACAGGGCTTTTTTGTCTTTCACTGCTCACCTTTCCAACCCAGCTCCTGCTACTTTTTTACTCATTTTTTTCTTGAATCTTTCCGCTGTGTGGAATCAATCTGGGGGCTGGTGTTTGTGCAGCCTGTTGCCAGTGTGCAGTGACGTCTTTGTGGTGAGCGGTTATGTGGTGATCAATCTCTCTGCAAGGCCTATTCCTTATGGAAACTGATCCCTAGGCCTCAGCCCAACACAGCGGCAGAATTGGCTAAATGGAGACGTTTGCTTTAGATGTTGTCCAAAAGGTGTAAGTTTCTAGTTGAGATTTAAGATGTGTGTGTGTGTGTGTGTGATGTGTATATGAGAGAGATACTTCATTAGTGATACCTAAGGTCTAGTCTCAGTCTAATTTTTTTTCCTCAACTGGACTGAATAAATGTGTCAACACACTGACCCAAACATGCACACAGAAGACAGTTTTTCACACATAAAGAGTATACTGGAATTTGGTTGGCAAAACAAAGTCTTTGTGATCCTTGCAACCACAGCTTTCCTCTTCCAATCTCTTCTCCTGATGTCTTCTCATTTCTCGTCCTTTCATTTTTCTGTCCTCTCACACCATCTCTCTTCCTTTTCTAGTCAAAGCACACCAAAAAGACTTCAGAGAACTGACCACGACAACGACTGACCACTACTGTCTCTTAGTGGCGTCTTGAGTTTCCTATGTTAACTGGAAAATTTGCTCTGCAACGACGATTAATGATGACATGTATTGTGTGTTTGTGCGAGAGGAAATACCTCCGTCTGGCAGTAGTAAAATTCATCTTTCCTATTTTATGCAAATAATCCATCTTTTGAGCACATACTATCTGTGATGTATAACTTGTGCATTCCACATTTTAACTATAGCAGTGCAAGCATAATTATTTGAGATGTTCCTCAACTATGGAACTCTTAGTTGTTAGAAGTTAGAACTCTTAGAAGTGAAGGAACACATAAATAGAGATACACTTGCACAAAGTCATGAGACCTGTTTCTTGTTAAGACTTGGGAGAGGTTTTATAAACCACTTGGAAAATTACTGTTAGTTTCTCTTTAGATTACTTGATACTGGGTGCTGAGGAGGAGCATGTGTGGTTTGGTAGCAAGCCGTGGTCCTGGGATGCCAGCAGCAGAGATCATGTGCGAGTGATGTTCTCTGCATCCTCTGTGGGTAAGGGGGATGATGAACTCAGGTCTACCAGTAAAATGGTGGAGAAGGGGAGGAAGAGGGCCGAGGGCAGCTTTGAAATGCTTGAGCGTGTGACATAGTGGCCAGGGAAGGAGGGTTAAATCTCCTACAGATGGAAGTGAGCTGAGTGATGGCTGTTAATCAGTCCTCTGGGGCCCACCCGAAGTATGTTTGAGAAACAACAGACATTCTATATTGACCCATTTCCTGATCAAAATTCTACTGAGGCCTCATTCACATAGCAATCAAAGGGTTCGTGGTCTGTAACTGTTGCTGTCTGCTTGCAGTGCATCTGTGTATTCACACCAGAAATAATCTCCTGCATGTACCGGCTGCCCAAACTCTCGTTTAAAGTTTGTGGACACTGCATTATACTGCACAGGGCACGCGTGGGGTAAAAAGAACTCTTTTCTGTATTAAGCGCCCAGTGCAGGAACTGTGCAGTGTGCATGCTCTAATCTAGAACATGCATTCTAAAAGAAAACTGACCAAAACCTAAGAGTCTATGCCAGTCCTGTGCAGGGTCATTTGTGCATCAACTCTGCTCTTCAGGGCAAAGCGTTACAGAGCTATGTGTGAAGCTCATACTGGTACTTTTTATATTTGTTTTCTGTTTTAATACAGGCAACTAATTTAACCCTCAAAAGAACCAATAAATATTTACAATAACATAAACTGGTGCTTCACAGGAGTTGAAGGTCTTCTGTTTGTAATTACCTCTGTTTGTATGTAGTAGTATTCAAACATAGAACTCTCACCTAAAGGCAGGTAAAAGAAGTGTCTGGTCTAGTCCCACTTTGTGTTTCTCTCTCTCTCTCTTGCTCTCTCTTTCGCTCTCTCTTTCTCTCTCTCTCTGTCTTATTAACAAATTCAAATTCAAAGAAGCTTTATTGGCATGAAGATCTAGTAGTGTTGCCAAATCAGATACAATATCTGTTTGAAAAGGTCATCTAAAACAAAAAGAAAGTAAAGAGTAAACTTATGGCCTGGGTTCTCTCTCTCTCTCTCTCTCTCTCTCTCTCTCTCTCTCTCTGTCTCACTCTTTCCCTCACTCACTTACACACATGCACACAAACAAACAGGGAAATCTGGTGTTCTTAATAAGGCTGGTCAGGTTTGGTAGCACAAAAATGAAGTCTGTGGCTTCAGAAACATTACAGTAATCAGCGATTAAACAGTCTTCACAAACACACACACGCACACACACACACACGCACACTTCTACTCAGAGGAGAGGAAGGACACACAGGTTAAGTACACACAGCGGTGGAGTCCAATGCAGGAGCATTTAATTTCTCCATTTCAAAGCTGGAGCAGGAATGAAAACATGAGATGACTGAGACGGAGAGAGAAACTTTTGCACAGTCTTAAATATTTAAACCCTGGCGCAGTGATTGCACACACCCACAGTAAAGAGTGTTTCTTCAAGACAGAAGACTGTGTGTCTGTGCGTGTGCGTGTGTGTGTGTGTTGCGTGTGTGTGTGTATGTGTGTTTAGGGGGGTGGCGGTGGAGGCAAGAGGGGAAAAGGGAGGGAGATGGTTCCCATATGTGCATACAGACACCTGATATTCAGGCCGGTCGGTGAATCAACATTCTCTTCTGCAGTGACACAGATGTGCTCTACGTTTGGTGCTCCACACACACACACACACACACACACACACACACACACACACACACACACACACACACATAGAAACTGCTGTTAAGATATGAGACAAGAAAGTGTTGTATTTTATTATGTTAGATACATTTTCACAAATGTACCATCACCTGACTCTACTGTATGTCAGACATTTTTGTGTCTCTCCATATATGTGACCATATTACTTGTTTCTCTTCTACTTTTTCTGGATTTTGAATGTAGCTTTGGAGGTGTCTATGCATGGTGTGTGCAAGAGACAGAATGATGTGTGCGTACACACACACTCTCCAAGACTCTTAAGAGAGGCATAAAATGAATTCACACACATACTCAAGCACACACACACACACACACACACACAAACTGTGAAGGCTGTATTGTCTTTGTATGAATAGGTGTCACACACATGTCGAGTTAGAATGTGTTTATTTAGGCCATGGAATCCTGTATGTAGACACACACACACACACACACACACACACACACACACACACACACACGGAGGGAGAAATAAACACACCTATGTGTCTTCCCCTAAGCTGTGATGACCTCATCATCACGGGCAGAATTTTGCTCTCCAGCAGACGGTCAGGCGAAGGGCCGAGTGATGTCACTTTTTGCATGGATCAGTGAAAAAAGTGAATGGCAGATGTCCAGTAGCGGAGGTTGGTAGACAGAGTGTAAAAATGAAGAAATTGATAAGGTGATTTTCTGAATAGTGTTGTACAAAATTCTGAATTTAATTGAGAATGACACCTAAATTCCACTTCAATTCTTGAATTTGAATTGATGTTGCAAACAGGAAGTGGAATTGCTATTCAAATTCAAATTGCAGGAAGTAGAATTGAAATTCCATGAAATTCATAATACATAATTAAGGTTTAGTTAACAATGAAGCCTAACAGTATATATATATGATAACAACATGAATTTTGCACAGACTTATATTGTATTGACACAGACAGATATTGTATAGACTTTATGTACACAATACTGTATTATAGTAAACAGGCAATTTTGTGTATCACAAATTAACATTAAAAACATACTCTATAAAACAGAACATTAAAATTGTTATAACTTAAGACAGCTATGGCCTACTGGTTAGGGCTTTGGGCTTGTAACCGATGCTGGTTCGATCCCTAACCAGTGGACCATGGCTGAGGTGCCCTTGAGCAAGGCACTTAATCCCTCACTGCTTCCCAAATTTCAAAATGGTTGTCCAAACATTTAGGGCCTTTTGTTTGGATTACACTGAAATTCAAATTCATTCACAGAATTTAATTCAATTCTGAAATCCTGACTTGCACAGCCCTGATTTTGAATACTACTCATCAGGATGTTCCACAGCAGAGTTTGAATAGCCCCATAAGCCACCATACCCTGAGGGCTACAGTTTTACAGTCTGATTTGGAATGCTGCAAGAAGCATGTCAGAGTTTCTTTAGAGTACTTTGTACTCTTACATAAACGCTCATGATGACCTGTCTGGCGATTTTCTGTGTGTTTTTCTCAGTTTAAACCTAGATTACATTTTTCATCTTACAAGTAAGTCTAGATAAGATAGAAAAATAAGTCTCCTCCCAGACAGGGAGAGTTTGCCCAGAGCTTGAGTAGTTATGGAAAAATGACTGACACCTCAGTGAGCCTGCTTGCTTTTCCCACAGTAATGTAGATGACTGCTGCTGAACTGGCTGGTTATAGTCTGTTACACTGACCTTCATGTTCCACTGATGAGGATATGTCAGTATGAACAGATCTGGGTTCAGCTTAGATGGGAGCTGAATGATTTCATCTGATGTGTCAGCCATGAGCTCTCTTCATCACCCTTTCAATTCCTGACTCCCCTCTCTTGTGAGCCCTGTCCACCCTCTTGGCATCTCCTCCACACATCAGGACACACATGACTCACCTAATGTTCTGAAAGTGTGTGTTTGGAAAACATTCATATGGAATTCTGATGTCATCATTGTGTCTCGTACACTGGAAATGTGTTATGACATTATAACATATATTTGTATATTTTTATCAGTTGAAATCTGTACATATACATATGTGTGCATGAGAGAGAGAGAGAGAGTGCGTGTGTGTGGATGAGTCCCAGACATGTTTCCCTTTGGGAGTGGGCAGATAAGATTCCTATGTGTTGAGATGGTGTATTGCTGAGCTGGAGGTCGTTGATCTGCTGCCTTTCTTTGAGCAGCCCTCAGGCTAACGTGTAGCACATAAGGACAGTCCAGCTCAGCAGTCCCATTCACTGAGGCACTGACACATACATACTGGATGCTTTGGATCTTTGCACAGCTTACACTCACAGTCACTGCTGAAGTCCATGCAAAACTGTAAATATGTCAAGACTTCATTCATCTGTCCACTATAGCCAGGAATGTGTTAATGTGCATATTGATGAATAATTATTTTTAAAAGTGCAACAGTGCACGCAAGAGTCAGGCATTTTCGCCAGGGACAAATGAGTGTTGTGTGATTTTGTTGTGAACTTATTTGGCAATGTTGGGTTGTGTCAGCACATCATATGTTCTGTCTGGGAAATAGAGTTTTATATCACCCACTTTCCCGCCTTCATTTAATGCCGCCAGTCAAAACTAATTTTCTCTGCTGGAGCTGCACTTTGCATGGCTATCACAGGGTTGGAAAAAAACCTGGTTTTGGATGCATTATTTACCTTCCTGTTGTAAACTCTAGGGACGAGGCCTCTAAAATTGAGAATTTATTTGGGTATGATCTTTATATTATGCTGGTTTTCAGCTGACACATTTACAAACACCAGTTCATTCTTTGACTGAAATTGAAATGAGATGAACAGCTTCATAAATCACATGTGAGCCCTGTCGTAAGATGAGGGCCTGTGTGTCTCATCATTTGAGCTGTAGTGGAACCAAGAGGATAACGAGTGCATTCAGTTGCATGGAAACTTACTGCTAATAGCCTGCTAACTTTCTCCAGCATATATGAGTCCAAACCCCAGTCACAACCAACAGTAGTGCTAAAAATGCCTCTCTGCCTCTCTGGTAGTGATGGGAGACTGGGGCATTCTAGCCTGCCTTAGCGTTACTGGGATATGCTTCACTAACTTTGGTTAGTACTCAAGTAGTTACTAACTTTGGTTAGTACTCCAAATGGTTTACTAAGTGAATATGCTGTCTGACGTGATATTTGTACACCACTCCCATAACTCTCTGCATCCTGTATGTTACATGCCGGTTTATGCCTTCATGCCCATGAAGGTTAATGATTCTGTCTCTGTCTTGCCTGAACTCTTTTCTGTGTGTGTGTGTGTGTGTGCATGTGTGTGTGCGTGTGTGTGCGCGTGCCAAACAAAGGTTCTTTAAGTGGATGCCTGCTTCTCTGTCCTTCAGTGAGGGGTGACTCCTTGTCTTTCCATCTGTCATCTCTGATCATTTCAAACTGTCTGTGAGCATGCATGTGCATGTAGAAGGTGGAGAGAAGGAGAGACAGAAACTTGCTGTTGCCAGTTTGTTTTATCTCCATATCAGGTCTGTCATGGAGGCTAGATAACTAACAGCGTGTGTATGGCCAGGGTATGGAGGTGTGTGTGTGTGTGTTTGTGTTTGGGTGTGTGTGTGTCCCTCTGTAGCTGCAGTGGATTTTATGACCGTATTTCTTTCTGTCTGTAGTTAAAATAGAAATGGAACGAGCCTGGTGTCACAGATTTTGTGCTTTTGTGTCCCTGGTAGAGTGTTGCAGGCCTGCAGAATAACCGCGACTCGCGTGTCCTGTGGCTTCGGGATGACTGCTTTCTGAGCACAGGCTTCAACCAGGTGAGTCCTTTGTGATGACTGCTTTCTGAGCACAGGCTTCAACCAGGTGAGTCCTTTGTGCCCACTCTCCCTCACATCACCGCAGTCTGGCTCACAACAACCTTGTGTTTGTCTGTCTATCAAATGTGCTCACAGGTCAGGCAGCAGGAGGTGAGACTATGGGACAGCAGAAAGCTGAGTTCCTCTCTGGGCTCTGTGTCCTTGGCCACGTCCACAGGGTAGGTGTCCAAACAACACTCTCTCTGTCTTCTGTTTGGGCTGTTTGTTTTTGTTGGGGGCTGTGGGTCTTGCTTCATAAATGTCTCAGACCTGTCTGTGTGAGGTTTGTCACACCTCAGGCATTTTCATGTGTTGCTGAGACAATGAGGTGTGTGTGTGTGTGTGTGTGTGTGTGTGTGTGTGTGTGTGTGTGTGTGTGTGTGTGTGTGAGAGAGAGAGAGTTATGCATGTTTCGATCTGTCGTACTCTCCAGTATGAAGGCCCCCAACAAGACACTCTACATTCCGGGCATATCATTGTTCTCATGCTGTGACACCAACCACACGTACACACACATGCACATATCTCCCAGACTCACTTGTGCTGTCAGAGGCCGTGGCTACACTCAAAAGTCCCCAGTGTCCACTGTGATGGCTCTCCCCACTGGTTCCCCACTCATTCTTCCAAGCTTTTTAGTATTCAGGTGTTATATGCCTACATTGAATACAGGTATTCAGTTTGGTCTGGACCTGAATGCCAATTTTTTTGTTTAGTGTATCCTCAAATTTAATTCCAGTTTAGCATAATCTCATATTGCCATCAGATGGAAGCATATATTTCTCTGGCTTCAGGCTCCAGTCTTCATCATCAGACTATATTCAACACTATATCTTTTATATTAGTATTTATATTAGTATATTTTATATTAGTATCTTCTAAACCAAATGAGAGTGTGTCCAGAAGATGACCCGCATTGATAGAGACACTTTAAACAGCTTCCTCGCCAAGCCCTGTATTAATCCACCAGTCATGTGTGGTATAAACTTAGGTAAATGTTTTGCCCAGTTCATTAACTTAGCATGAGTTTGTGCATGTTTGTATAAATACATTTGCATTGCGAATCTTGCCACAAGAGCCCAATTTGGCTAAGTCGTCCATTTAGAAAAAGTATTGTAGAATTTGCTTCTTCAGTTAAAAAAAAAAAAAAAATCTGTCTGAAGCATTGCTGTATTCATATTTGGTCACACTCAACAAACCAAAACACCGTTGAACAGTCAATCTCTCACACCCACACAAATGTACCCTTTCAGATAATTACACCAATGTTGGTACAAACAAGTAATGAGGAAATGATCATGTTTGTGTGTGTGTGTGTGTGTTTGTGTCTGTGCATGTGTGTGTATGTTTGTGTGAGTATGTGTGTGTGTGAGAGAGAGAGAGAGAGGGAGAGAGAGAGATTGTCAGTATGTGTTTGTGTCGGTGTAGTGTGAAGAATGTGGTAGAGAGCTACCTCTCTTAACTCATCTGGTGACAGGCTGTCTGGCATTCTCTGGATAGTGTCATACACACACACATACACATACACACACACACACACACACACACACACACACGCACACATGCACGCACACACCATCACTTCAATAGCCAGCCAGAGGACAAAAGGAAACCACATCGCATACTTCCAGACTCTTTACCCCTGAAAAAGTGTATCATCTCAGTATGTGAAGAGTTGTGTGTGGAACTCACATGTACATGACCACTTAACCAGAAAGCACACATCCATCCATTTAAATCCGCATGTTTGTTGTCTAGCTGCCTCCTATAAGAGATGTCATTAGTTAGACCCCCAGTGAAAAAGACTAATCCATAGGAGCCTCCAGTCAGGAAATGTGTTTGCCAATGGCCCCACAGAAAGAGATCAAGTGCTTCCTCTGCTCATGTCTATCATGTCAGTGCTTAGCTGCATGAAGTACAATGTGATGCCATTGCCCCTCTCTTAGCATTACTGTCGACCCATTGTCCAGTCCCCTCCAGCGTTCCAGTGAGCCTGTGAGTTTGCCATGAATTTACAGCTTCAAATAGAGCTGAGAATGGCAAGAGTAAACATGAAAGTCTAGGTCAGTTGAAAATCCAATGTTTTGATGTACATTTTTGTGACTTCTACAGTTAAAAAAGTGTCGTTTTCACTTGCACAGAATTACATATTTGCAACTGATCATGCAGTCAGTGGTCTGGCAATACCTAGTCCTTTGCAGACTAATCTTGGCATCTTTAGTTGATGGAGAATAGAAATCCATGTTTTCAGCAGACCCTCTGAGTTGATTGGAGTTGGATGGAGTTTGGTGGTTGGATGAAGTGGACTTCTCTGTGATGCAGCTGGCAGGCTAGTGAGAACATGTATGCCATTCAAAGTGGTTTATGTTAGTTTGTGGAGAAGATAGTTGCTGTTGGCTGTTGTGAGTATTTAAGCATATCTGTGTGTTTGCGAGTCAGTGTTAACAAGAGTTAGCAATTGGACAAAGCTGGATCTGTTTTTTGACTGCCTGGCTGTGTTTTCCTTTTCTGAGGTTGGGTCAATCATGGAACTACCGGTGTAATTGGTCCAAACTCCTTTAATCAAATGGATTGCCCCTCACTAATAATACACACACTTATACCCCCCCCCCACACACACACACACACACACTCTTCCCTATGCTACACTGCTACAAAATAAAATCCAGATGATGGGTCCTGCAGGGATTAAGGGCAGCTGGCTTTTATGTTGGGGGGCAGGAAAAGAAAAAGAGAGAGAGTGAAGGAGGGAGGGAGGGAGTCCAAAGGAAAAAGTGTGAGTGAGAAGTGTGCAGTTGCAGTGTTTGTATTAGGCGTGTGCTGGGCCAGCCGTACAGTAGGCCCTCTCTTCTCTCCTCTCCTCTCCTCTCTTCACTCCTGCTGCAGTCTGAGGCCCTCTTTGTTTGAAGCCCAATCCCTGAGCCAGCTCGGCCGCAGCGCTGCTCAGGCCCTTGGATGCAGGGGCACGCTTGCTCTCAGGTCAAATTCCATGTGGCCGTCCCAAGCGAAGCACTGGCAGCCTTTTGCACTCCTTGCTTAGCCCTGCTCACCTCCCCCTGCAGCCTCCCCCTCTGCCTTCACTCCCTTGTTTCCGTCGCCCACTGGGCCATGGAGGCAGGAATCTGCTCCTGTGAGCCCTGTGCTCTGGTGTGCTAAAAGCCAGTGCTGGAAAAATAAGGGATTCAAGGGGAGCTCCATAACAAATATGTATGTAAATCTGCCCAATCAGCTCTATTTGAAGTGAAGCTGACTTGGGAATTTTAGTCCCTTCTGACTATGCGTCATAACCTCAGGAGCTCCCCTCCGCTCCTCTCCATGGGAGAGTGGGTCTTGAGCTTACTTGCCAGATGAGGAAAGTGTGGTGGCTGAGGCTTCTTTGACAGCTGGTGGCCAATGTGCTGCAAGTCTCCCAGCTTTGGGTTCATCCAGGAGGTATGCACTGGATGTGCTAAGCCACAGGCTGCACCTGTGTACCCTCCTCATCCTCGTCAGCATTATCAGAAGAAAAACAAATCTCTTCATCTTTCCAGCATGGTTGTGCATAGTTGCTCTGAGTTGCAAAGTAGCAAAGGGGCCCTCTGCTAGCTGGGACTGGGCCCAAATGATCAGGACCGCTGATTAGAGCCAGGCTCTGGAGTAGACTCCACCACCCCCCTCTGTGTATACATCTCCATTTCCCTCCCTCTCTTTCTTTCTCTCTACTGCAGTACTCCCTCTTCTCTTTTCACTGCAGAAATGATGGCAGTGGTTCTCACAATATGACACATGTCACCAAGCTCTGTTGTATTTAGGGAGTTCTCAATGTTTTGTCGATAAGACCTATAAATCTATCCAATTCAGACCCATACTGAACTCATTTAACTACCACCAGCCAAACTTTAAAAGCAA
Source organism: Tenualosa ilisha (assembly GCA_015244755.2). Classification (NCBI taxonomy): domain Eukaryota; kingdom Metazoa; phylum Chordata; class Actinopteri; order Clupeiformes; family Clupeidae; genus Tenualosa; species Tenualosa ilisha. Next base: position 3,537,870 of record PYXC01000584.1, read on the forward strand.
TACTCTACCTCTGCTAAGAAAGCTTCTCTGGGCCTCTTAAACTGACTTGCACGTGGACATCATACAGGGTCACTGTTGTAGGCACTACTTTCGAAGTGGGAGCCCCTAACAAATGTTGTTTTGCCTCAGCAACTCCCTAGACAATCAGCCGACTTGCACCCCACTAGCTTAGGGTACCTCTACAATAACAGCAGGCAGAAACACACACACACACACTCACACACACACACAATCCCTGTCACTTTCTTGGCCTTTTTTCTCTCCCTTCTTCTGTGTCTTTCAACAATAATGAGTCATTTTAAAGCCCCAGGTCTTATCCACACAGTCCCTGCCTGTTGGCTGCTGGCTGCTGCAGGTGTTTAGTGTATGTGTGCAGTCAAATGCCAGGAGTCGTGCTGGAATCACTGATGTGTGTGCGTGTGTGTGTGTGTGTGTGTGTGTCAGCATTTTGGGTTGGTATTTTAGAGGTCGGGAGAGAAAGATCAGGCAAAAGAACAACATTGTTCATCCGTCTGGTCTCTGTGGTAGTGTTATGAAAACAGCCTTGCACCTGCCCATAGGTCAGAGGGGTTCTTGCCAGATGGACTCTGTGTGTGTGTGTGTGTGTGTGTGTGTTTGTGTGTGTGTGTGTGTGTGTGTGTGTGTGTGTGTGCGCGCGCGAGCGCCTCTGTTAAGAGGGATTAGAGCATAAAGATATGCCTTTTTGTTAAAGAATTCTGTGATTTGTGATTCTTAATTCATTGAAGAATGGTAGGACAAACTTCTTGTATGCTTCATAGATTTCCAATACTGTTTAATCATCCTAACTTAAAATTTCTTCCTGATGAGTCAGTGAACTGAATAAACTGAACTTAAGGGTGAGATAAAGGACACACTATTTACAATGAATGTGCGTGTGAGATGCTTCCAGAGTTTTTGTTTTGAGGCTGTTTTCATTTACAGTGTAATATTGTAAGCAATAAGACATTGTATTGGACTGGATTCACTACACACACACTCACACTCGCACTCACACACACACACACACACACACACACACACACACACACACACACACACACACACACACAATTATTACACACAATTACTTCCGCAAACAGTTAAGACTGTCAAACGTGGCTGTCCACTCCTTGCTCTGCTTGCTTTTCCTGTGAGTCGGGCTCTGTTCTCAGCCGGTTTGCTCAGTGGAAGCATGACTGTGACCCACACAGGCCACAGGTGTCCCTAAGAGAATTGATGGAGCATGAGGCACACACACACACACAGACACACATACACACACACACACACAAGTCTGTAAAAGCACCCCAGACAAACTGCATTCCTACATTGTTTCAGCACAAGAAGTCCCCAACAGCACACACACACACACACACACACACACACACACACTTATAGTTGTGCAGGTTACAGTATGTGTATAGAAGTGAAGTTTATACTCACAATATGAAATTGGTTTCCTCTTTCGCAGTCTTTCAGGAGCTTGGTCCAGCAGGTTTTAGGGGCAGCACATGTGCTGGAGGAGAGACTGAAAGCAATGTGTTTTCATACACATTTACCACTATATTTTAGCACTTTAAAATATGTGCTTATTTGTTATAGTTTCATTCAGACAGTACTTGCTCAGATTATAGACTACACTGTTGTACAAGTGAAAAACAGGACTTCCTTCGTGTTGCAGTGTCATAATCCCAAGTTTTTAATTACAGTCCATTGGCAGTTACTTCCTCCTCAGCTTGTAGTCTGGGCTGCTGCTCTCCCACAATCCTGTTGTTAACACACCATGAGCCTTGAATTGCTCTCCTCTTAAGAAAAGGAAAAAGTCTTTACAAATCAATTGTCGGAGTAGCCTGCCCTGCGTTGATAGCATTGTGATGTCAGGGCCGTTGAAATCCACAAGCATATATTGTCCTGGAGATGGAATCTTTGTGGCTTTTGAAATTCCACTCTGCTGCAAGTATGGTGGTCAAGCATCAGTCTGCCGCCCAAACACACAGGGCAAACTGGATCAAATGTCACAGCCATATGATGTCCGTGCTGCAAGCAGTCGATCACTGCTGGAGAGGCACAGAAAGCGCTGCAGTGGCCTAGTAGGCAGTGTTGCACTCAGCAAAATCCCAAACTCCTCAAGGGCAGCTACAGAGAGTCCTTTGGCAAATTTGAGCGATCATACTTGTTGAATTGCAAGTTATTGTCAGAAAATGTTTACAATAATTTTGGGCCCCAAGCTCTTAGTAAGAGGAGCGCCCCATGCCAGTAAAACTACAAAGAACAAAGCTGACCTCTGAAAGCTGAATTTGCTGAAAGCATTCAAGGCAAAGATTTGCTGGGCTATTCATGATTTGCTGTCTGCTTATGAGGTGGACTGTCTGCTCTGCACCATTGAATTGCATAGTGTTGTGCATTCTATCATGCTGCATTGAATCAAACATATCACGTAAGGGATGAACTGCATTATAGCACAAAAGCAGCTACTTCATGTGTAATGGTAATGGATTGGATCATTGTCAGCGCATTGACATATGCATCACATCACAGAGATCCACATTGCTCACACACACACACACACACACACACACACACACACACTCTTACACACACACAAGCTTCCCCAACCACAGTTTTGCGATGTCCTTCTGGAGTGGGGCCTGATCAAGCAGAGTGGTGCTGGTAAGGGATCCGTGTGGCGAAGGCAGGAGCTGTGAGTGACCTCCCTGCGGTCAGGCAGATTACAACCCTCACAGCCGGCCCTCAGGAGAACTGCAGCCGTAAGCACATGCGCCCCTGCCCAAGGCCTTACAGACTCTCTCTCCCTCTCTCTCTGCTCTCCCTGTCTGCGCTCTCTCCACCAGCTCTGTTTTCTTCTCTTCTCTTCCTTTCATACTGTCTCCAGATCTCCCACATGCAATTCTCTCTCTCCCTCCCTCCCTCTTTCCTTCTCCCTCTCTTTCCTTCTCTATCTCAGTTTCTGTTTCCCTCTCTGTCTGTCTATGGCTGCATTTAGAAGCTGCTGTGGTTGATGGTTGATGAAGGGGCTGTGGTGCTGCTGATCTGCACTTTCCTCTGGGGCTGCCCACAAGAGATCGGAGGGGTGGAGGGGCAGGCGGCAGCCCAGGCGTCAGTCAGGCAGCACGGCGGACGCCCTTGTTTGTGCACTGCGGTGACGAGCTCCGCACTGAGCCACACGCCACTGGCAAATGACAGCGAGAACGAGAGAGATAGAAAAAGGCAGAGATGAAGAGGTGAAATGTGGACGACAGTAATTAAAGGATTTGGGAAAAGGACAAGAAAATGGAAAGGGGGAATAAGCAAAGTAATAAAGGGAGTTGTAGGGATCTTAATGGATGGTCAGTGGATTTTAAGAACAGAAGACCCTTTTAAGGCTGTTTCATTTTTCATTTTAGCAGTGCAGTCCTGGTGCTCTGACCCCTCTTTCTGTTTGCCTGTTCTCTAAAATATAGCCATTGAATCATGATGGTGCATTGATTTGTGTTCTCACTTTCTGTTCACTCGTTTTCATTGTGGTTTCATCTCCAGATTGTGAGGAGTCAGCACCACAGTCAGCTGCAGCCAAGAGAGTGGTTTAGCACAAGGCTACTCAGACAAGTTTCAGAGATCCACATTTCACATTTTCTCTGATTCGATGGCCAGGAAAATTTCTGTAATGTCAAAAATGTGTGCTATGCTGAATTCCTGACTGTTCAGAATTGAGAAAAATAACTGGGGGATATTTTTAGGTGATATTAGCATTTTGTCCCAGTGGAGTATGTTTACTATCCTGTGTGTATGTATCTCAAAGTAATACTAGGAGCTGAATTCAGAAAACACCATGGCTGATATTAGATGTGCAATGTTAGTTTAGTTTTTCTTCAGTATAGTGACAGCAGTCCCTACACAATAGCACATTTTCATTTACATGGAATCCACTAGTATTTGTATTTTGCATTTGTGTGATTGGGAGGCAAGGTCTTACTACTGTTGTGGTCGGCTGCTCATTGCTCATAACTGGTGGCCATATGTTCCTCCCTGATGAGATGAAGTCAGTGGGCACATATCAGTTGATTAGAATAGGATGTTTTTTTAATGATGGTTTGAAACATGTTTATGTTCTTGTCTGGCCTTTGTTTGTTTGAAGTTTTCTCTTTGGTCAGAAGTACAGGGACATGAGCCAAAGTTGTTGTTAGTGTATAAACAGAAGGCTGCCAATGCAACAAATAGAGCTTCAATGACACAAATCCCAGAGATTCCTAAAAATAGCCGTTCTTAGATTCTAAGGCTGTGTCTGAAATGGGAAGGCCGAGACTTGCTGCCTTGGTGTGTTCACTGTCAGACAAGATAACTGCCGTAGAAGGCATCAAGGTACCAGCTAAAAGCTTTGTTACGGACGACGTAGCTAGATAACTTTTTTTTGTTTATTTGATTGTTTAGGCGCCGTTGCAAGATACCAACAGCTGACTACATAATTTGATGAAGGATATATCTATGCTTCCTTCAAAATTGGGCAAAACAAAGGCAAAAGAAGGCAGAATTTTATGCATTTATCTGATTTGGACATTCCTTGATGCCTTGCTGCCACCAAACATTCCCCCGTTTTTCTTCCATTCCGGACACAGCTTAAGAGAAATTTGCTGTTTTCAGCTCAGCTGACAGGGTGTGTATTAATGTGTGTAATGGCATACTTATGAAGTAGGTCTTGTAAAAAGTCAAATCACCCCTATAACATTCAAGGAGCACTACATTCAGTTACATCTGCTAGCATAGTATTTGCTTTCTCTTGCCAATGGCTTATTTCTAGTGTCTCGCTATGAGGCAGATCACAAGCTAGATTTCTTAACAGTGCACTCTCACATGAAAACACATGAAATACTGCTGACTATAGCAGGCGTATGTATACCTGTTGTCACTCTTACAGCGTCTGCACAGCAAGCTGACTTGAGAGAACTGACCATGATGCCGACTGACCAAAGCTCTGTAGCTCTGTTGCTCTGTCTTTCTGTCTCTTTGTCTCTACTGCTCTGTTGAATCGGCTGCAAATGAGCTGGAAGAGGTCTGCAGAAATCGATGGAGCTGCACACACCTCTTAAGCTTTGGCCACATACATGAATAGGCCTGACACTATCAGACATTTGACCATCGGCCCAGTGCACACACGCTATAAGAGAAGACCAGAGATGAACATTAGCTTCCAAGCCTGGCAGAAATGAGTAGGTTGCCTATGGCAGAGGCAGAGAGAGAGAAAAAGACTTGAGGCACTGAAAATAAATGTGCAGGAGAAAATATTTATTCAGCAGTAATTTAGTTGAGAATGTTTTGATAATTTGAGAGTGTATGAATCTGTGTGTGTGTGTGTGTGTGTGTGTGTGTGTGTGTGTGTGTGTTGGGGGGAGGCAGCCCTGGTGGTTACAGTAGGCTCTCTGAGGCAGAATTGGTTTGGAGCAATGCCAGGCACCAGGTCTGCTGCAGTCACTGAAGACAGAGGCTTCCTTGTAGTTACAAATACACATGTGCTCACAAAGACTATATTTTAAAGACACATCCACATGCACACACACACACACACACAGAGAGAGAGAGAGAGAGAGAGAGCAAGACTGAGAGAGACACTGGAAACCTAATCATAATCATCATTTACTCAATCCGTCTCTTCTGAAAAGAAATAAAGGGTGAAAGGGTAAAATGGGTGCCAGTGGTAAAAATGTGAATTTGACTATCTCTTAGTAAATGTGAATTTGAATTCTGTCTCTTAGTAAGCCTCACAAGGAACACACATCTAGGTTGTAGTATGAGAAATAGTTTGACATATTGTAAACTGCATTTACTGAAGTAAATGTTCAAACCAATTAGTTAAATGGAGTTCAAAAGGGAAAACTGAAATATTGCTTTTCAACTCTTAGCTGAACTAGGAGCAGTCTAGCTAGTAGGGGCTTTCAGCCAGAGGACTGAGTCTCAAATCCTACCAGCTGGTCATTGCACTTTCTGTGTTTGTCCAAATCCCTGCCAGACCTTTACCTATAAAAGATGTGGGTGGTCAGTTGTAGCATCAGCTGGTAATATGGTGCATGCGGTGTATGTGTGAGGTATGCTCTAATTACATAACTGTTGTATTTTCAATCCAAATGTGCTCATGTAGCCCTGAGCACATCCCTTTTATCACAAATCCAATAACCCTCCCTCATATTCTTTCCCAAACAACTCTCATAAAAAGTAATGATGTGAGTCAGTGTTCACCTGGCTTGCTTTTCTCCTGTCCCAGAGCACATACACAAACTGAGCAGATGGGAGTATAGTTTTTTATAGTTTTATGGTAGTGTTTTTGTGAGGGAAACAACACAAAACAACAACAAAACTTTTATTTTTTATTATGCTTTTCTTTGCTTTTTTGTTTTCATAATGCCACTAGTTTACAATTATTAACACTTCATTCAAAAGTATATTATACATGAGACAGCTTCCCTAAACAATCAGGGAAATTAAAATGTTATTGAAAATATTCCAGAATATTCTCAATACTTCCTTCTTTTTCGAGTCTCTGGGTTCCAGTTTCCATTTCTGACATTGTTTGTAATGTAACATTTCACAAAAAGAATTGTATTTTGTGTTTGTGTGTGCGATATGTTTAAGTTACAGTGAATGTGCATACGTAAAAGATGCCTGTGTGTGGGTGTGTGTGTGCGTGTGTGTGTGCGTGTGTGTGTGCGCGCGCACGCTGCTGTAATACTGATCACAAAGGTCAGATCAGTCCCCTCACATCTGGATTCTTTTTTGTTGTCAACCAAATGTACTATTTTTTTCCTGACATGAAGAGTACAGTTCAACACAGACATAGAGAAAGTGAGTGTGTTACTGTTCAACATCACCCTCAACAAATCTTGTTTTCCAGCTTTCACTTTTATTGTGTTCCCCGGATAACTGTAACATCTTCTGCTTGTCTAGACATGAGACATAACAAGCAGTGATTCTATCTTCACATACTGGTCTCAGATCAGTATCTCTCTCTTTCTGTGGACCTTTCATCTGATTGACCTAAACACCACGTAACAGTTCTGATGCATAATCAGACCAATCATAAATACCAAGAGATGGCACAGCACCTGGAATTGTTTCAGAGCATGTCAGAGCAGTGTTCTTCACACTTTTGGTTACACTGGTCCAAGACCAGTGATCCAGTTGTTTTGATCCATAATCTGTTCCTGTCATATCACTTTGTTGTCGAGGAATGAGCAGGGTGGTATGTCCAAACAGACAGTTAGTGATGTGTGAAATTTAGTTCTTGCACCAGAGCAACTGAAGGGTTATACACTGTCTATGTAAGCCAAGAAAGAAGTTTCTATTTCTGTGTCCTTTACAGGCAGCCTTGTATGGATGTCAGCTATTATAAGAATAATGTTGGCAAAAAGTTTTTTTTTCAGTCAACAACTTGTGCCTTGTAATGTTGGTGGCTATCTAGCCATCTGGTGTGTGTGTGTGTGTGTGTGTGTGTGTGTGTGGAGGGGCATCTTGAAGTCCAGGGAACATGAAGGGATTTATTTTCTCGGTTTCTGCCATTCATAATTCTAGATCCCTTGATTGACTTACAAGTCTAGTTTTTAATCTTCAAAGAATTTAATCTGTTGTTTTGTCTGCAAAGTCACATGGGGTCTGGCTGTGGGGTAGGGGTGAAAGAGCTGGCTATAGTCAATCAAGATAAAAAAGACAACAAAAACAAATTCAAAATGTACAAAATAAAATGTAAAAAACACACAAACACACGCAAAAAAAAACACTTGATTTCACATAGCCTGTGAGCCAGACACAGCCTTCAAAAGCATCTGCCATCATGGCTGTAAAGGGATCTTTGTCTTCATTACTTAGAAACCTAGTTCAGATGTTCACAGCAAGTAGCACTGCTCTAAACTGGAGCAACACTGGGGTGCAATGTGCACTGCTACATAGTTGAACACTGCTTACCTCGTAAATTCAGTCAGTTGTGAGGGCAGGGATTAACCCAAGCCATGCACCCCCATGGCATACACACCACTGGCACAGCAGTGCAGGGACTCAAGGATTCATCCATATCACACAAGTAATGTGGCTTCCCTCTGGTCCGCAAAGGACTGCTAGTGTTTGCCTTGCCTCCCTGTTGAAGTGTGAAATGCGACCTCTGCTATAGAGCAGAAGCCGGAGTAAGACATCGCTCACTTTCCATTGAGAGTGCCAGTCTAGCAACAGATTCACAAAAACAAACCCCAGAAGGGGTTTAATTGGAGGTCTGAGGATAAATGTATCCATTTCTAACAAGCCTCCGTATCTCCACTGTATTGCACAGGAAAAGATCTAAGTGTGTTATTTTCTGTTTTTTTCCCCACTTAGTATGGTTGTTTATGTGCATGGCTAGCTGGTCCCTGAATTGATGCTGTCCTCACCCAGCTAGTGGTGTAACCAGTCAGTATAGCCAATTTGTTAAGGGTCAGAAGTACGAGGGCTTTAGACTGGCCATGTTGTTGGCAGCACAGTGTTCCTGCATCAGGGGGATCTCATACTCCAGTCCCCCATTTAGTCCCAGGACAGTTGGGGGGCCTGAGCCTGGTTCACCCTGTTTTTGTGGCAGTGCCCCATTCTCCACCCCCCCATTAACTCCCTCCAGCTCCAGCTGAGCTGGGTCACAGTCCAGTTCTAAGTGGTCTTTGGCCCGCTTCTGGCGAAGGTAGCAAGCCACCCCCACAGCCACAGCAATCAGGACCAGCAGTAACAGGATGGCAAGGGCCGGCACCAGCATGGTGGTGAGTTGAGGCTCTTCCACACGGGCGCCTGTGGTAGAAGCCAACTGGCTTGGTGTGTGAGCCTCTATGCATGTGCTGTCCTTGTCAGAGGTCTCCCCCAGTGGGCTGGCACATACACTGTAGGTAGAATTGGGGCGTAGGCCACGCAGGGTGTATTCTGGGTAGGAGGCTGGCACATTCAGATGCATTGGTCGGCGGTCAGGGCCAGACAGGTTGCGATACGTGAGCCGGATGCCACGGATGTAGGGCCGTGCTTCAATGTAACGGTGGAGGTCGAGCAGGATAGAGGTGCTGGTGACTAAGTGTGGGCTGATGTCTGGGGATGTTGCTGGGACAACGGTTGCTTCAGGGGTGACATCGTCATCATCATCCTTCTCTGCATTGTGAACATCATCATCATCATCAACATTCTCACAATAGGTGCCAGACGTGTGGGTGGGGCAGGTGCACTCCAGATGACCTTGCTGATCTAGAAGGCAGGCGCCTCCATTTAGGCAGACGTTAGAGGGACAGAAGAGTAGTTCCTGGTTGGTGTTTGTATGGTCACTTGGAGAAGGGGGTGCGGGCGGTGGAGGCTCATTTCCGTTGCCATTGGTAAATGGCGTCTGACTGGGGTTAGGAGGTGCTGGTCTAGGAATTGCTTGTGTGGTGCTAGGTAGAGTGGTTGGAATTAAAAGTTGGATGGTGGTAGTCTTCACTGTGCTAGGAGTCAAGGTTGTGGTGGTGGGGCAGCCAAAGTCCTTGTGCTCCAGCCTCTCCAGCACCTTTCCTGCATTGAGAGGTGGGAAATGACACCTTGTCTCTTCTGTTCTTCCAAGGGTGACCTGCTGGCTTCGCAGCCAACCAGGAAACCAGGCCAGTGTGCAAAGGCAGTTGAAGGGGTTTTCAGCCACAGTAAGCCGCTTCAGGTTGGGGAAAAGGTGTTGGAAGCCATCAGGGAACCCCTGCAAACTGAGGTTACTAATGTCCAACTCCTGGAGCTCACCCAGCTGTTCAAAATCTTCCAGACGCAAGGGGCCCATAGGGTTCCCTGCCAGACTTAGCCGAATCAATCCGCCAGCCTCTCGCAACACTGAGGGAAATGTGTTCAGGTGGTTATTGGAGATGTCCAGTTCATGGAGGTTAAATAAGCCACCCAGCAACTCTTCATCAAGCCTCCTTAGCCCCAGACCAGCCAACTTAAGGCATTCTAGGTTGGGTGTCTGTAGGTCACCTGGCCCCAAGGCAGGCAGTTGGTTGAAGCGCAGGTCCAGCAACAGCAAACTTGGCATCTTAATAGCAGGTAGTGATGACAGCTGGTTCCCCTGTAGCTTTAGCTCAAGAAGATGATTCAAAGCATCAAAGGCCTGGGGATGGATTGTTTTGATTTGGTTGCTATAAAGGTAAAGCCTCTCTAAAAAGTCCAGCCCTGCAAAGCTGTCCTGAGAAATGTGTGTGATCTGATTGGCAGACAGGTCCAGGTTGCGGAGCGAAGTTAATGGAACAAATACGTTGTCTGGAATTTCTGAGAGCTTATTCTGGCTCATGTCCAGCATCTCCAAATTACTAAGCATGGTGAAGTCCTGCTGTTTCAGCACCTCAATGCCATTCTGAAATACATAAAGATTTTTAGTGGGCTCAGGCACTCCAGAGGGCATAACTGGCGCTCGGCGCTGGAAACAGAAGATTGAGTCTGGAGATGAGCAGGTGCAGTCTTTTGGGCAGTCTGTAGGCAATGGCTCCCCATAGTTACAGCACAGGAGGAGAAGAGCTGGAAGCAGCGAGAGGGAGAGCGTCATGATGCTGCACCCCACAGGACCTGGAGAGAGCTAGAGGGGGGTGGGATGAGGGACAGGAGGGGGGAGACGATGGAGAGAGAGGTGCATAAAGGGCAGAGAGAAAGAGAGTGGGTAGGTTAATGACCTGGACAAACTTCAGCATGACAAACATCAGATTTTTTGGTTTCACTCATTTTGTCCCTACATATAAAAGGGAGAGTGTAAACATACACCACAAACACGTGTAAATCCACTCAATGAAATTTAGCTGTCTGTTTACAAAGTCCATGTAAATTTACTCAGGCTTTTGAATATACTGTTTTGTCTTTATTTGGATACAGTGTGATTATCAGTACAGGTTTGGTCAGAAAGATCAAAGGCCATCCCATCCAAAAAAAAAAAAAAACACGTGCAAACACACACACATACATACAGACAGACAGACAGAGCCTCTGTAAACTTTCCACTTAACTTGGTTGTGTGCTGTGAGAGTCTATGTATGGAAGTACAGCACAATCCCCAACTCAGTACAGTGCCCAAAGTAAGTTTTAAGAAAGACATTTATATTGCTCTGTAATGATTTTGACTGCGTCCTCACTCTTGCCTTTTAAAATTATTGAAAACTCTGGAATTTCATTATGTGTCCTGCAGTGGGGGGTGCTAAAGGCGTGTGCTCCACTGAGTGATGTGCTGAAGCTTAGCATTCCCTCAACACATCTGTGTGTCAGTGAGATGTGCTGCTTGTGTGGTGCCGCAGACATATGCTCATGTCCAATGTATGTGCCAAATCCAATCAGGATGAGTAGAAACATCCAGTGCTGAGACAGAGAAGGGATTCTATTTTTACTGCAATAGATTTAGAGACATTTTATGGATTAGATTTTCTTCCCTCACATCCAAACACAAACACCAGCACATGCCTTATCAGTCTGGACCTAAACCCATCTGTAGATGATTACCCTCCAGCTTTGCAGCTCGCTGAGTGACTTAACACTGTGGTATTAACTCAAGTGCATCTCTGTTAAACATAGCAAGTGAGAGAGAGCAGACTTGTCAGATGAATGCGATGAGCCTGTCGTTTGTTTAAAGCTTTGGGCTTTGGCTGCTCCTCAGGATTGTAATTTTCTCACTCTCTGTCTCTCTCAGTCTGTGTCTCCTTTGTTTAAACATTCTTAGGATTCACAGCAGTTCAGTGTCTTCATGAATTTCACTTCTGGATTGCACAGTCTACTTCAATACCTCACTAGGTTGGCCTCTTTATTCTTTACTATCTTGGGCAGCTATTGCTCTGATATTTACAGGCTTCCCAGCTTTAGTGGTTTATTAGACAGACTTACGCTGATGCCTTGTGGGGCGCTGGAAGTGTTTAATGAAGGAAGAATATTCTTGAGTTCATCAACAACTCAAAATGAAACGTGGGTCAAAATGTCATTGTGATTTCCAAACATAACTAGAAGTTTCTTTCTAGGACTTTTGGGTGAATATAATAGTAAAGATTGTAAAGTGCACACTTGTCATTTTTGCTGCTCCAGGAATCAGTTTTACAGATGTGCAAGACATATCACAACATTAGCAAAGGTAAATATGAAGCAGAAATATGGCTTGACCCTGAGTAGCTCTTGGGAGACCTTGCAGCTTCAACAAAAACATCAAGCAGCAATAAATCTATGGGAGATATGTCTGAAAGGTGGATATACAGCTGGATTCTGTTACCAACAGTACACATACACACACACACATATGAATACAGAGCTCAAGAAATGAAGCACCTTCTTCCAACATTTGTACCTTTCACATACAATTGTACAATAAGAATAGAGGAAGGAATGTATTCTGCCCTGAGGCACTATGAAACTTGAAACGCCTGGTGTGTGTCGCGTGTCAACATGTTCATATGCACACTTACTGGCCCTTCTGCCCCTCAGTGTGTACTATTAATGACAGAATAACGTAAAAACAAATGTAAATCGTTGAAAACTTTTGTCTAAATTGAATTAGACAAATTTTAGCATTTGTCTTCTTAAGCTATCTTGTTAAGCTATGCGGGAGTTTTTGCAGTGTGGCAATGAGAATTTTTTAGCAAATGATGCAGGTCATAAATTGAAATATTCATATATTTTAGTAGTCATATATTTCATAGCACACTACCAAATACCTTTGACCTTTCCCCAACACTCTCTCTTTCTTCATCTCAGATGTGTGTGTGCCTTCATCTTGATTTTGACAAAAGAACCTTATTTACTGAAGTATAAAATGTGTTTGTCTTGTGAATACAGGTTTTCTGTAACAAGCACAGCAAGTCACAGTGCATGTTGATGGCACTTGCACTACCTGTTCTTTGTGTGTGTGTGGTGTGTGTGTGTGTGTGTGTGTGTGTGTGTGTGTGTGTGTGTGTGTGTGCGTGCGTGTATGTGCGTGCGTACTTGTGTGTGCATGTGCATGCGCAAAAAGTTTCAACTTTTTATCATGCATATTCATACTTTAGAAGTCAGAGGAAGTTTTCTTGCCAGAGAAATCTTATGTCAGGGCTTTGTCCGTGGTCTGTATTCCTCATTCCTTAGTATGTGTCACCCTATTATCAATAGAGCCAGGCAGAGACGGTCAAACATGAAAAGCAACACACACACACCTTAATCATGCAAACAAGTGTCAAGGTTGTGGCTGTTGATACCCAAAAGATTTCGGCAACCACGCGACCGGAAACATAACACACCTTTGAAGCAAAAAACACTTGCTTTATTTAGGCTAATCCCTGCGAGTTTCAGATTGTTTTAATTCTTGCTTGCTGCCTCTCTATCTGCATAATGGTGCTTCAAAGAAGGCAATAGAGAATATATTGAATTTGGCAGAGACCAAATTAAAACAAAACCGTGAAGCCGTAAGTCAGATGAGCGGACTTGAACCCATTCACTTTACAAAGCAGTGGAAAAAGTATTGTCCATATAAACAGGACATTCAGGCTCAACTTGGGTTAGGACAAATCGTAATGGTCTCTTTTCATTTTCTGTCCTTTTCATCTGAAGAACCGACGAGAATACAAAACAAGTTGACTGGGGAGAGCAAAATTTGAACATTAACAGGAAAAAAAAAACAATCTTTTGAGTTGATTGAGAACCTTCTCTGTGAGAATGAAGAAATGTGAGAGATGATTGCTATGAGGCAAGAGGAGGATAATGGATGAAGGTATGAGAGCAGCCAAAGACAGTCATTATTTCCCTCCGTCTCATCCTAATGAAGCCCTTTTCTGTTAGCTGAAACAAATATGATCAACTTGTTTTAAATAGTCACTTGGACATTTTTGTGTATGTCTTCACAGCTTAAGAAGAGCCATGTGCATGAACAAACACATACAAAGAGAGAGAGAGTGAGAGAGAGAAACATACTGCAGTGTCCCAGGTCTACTGCTCTCTTGAAAGTCTTGACCTCAAAATGGTCACAACCACTTGGGACTATGAAACTTTTCAAAGGACACTACAGGACACTAAGACATTAATACAATCAGACACACTTCATTCAACTCACACTTCATTCAGATAGATCACATCACATTTCTTTCATATTTCTGGATCATTAGTACACGCCAACACTGCTGGTCTAATTGCCCCACTGTGAGCCCCCCCTCCAAGACCTCCCTATATAGTAGAGAGAAAGAATCATTTGTATTGGTTGCCAATATTTGTGAATGTGTGTGTGTGGGGGGGGGGGGCATACTTTTGTCCCTACAAGCTTATACTTGCCTGCCTATTGTACAAGAGATAGGGGTTGTTTTATGTGAGAGGAGTGTTTTCATTCTCTCTCTCTCTCTCTCTCTCTCTCCCTGCCCCCACCTCATATACACACACAATCCTCAGGTTTGTTTACTGAGAGGAAAGCAGGTTGTGCTGGTTTAGTTTGGTCCTTGTGGTATAATGTGGTAGTGATATTGCCTTTGTGTGTTTGTGTTTGCATTTAAGGCCTAGAGATTGAACTAAAATATGGCATCATAGAAGGGGAAGAAGTGCAAGGAGAAAACAAAGACAAGTGAAAAAGATCGGAAGAAAGTAGATTGTGATTTATGATCCTAAACTCCTGGCTGAGAGTGAATGATTTGTTTTTTTCTGAATTCCTGAAAGGCCTGTAGTGTAAGTGTGTGTGTGTGTGTCTGTCTGTCTGTGAGAGGATGGTAGTTTTTTTCCAGAGACATTAGGGGTATTGGAGCTTACAAGCCTCCCTGCTGCTTTGTCTATAGTCCACTTAAAGGAGCTAGAGAATCGAGTAATCAGGCATACCTCTGATCTGCTCGCCTAAGATAGCAGAAGGCAGATATTTTTTACTGATTTCAAATAAGAAAACCCTGTATACACTCAGTTTTATATCCACCCGTCAAATAAGATTGTCTGCAAATGTCGGTAAATGTTTGGGTCCGTTTGGTTTCAGAGGTTATCCAAGTAGCTATGTCAGATGTCTTTCCAGCCTATGCAGTGTGCGTGACAACTACTACTGCTTTTTGCCTCCATCCCTTCAGTACACATCACTGGTCCACCACCAGTGTTTCTCTAGTATTATCATAAGCTTAGAACTCAGAGCTACAAGCCCTACAGCAAGCTCTTACTTTAACCTGTACACTTAACCTTCAGTCCATAGGGTCATACTCATAGAAAGACACTAGCCAGTTACTTTGGAAGATAAACAAGTCTCAAGGGTCAGTTGCATGTAACAATATAACTTGCAATATTGCTTGGTAATTATATTAAACAGCTATATATACTGTATACAGTTGATTGGTAAAGTTGACTGGTATTTAGCAGATGCTTTTATCCAAAGCAACACAGACTTGCAACATGGGGCTCGGGAATCAAACTCGGATCCCCTAATTGTCATCAAGCAATATAACCACTGCCCCACCACACCCACAAATACTATAAAGCAATACTGAAAATAATATGTACAATAACAGATTTAATCTGTTTTTCAAGTTATGCTAAATTTTTTGTCTGTGTGCGATTGTATCTTTATCCAGCACATACATAGCTGAAGTTCAACCAACAATATAGAGAGAATTGTTCTCTACCTCTCTGTATGTGTTTGCAAATACGTATTGATATGTTTTGCACACAGATGTGTTAAACACAAGTGTGTGTGTATGTGTGTGTGTTATCTGGCACACGCTCAGGACTACATCTGCACATTCAAGCTCAAGCACACAAAAACAAACACACACACACACACACACACAGACAGTCAAGGTTAATTAACTGAAACACTCTCTTAAGAAATGTGAGGTCAGATTTGAGGAAGTAGTTAATATTTATCAGATTATTTGTTCTCCTCATTAGTCATTAATAGAGTCTGCAGAAGGATGTGACCTTGGTAGATACAGGGGAACGCTAGAGCAGTGGTCATAGGCATACGTGTGTGTGTGCATGTGTATTCGGATGTGTGTGCTTGAGTGTGAATGAATACCTGTGTGTGTGTGTGTGTGTGTGTGTGTGTGTGTGTGTGTGTGTGTGTGTGTGAGGAAGAGAGAATATGCCCGGCGCCCTCCTTGGTTCAAGGCTCATTTCCTAATTACAGCTCAGGCAGAAGGAAATTACAACCTTACATTAAAAGTCCCTTTTCTTTTTTTACTGTTGGGCTGAAATGCACCAATTTGTGGTGGCTCACTGGGATGTGCTCCCTCCCTCCATTCTGTACACTCATTTTTTTCTCTCTCCTGCTTGTTCCCCTCTTTTTCTCTCTTTTCCCCTCTGTCCCTCCTCAGAGTGCTCATTGGGTGGACAGCAGCATTTCTTGTTTTTTTTTCTTTCTTTCTTGTCATGGTCAGACTGCAGGTATAAAAGAATCGGTAAAGCTCACTAACCTGGAACCAATCACACCTGTACTTCCATTTGACTGGTGCAAATGCAGTGCTGGCTTGGAGTTGGTCT
Source organism: Tenualosa ilisha (assembly GCA_015244755.2). Lineage (NCBI taxonomy): Eukaryota > Metazoa > Chordata > Actinopteri > Clupeiformes > Clupeidae > Tenualosa > Tenualosa ilisha. Next base: position 3,554,292 of record PYXC01000584.1, read on the forward strand.
TTTGAGTGCATGGGACAGAGTAGCACGAGTGGTTGGACAGGGTGTGTGTTATTTATTTATTTATCTATCTATCTATCTATCTATCTTTACTTATTTGCAAAATCCGGGCTGGCATTGCCAATGCATGATGCAGTTGGCTGATATATTTTGCCATTTTTTTTCTTCCACCTGATAAAATATAACAAATAATGTACACAACTACGTAACTCGGGGCCTACCTCTATCGCTCAGGTATTGATTAATACCTATTATTTAAAAAATGGTCAGATTATGAGTGACTATGAGTGATTATATGAGTGACTTTTTACGCCTCTTTAACAGCAATGAAGAAATAAGAGTAAGTGAGAATACACGGCAGCAGTTTTTCGGGCGGCTGGATTGGGGTTTTTGGGGGGCGTATTTATCTTGATGGTTCTTCTGAAAGCATCTTTAGGTCTTGTGGTCTTGAGGCTGGTTTGGAGTGGCTAGGAGATGAGCATCAGCCAACATACAACCCCCTTCACACCCCACCACTGCCTCAGCTGAACAGCTGCATGTCTGGAGCCTAAACACAGTCCACAACACAAGCTCTTAAGCACCTGGGGGAAGACATCAGGTCAGATGAGGTTTGGCTGTGCACTGTCTGGTCTCTGGTCCAGGTTCACAGATGCTGTGGGTATGTACACATTTAGGGCTGTCAGCTTCATTCTCTTGAGAGGAGCAGGCAGATGAGAGAGGTGGTACATATACAGGTTTCAGTGGGACTCGTGCAGCATCAAGAGAGGACTTCAGAAGTCCATTTACTCCCTATTGCCTGTTTTGTGCATGCTCTACAGTAGCCCATTTTAATGACTATGAATGAGACTAATAGAAAGATGATATCAGAAAGGAAATATTTTGGGAATGCTAACTTGAAACTACATGCATAAATGGCATGCGGGCGCACGCAAACTCACAAACACATACACACATACTCTTTTACACTATCCAGAATAACATCAAATCCCTTACACTGATGCTAAATAAGTGGTTGCTTTGCCAACAGAACGTTGCTGTTTCTTTTACAGGTGTTTGTATGTCTAGCTGTGTGATTTCATTTTCCTCTTACCTCCAACACACTAGACCTGTGTGGCCCTAGTTGCAACACCTGAGGGCATGAGGACACTCTCCTGCAATGTGTGTCCAATCTTACCTAATCCCAGCACCCTAAACTTCTCAACATCCTCATGGTACCCATTTCCCCTGTCTCTGCCCCAACGCTGGTATTTTCAGATGTAATTTCCTATTCCGTCTCTTGACACTCTAAAGCCCCATTTCCTCTTTAGTGGGAGAATGCTTTGTGCTCATACCTGCAGCCATGTCATTCATGCTGACATTGAAATAACATTGTTTTTTCTTTTTTCTAGTTTTGATAAAAAAATACTGCAAGCTCTGTGTGGGTATCAAAAAAATGTGAAGCATGCACCTGTATACTATTGTGTTATTTATGTCCCCTTGCAATTGGCAAGATGGCGTCAAGTTCATTTTGGCTTTCCTCTAAAATGCCAGCTTATATGATAATGATCATGATTTGAATATTAGGACATATGACTTGGAATGTATCTTACTGAAGCAGAGATTACACATTGGAGCTCTCAGCCTGCTACATCTCTCCCATCCCCATGAGTTGACATTAATCCTTTGCTATTTGACAGAGTTTTGGGGCCCACCGTGCTGGTCAGAATTTATCCCCAAAAAATGCAACAGCGAATCAGCGACATTAAAACGAAAATGTAGTCGTATCTCGAATGACTCGACGGGTTCCAACTCGCAAGCTTAACACTTTGTCATTTGTTTTATGCCTTTTGATGCGTGACATGCCTATTCAGTAGCGGATCTGAGGAAAATTATGAATGGAATAACCAATGTGATCTCCAAGTAGCCTAGGCATAGAGCCCACCATTTACTTAGCCTAGGCCTAATGCCCAACAAAATCTGGAAAGTTAGATAGGCAGATAAGGTCATTACCAGCTGCATGCCTAACTTTGCACTTTGATATGAGGTGACATGAGGTGTCTGCAGTCCTCCGGTAGCCTACGCTTAAAAAGAATTCTCGTGACCTATGTGACTATACCCTAGTCGGTCAGGCCCGCTTCCATACAGTGTTAGTCAGGGTTTATCAGGTAGCCCATTATTTAATGTTTCCATTTGATTACCTCTATTTGCTTTATACTTGTTCTTTGTGTCAGTTAATGGTCGTAATGATAGATGAGTAGGCCTATTATTAATGGGCATAACCTATATTCTGATGCGCTACGATCACAAACATGTGTCTTCTACCTTTTCGCCGCAGCTTGTCCGCTGATCGAACACTTGCCACCAGCGCTGGCCGCTGCCAAATCCACACGCGCAGGGCAGCCTCTTATGGGCTAGACTACTTAACATAACTTACAGTTGCTTAAGCCAAATACCAACGAAATAGTTTGTTACTCTGAGTAGTGTTTACTGCAACTGGGTTCTTGAAAATTCCCCCCTTTAACTATGATCGTTTGCCTGGATAATGACTATTCGATGCTGATAATTTAGCCTAATTACAAGAAACCTGTGTGAGTGACGATTTTCAATTAAACGCCGAAGAAGCATACGAAACGCAATACTTCTACATGTAAAAAGAGTGTTTCGGCCAGTTGAGAAATTTTCAGAGCACTCAAGATCTGCGCTGTTAATAGGTTGTCCATCTACATAGACAAAAACAGTTTGCTTAGTACTCTATGATTTAGCGTTGAAAATATCACTTACCGGCGCAAAACCTGTACCGCTCCGGAGGCTTTACTTTCTTAGAACTGACTTCTGTTTTCCTTTTTTATCCACGTCGCCACGAAGAAAGTTAATCGTGTTCCTTGACAAGTGGCAGAGGAGCCATTTAAAAATGTAGGTTATTCTTTGTCATCATTTTCTTTAAAAAAAAAACTTCTGATCCGATATGTGGAGTAGCAATTGAAACAACTTCAGATCGATGAGATAGTTTTAAACTGATGTTTTTGACCCCCGAGTCCGCACCGCGCTTTTGAGGATAGAAATGGGAGGAGCGAGGTTAGAAGCGAACTGAAAATAGTCAGCCTTAGTTATCCGGTGAATGGCGTTCTTTTGGGAAGGTGGAGTTCACGCACAATTTCGTTCTGATTCTGTAGCATTTCAGCGCACTGAAGTGATAACCAGGAAAGGGTTCAATCTGTAAGCCAGCCCTTTTGGAAAAGGTGACACGGAAACGGACGAGTCAGTGTGACATTGGAATTAATTTAGATCAGGCTATTTTGCTCATCTGTTTTGCTAGCTATTTCATAATTGAATAAAGCACAAAAAGTGATTGAGTTGGCCATGGCTATAGACTAGAGATAAATAAAAGGAAATTCCCCATCCTGAGGAAATATCTAACGTTATTAGATACATTTAGCTGTTTGAATTAATCAGAATCTTCAATCCACAGCCATACCCACATTATCCACAACAGTATGTCGATCATTATTAGCACCCACAAAGCTATCTACAAATAGGCTTTGTGTCCTTCCTAAATGCTAAAAGCTCTAATAACAACTGGAAGATGTGCAGATACATCATTTTATGCTGAATCCAAACATTGGTTGGGGGACTCTGTAACCAAGAGTTCTTCTGAAGCAGCTAACTCTGCCTTTAATATCCCTCACCAAAATATTAGGCATACTGTTGTGCCCTCCAGTTCTGAATTTGTTCCTTAGATCCTCTGTTGCTGTTTGTTGAATGTTGTGTGTGTGTGTGTGTGTGTGTTGAGGAATTTAAACACCCTCCGCTGGCGTCTCCCTGTTCTCTTTGTGTTTACTCATTTAAGTAAATAGTGCTTCCCATACACACCAAACATGCACGCGTGCATGTACACACCCACACACACACACTTTCTTTCTGCACTGTTGAGTAGTGGGTAACTGAGAACAAATTATTTGCTTCTCTTGCATTTTCTTACCATCTTTTAGTTTCATATTTCTTACTCTACAGGGAGAGGTGTTATATCTGCATATAGAGATGTAAATAGCTTATAGAGATATAAAACAGAAATACTGGATGATAATGACTTCCTACTAAAGAATGAAACTTATGGGATTTTTAATCAAAATCAATATTAAAAAATAGAGCCTGTGACAGTGATTTCAGAGACCACTGTTGGTAATTGCCTTCATTAGCATGTTGGGCCTATTTTACATTATTGTCTTGTATATGTGAAATATTTGGACATATCGCTACTATTAAATGTAGGTCATTGTAAATTCCAATTAGACAGACACAAGAATCACTCACAGAGCACATCTATGCAGACAAGCCTGCATCTGGCTGAAACTGCCACCTAGAGGGCAGATTACTGATAAACAGCATAGCAAGTTTGTCGCTCCAGAGTGTTTTTTACTGTTTAATTCTGTTAATCCTTCTCCATCAGCATAATGTCATTAACTCTCTGGAATTCTGCCCAGCTTCTTCATTTTAGGGATCTCTGAATTGTAGCTATATCTTATGGCATATATCAGATAGCTTGTATTTAGTTCGACTAAGTCACTAAACAAACATTTCATAGATTTGGATGATTGGAATAGGCAAAACATACGCTACTGAATGAACAATACCATATGATCACTGAATGATTTCCTAAGGGTTGGTCCAATCAATAGCTTCTAGTGCAGATTAAAAGGAAGGTTAAAGCAAGAAAGCTTGCAATCACTCTGTATCATAAATTGGCCTTATAACATCTACACTCATCTACACTGGTTCAACAGAGTTTGTAAGCCTCTTGCAGGTTTTCAAAATCAGCATATTTAATTAATTTATAATTAATTTATAATTAATAGTAAAAATATTACTATCAGATTATGTGAAAAATTGTTTAAAAATGTGTTCCAATCACAGGTGTGAATCCCTTCAATGATAGTGTTTAGTCATAGTTGTAAGTTAGTCAGGAAGCCCATGTTTACAGAGCAATTCTGGGGTGTTAGTGTACTTGGCTGTCTGAGCATGCTGCCTCAGGTTCTGCTAGATTTCAAATGGATTAGTGTGGACTTTGACTCACAGTTTCTTAATTCTTACTTGTTGGTGTTAAAGCGTTACAGCATAAGGAATAATAGTTTTTATACAACATGCAGTTTATAGAAAGAGTTTTTAAAGTTTGCAGAAACAGGAGTCTAACCCTCTGCTCTTAAAAGTCTTAAGAGTCTTTGCCCATGTTTTGAAGTTTGATTTGTGTTCAAAATGTAAATTAGATACATATTGTTTAAAAAATAAGCTTTGTGATGTGAAAATGCTGTAAAATTGAATGAAATTCTGCAACATTTGATTAAACCAGGATGTAACATTTCTATGCATTCACTCTACTGTCTCTATCAGACATTCATGTGTAACTCTTGAAATGTATTTTCGTGGTTTACCATTTGATGGTGTGTAACCATTTAACAACAAATGTAAAATAACAAGCACTGTCCTTACTCAGCTGTGAGCTGAAAAACTGTCAGGCCCACTGCGCTGTGGGTAGTGAGAGTGTGTGTACACGCCACCTCCTAATCACCTGGCACCATAAAACCTACAGCTGAACCCATGCTGTGGGTAATGTTTCCAAGGGGAACTAGTAAAACATAGCAGTGCTGCCAGTCCACCAGTGGCCACTGTCTCCCTCACATCACACACACATACACAGACACATAACGTGAGAGAGAGAGATCCACAGGGCTGTTACTTGTAATTGTTGTTTTTTGTAATTGTCTTTAAAAACTTAAAACTGGAATAGCCGCAGTATTGCTAGCATGCTTGTTGACAGGCCGCACTATTTGCTTGAAGAAGATTGATAGGAATTGAGAGCAATAGTAGGTTTCAGGGTAAAACTGTTGCAACATTAGCATTATGTTTATTTGCTGACATAATTCACATATTTTGTCTGCCACATATTGACTTGTTAACTGTCATTAGTAGTTCTACATAGATGGTGCTGTGCATATTTTTCATATAGTTACTTTTCATTGTTAATACTAATTAGTTAAGGAATGCAGAATCTCTCTCTTCCTCTCTCTCATTTTCTGCATGTCTGTCTGCCCGAACTGTCTATCAGTCTGTCTATCAGTCTGTCTGTCCACCTGTGCAAACCAGACTCCTGTTGTAAGAGTATTCAAGCATGACTTGATAATCTGATTATTCCTGTAAACCCCTCCATTCTTGAAATGCCTGTGATTCATCACATCAGTATTTCTCACATGAACATTAGAAGCAGTCAGTCATTAGAAGTATAAGAGAAAGCACAAGATAGTGAAAGACAGTGAAAAAGATGATCAGGTCATATTGTCAGTATAACTAGTCATTGATATAAAATGACTCAATACAAGAATTAGTTATGTATTCCTTGACAAATACGTTAGTGCTTGAGGGTATCAGTAAAGTAAGAGAATTCTCAAACCATTCAGCTCCCTCGACTTCCGTAACATATGCTGCAGCTTTAACTCTTTGTCTGACTTAGGTTGCCACTAAATTGCAGAATTCCCACATAACTTAATGTATGCGTATGCAACTGCAAGACCCCTTCCCAATGTAACATTGCCACTTACTTCCCTTAGGACATGCTTCACAAGTGGACCTAATATAAGCTGTCAGATGAATTAGATACACAAATGAGATACACAAAGCTCAGGTCATTTCAGCACCACTATTACCACTTACACACACACACACACACACACGCACATGCACACATACACACACACACACACACGCACATGCACACATACACACACACACACACTCACACACACACACTTAAAACTGTACAGTTTACAGTTAAAGGGAGCTGTAAATTCTTTCTGATTTATTTTTTGTCCTATATCATTAATGAATGTACATGAATCCTATGAATCATGACCCTGTAAATCTAGTGGACATGTGGGCTTGTTTTACAGGGGGAGTTTTCGGGCTGCTAAAGCCCATTGTTACTTAGGTTACCAAGGATACTTCAAGTAGATGGTACAGAACTATCAAAATGTGAACATAGATGTAACAGATATCATTTATAATCCATGACATCACATAAGGCAAACTCAACAGAGAAAAGGTACATCTCATATATGTTCAATTTGGCAGGAAAAAGGGGAGTACTAAGATTGCTGAAGAAATCTCTGGTAGAGAGACCTCTGGTGGAGAAATATTTACAATATATGAAAACCATCTACCTCCCTACGCACAATAAACACACAGTAAAAAATATTGCCTGTATAGTTTTGCACACAACTCAAAGGCTGTTTTTAATGCAGGCACATGCCCCACATACACTGATCGTTGTATTGAAAACAGTGACTTCACATGGAACATGTTATTAAATAATGTTGTTATTATTAGGAGTGAGTCAACACATTGTTGTTTCACATTGTCAAGTGCTGTTGTTAGGTATGAGAATCTAGTACAACATAGAGCAAATAGCAAAAGGCAGCCAGCGCTAACTGTGTGTGTGTGTGTGTGTGTGTGTGTGTGTTTGTGTGTGTGCGTGCATGTGTGGAACTGTTTCACCCTTTTGATGTCTATGAAACTGTTGAGAGGGCTGTGCTGAATGTCAGCACCACACAGCCTGCATCAGTGTCTAGTGCGCTTCAAATAGTTTTTTGTTGAAACATTGCCGATTTGAAATGCCTCCTTTCTCTTCCCTCTAATGCCTAGAATTCTGATGCCCTTGTTTGACCAGGACTCTGGCCTTCTTGTGGTGTCTGGAAAAGTGAGTGTTTTGTTTCTAATAGATGGAGCACTGACTAAAAACATACCCTGAGATGGCCCTATGTGTTCTTGTTGTTATTCAAGTCTGTTTGACACTGTGTGTGTGTGTGTGTGTGTGTGTGTGTTCTATAGGGGGACTCAGTTATTGATTGCTATGAAGTCTCATCTATGGAGCCCTACTTGCCACAAGGTGCAGTTGATCAAGCTCTTTCTTATTGGTGTTTCATGTAAACACACACATAGACCACATATAGGACCAAATCTATGAAGACATCTAGTATCTAGTAAGTTTAAATGTAGTTTTACCAATTACCCAATTACCACCTTATATTTAGACTGGGGATTGAAATGGTATGTTTTGTCTAAATGGCGCCCTCTTCAGCAACCAGAATTGAACTGTAGTTGATTTAAAAGTTAAAGATTTTACATCCAGGCACAACCAATGGTTAAATGTAGGGTTAGAGTCTTAGTTTACAGTATCTATACTGCTACTTGACTACGTAAGTTTATATGTTCCTGGCAACCCAGGAACAATATTATGGATAAGTCCAATATTATGGATTTGGACTGCCATCTCAGTGATAAAACATTAATAGTGTGGTTTTACATACAGTAGCTCTACTAAAAATATTCTCAGACTGTTTGTGCAGTGAGGCTGTGACAGAATAGTCCAGCAGGCACCGGGAAATGGATGGCATACAAGATCGCTATAGCACATTAAAAGCAAAACAAAGGGAAAAGTTGTTTTTAACATGATTCATGGTTCTAGGCTAACCTGATGGTCTGACTACGTCCAGTTTATGTAAGGGTTTCCTCTTCTGATGCATTTAACCACAGTTTGGATTATACCTGCTTGTAATGACACAGATTTTTTACCAGAGAATAGGTATTGCTGTGCACTATTTTATTACATGACGAAATATCTAATCAGTTGCCATTAACACATCTGTCTCTAGTATTTTAATGTAAAACTCCTCCTTTCTTTTTTAAATATAATTTATTATTTTTTATCATTATTTATTTTTGATTGCCTATCCTATGAGATAGGATGCATTACACAGAAAAGTACTTACTATTAGGCGTGTAGTTTTCCCAAAGTCTGACATCCTTATAAACAGCAAAAATTTTTCAGAAGACATTGCGAGACAATTACACCTGAAGTGGGTGCAAATATCTTTGTACATGTGGCTCATGGTGGTTTCAGTTGCTCTTATTTGACCACCCCTGATTGTGTCGTCATGTACATCTTGATAGTTTGCCTCTTCCCTGCCTCAACTCCTTCTCTCTGTTCTTTCTCAGTCAGTCATTGTCTGACTGAGTTCTCCAGCCGTGGTGTGGCCTTGGTCCCCAAACTTGCATTGGATGTTGGCGCCTGTGAGGTCATGCGTTTGCTGCATCTAACAGACAACTTTATTGTGCCTGTTAGCTACAATGTGCCACGAAAGGTGGGAACTCTTCATAGCAAGCCAAACTCCAACTTTATGGCTAAATTGCAGTCATATCAAAACTTCATATGTTTTTATGATATGTACATTTAGTCTGTATATTTGTGATACAGTCAGGACAGGAGTTCCATTCTGATCTGTACCCTGACACACTGGGCCAGACAGCTGCTATGACCACAGAGGAGTGGTGGACTGGACAGAACAAACAGGTAAGAACCAAAGACTTCAAGAGAGGCCTTTAAATGTGGACATGCTATGCTTCTTCCCTCTGCTCATTTTCTCCCATGTAAGGTCATCCCAATGCCGTCTACAACCCTTTTAAACAAGTCTTAAGGAAGCACATCTACTGGTGTGTTACAGCTGCTGATCAATGTGTGCTGCTGTTTATTATACAAAATATGTGTTTCCTTCCTTCCTTGTCATTGAGCGTAGGTGGAGAAGGTCAGCCTTCACCCAGACAAACGGCCCAAGACTAGTACCAAAACAGCTGATCGGCAGCCAGCACCACCACTGGCCAAACAAAAGAGCAAAGAGGTGAGAATCATGTAAAAAAAATTTGATTTTCAGTTTGAAGGTTGCATGAGTGCCCGATTTTGCTTTTTAAAAGTATATACATGTGATAACATGAGCATAACCATGTTCACCTTCTTCTTTGCTGTGTTGTGACAGTAGTTCTATACCAGATATAGGTGATCCACATGCACAGCTGGTATATTTTGGTCTCTCCCATAAAGGGGAGGGCAATGAAGCACATTATTTAAAAGCACATCTGCCACATATGATGTATATGAGTCCTACCCTCGCCATGGACTGAATGAAAATTCAGTGGGTTACATCAGATGATCTACTCCTGAAATAAGAAGTTGTAAAATCAGGGAGCTACCAAATCCAACTTGCTATTATGGAAAAATATATTGTAAAGATGCATAGTTTTCTGCAAAATAAAGTGAAAATTTGAAGACATCATGAAAAACCCATTTTTGGACCTGTGGCACATGGACTACCTGTCTCATTTTTCTTTTTCTTTTTCCGTAGAAGTCGGTCTCTAGCAGTGAGCTGAGTTCAGGCAGTTCAAGCATGGCTCAGTCGCGGTCCCCTTCCTCCACCAGTGGTCTCTCCTCCAGCTGCCTGCCCAGCCCATCCTCCACTGCCAGTTCACGCCAACTACAGGGCATGCTTGGTAAGCGACAAGAGTCTGTACTTACTTTTCCAAAACAGAATGCCTCTAGTGTGAGTCTTGAAAGTCGTAACTTTCAAGTCGTGTTTCCATCTTGATTCTTGAGTTCTTCAGTTTGTGTACTTTATTGGCATAGTCATTAAAAAGAGTGCTGCCAAAATAGCATATGCATAGACGTAGAAAACAACTCACTCTCACTGCTTTTTTATTCCCTTCACCCTGTTTTCTCTTTCAGGTCCGAGCTCTAAGTTTCGACACATTCAGGGAAATGTTCAGCACCGTGACACACATATTACCAACCTGCGCGGGCTCAACCTCACTACACCAGGAGAATGTGACGGCTTCTGCACTAGTCCTCATCATGTGGCAGTACCCCTGGCCATTGCTGGAGGACAAATAGCTGTTTTTGAGGTACTTACAGGCCCTTGACTCAATCTGTTTTCTTCAAAACGCCTTGACACAGAAACGCCCCAAATGAAGAATGAATGGGTTAACAAATCAGCTAACATATGAACATGATGAAATGAGAGAGTTTTGGACACTTAGCAGAAAGCCTCATGGCCTCTTTTCACCTCTTTCTCAGCTGTCTCAGCCAGGGAAGCTTCCTGACACGGCCCTGCCAACTATTCAGAACTCAGTCAATGTGGCCGACTTCTGCTGGGACCCTTTCAACCCTCACAGGCTAGCTGTTGGTAGGAACCTCTCTTAGACTCTATAGAGAATCTGATAAGTGATCTGACAAGTAGGGGTGGGAATTGAGAACAGGGTATCAAGTAGAACCAGCGCTCAGTGACAATGGTATCAAGTAGAATCGTATGCCGCTGACCCTATCAATTCCTCTTATCAATGCTATCATATTTTTGAGGTGGTGGTGGTGGACAATGCAGTTCTACATGGTTTACCTCATTCTAATTATCAGATTGACAATGGCATCAGTATTGATAAAATTGTACCACTTCTCACCCCTAGTAATAAGACTAATGATCGTGGTGATGATGATTATGATGCTAAGGAGACGGATGACGATGCTAGTTTGTCTGTGACAGCTGGAGACGATGCCAAGATTCGCATGTGGCTGGTACCTGAAGGAGGCCTAACTGAAACTCTGACAGAACCTGAGTGTGTGCTTCAGGGTAAGTGAAGGGAATGATTACATGAAAGGATTTCTCATTACTGACAGAAGACAGCTTTGCACTAAAGCTCCTACCTCACCCGGCGCTTCTCAGGTCACACAGAGAAGATCTACTCCATTAAGTTCCATCCTCATGCCTCCGGCTTGCTTGTGTCCTCTTCTTATGACTTATCTGTGCGCTTGTGGGACGTGCAGTCAGGGAAGGAAGTCAAGAAACTGAAAGGACATGAGGATCAGGTTTGTTTGTGTTTGTGTGTGTGTGTGTGTGTGTGTGTGTGTTTATGTTTATGTGAGTGCAGCTAAAAATAATCAGGGAGCAGTAATACAAAGAGCACTATGTTGACTTTGTTATTGCTGTTGTTTTGTCCATTGACTCTGGGTTTAGATTTTTGGGATGGCCTGGAGTCCAGATGGTAAGCTGCTAGCTACAGTTTGCAAAGATGGGAAGGTTCGTGTGTATGACCCACGCAAGTCTGATGAACCTATTCAGGTGTGTATGAGATGAATGTATTTGATCCCTCACGATGGTGTCCATTAGTAATCGATGGTGAAATGTCCTCCCTATGAGTGGTAAAAAGTGTTTTCTCCACAGGAGGGGCCAGGTCCTGAGGGCCACAGAGGAGCCCGTATTGTTTGGGTCCTGGAGGGAAAATATTTGCTGGTGTCTGGATTTGACAGGTGAGTACCACTTGGACAGATATGCCCCTAGAAAATCGTATTGCAAATTAAGTAAAAAAAATAGCTTTGCATAAACAAACTATTGTTATAATTTTTAATACACAACTTTTAACAATAATTTAAACAATTGGTCAATTGCCCCTCATTCACCAATATATTTGAATTTTCATATTTTTTTCTTTAGAGGGTTCCATGAATATACTCCATGTTGTCTTCTGAAGTTAGCAAGGCATGCCGGTCGTAAAATTGGAATGAAATGTGATGTGATCTTTGTTGACGTGACAATGCAACACAACTAGTTATTGAATTTTTATCAAATTTGCCGTTTAGATAAATAAACTGAAGAATTGATGAAATGCAATAACCTAATTAGCACTCATTTTATGGTCTCATCAAAAGGTTTAAACTGCTTGATTATTTGACTATTTGAACTATAAGATTTTTTCCAGTCTATTTCAACTACTCTCTCTCTTCATATGGACTTCATGGAACAATAAGAATCCCAAACTCAAGCTTTCCCTGCATAAGCTATTTACTATGGTACAATTGGGCTTCAAAAAAATCTTGATTTATTAATATTCGTATATATTCTGCAAACACAAAATCCTTTTCTTAAAAAATACCATTCGGCAAAATTTCTCCAGTGTTTTTTAAAAAATCAAACCTGGGAGAGCGTTCAAAACGAGCGAGAGAGGGTTCAAAACCTGGGCATCTAAAAGTAGAAAGCATCAGACCTTTGAGCAGCTATGTTTTTCCTTGTTTTAAATGAAATGCTTAATAAAAATGATGAATAAAGAAAGGCAAGTGGTAGGTTCAGATGAGCAGCAGGCTTCCAGTCATGAAGAGCCTATCCTGGCTCATAGTTGCAATTGATGGAAATAATGAGTCTTGCACGCACACACACACACACACACACACACTCACATCTCTATATGTCCTCTTCAGTCGCAGCGAGAGGCAGCTGAGCCTGATATCCTCTGAGTCTGTGAGTGCAGGGCCTGTGGCCAGTGCCTCCGCAGATGTCTCCCCCTCCACCCTCATCCCCTTTTATGACCCTGACACCAGCGTGGTCTTCCTCACTGGCAAGGTAAGCACAACTTGAGAAAGACTGTCATGTGCGAGTGTGTTTGTTTATGAGGGGGCCTTTAGAAATGCAGTATATGCACATCATGTGAGAAAAATGAAAGGATGTGGTGGCCTGTCCATATAATTTTGTGGAGAATCTTGTGTGTGTATTGTGTGTGTGTGTGTGGTTGTGTTTTCTAGGGCGATACTCGAGTCTACATTTATGAGATTATGCCAGAAGAGCCTTATTTCCTGGAGTGCAGTAGCTTCAGTTCCTCTGAGCCACACAAGGTTGTGAATTCATTGTCTCTATTTAAGCCTACAGATATCAACTGAAATTGTTTTCTGTACTCTCAGCTGACGCTTTCAGTCAGCCTGTCTCTCACCTGCCAAAAGAATCTTTGAAAATGCTCCATTTTTGGACAATCCAGTTCTCTTACAAAACTAGTGGCCTGGATATTCAGAGACCTATTTAAACATTAACCACGTGATTATACCCAAGGTGCTGCAGTCTGTTGGGCTATTATTTTTATAACAAGGGTTGTATTGTAAGATATTGTTCATCCAGTTGATGAACCCCAGTTCTAAATCATTGGTATCTTTCTTTTGAATGCCAAGATAGAAATTATTCCAAAAATAATCACATCATCTTTCGCAACTACCTTTATGTTTTGGGTGTACTTGAATCTACTTGCAGTATTTTTTTGCATTCAGTAATTCACGTGTTGAACAAATGCTTTGTCATTAGGGTTTCTCCTTTCTCCGGAAGACATTGTGTGATGTGAGAGATGTAGAGATCGCCCGCGCTCTGCGTCTCAGTAAGACCTCGATAGAGCCCATCGCCTTCAGGGTCCCACGTGTCAGGGTGAGTTACACTTATGTCAGGATGCCCTCTCTGTGCATTGCAATGCATGGTGAACTAATCTCTCCTGCTCCCTCCTCTTCACGCTTATCCACTACAGAAAGAATTTTTCCAAGATGATGTGTTCCCTGAGACTGCTGTTTGGTGGGAATCCACTCTCTCTGCTGGCAGTTGGCTCACTGGGTCCAACCACCAACACCGCAAAATCAGCCTGCGGCCTCAAGATATGACACCTGGTAAGTAGCAAAATGACTTTCCTTTTAAAGGTAGGGTATGTGATCAGTATAGTTCAACCTTCCCTTTAACTCTCCAACAATGAAAAACTCCACAAAGTCATGGTTGAATATAGATGCATACAAATATAATATGCATCAATATAATATGCATACAAACCTATGTGTGTGTACGTGTGTGCATGTGCGTGTGTGTGCACATGTGTGTTTAGTGAGTGAAGCACCAAAAGAAGCTCCAGTCCGCAAATACCTACCCTCTTCAGTTTATCTGGAGGAGAAAACTGATGAGCAGAAAAAAGAGGAGGTCAGTAAGTCTACATTCTACATCTGTGTATGTGTGTGAAATGTTCTCTCAGGTGCCCTCTTTATATTGTTTTATATGTTGTGTATTTGTGTGTACAGTTGCTCAGTGCCATGGTAGCGAAACTTGGGAACCTGGATGATCCTCTGCCACAAGAATCCTTTGAGGGTGTGGATGATGATGAGTGGGTAAGAAATGTTTTGTATTTTTGCCATACTCAAACATACACACACACACAACCAGATGTTTTACTTTTGAAATTATAGTTAGACAAGTTTCAGTCATTCTGTCGTAAGAAATGTGTTCTTTGCATATTCATTTGTGTGTGTGTGTGTGTGTGTGTCTGTCTGTGTGTCTGCATCTGCTTGTGTCTGTTTGTAAATCATATGAAGGATGATTAGGACTGACATCTGGACCAGTTCTTACAACGAGCTTCTGCAGGTTTTCCAATATGCCATGTCAGAGTGCCAACCAACATGAATATAAAAGCCACAGTTGTACTCACAAATTCCGTTCTACACACAAACACTCCTGCCATTGCTTCTTCTGTTGTCGGTTGCTATTCACTTCTGTCCTCCTAGGATTCTGGTGCTGCCTTTCTTCTAGCCCACCAGTGGTATGGAACTCTTCCATGAGTCTTAAGTAGATGTGCTGTAAGATAGAATGTTGCAAACTGATTGTTATACAAGTGCACAAACTCACTCACACTGTCACACTCTCTCCCTTCCCACTCACAATTTAATTTCAGTGTTCTCAGTGGTTGGATATTAAAATGCAAGCAGGGTCAATATAGAAATGTGCTCTAAGATCATAGTCAAGGCTAATTTACGCACCCCAGACCAATGAAGTGGCTATATGTAATGTGTGCATGAGAAGGCCATGAAACTGTCTGACTGTTAAACACTGGTGATGGTAGGTTAAATAGTGGTGCTTGCTTCCTATTGGGTCCATGCCCAGATTTATATTCAGGGCCATATTTCTTCCTTGCACTGACCCCAAGACAGTTGTTAGACTTCATTTTAGATGACTAGAACTGGAAAAAAAATGTGTGTCTCAGTCTGTTCTTAATGTTTATGTTCACAACATTCCATGAAATGTTTGTTTGTTTTTCTTTCAGTTTATTTTCTGTGTTTATTCCTAATTACTGAATGTCCCTTGTTTTTACAAAAAATGAATCATGTTTTCTTATGGCAATTTTATATACAATCTTGTGCTATGTGGTTTAGTTGGGTATACTGTGTCTTCTGTTGCCATTGGTGACCAGCTGTAACTTGCCGTGTTGCTACACTTCACTGATCCACACCACTCTTTAGGATGACGGAAGAAAAAGATCGTGCATTTTGATCAACATTGTAAACAGTCTTCAAGGGATGTTGCCTTGCAATAAAATTAAATGTATTTTGATCAAAAAGCCTACCTGAGTCTTACTTTGTGTAGGATGCAGTCAGGGGTGAACCAGATTCAAATCCAAATTCTGGGCTCTTTAGTGCCCATCCATATGAACATAGCCTATCCTTTTAAACTTTTGACACTGAGCCTATTGCACTATTAGTCTAATTATTTATGGTCTATTGCAGTGGTGTGGCTATGCAAATCTGAGATTACAGATGTATTTAAGGCATCATGACACAATGACTGGGATAACAACCGAGGCTATATTGACATAAACGAGAGCCGTGGCTCTCCATGAACTTTCAGCTGTAAATGACGCGTGGAAGAAACTGTTTTGTGGGCCTGGGTAATATTACTTGCTGTTATGTAATTTGTGAAAAATATAAAAATGTAAAACGACCTGGTAAATGCATTATCACTTCATATCATTTTCAATAAGGATTTGTTAAAAATCCTGCTCCTACACATATGCATCAATATGCTATATTACCTTTGCAAATATATATATATATATTTTTTTTTTTTTATTAAAAGCAACACCTAACCCACACCTGTAGAAAGCTAAAATGAGGAGATTGCCCATATAAGAGTATAGCTCAGTAAGGTCTCCAGCAGAACAGTTATCCATATAATAGGCTATAAGTTTCCAAGATGTTTGCAACTACCTTTTCATCTAGCTAAGGGTTGACATTATCTACGTTAAGTAAATTTAATTAATAGAACGTAGAAGAAAATTAAGTGTTTACAAATCCATGTTCCCCTTTTTTAAGTTTTGAGGCCTTACCCCTCCAATGGTCTCTGCATGGCCCTGACTAGCACCACTGGAGTTTCACCTAACATGCGTTAATGCACTAATCGGAAAGTTCAGCGCACAGATGAGCTTAGCTGTTCGCAATATATTCTCAAAAAGCCCGATGACTTGTATGTATATTTGAACCTGTGTGCGCTCGGGTGGCTACAGAAGAGTACTGTTGTGATAAACGCACTCTGATTGTCTAATTGACTGTGCGCTATTGTCACAGATTATGTGTGAGAGACAGACGACACGTAGGACTACAAAACATGAACAGAAATTCTTCATAATATTTATACAGGCCTACGCTATAGGCGAACTTTAACCCATTAATGACCAACAACTAAAAAATGTACCTCAAGGAAAAACCCCCACAACTTTGCCTTATTAGGAATAATGGTTAGGAACATGAAATTTGGTATGAGACTACTTGGGGTAAGTGAAAATGGAGATTGCTCATATTTATCATGCCCTAATAGAGGTGGAGGTGCCGTTCGGCAACCGGAGGGTTGCAGGTTCAAGCCCCACTCTCCCTGGCTCCATCAAAGTATCCTTGAGATGGGGTTGAGCCTCACTGACCCCAAATTGCCAATGTGTGAATGTGAGGCATACACTGTAAAGCACTTTGAGTGCTCGTAGGAGTAGAAAAGCACTATATAAATGCAGTCCATTTACCATAACTTGGTAGGGCATGATAAATATTGGATGAAAATTTAAACAAACAAAACTCTTTTTAACAATAATTAGACATGATAAAAATCAGATTTACACTCAAGTGGCATACATAGGCTTTCTTAAAGTACAACTTCTCCTGAATCCAACGGTACCAAGCACTTGATCTAACTCCTTGTACTTTCTGAGTCACAGCTCATTTTCTCAAGGCACAGTTTTTAGTTGTTGGACACATGGGGTATCTACGTTTTTAATATTCTTAAAAAGCAATGGTAGAAAAATAAAGTTTGTTGGTCACATGGTCATAAAATGTATGCACTTATGGCCCACATAGACTATAAAAATTAATTACAAAAATAAAATTTCCATTTTGGTTTTAGACAGACTTGATGAGAAACGTTGCTCAATCAGTGCACATCTGAGAAAATCTACCTAAATGGGCTTAATTTCTCACCCCAAATCAAAATTTGTTAAACTTTATATATCATTCACGCAGTCATACATGATTTTATGCAAGATTTGTTGAAATTTAGTTGAAGGTTACCTATCATTTGGACAGGTCTCAAAATACGGTGGTATATAGTGTAAAAACAATGGCTGAAAGTAGTGTGTATGTGTGTGAATATGTGACTGATGGTGTTGGTATGTACTTTTTTGTGTAAAGAGGGTCAGACAGTCAGAGATACACATTTGGGGTGGAAATGTGAAATAAAAGAAAACTGTCTTTTTTAGTTTATTCAAAATAAACTAAATTGCTGTGCTACTTTGCATATTAAGTAGCCTAGGCTATTGCAAATTGAGTATTTCCATGTATCGGCCATTGTAAGCCTATATTTTAATGTATTTTTCGATCCATTCAAACAAAACTAAATATTGTAGTGTTATATGCATACTGAATTATTAGACCTATGCACAATATGTACAAATTATATGATTACCGGGTATGCATTAAATATTGTCAGTGGCAATGGCAGACTATGCATGTGATTTTTAAAGTTGTGCAAGTGCAAGACAAGTCAGGTGTAGATTTTGCATAGGCCTGTACCTACTACATCCACTTAAACTGAAGACATTGCAGCAAAAACTGATTAAAACTACAAAATTTATAGTAATTCTGTTTTTCATGTAAGTGGTGTGCAGATCCTGTAGCCAATATGTATATCAAATATGATAGAGCTGACATTCCTAACCTGTGTTGCAGAGAAAATAGAAAACCAAAATACACCTTAAGAAAAAACTTTTAGTTTTAGCCACATACATTGACCGATTTGAAAAATTCCAACTGATTTGTGCTTAGCTCAGTATGCAGTTTTAGTGGTGCAAGTTAAGTTTAACAATTGAAAACTTTGGTTCCAAAACGCTGTAAATCCATTTCTGAAAATATTCATAAGTCATGTTTTTAAATTGTGTATTTCAGTAATTATTGATCAAACCTCAATTATGTTGATTTTATTATGCAAAAATAAATCAAGTTAAAGCAACCCAACTGCAGATCCACTGATATAGGCCTATCTGAAACAAAATGTGAAAAAAAAAACAATTTCTGAAAATTCATTAAAATGGTGGATATAGCGTTTTGAAACCAAAATCTTCAATTCCACTATGGTCATCAGACTAATGGGTTAAGACGAAGGGTTAACGTGATGAAAGCCATGCATGGTGTGAGCCCTGGTGGTAGGCTATGCCACACATGGGCATATGAGGGTTCACTAAATAAGGCTCCTTGTGATTCTCTGCCCTGTTGACCACCAAAAAAATTACTGATAAAAGAAACTGGACAAACATCTCTATGACCGCGCTGCACTCTAGACCACACTGTACAAGTTGAGGGCTACTGTGTGATACCTGATCTTCTTGATATTGTAGACTGCAATGTGTAGGCCTACCACCTACAGATCAATATGTTCATAAAAGTCTATCAACTGTGACATCTGAATTAGCCTACAACTACATAAACACAATTGCATATTATACATATACATATATATGTATATACTTATGTATACTTTTACATAACTTGCCACCCAAATACATACGATAAACATCTAACCTACATCAAATTCACATCCAATTTGAATTTGAATTTGCATTTAATATTACCCATGTAGCTTAAGTGGTTTCAGAACTGATATCGAACCAGACACGCCTCGAACACTGACAGCCGCCAAATATACGATGCAGTTTGCTCATCCAACCACTTGGTGATACTCCTTGCTCGCTTTCACAACACGAAGTTACAAACTTCTATGGCAGGTAGCGACCTCTGAACGTTAAAAGGTTTACAATAATAACCTTGACAGCAAAAGGCTTTGTAGTCGCATGAGAGGAACCGAGGATAACCAGCTAGAAGGCGATACTGTCTCTGCCAGTGCATGGTGGCTCAAATTCAAAGTTGGTGCTGTTTCGAGGCAGGGGCAAGAGAGGTACCAGGCTGAACATTAAGCTTACCTTGAAGGAAAACTAACGATGGTGAGTTGTCTTTTTTGGATAACAGATGTTGTGACGTTTTCTTTTGGGAGTTTATTTAAGTCTGGTGGGTCAAACCTATTCATTAAGTTATCAGTTTCTCCACGTGAAAGGCCTAGTTAATGTAGGGTAGTGAATTAGCGAGCTAGCTAAATTAGCTAACGTGGGCTACACACATGCTGCGTAATGTTAGCGTACATGTGTAAAGTGTATAACGATGTTGCCGAAATGCAACAGTGAATAATGTTTAACTAGATTACTTATAATGTTGCCCTAGACATGTTAATGCGTTGTTTGTCTTTGGTGCGAGTGTCCTTACAAGGAACTATATTGTCTTTACTCAGGCTAAGTACCTTGCCCAGATCATCGTCATGGGTGCTCAGGTAGTTGGACGGGCGTTCGCGAGAGCCCTGCGGCAAGAATTTGTTGGTAATCTATCTTCGTTACTACAGCAGTCTTGGCTAACAACTTTACTTGGTCGCCACCATCTCGACCATAGTTAAAAGCATAATCTGGCTTTTCTCTTGCTCGCTTGTCGTTTGTAGCCAGCCAAGAGGCTGCAAGAGCAAGAGGTCGAGCGGGCAAAGAATCTGCTGCAGCCTCCAGCATCACTGGTATGACGTTACAGGAAGCACAGCAAATACTGAACATCACAACACTTACGCCAGAAGAAATCCAGAAGGTATGGCCGCATCATCCTTGTCAGCTGTATGTCTGATAATAACAAACTTATGAACTTATTTATTAGCATATAATAATGCCACAATGTTACAAAATGCTCCGAATATCACTACTTAGTGATACTCGTAGTAACATCAACTCTGATCTGTACAGAAAATTCTGTTCAACATGGCAAAACAAGACTTGCATCCACAAAGTCCTTAGCCACCCCCACATCCCTCCCAACAAAACAAACAGTTTTGAAAGCTCTGGCCATGCTGAATGTGAATTAGAATATGCACATGAAAATTTTGGGATGCACTATCTGTTTTAGCCCCATAGATAGATATCTATTGAAAATCAATGTGTTTAAATGCCATGTAACTCCATTGAAATACATTGCAGAACTATGCATACCATAATTCCCTAAATAATGGCCAGCGCCTTTATTTACTTCAGTTGCACCAGACACAGGCTTTTATTTTAGGTAGGCTTTGTATTAGAGGCAGGCCTTTCTCTAGATGTAGGCTATCCTTTGGTGGATGTTGGTGGCATGTTATATGTATGATGCGACTGCACAGCCTTTCCAGTGTTTTCTTAGTTACAAACAGATTGACCCCAACAGACTTTTCTGTATTGACTACATAAATATACTAATGCATACCCTGCTGATTATGATCAGTTGGTTTGCTGTTGGAACAGATAGCCTATTTAAAACTTTTGCATTGAAGCCTGGATACGTGCGCAGAGGCATGGAAAGCCAATGTCTGTTTTCATCACTGGGAATACCCTACAATTCTGTTGTTAAAATGAGACCGCCGTCCTTATTTCATGCTTCAGTAAATTGTCCTGCAGTTTGGTCAGTATTTCAAGGGAAGCTTAGCGATTGCTGTATAGGTAGATATGAAAACGGTAATCAATGAAATAATGCAAGTTAATTTTCTTGAAAATATATCATGTAGGGAGCGTAATTCTAATCTAGACAACTTAGATTCACCTTATTGTTGACAGGCGTTTTCACAGCAGCAAAACTAGTGACGTGACTTCCTAGTTTGGAGACAATGTGATAGGAAAGACAGAGATGCATGATGCATGGCTCTGCTCAAAGGCCGTGGTGTGCTGGGCTGTCAGCAGGACATACTACTTTTGCCTGCATCAGACACGCATAACAAATGCCGAAAGTAGCATGTACAGAATAATTAATTTATTACGTTAAAGTGGTAGAGAGGCTATATAATGCTTTACTGGTATGCACAGCAATATGATGGGAATTCAAAATTCAAAAAAAGAGTTTTTTTGCTTGTTTGTTTTAAATACCCTGTCCATAATTTTGGGTCCAACCTGTATTTTCTCGCATTGACCATGACTGCAGCCATTATCTTAGGCCCAGTCCATGCATGTTATATCACATCTAGACGTTATGGGTTTTCAGAAAACGTAGTTATGGTGTTTAACCTGTTTACTTAAACACTTCATACACTTGACATTGGCTTGCCATCAAAAAGCTGCAAGTACTATAACTGTGAGAAGAGAGCCTTTATTCACTCCGTAATGAGCTGTTTTACCATTGGCTACAAAGCTGGTAAATTACCCTAAAGACAGCATAACATGACCTGGTATGTTTTTAACATAGACTTCATACAAGTATGATGCATACACTTCATACAAGTATGATGCATACACTTCATACAAGTATGATGCATCGGACATTGCCTATGTGGACTATTTGCGCTCTGCGTTTGGTGGGCCATGACTGCTGGATTTCAGTGGCTGCAACATTGCCTGATAAGTCTTATAGCACTTCTCAGAAAACACCTCTGCTTGATCTACTGTGTCTTGCGTATGTTAAGGAAAAATGCAATCGGTTGGAAAGTGGATCAAGAGGATAAATTGGGTAAAGGCTGTGAAGATGTGAAGGTGTTGCTTTACGCACGCTCATTTCTGCAGTGCAGTGCTGGATGGGCAGTGCTGCTGAGATCAGACTATGTACACATTATGCCACAATTGAATGAATTTGCGATATGTGGAATGGAAACAATCTCCGTCTCAATTTATTCTGTGGAGGGTTATCTGCAGGCCTCTCCCAACAGTGCACGTCCATTTACGCTGGTGAAATAGTAGTTTACCTCTGCATATTTCACCCACTGTTGCATCATTGAAGGATATTGCTTAAATGTAAGTTGTTTCCCCCAAGGATCATGAGAACGAGCCATGTGACTGGCACATGACCAGTCGGGGCACAAATGTATTCATTTGCTTCTTTTTTCAGTGTCCAGATCTGTTGGCTTTGCTCTCATTTTCAGAGGAATCCAAGGAAGACAGCATCTTCAGATCGTTGTGCTGAAACTGTTGGATTAATATGGATAAGGAGTGCATCTGCAACAGAATTGTTTCGCTTTCATTTGAAAACACATTAATGTAGATGCCGCCTAAGATCATGGCTGTGGTTTCATCTTTGCTGTTTTGCCCTTGTGAGTTCAGGCAACTGACTCTGATCCATTGCTTGACCAAAGCGTGCTGCTTGACTATGATTGATGCCATGATTTTTGCGTCCCTGGCACTGACCGCAAATTCCAAAAAGCTGCAAGAACATGCAGAACATTTATGGATAAATGACTAGTTAGTCTTTTTTTCCCCCTACCCTTCTTTGAACCTCAAACCAAAGACAATTTGCAATATATGTCAAAGACAATCCTGAATCTTGCATTTTGATATGCATTTCAATAGAATTAAAGTTGACATGTTCATAAGAGTGAAACAGGTAGTGCATCCCAAAATTTTCAGTGATTTCGTTTCCCTTCACAGCATATTTAGAATCTGGCCAATATTCTTGTTAAAACAATATCATGATGAGGAGGTTTGATATGAGAATATTCCACTTTACTTGGTTGGTTTGCTGTTAGAGTTTGTGTTTTTTTTTTTTTTTTTTTTTTTTATTATTACATGCCTTTGAGAAACACCTGGGCTGTTAATAAAGTTAAGTGTAGCTGCGCTAAGCCTTTCTGGTATGTGACCTAATTCTATCAATTTGTCAGTTGTGGTATGTAATACTGATTTAAACACTTAAATATATTACTTGACCTCGTGCAAACACTAGCACTAGATGAACCATCAAGTCGCCTGTAATTTCTTCAACTGTCAAGATGATGCAAAGAAAAATTAGGAGCCAAACTGAAATTGTGTAGGGCCTATGATTTCCCAGATAGAGGTGGTTACTGGCTGGAATTACCCCCGTCTCTCACAATTGACACCAAGATGAATAGCTTATGATGAGACAGCAGAAATGTTATTATCGTTCTTATTGCCTGTTTGTGTGAAGATTACTCAGCAGCTGCAATACTAATACTAATTGCAGTTTCTGTTTGAGCCACAATGGTGAACAGATCATTTGTCCTATACGCCAGTAATTCCATTCCACTTCTATTCCATTCCATAGTTCTTATGACTGTGGCCAAAGGAACTAATCTCAGCCCCTTATAAGGGTTGTGTCGGATTTAATAGGTCTAGTCTTTTTGAATAATCAGTGCTTTTAAACGCTAAAGTCATTTTCACTTCTAAAAAAGATTTCTATGGTTTCTTTGAATATTTGAATGATGGGTGTAGTAGATGATGAAATTTTTATGTTGAGAAACATTATTCTGATTTTGCCCACACTGATTTTCATAGTGAAGAATACCACCTCCACAGTTTCAACATTATGTATACATCCATTGTCTTTGTCTGTTTTGTAATGTAGGTTGTAATTTGGTGTTGTTGTTATTGTTATTATTATGTGGTGCACATGTTATGGATGAACTGACTTGAAATCTTGACTGTTATCCTCTTCAGAACTATGAACATTTATTTAAAGTCAATGACAAATCTGTTGGAGGCTCCCTCTACTTGCAGTCAAAGGTGAGTGTGTCTAACCTTTTCGGTCATTTTTAATTTCTTCTGACTTTCTGGTTTCAGAACAACTAAATGTATGTACACACTTGTAAAATAAAAAGAATTATCAAGTGCCGTCATTTCTATTCTAAATTTTGAGCCACAGATCCACAAATGTTGCATAAGATATTGCCTCGTTTTAATGGCATAAGTCCTTGAATGCTTATTTTGATGTCATATATCAGTGTAAACTAATGGATGGAAACACAGATTTCCATAGAATAAATGGCTGGTGAGTTAAATAGTTATAATTGGCCCTGCTGATTTACAGACAGGTGGAAATAATGCATCTGTTTCATACTCCTCGTCTTAAACTATAAATAATAACCACAAATTACAAATAGTTGGGCTTCATATGTCTGATATCTCTTTTCCTTAATGTGTTTAGGTGGTGAGGGCAAAGGAACGCCTCGAAGAAGAACTGTCCATTCAGAATCAGAACCAACAGACAAAACCTCCACAGGATCAGCAACCACAGACATGAACAACACATATCCGTCCACTTGAACCATGTGACCAGAGACATAGACCCTTTCTAAGTTATGACCCACACCCATAATAAAGCCTTATTCTTTTCTGTACTTCCCTTTGTCTTGGAATTGAAAAACAAACAGCTCAAGGAAGCCTGTATAATGTTGGTGTGCATGAAGGACACGCAGCTGTATCAAATGCCGGTTTATTAAACATTTCTTACCCTTAGGACACTATCAATACAACAAATAACACAGTGGTACACAGCTGATTTTAACTATGCACTTGTACTTAAAACTTGCATGTTTGTCTTTGACATAGTTCCCAAAAATAGATTATTTTCATATACCGTATTCTCTTGCACGTACAAGAAAAGGCACTTTAAGAAAATAAAATACTGTTATTTAGACTTAAAATGTGCAAAAAAACAAACAAACAAACAAACACAATAACAGATATAGGCCTTGCCTGGCCATAGTCTATCAGTAACCCTTTGTGCTCCTCTGGGCTACATCAATAAGGCATCTCACCTGGTTTAAGTGGATCCTAAAATCTCTAGTGCATCTAGGCATTGTTGAGTACTACAAGGCTTCTCCAGTATCCCTTGTTTAGACAACTCATTAAGGCTTGGATTAGACTTTAAGGATGGCCTATGAATGGCGTAAAGGCACACTCTGCTCCATCACAATCACCTCTTCATGGATATATATATATATAGAACAGAGTGCTCAAAGGGTTACTGTGTCAAACAGCTTATTTTATATGGTTTTAACAGTGGATCCAGTAAAAGGATCTGTGTCAACACTGCCATCAGCCTAACTTGTGGGTGTGTCATTAATTCCAGCTGAACACATGTAGCCACCAGTTTTCTCCAGAAGAGGGCAGAATGCTCCAGAGATATACCTTACTGTGCCTATTAGCATTCTGTTGTGATGTAGTATCCGATATGGTACTCTGCAAGGGTATAGCTATAGACATCTGTGTCTGAGTAGAGGGGGAGTACAGAGACCACTTAGTGTGACGATGTCACTCTCTGGCAATATATCACTCCTTGGACTTAAATGGTTCCTGTATATAGAAACAGACAGCTTAATGCCCTTATGTTTGTTTATTGTGTGTGCCAGAGATTGTGTTCTCTGTAGAACTATTTTGTCCAGGGCAGAGAGTTCAGGCAGCTTTTTTTTCTTTACACAAAGAGCAAACAGAAAAGCCATTTCGAGGGCAGACAGTTTAGTGGCCTAGTTTAGTTGTACTGCTCATGTGAGTTGGCACTAACACCTTCCCCAGAGCAGCCCAGATAAGCACTCAGCAGAGGCAAGGACAGAGGTGAATAAATGCCTCCATTCCTCCACTGGTTCACCCATTTGCCCCAAGAGTGGAAGGCCTGTAATGGAGCTCTTTGCTGACCTGTAGGAGGGTTTGTGGGTAAGGTTTATGCACTGATTAACAGGATACAGTATCCATATTTTGAAGACCCGAAGAAACAATACAGGGGTACACAGATTAAAGAGAAACTGTATCATGTAATTTGAAAGGTAACTTTAAAAATGTGGTTTTACTCTTCAGAAAGCTGGTGGCAGTGTCACAATAGTTCAGTCAAAGTAAATAAAAGTAACTTCAACATCATTAAAATGTCTCGTCTCAAAAAACGATCAATTAAACACAACTGCTAGTCCAGAACAATTCATAAAATGTTCACAAAGAAGCATGTACTGTTTATCAACAGTTCAAGATTTCTTAAACATAAACTGTATGTCTTAAGACCAATCTCTGAAAAAGAATGGTAATCATGACGCAGTACTGTTGTCGAGCTACAAAGCAGCCTTTTACTGCCAGTAGGTGGATGCGTTAATTAATAGGCTCGTTCATAAACTATGGTCTGTGTAGGTTTACATAAAAAAGATTCTTGTAACTTGAATTGTAGTGAGAATGTGTTAAGATACAATTATGCTTTAAAGCATTTGCCACAAACTATGTCAATGTCAATCGAATGACAATGAAGAGAGAATGAGAATGAATTTCAAAAATAAAACTTCCTCTAGCCTGTTTAGCTGATTTAGTCAAAGATTTTACTTGAACCTCTTTCCTATGATGATCCACTGTGGTAGTTCATTAGCTTTGAGCATCCACCAGCATAAGTTGTTGGTGAAGGCACACAAGCTTGGGAATTGAGTCAAATACACAAGTACATGAGGACATGTGTGGACTCTAGTACCTAAACCGGTGTGAATATTAAAGTTTGAGACTTGATGATTGATCCATAGTGTCCATTACGGTTTAAGATGATTGTCAGTTTGTAACAGTTAGTGTCTATACTGTTTATAAGTAAACATAGATAGTCACTTAGAGAGAGAGGTTAGCAGCAAGTGTGTTTGCACATTAGCAGACACTATAACTCAGGGTGTGCAAGTACCTGTGAAATGAGAGATATTCTCTCTCTCTCTCTGTTGTCTGAGGTCTGTCCCATATCTTTTTTGCAAGTCTTCCTATCGCTAAGAAATTATTTCTGCAACCACTGTGCCAGTCTTGTGGGATCTGACATTTACTACAAACAGCAAGAGATGACCATATTATATAGAGTTTTATAGAATCATGGAATGGAATGGCCAGCATATTTAGTAGTTTTCTGGATCACTAAAACATAAGCTACAGTATCTAACAAAAGTGAGTACATCCCTCACATTTATGCAAATATTGTATCATATCTTTACATGGGACAACACTATTGAAATGAAACTTTGATACACCTTAAAGTAGCTAGTGTACAGCTTGTATAGCAGTATAGATTTATTGTCCTCTGAAAATAACTTACAGCCATAAACATCTAATCAGCTGGCAACAAAAGTGAGTACACCCTACAGCAAACGTGTCCTAATTGTGCCCAAACTGTCAATATTTTGTGTGACTACAATTACTGTGCACTGCCTTAACTCCTAAGGACTTGAAATTTGCCAGAGCTGCACAGGTTTCTACTGGAATCCTCTCCCACTCTTTCATGATGACATCACAGAGCTGGTGTATGTTAAGACTGCTTGCTCTCCTCCACCTTCCGCATAAGAATGCACCACAGGTGCTCAAATGGGTTTAGGTACTTGGCCAGACCATCAGCTTCATCTTCAGCTTACTCAGCAAGGCAGTTGTCATTTTGGAGGGTGTTGTAAAACTGCCATGCCATGCATGCAGCCCAGTTTGCGAAGAGAGGGGATCATATTCTGCTCGGAATTCACACAAGTCACACAAAATATTGACAGTTTGGGCACAATTAGGACACTTTTGTTGCCAGCTGTTTACACATTAATGGCTGTATGTTGAGTTATTTTCAGGACAATAAATCTACACTGCAATACAAGCTGTACGCTCACTACTTTAAGGTGTATCAAAGTTTCATTTCAATAGTGTTGTCCCATGAAAAGACATGACAGAATACAAATGTAAGGGGTGTACACACTTTTGTGAGAAGGTCAGCTCGAGGTAAACAAACAAAAAGGATCTTTTATCAAGATATAGGTGGGTGTAGCCTACAGGTTGTTACACACTTTAAACAGGAAATAACATCAGACATAAGTGCTGAGGTCATGTCTGTCCCCACAAGACTGTCACTGAGCCCAGACATATCTGCAAGCATCAAACACTGAGACAAGCACTAATGTCACTGAGGAATAAGGTTGAAGACAGCTAGGAAACACTTGTCAGTTCTGGGCTAGGCTTACTTCTTTGTATGTTCTGTGCACTGTCTCTGCTCAAAGCATATGCTCTAAGCAATATAAGTAAGTGCAGTCATTTAAAACAACTTCTCATGTCTGCCTTGCATTGTTGTCTTGTACAAACTAAACATTGAGTAAGCAAACACTAATGACTGCTGCTGAACTACATGAGTGGTTCATGTGGACAGAACTAGAACAGATGTAGCTTGTGGTGCTGGGTGAGAGGTGCAAAAGTCTGCAACAAAATGTGCAAAACTGGTCCCAAATATTTTCAAAAGAAGTAGCTAACAGTCAAGGTAAATTATAGAAATGCTGAAAACACCAGGAAATGAACATTTTGCATGGTAAAACGGTCCTGACTCTTCATACTTGGTGCCCTCTATTGCTTCAAATCTATGTTCTCTTATGGAATGTGCTTTTGAATGTCTGTGTCTGTTTATGACAGTGGGAGTCAACTGACTACTGCTGGCTTAAGGACCACTGTTCCTGAGGGGATGACCACCCAAGACAATGGGTCATGGGATGGCCCTGTGGAGAGATTAAGGACTCCACCTGCTTCTACTTGCTCTTCCCTATCCTTACCACATGGCCCTGCTCCTAAGGCTCCTGTTCTCTCAGCCCCTGCCAGAGGCACCATAGGCAGCCCTAGTGGAGGGGCAGGAAAAGCTGGGGATAAGAGGGGGGCTTTCCCAAGCCCAAATGAGACCCCATTGAGTGACAGGAAGGAGGCGCCCCCTAAGCCAGCTGAAGAGGGGCTAGGGCAACCAAGTGTGCTGAGGTCTAGGGGTCTGGGACTCAGGGAGGTGACAGGAAGAGATCCCCCCATTCCCTGAAGCCCATGTCCCCCGAGAAGAGCAGCTGTTGCCCCTGGAATGATGATATGAGCCCTACTTACATAGGAGAGCTCAGACTCTTTGCCCATAACTGTCCCTGCACCTAGCCCCCCGATCTGGACTCCTTTTAACAAGGACTCCATGACACCTGATGTAGGAGTGTCTTGGGCCACAAAATGCCCATGGGCTTTGATATGCTTGCGCAAGGAGCTTGGGTCAGTGTAGCGTTTCAGACAACCCACCATCTTGCAGTAATAGGGCTTGTCCACGTAGTGCGTGCGCGTGTGTTTGAAGCGGTCGCTGGAGTTGGAGTAGCGTTTGTTGCAGCCCTCATATGGACAAATGTATGGCTTCTCCCCTGGGAAGGGACAGTGGAATAAAGATTTGGAACAGGCAACATCTGTTGGCCTTATAGGCAAATGCAAACTGTTGTTTAGATGTGTAAAGCATCATCCCTACCACATATGGAGGAAATTAAGATTAGAATTTGTTTGAATGGGCTCTGTGCACGGCAGACATAAAGTCCCAGAAGGACTTTCGTTCAGGATGGTAACTCCTTTCCAGTAATTTGCTTTTATGTTGGTAAACAATTGTGGAATGAGGTTGTAGCTATGTAACTATGGAATGCACCCTGAACTGGCGAGGAACATGGAGAGCTTATTAGTTAGGCTTACTCTGTATAGTAAAATAGTGTAGTAGTGTATACTACTTAGGCCTAACATCAATCTAGCCTACCGTACTTCACAAAAATTGACATTTACCGGAAAAGAATTACCATCCTGAACGAAGTCTTTTTGGGACTTTACGTCTTCTGTGCAGAGCGCCCATTGACTTCAGTTCATGAGTATCATTGCACTGACCTGTGTGTGAGCGGTTGTGAATCTTGAGGTTTTCCAGCCGTGAGAAGCTCTTGTGGCAGGTAGGGCAGCAGTGTGGTTTCTCATTGGTGTGGGTACGGATGTGTATTAACATTTTATACCTGATTCAAAATAAAAAGAGCAAAACGTAACTGACTGAACAGATAACAACAACGCCCCAAGTCCTAAGTCCCAGCCTCAGACATGAGCTGAGATGCAACTGGACTAGGTGTCGGACAATGTGACTGAGGATGTGTGAGTCTGAAAATGTGTTAGCTTTGGAGGGCGAATCTCCATTTGTGCATGTGTCTGATAATGTATCTGAATGTGTGAGTTTGTTTAAGTTGTCTGTGAACAAGTGTCTATATGAAGCTGCGTATGTCTCTGGATGTGTGTGTGTCCAGTCTCTGGCTCTGGGTTTGTTCCCAAAATTTTTTCCAGCCTGAGCCAGCTTCCAAGCCACAAGTCCCTGTGCATGTCTAAGTATAAATGTATGTCTGAGTGTGAGAATGGTCTATCTATGTGTGTTTGTCAGCCCTGGGTAATCAGACTCTGTTCCTCAGCCCAGCCTGATTACCTGCCCTGACCTACCTGCTGTCTGCGCTCCCAACTTTATTTCTGTCAGTACCTCCACCTGTGTCTCGGTTGCTGCCCCTGTCTCTGTCAACATCACTGTACTAGTATCATGTGTCCTCTGCATATGCTCACCTAGCATTGAAGCCCCTGCCTTTCCGTGCACATCCCTCCCATTGGCAGCAGTAGCCAGAGTCTTTTTCAGGTTTCACGTGGAAGTCATTAATATGGTCAACCAAATCTTGCAGTGAATCAAAGAGCAGGTGGCACTGTAGAAAAACAAAAAACAAATGCAATTTTCTAATTACACTGACAAATCTTATTTGTTTATCAAAAATGTTTGAAGGTAATGGAACTCTATGAGTGAAGGGCATAACAAAACTGTTGCATAAACATGGTTTATTTGCCATTACTATAAGCAGAGGGGAACCAGCTAAAGAGGAATTTCTGTAAAATCACCGAAAACTAGTTTTGTATCTGAACTCTTAATGTAATAATTTACATAAAAGAGGAGTTAAAAGGAACTGACTGTTTAATGTTGTGAGTAAAATGATGAGGACCTGAATTCACAAACATGATAGAAGTATCATGTAGAGCACATGATCTCAGTGTTTCAGCAACACTACTGTACTCTACTCACCTCCCTCCACCGGCAGGTCAGTGGTTCATCTGCTGAGAGTTCAGAAGAGCTCCACTTGTCCTTGGGCTGGCCAGCAAATGCAGAGGGAGGTAGATGGAATCCATCTCCACCTCCCACTGGAACCAAGAACCGTAAAGCCTGAGAGGGGGCTCGTCCATCTGCATACTGTATCTGAAATAAATCCTAACAGACACACACACGAATCGTGTCATGGTCCTGTTCACCCTGTTGGGAATTATTTTCTGATACTGACCAACTGACAATAAATTATCCCTTACTTAATTCTAATGGGGAATGTTTCATATTACATACAAGTTGCACATTCCTAAACTTAGCTCAACCGAATGTAGTGGAATGGATAACCAATGTACTGTATGCATTCAATTCCACATGTCTGAGTCTACGGGCAATTCCACATTATGGATGTGACGGAACACAAGCAAGCACAGTATTATTTAAATATGTTGAGTTCACATTCCCATCAAACGAATACAATGGCATTTTATTGGAGTTACAGACAGACATTTTATTATGTGACAAAGGGATTCAAGGATGTCTACTGTAACACTGTCACACTCACAGTGACAACATCAGATGCTTGCTTTCCATTGGTCAAACCAGAAGAACATGATGTGTGTTGGGCAGAGGGCGACATGCTGAGGTCAACAGCTGAGGGCGTCTGAGAGTCAGATTTGTCATTGGGAACCATAGCATTTCTACCTGTAAGTACACAACATACATGAGCACACTTGATCTAGCCATAGATGTATTAATGGGACTGTATCGATGAAGGCTGCAAGTGCTTGACATGAGAGTACAATGACCATAGATTAACCTCTTTGGGGAGAGTCAGATGAGGAAAGTAGAATGAAGGCTGTGCCATCATCAGTCATGCGGAGCTGTCTTGCTCTTTTTGTCAGAGGGGCAGAATCGGTGCAGGATTGATGTGTCCTGGAGTCATGGCCATTTTCAGCTATGCATCCCCGTGGAAGCTTCAGGTCCAACGGTTCATCCAATGAGTGCATGACTATACCCTTGGGTCCTCCCAACTACAAAATGTGGACAAAAGTTGAATATGGCAGCAAAGTGACTTTCAGGTGTACCAATATATTTCTCACAAAAAATAAATTGGTTCCACTCATGATGGGAGCTATGAAGTGGTAGGGAATAATGGGAGTTGTGATGCTGATTCTTTTGGGAGTTCTGCATTGAATGTCAGCAATAATGGTCTATCCACATAGGTGGTCTACAGAATAATTTAGTTAAAAGGGGACTGACATACACAAGTCAATTCCATATTTGCACAAATTCACTTAAACCAGGCCAACTGAGCCAATAATTTCTCACCTCATATCAATACCTGTAAAACTTCACAAAACTTTCACAAAAATGAAACTGAATATAACCTGCCAGTTGGACATGCAATGCTATGTATACAATGGCTGGCAGTAGTGTATCTCTGTGTTTGTGTGTGTGAGTGAGTGAGTGCCTGTGCTGGTATGTAAGTGTTTGTTTGTGGGGGTCTGTGTAAGTAATGAATGTGGAGACAAAGTGTCAGAGAAATAGCCTTGGGCACCAGACTTTGTTTCACTTTGTGCAAAGAGTCTGGATACTCTTGATAGGCACACGTTTGGGCACTTTGCTTGAACTTTAAACCTATTGGTTCAATTTTAGTCGCTAAAAAATAACTTGACGAAACTAAGCCTTTGGAGAGTTCCTTGATGTAGCAAAATACAATATTGAGCGGAGGTACTACGGCAACGCTAGCCTGGTTACCAAAGATATACATATGGGTTGAAATGTTGATTTTTTTTAGAAAATCTAATGTTCCTTGTATTTCAACACGGCTGCTTTGGATGCCTGTGTATGTAGAA
Organism: Tenualosa ilisha; assembly: GCA_015244755.2. NCBI lineage: Eukaryota > Metazoa > Chordata > Actinopteri > Clupeiformes > Clupeidae > Tenualosa > Tenualosa ilisha. The sequence goes on from PYXC01000584.1 coordinate 3,587,766, forward strand.
GGGGAGATGAACAAAGACACTTTGCCATGACACAATGCCATGGGTAATGGCTCCAACCTATGCTTAATGGCAATATCACACCAAGAAATAGCCTATTTATGGTTATTTTATACATAAAAGGCACACCAGGCAACATTTGACGCTGCTTTTAGCTTAATTTACCAGATTCATAGACATTTTGGCTAAAATGGCTAAACGGCTCATTACAGGGTGAATGGAGGCTCTCCCCGCTAGAGTTCTACCACTTACAGCTTTTCAACACCAAGCTGCTGTGAAACGAAAACACAAAATTAAATTAAGCCAAAATTGTGTTTATTACCTTGTCAGTCAACATAACTCTGTGAAAATGATCATCACTGGTACAACAACCTGTCCCTTAATGTGGACAAGACAAAAGAACTAACACTGATTTCAGAAAACCTCCAGGCAAACACACCCCACTGTCTATAAACAGCCTTCCAGCTGAGATTGTTGAAGACACAAAGTTTCTGGGCTACCACATCACAGACAACTCACCTGGACCAAGAGCAGCACACACATTACAAAGAAAGCCCAGCAACGCCTCTATTTTCTACGGAAGCTGCGGAAGGCCCACCTCACCTCCCCCATCCTGACAATTTTCTACAGAGGGTCTACTGAGAGCATCCTCAACAGTGCCATCACAGCATGGTTTGCAAACTGCACTGCTGCGTAACGTAAGGTGCTGCAGCAGACTGTAAGGATGGCTGAAAAGACCACTGGGCTCTTCCCTCCCTCTATGACATCTACAACACCCACTGCCTGCACAAAGGCACGAGAATTGGACACAACACACCCATTCCATCCACTCTTCAAGCAATCGGACTGTTGGACAACAAAACATGATGTTTTATTCACTCGTGCACTTTTTCTATGCTGCTAACTGCTATATATTCCACCTCACCTCACTGTGAACCTAACTTACCTAACTTATAACAATCAGTGCTCTGTTACAGGTTACAAGCTACTTATGCCCCATCTGTTGTTGTCTCAACTGTCAGTTGATGCTCAACTTAAGAAGTAAGTAGGAACTGCTTTATACTTTATACTTTATGCATATTTATAATGTGTGTGCACTAAATGTAGTCTTTCTCAAATGTATTTTTATATATATTAAATATAGCACCACTTGAATCCATGGTGAAGTGCTGTTCCGTCTCACTATATACAGTGTATATGGCTGAAATGATAATAAACCCACGTGACTTGACTTGACCTATTCTTTAGATTGTAAACAAATCCACATGTATTGGTAAGAATTTATGCTGCTGTTGGCTAATTTAAACAAACAAAAAAAAGCTCCATGGGTAAAAAAAAAAAAAAAAATCGCAGGCTTGCCTGGTATACCTTTAATATGTTCCTATGTACAGTACAGCCTGTGTGTATCAAACATGTTGAAAATTTCCCTTTCCTAACCTGTCCTGTAGAAGCTTTTTCATGGAAAATGAGAGCCCAGTAACCTCATGTGACAGTAAACAAGCTATACATGACATACTGTTAATAATGTTATTGTTATTCATATCTACCCTATTCTCTATATCTACTCTATATCTACTCTATATCTTCTCTATATATTCTCTATATCTATTCTCCATGGTTGGAGGCACAATGTTTGTTTATTTTGTGTTTGAACATCCAGTTCAATATTAGTGTTCATTAATATCACAGCAAATTCAAGTTTGGCATCATGAGTATATGATATATCATATGTGCAGTAGCGTCCATGCAAGAAGTTCCAACACGAAGTGGAAAGGGGAAAAAATTATTCAAATGAGTGGGGCAGAGTAAGATGGATAAACATCATATTTAAATGAGGAGAAATGCAAGGCTCTTTATATATCAGGATTTAGATGCAACAACAGCAGTTTATTTTCAAAATAATAGCTTAAAAAGTCATGTGAATTTCTGCTCTGCAGAACCATCTGGCGATGAGCCAGTGGAGCTAAATACCAATTTGTCCAGTAAAAATCCAGGAACTAATCACAACTGCTTATTACTGACAAAATTGACAAAACTCACAAGACCAATGGCAGACCTACTAAGGCCCCAAAGGTGCGTGGCTAGACGTACCTGCTGACCAAAACTATTTGCTACTGCTAGGGTGCAACTAGATTTCTAGGCTACTCTATCTCTGTCAGTGTCACTGAAACCATTGGTCTACGCTATCCAACAGCATACAATTGATCAACGTCTGTTGATTCTGCCTCAGAGAAGTGTCAGGAAGCAGCTATGTATACAGACCAAGCTCAATTTTATATTAAGGTAGCCGGCCGTGAAATCCACAGTAGTCTAATACTCCTAAGTGGAAAAAAGTCTCTATTGTCTATTTAAGGTGGTACTCAATGCACTAAAATAGATGAAAAGGATGGAAAGTGATTGACAACACATTTTGGTGGGTGCTGGTAATGGCAAAGAGATTCCATTCTCAATACTGTAGTCAGTGTGGCATCAAATTGAGTTTAAGGCCTTTAAAGGGGCACTAAGACACATTGGAGCCAATGTCCTTCTTGTTAGAGAAAAGAAAAAGATTGATGGAAGCTTTGACAAAGCTTTGCCAGTGGCAAGAATGGTAAGGGAATTACAAAGCTGTGTGCAAACATGCAATTTATAAGGTCTCCTGAGCAGACGTATCTGAGTGTCCCAGATGTATGCACTGAAGTGAACCCACTCTATAGATCACTCCCCTCTGACCTCCACTCCAGCTCTCCTCCAGTGGAATGTCTACAATCCACTCCAGATGGTCAACCTTAGGCCACCCCAACTCTACAAAGCCCTCTCTCTCTAACCCTGCTCTCATATGCACATCAAACCATAAACATTGTGTAAAAAACACTGCACAAAAACGCATTAATATTAATGTTGTCCACACAAGCATGCACAGATAAACCTGTGATTATAAATAAATATGCTTGTGGCGCAATACTTCAGAATACTTCCTCTATTACACTGTAAACTAAAGTTTGGGACATCATTTATTTCATAGTCAGAGGTTGGATCTGGAAAATTGAAAAATAGCAATGTGACATTTTGTGCAGACACAAGTAGCCAACTAAGCCCTCCCTAACTAGCAGAGTTGTAATATTAGTCAACATAAGACTCAATAAATAGATGTAAATGCATTACTGACAAAGAGGTAAATAATGTCTACTTTCTCCTCTACATTGTAATCCATCCAACTGTAAACATATCTATGGAAACCCTCATTCTCTGCACACATAACAGTCGAGCTGAATGGCACTCATTGAGAGAACTTGGCTGGCTGCCACATGAGGCGTGGTGGAGTCTGGGAGGAGGGGGTCAGTGAGTTCATTAGACCACAGAGGGGACATCCTTTACAGGACTGTGAGAATAATCAGCATCTCTCTCTCTCACTCTCTCTCTCTCTCTCTCTCTCTCTCTCTCTCACCAACACACACACAGCAAAGGAAAAAAAATCTCAAGCAAGGTAAATCCTACTTTTTCCTAAATCTTTTAGTCATGATTTTCTGGTGGAGTTATCTTTTTTTAGTTAATTTTGGCAGCCTAACATGTCTAACTTGCATCTTATTTCTTGACTAATTTCATCAGTCTTATTTCTTAACCAGTTTCACCAATGATCAATATTACTTCTTGGCTAATTTCATCAATCAATCACAATCTATTCTGTCACTTTAAGACACCAACAACTCCACCTCCACCACAAATCAAAGAAAATCAGCACCCACACCTACTGTTCTGAACTCAATAAATATATGTGGAGTAAACACCCAGTCGTATGTCACAGCTACTAAAGCTAATATAAGTTAACATTTTATCAACATAATATGAGCTCAAAGCATTCATTGTTGTTTTCATGGGTAGAGATTGTGGACTTCAAATTTACCCATATTCAAAAAGCAGAAGATCTGTTGGTAGCAACACACTGCTTGCCAGTATCCAGTCTTGAGAGGCTACTGTATATGTAGTTAAGGGCAGTTCACACCAAGAACGACAACTATAGCTATAACAAAAAAAAAATCACTTTAATTAATATGAATGACAAACCGGACCGCAAACTATAATGACAGCGACATGTGCAATGACATTGTTGGGATCACTTTCAGAGCAATTTTTAGAACGATAAAAGGTTGACAGCCAACCAGACACCATGAAATTTTAGACATTAGTTCATTCACATGAGGACAGATTTACATTATCGTTGGTCAGTATGGACGGAAATATCTTATAGTTAGTTATCTTTATAGTTATCATTCCAAGTGTGGACGGCCCTTTACGCTGGATATTTAGTCAAACAGTTTTTATTGCATTGCCATCAAAATAACACAAATACTTAAAGCTGTCCTCTAATTAATGTAGAAATTATGTAATGAAGTCATGTAAAAACAGAACTTAGAATCTATATGTGTAGTTGATGGGTGAGCTAATTTATACTGCAACCAAAGTTCTGAAAATTACATAATTTTTTAAGATTGGGGGTGTAAAAGCTGAATGTTAGTTCAATAACTTCTCTACTCAACAGCCTAAGCCCTTTTCCTCAGCACAGAGCTGTCAATTAACCTCCAGAGCATTCCAGGGTTTGATGTCAAAATAAACAGTGCCTACTTGTCTGTGACATCACATAAAGAGCCTGATATCCCCTGAGTCAGTGCACGTGTCTTTCTCTAGCTTTCTCCTCATTCCTGCTGGTCACAGCCATTATGGCCTTGTTTGACCACACCTAGGAGGCAAAGCCAGAATGTCCAAAACAACTGTCTGAGTCTACTTGTAGTCAAAGAATGATGATTTCTACATAAAGTCCACACACACACACCATATAAAATGTAGTTTGTAGTCACAATATGAGCTTGTTTATAATCACAATGGGTCACTTTTCAAAACAATCCAAATGCACTCTCAGTGTTCTCTAAAGAATTACATTACACGGACATTAGTCTTTTGCTTCAGATACTGCTAATTAAATTATGTGGATTATGTATTAGACATGCTATCCTGAGACACAGTCATTAGCGCCTCCATTTCCCAAACTCTAAACACAAATTCTTAACTAGTCACTGACAAGTCACTCAACTAGACCTCATTAGTCACTCAACTTCTCAACTCAATACCACTAAATATGTCTTGCCGAAAAAACTGACAAGCAAGAATGACATAACACACAAGCACACCTCTGACCTATGATAAGTGACAGCGTGTTTCTTTGACACTCATCTCTAAGGTGTTTGAGTTTGACTGGAGTTTTCCTCCATGTCATAGACCAGAGAGAGAGCAGTCACAAGCCAACACACAGGGTGATGTGTTTTTAAGGGGCAGCACTACGCACACTGTGGAATACATAGAATCTGAAAAAATATTGTTCTTAATTTAATTTGTTTACAACTAATCATCATGGACAAGAATACATCAATAAATTCTACCAAATTTACATTTGTTTACATTATTTTCTGATTAATTGCCCAGCTCTACTGTCTATTAATTGTCACTGGAAAGCAACTGAGAGAGATTAGCCAGTGCTTTTTCTCCATGTGGGAGAAAGAATGTATTTTAAGCTTGTAATGTGAACAATCGAGAGACAGCACACATCATGTTAGAAACCTCCAGTAAACGGCATCAAATGCTAGGGTTAGAGTTTCTATTATTCTCCATTTCCAGAAATATGCAAAAATTAAGTTGCTTTATTAATCATTTCCAAGTCATAACTATCAAATTGCAATAATATTAGCGAGTAAAAACAAATCAAGCCAAAACAATCCAATTGGAGGTGGACTGATAATGAAGTTTATCAAAATTATATGTTTCTGTGGATTCATCACAAATGGACTTTTGTATCTCAAATGAAAAGTTGCACAGGTCCAACATATTTCAACACTCTGAGATGGTAACACTTTCAACGAAGCATTCAATTTTTTCAGTGTTTAGAATGGAGGTCTTGTTTTCCATCCAACTCATTTACTCATACTGGTGCGCAGTATGAAAGTTTCTGTGTGCAGTGTTCTTCCAAAAAACAGGACAACAGTGTTAGGCCTAACAGTTTGGGGAAGCTATATCTGCGGTTTCGTAAGAGATTCAGAATTTTTGAACAGATTTCATCTGTTAATAGTATTAATGTGTTCAATAACTGTAATAAATTATGACTGTGAAACAATATATTTGTACCTTTTACTGTATGGGGGCATGTTTACATACTGTGTGTGAATACTCCAAGCGATGAGGATGGAGGTTGCGTGTGAGGTTTGAAAAGAGGGTGTTGCTTGGCCCCATGCAGACTTCCTCACTCCGCTGTGGGGTAATGTGCCTGAAAGACTGCATTGTGCCAATGTGTGTGTGTGCATATATGTGTGTGAGTGTGCATATATATGTGTGAGTGTGTGTTGGGAGGGTAAGGGGGAGTCAAAGTAAACACCTGTGACAGCTGAAATACAGAGAAAGAGTACACAGAACATATAGGGTACTCTGAGGTCACAGGAGGTTTTTCCTGCATCCATATTTCCCACTGTTCAACCACTAGTAGAGAACAGTGAGCTGCATCATAATGATGTAGTGTTTGCAATAATAACAACATTGCTTAGTACGAAAGGAAGCGCTGGCCCATATGCACAGCTACACAAATCCACAAAACTCTCATTATTCTCTTTGAGTGTCAATAAATAGTAATGCTGAGATACAACCTTTTTCATATCTGCACTCCATGAACAAATGTTTGATCAAATCTTTGGTGCCTGTCATCTTTTGGTGAAACTGAATGCCCTCCTATAGAAGCAACGTAAGGTCATCTGTGGCCACAGACAGACACATACACACACACACACACACACACACACACACACACACACACACACACACACACACACACACACACACACACACACACACACACACAAACACAAACACAAACACACACACACAGTTTTGCATCATACAATATTATATAGAGATCAGGAGAGGGGTTTTTACCCACTATTGTTAATATGTACGAGAATGAGGACATGAGGACATGGATGCCGGTCTTTAGCCAGATTGTCCCTAGAATAGGCTGTGCAGAGACAGTGTAGGCTTATCTCTGTAAACATGCAATGATCTGTGATGAGGATGAACAGCAAAATGGTTGCTGAGTTTAGGTCCAGTACAACCCAGTGTAGAGAAGAGGGAGAAGTTGGTGTATAACCTGAATGGAGAGGGGAAGGGGTGCACTCTGACCCTACTAGTTCTCCACCTCCTTGGTCACTATTTAAAAAGTCTGGTCTTTTACGATACCTATTGAAAACTGGAAAAAACTAACAGGGGCCTCCTGCCCCCAAAGCAATTAAACACAGTGTTTCTAGGAGGACTGAAGAAAAGGGTGAGCTACATATCTGGCATGTTTTGTTCAGTCCCCAGATTAAACATAATGGAGGCTTCATTGACAAAAACATCTTTAAGAAATAAACAATAAACATAAACAATTTCCAAAAGCATTGCTGACTGCACCTTTAAGACTCTTTGCGAATGCCTGCCTGGTGTAGACCATGGTCTAGTCATGCTGTCATAGCAGTTGTCATGAGAGGAGGTTGATGTAGTATACCTAATGCATGCCTGAGCTTGCTGTGACTAACTGTTGGGGAGTGCCGCAGTCATATTAACGGTCTGCACTTTAATAATGGGGCCAACACTGGTTCTTCAGAGCTATGCCATAGAAGAACCCTTTGCAGTGCTTCAAACAATCATCAATGCCCAAAACAACATTTAAGAAAATTATTTTCAGAACTTGTTTTGGTTAAACCTTTCAAAAAGTTACTTTGATCCCATGAAGAACCTTTTCAAAAAGCTTCTTTGTAGCACCATGTAATAAAAGGATCTTCAAAGAGCCATCAACCCAGTTCAATTGAATAATCACTAAGGCCCATCTCATATATCAGTTAAGTCTCTGGACCCTGAACTCATACACATAATGAGAAATGCTTTCATGCCAACCTTCACAAATATACTTCCCTGGTCTACAACAAAATCAAATGGATACGTCATATCATTTGGGCCTGTATTGACAAAGCACTTTATCATACCACCAAAAGTGATTTCACACCTGGCCGACTTCAAAGCATGCAATGTGTTGCTGACTGTTGAGCCCTGTTGGGTTATTTTGCAGTTGCCTTAAAACTCCTACAGCAATGACTACCCGCGGTCAACTACTAACACACTGGCTACATTCTGCTACTAATGCCATGTGGATATATGAATGTACGGGTGCTGACCAACAAAGTGTAAACAAAGCAGCGCTAATTTAAAAACTACTCTTGTTCACTTAATATGCAATACTTCTAATCAAAAATATGTTAACATGATAACATGTTGTAAATGACACAGACATGTTAGTGGTCTTTTGGTTGTGAAAGAAAGAAAGAGGCTGATGGACAAAAACAGTAAAAGTACATTATCAGATCCAGGGGCAAAATGGATCATGGAAAATGATTAAAATGATTAAAATAAATCAACTTAAACAAAGAACTGGTTTAACCCTAGTCTGTTATAACACCGACATGGCAATGTGATTGATAGATAGATAGATAGATAGATAGATAGATAGATAGATAGATAGATAGATAGATAGATAGATAGAAAGATAGAAAGATAGAGATACAGACACATGACACACACATATACATACTTCAAAAATACAAAGGAAGAAATCAATTGTGTGTCATTACAGTTAAGTTAGGCTGTAACATGTGAAAAGAGCATTGTGTAAGTGTGCAGAAAGGTGCAATTGTATCCACAGTCCAATACAGTGTCAGTGCAAGTACACTGCAAAGTGCAAATTCTATATCTTCAAGATATCAAGAACTAAAGTTATATAGTGTACAGTAACAAATTTGAAAGCCAATGTCCTTTTTTCATATGGTGAAAACGGCCTTCAGATTTATCCAAAGCAGAGATATTCACTGATGTAAGGTCTAAGTCTACGTCTTACATTTCTGTGCTCTCCTTCCGTCTTTCCCCCCCGTCCGTCAGCCCTTAAATGATCCCAAAGCAGAAGCTCCCAAGTCTCTCTACTGTTCTCTTCTTGTTTCTTCCCAATCCTTCCCCCTTTCTCTCCCTTCTCTCTTCCTTGTTTGCTCTGTTAATTCCTAGAGGCTCTCCTTCCACACTGATGCAATCCATACACTCCTGAGTGCAACAGGGTTCTACCATTCACATGAAGAAAAAACAACTCTGAATTGTTTGTGGTTGTGTACACATTTCCAACAGCTAACTATGCTTGATTTTACTATTACTATTATGTGAAATGTCATGTAAATGTGTAGCCTATTCTGTTTCAGAAAATCAAATGAATGAACTCTCACTTATCCCTTCAATCACATGGATGCTGGTCAGTGGTTGTATAGCAACTCTTCAGTATTTTCCTACTGCAAGCCTAAACAATATCTGAATATAATATATAGTATAACAATGTCAGTATGCCCAGTCAATATCTTTATAGTATACAGTACAACAATACCTTTATGCCAATATCTTGTCTTTCTTACTGCCTATTGTTTCATTAAGTCAAAGCCAATAGGCTACTTCCTCAAATCCCCATCAGAAGAAAAGGGGATTATATCATTACATCATAGACAACTGTATCTGGTCAACTTGAAGCCTTGAGCAAGGCACTGACCCCAAAGCTGCTCTAGTGTCGGGGAGACATGCCCTCAAGTCCAAGTGATAGTGGACATTATGTACGTCGTTTTGGACAAAAATGTCTCCTAAAGGCATCATGTAAATGTAAGATATGATATGGAATGTGGAATGATATGGAAGATATGGAATGTGAAAACGGAACCCCTGTGGGAACAGCAAATCAAACCCTTTTGAAATGGTCTATACCAGTCTACACTCCAGAGAACCAACAGTGCTGTGCAAATAACGTTTTTGGACTTTTTGAGTAATATCAACTAGACTGCTGAAGACTAAAACTGGAAAAGATGCAGGTGGATGCTCCAGTGTGAGAGCTTAGACAGCAGTACCCCTAAGGGAGAGTGCCATCTCCACTCCTTTTCAATACATCAGTCTGGAAGTAGTTTGAATCCAGTAATCTACGAAACCTCTCAGATGATACTGTCACTTGGGTATGTCGTGGGGGGGCCTGGACGAGGACTACAGTGGACCACTTTATGAGAAGGTGACCCTGCGTCATCTGCTTTACTTTGGTGTGCTGGAGAGGTGTCACAGCCAAGAAGAGAAACACAGTGAATTAATATAAAAAGGCTGGATCTGGATGACTGGATAGAAGCTAGACACACTATGGGAGAATAATAGCAAAACTGGTGATCTCCAACCCAATATGCTAACAAAGTAAAACATTCTCTTTAGCAACAGACCCCAATGTATTAAAGAAGAGCAACTTTTCACCATCAGACTGCATCATTCATGTGCTTTGCCAGACCTCCTGACACTGAACCATTTGCGAGTTAAATCTGTCTTGAATTACTTATAGTACTTTACACTGCAGTGTATGGTAGGTACTGATCACACATGAATGCAATATCATTCTGGCAGTCACAGTAAGCGCAATAAGCTGAGTATTTCTTACATTCGTGGGAAGGTTCAAGGAAAAGTATGAGTTCTATGCAGTCAAGAAGCAAACAGGATAAAAACAGCTGGTTTTTGCACACTGTTTTTGCCATTAACATTAAAATAACCCCCTTACAAAAATAAAAGCTGTAGTCAAGGCCAGATTTTATAAAGTTGTCTCAAGATCACAGAGAGCATATCAGTGGTATTAGCTGCCAATTACCATTCAGCCTATGTTGTACCAAATATTCTCATTCTTTTTCCTACTGACAGCAGGGCTATGGGTTGAATATTCCTTTAATATACCATACGGTTGTTATCGGTTCATTTGTATCAGAGGGGTGGAGACTAACTGGTTTTGATAAAGAACATAAAGAGGAGGTATATAATATCAGTTTATGCCCTGCCAATGTCCCCATATGCTTCATTCACAAATGCAACTACTTCTCTAGGCTTATATGTAAAGACTGTGTTTGACTCTGATCTTGCCCATGATGATACATTTCTAATGGGAGTGCAGCGTGGATGGAGACTGCTCAGCACAAAACACAACTCAGATCATTTCATAGATTCAGTGAACTTAAAACTACACTTTTACATCAGTCACACTGTCACAGGAATTTTAACATCTAATCTGTGCCATCAGGATTTGTATGAAAATAATTGTACAGTGCAAATTTGTTTCACGTCTGCCATGCAAACAACGAACCAGCATTTAAGGCGGCCTTTTAGTCCTCACAACGTAAACCTGGTGTTCGAACACGAGCAGTATTTGTAGCCGTGTTCATATCCGCTCGTTGACCGTCTCGTATGCCCTGACAAACCAAATCTCAACTCTCTCAATAGGCCAAGAGGACTCAAGAAATGAGGCCAGTTCTGACCCTCTTCACAATGGTGGGTGACACGAGCTACCAAACAGATTCTACAGTTTGGCTTGATAGCCTAAGCCAAAGATACTTTAGAACCATTATAAAATCCCATTATGATGCTATTTTAATGGATAACTACATTGGCGCAGAGCCATAGGAAAATATCTCTTTATGGCTCTGTGTTGGCGATATCACAAACTCATCAACCTTCCAAATGACCTGTCCCTGTCAATTGATCAGCAACCTATGACGTTGCCTGATGCAGCCTGTTGTAGGCTAGTATATTCGGTCACAAATTCATCTTGGCTACATGGACACTTGACGAATTCAGCAGACTTTTGAAGTCATTGACAGCTTCCCGTCTGCGGTTCGGACAGCTCCAGTTGCAATGGTTCAAAGTAACAAAAATAACGATAAAAATAACAAATGCCCCCAACAGTTGGCTAGTGCTCTGCAAAGAACGGGATGCCCTGCCACATTGCCAAGACGCAACATGATCGAGAGTCTTACCTCTAATGAAATCCCAAGGGCATGGGATTTCTCAAGCGGTCCTCCACGACTCCAGCTTAAATAATGTGGGTGTAAACAGGCTGTGCCTTAATGGCGAAATCCCCTTATTTTGAATTTCACGTTGAGGTAGTCTAGTTGTCACACAGCAGAATGATCGCATGAGTTGCAGTCTATGGTAAGACGGTTGTCACGATAAATTTAGCCTAAACAAGCAGAAGCAAATGGCAAAATGTAGCCATGGAAGCAAAAAGAACAAAATCACCAAGCCAAAATTTAGGCTATGTTCAGCATAACGAGGCTGATGCTTTCCTCAGCCTTAGACCCGGCGGTACACTAAAGAGTAGCCTAGGCCTTTACTGTTCTACAGAAGTCGGCGTTCAGGTCTGAACTACACATGAAGCCTTATCAAGTTCTCTCTTATTTCGGTTTTGTAGCCTATGCCTTGCTTTATTGCAATGGCAATGAAATTTCTCATCCAAGAGGTGGCAGTATTCTCTAAAGCGGTGCAGCACAAGGTGATAAGATGTGGCAAGGAGATCTCACACTTGTCCAGATTCTGTCACTTCCTCTCAAGTGCCAGGTTATGGCCCATGCTCCACCTTCCACTCTTCAGGGCAAGTTCGGACGTGTGCGCCGTGTTGGGCTTCTGCCTCGTTTCAGCACAGACAGCATCCGGACCCGAACCAGTCCGTCTCCCTGTTCTTCATGGGACTCGCCTGAGTTTGCCAGCTCAGCGCATATGCTTGCCGCTCCGCCCATTCTTCGTGGGCAGTCCTCGGCTTTCATCCAGCGCTCTCCCTATCTCTGGCCCTCTACTTGGCCCTTAGCCCTACTTAATTTACTTTGATTGTACAAGAGAGACAAACCAACTTGCATCCTGCCAACTCATTTCCAGAGGTAATAACTAAGTAAAAATAGCCTACTTGCTACAGCACTTAGGGCTACGTAGGCTACGTTATGGGTAGGCTATCTGTAGGCTTGGCTACTTTACTTGAGTAGTTAAAATTCTGTCAACTTTTACTTTTACTTCACAATTTTTCTTGAGTTAAATGCGTACTATACTTCACCTAGGGCTGGGCGATATGGCAAAAAATATTACGATATATTTTTCTGCATTGACCGATATCGATTCTAATCACGATTAGGGCTGGGCGATAGAACTTCAAATCAAAATCATCTTTAATTGACCGGACTGGGCAGAATCACATGACAACACATGTAGTGTGCTTTTAATGTGGTACATTACATTAGTACATTAATACAATACATTAACAGTACATGTACAACAGCACAACACACACAGTGGAACGCATAGAATACAAGATAAAAGTTTGCAAAATAAATAGTAATAACAGTAATAGTAAACAATTAGTAGTCATGTGCTTGATCATTGTCAATTAAAAGCTTCGACTGTCGGTCCAATTAATTTTTTGATTAATTGCCCAGCCCTAACTCAACTACGTTTTCAACTGGCAGTATATGATACAAGTATCAAATGAAATTAAATTTGGTGGGCTAATGACTGCAACAAAGTGGGGAAACTGGCTTGCCATTGGGTGATCAAACAAATGTAAACATCAAATTGTCTATTAAACATATAGATGGGCTGTAAGCACTAATTTTTATTCTGGCTGCTTTTCTTGTTTTTTAAAAACTCTTACATTTGTTTTGTTGTCATATGATGTGTAAGGTTTGATGTAGGCTTTATTTTTAAGGGTGATGGATCAACTTAAAAATAAATGTTTAAGCCTCTACTTGTAGGCTACTTTTACTTCAATTACTTAAAGAGAAATCCAGTGTAATCAAGCCGTGTTGTTCAAGTTTATTGAGTGCTATCAGTAAGAAAAACAAGAAGAAAATTTTATACAATACACCAAATATTTGATTTGACAGCTAACACTAACTGTTAGTGACTAACAGAATGTTAGTTAGCGTTTTGATATTTGCTCTGAGTCCAATAAAAAATTCTCTTTTTCCTACAGACAGCATTCAGTGACCAAAAAACAACTAGGATATGGATTGCTTCACACCAGGTTTCCCCTTTAAGTAGCCAACATAATACTTGTCGTACTTAAGTACAATAAATACTAGATACTTTTACACTTAAAAGTGTAACATAGTGGGTGAATTAAAGTTATAATTTTTTGGAGTAAGTGTACTTTTATTTAAGTGGGACTTTTGGGTACTTTATACAACACTGATCATCTCTCATGTAGATAAAGTCCTGAAAGATTTTACACCTTGAGTCTTAAGAGTCTTAAAGTTCTCTGTGTACATGAAACATGAAAAGTAAACCAGTTTACTAATGGCAGCATCAGCATGAATGTCACTACATGTATACCGTCTCTCTAGTCAATGTCGGCCTGATAAAAAGAACGAGTTGCATTCTTTGCACTTGACAACTGTGCTCACTAGGGGGCGTAAGCAAGTTATTGTAAATGTTAATCTTCCCAAAAAATCTGCCAAGCATTGGAGACTGCATTGCACTAAACTAGTGATAGTCCAACTAGAATATTCACAAACTAACATCCCAGAGAATGGAAAAAAGGAAGTATCTGTGGCCTATTGATGTCCTAGATGAGAATGACCTGACAAACTGTTAAAATTCCAACTGTAACTCAAATAACCTAGGCCTACTACTAAGGTAGAATAGCATCTGTGAATACTTTATCTATTGAACTTTTGCAGATGGGTTACAGCAGCAGAAAATCAGGAAACAGAGGCTATAGTTACAGGGGAACACCAAGTTTAACATTACAGTGGAAAATGTTGCCTGGTGGTCTGATCAGATAGAGTGTAAATAACATGGATCAGTTATATGCCTTGTATCAACTGTTCAGGATGGTACTTGTTTAATGGTGTGGTGGATATATTCTTGGCACATTTTGGGCCTCTTGCCAATTGAGCATTGTTTAAATGCCACAACCCTTTATGATCACAATTGGTAAAGGTGATGTGTGCTATTTTGCTTGATGGGTTAATGCAGTCATTTATATAAAAATTTTGTGCATACGTGTGTTAATGCTGTTCCTTCAGAGTGTAGGCTGTCATGGGCATGCATGTCCATCTAATCTGTTTCAGTGTAGGCTTTCTTTGGAACAAAATAATACATCTAAAATGTGTCACCAAACCACATCTGCCAGGTTTTTAAACCCAGAACAGACAAACCAAATCTCCAGTCTTTCTATTTGTAATTGAAAATTATGAAAATAATTTCACTCACACAGACTGTGACAGACATGAATACACACCTACATATCTGCACACTGCTAAATTTTGGGCCCTGTGACAGAAAACAGTTTTGGTCCAATTGACTCCCCCATAACCTTATTATTGTCATAAACCACATCTTTTAAAACCAAAGCATTATCATAATGTTTTGTTTTAAAAGATATGGTTTATGATGATAATAATGGAGGGACATACGTTGTCAATATCATTTGACAGACCACTCTTCCCCCATCCTGTCATGTCAAGCAGTGGAAATTTTAGAATACACATTAAGTTATACTGTCATGCAGACCCTTGACAAATTCTTAGTTTTTGCTTGTTTTTGTTTGTTAAAGGGGCTATATGCAGGAATTAAGGAATAACATTTATTTCACTTCCAGAAAGTAAAAATTTCTGTGCAAAGTGTCATAATGTCTAGACTGGATGGTTTCAGGAGATTTCACTTAATGTGTGTTTTTTCCTGAATATAACATTTGTGTTTGTTTGTTATTGTTTATAGGCTATCCCATAGCGCAGTCACTGTAGTTCACATGAAATCCTTGTTTCCTATACTCCTCCTGCCCTTTGATATCTGCACGTACTATAACCTCACCTGAGCCTGACAAGACAGACTATAACATCAAAATGTTCTAGTCAAAATGCAATAGGTAGCCTGATAAGCTACCAGTAGGGTACATCTCTAGGTGACTCTCTACAAGGATAGAGCGTTGTGATTGGTCCCACCAAACTTGGGAGAACAGCTACTGAGGCCCTATGGTTTGTTTCTAGATGTACCTGCATAGCAAAACCATTTGATACAGCTGGGGTTCGTCTATATTTCTAGGCTAACTTCACCCACCAGTATGACAGGCTGCAGTAGTCTAATTGAGCAGTGAAGTCTGACTGAAAGGGAGACGGCAGAGTGCGGTTCAAGTGGCCAGTTCACTTCACTGCCAAGAGTTACAATACTAGCCTAAGGCTTCATTCACCGTGTTCACACTAGTTGTGTGCCTACGTATTACAACTTGTTTAAAGTCTACCGCATGCAACACAGCTACAAAGTTATTAGCGTACATTTGCTGAAAGATGGGGTTTATAGAATAACACACTACACACTAATGAGTTCTTTAACGTGTAGTTAAAAGGAGATGGTGAATGTCACATATGCTTATTTTATTCCTACTTTACCTTTACCTACATAACCAAGTTCAAATTCAGTATTTGAAAAAAATAAACACTTAAATTCAATATGATCCATCACATATTTGCAAAATCACATCAAAGTCAATGCACATTTTAATGTAATGAGTACTTCATGCTTGTATTTAAAATGTAGTCAAGTCAAAAGTACGATATTTGTCCTCAAAATGCAGTGAAAAAAAAGTTGCAAGTGTCCCAGACAAATAATACTTAAGTAAAGTGCAGATACTTGAAAAACTTCAGTACAGTACTTGAGTAAATTTACTTAAGTGTTGTCCTCTACTGGTTTTAAAATATGTAGGATTACTTCCCTACTGTTATTCACAGGAATGTTTAGGTTTTTGAGAATAAGCAACTCATTAACCAAAGTAGGATCGCTGACACAAAGAGATTTAGACATAGATTTTAACAGCAAACAAAGAGAGAAAGAGAGAGTTTTGGGCTTCAGTACAAAAGTTATCATTTATGATAGGTCCATTTTAACAATAAGGAATCTTATTAACAATAATAAGATTTGTGTGCATACCCCAAAGCCTTCATGAAGGGATCCAGCAGTAATAGGCAACTGTCTGCAGTTCCTGGTAAGAGTTTGATTTATTATGCGCTGCCACTGAGCAAAGATTCTCATGGTTGATGTGTGCTTTGCAAGTAAGCAGCATAGGTCGGTAGTCATCAGCAAAAGTCTTGGGCGAGATCATTGTGCATTATTGCGCCATTGCCTTTGGATTTTCTATGGTCAGTTGTTTTGTTGATGCTATGCACCTACAGTATGTCCAATCCTGTAAATGAAATAAACTTAGCCTATGTCGTAAACACATTGTGTCGTCTCTAAACTTCTTCCTTTCCCGCTTACAGGTCAAGAGTGAACAGCATAACTTAACTGAAATAATAACCTGAAATTGCTGCACAGAATGTCACAGGCTACAACAGACATCCCGAGTAGACATCCACTCAGGCCCCCTGTAACATTATATTTCAATGGAACAGCCCACTGATTGGCTACTTTTCAAGGGAGAGCATCTTGATTGTTTCCGTTTAACAAATGAATTTATTTTTACTGTAAGGCGCTTCAACCTTTTGAGATAGTGTTTTCTGTTCTTGTTCAGTTAGAGTTAGGCAATGTGTGGTCTGAAACAGACACTTTTCTCCCAATAACCAATCAATCTTTCTGTCTAACATTTGAAATTGGCTTATTTTAACCAGTATATTCAATGACCCTATGTGACAATATGTGGAGTAGCCAGACAAAATAATACCCAGGGCCATAAGGTCACAGGGATCTCCTTTAAGGGGCACCCTTTAAGATTATGTAGCCATATATGTTTCAATATTAAAGGGACCCTAGGCAAGATTTGCTGTTTTTTTAGGTTTATTTATCAGCTTCATAGTCACTTTGATGGTCAAATGACTCATTACAGTGTGACTGAAGTCTCTCTCGGCTTCCCCTACGGCCTCTTCGCAAATTTACATCACTTGGAAGATGCTTGTATTGCCTTGTAGCAGAATGAAACCAAAAGTAACTTACATATTGGCCTCATGTTTTGCAAACCAAGAATAGGAACTAGCGATGATCATTTTCGTAGAGCTGACAAGGTAATACAAGCAATTTCAGTTTTCATAATTTGACATCGTGACGCCGTCAAAAAAGTGTACGAAGAAGCACTTCTAGGGTGCCAAGAGAGCCTTCATTCACCCCATAATGAGTCATTTAACCATCAAAGTGACTACGAAGCTGGTAAATTAATGTTGTTTACTAAACACAGTTCGGCAAGAGCCAGTAGGAATGATTGACAGCCATCAACTCACCCGTATCCTTCCCCTCTATAGATTTAAACCCGCCTACATCGCAAATTATCCCTCCTCCCCATCTACATCGCAAATTATTCCTTCTTCCCGCCTACATCGCAAATTATCCCTCCTCCATCTCACTAGTGGTCTACACCGCACAGTCCATTATATCCATAGGAGGTGGAAGCCGACATCGTTCACTAGCAGTCACCGATTTCGGCATTCCAGGACCCCAAGTCCAGTCCTCAAGCCAAATACGCACTCTTTATTTAGCAAGCAGTCATAAGGGCACACCAGTGACACAGGATAAAATGTTGCATTTTGGTCTGCAAATAGTCAAAACAGTGAAATTAAACTTTTTACATGGTTTGGAATGACACAATTTTTCATTTTTCTTCCACTGGAACAACATAGGAACAAACTAACCCCATACTGTGTATGTCCAACCCTGTTGTGGGCATGTTTGTCATATTTGTGTATGGTGCATTTGGTAGCTCTTTTGAACAAAATGAGGGCTAAAAAGCAAAGTCCTTCAATTTGCACCTGACACATCAAGCATCAGTTGTGTAGGCTACTGAAAAGGAATTAATGCGGGACGGTCTTGGCTACTTAGTGAGAAATCAAACTGAAGTAAAAAGTAAATACCACACCCACTTGTCCCCTGCTACTTTCCTGATATCCACTAATGTAAGCTGGAACCCACAGGGAAAATTCTGATTTCTGCAAATGATTTGACAATGGAACAATGTTTTAAGTCGTCTTGAGAGACTACATGTTTAATAGGCTACTAAACAAAGTAGATAAATCTGCCCATACACATTTAACAACATCCAAAATGAGGGCAGGCCATACAGGTAGGCCTATCTCTTGCTCCACCTTCGAGAGCACATCCCTGATCCAGTCTGTCTTTCAATTATTAATATCTCGAACTGACATTATCCTTTGGCAATGAAGTCAACCTCCAGCCAGCTGTTTCCCGCCTTGACAGTTATTCCATCAGCTGAAAAAACATTCACGTAGCCTTAATGCAGAGGGGAGGAGGGGAGGGATAACAAGTGAGCGCCACACACAACGAGCGAGGGAACCCCATCAGCTGGAAGTCGAGTTATAGTACAACTCTGAGCACTTAGCCAAATTCAATTGCGAAGTCTTCAAAAATTTCTAACAGTCTAAATGTCATAAGAGCCTTGCATAAGTTTCAAAGGATACGTGGATCACAACCATTTGGACGCATCGTAACTCATACAGCTGATTAGGACGTAACGTTATCGGTGATTCCAAACTGGAGAGGAAGGCATGGAGTATTTCATGGTACCAGCTCAAAAGGTGCCCCCCCTGCAACATTTTAGAAAGACTGAGAAAGAAGTAATCGGAGGATTGTGCAGGTGTGTATGAAAGGGTGCATTCCTGCTCTGCATTGTCCAACTTCACATATTTTTGTGCTGTACGTTAACTAGTTCACGTTATAATTTTCGCCATAGCACCTGTGAAATGCTAGCAATGGTAACATGCTTGGCGAAGGATAACACACGAGGTTAATTAAGCAGTGCATTGCCGACCAAGATCTATGTAACTTAAAGAATAACTAAATGGTCACATGTGAAGTGGCAATATCACAACCAGCAACTCTCACTTTTCCAATATAGCGAAATCAATAGCTTCGTTTTGTATGTAACAAACACTAACCACGTGGTGTCATGTACACCACGCTCCTTTCCGTAGCGTGGTTGTTGTCTTTATAGACTTTTAGAAACCGCGTTCCTCATATCTGTTGAATAGCCAAGTGTAATTGTCTGATGAACAAGACATGCACGATATTATTTCTATATACTGTGTGTTACGTTTCATCCTCAGTCGTCAACCAAACTGGGAGAGCGAGAAGTTGGGGCAGCGCGGCCATGCTTGTGACTCGTGCAACCCATTTTGTGTAGAATCAATGTTGCTGAATTGACGTTAGAACGAAAATGTGCCCAAAACGTCTGGACTCAATCATACAATTTTGCGGTTTTACTGTGTATATGTAGATGCTTTGCACAGTCGAGTAAGCATACGATTGTCCTCTATCCCAGTCACGCTACACTCTTGAAAAGACGTGGAGGAAGCTGAATAGAATTGTTGCAATGGCGGAGAAATGGACTTGTCGTTTTGGAAAGTGGTTATGGAGTATAGAGATTTACGAATTAGGTGTGGCCATTTTAATGTGTGATGTACAATTAGGTCAAAATACAGCTGTGTTAGAGACATGGGGGGAATAAATGATTCATACAATGAGGGGGTGTGTAGCCTGTGCTGTTCAGGCCCGTCAATGTGTCTGTACTCTTTTGTTGAAGGCGGAGGAACAAGTTGGTCAGAGAGCATGCTGGGATATGTAGTTGACGTGATCTTATCCCCATATCGTTTGTGAAAGCCGCTTCTGATGATGAGTGCGTTCTGATTTCATCCAGTCGTGAGATCAAATTTAAATTCACATCACACCGGGGTTTGGCAAGTGCTGCAGACGCATATTGTCAGAGGTTGTAAATGCGGCTGTATAATAACTTGCAAAGTACACACAATTTTAATTTTAAATTAATTTAATTTTAAAGCCTGCCTCATGCTGGATAATCGGTTGTGATTGCTTTTTCCCTGCTTTTTTTTTTTTTTTTTTTTTTTTTTTTATTAAAGCCTATGCCCCCATGTACTGGAGATATTCATTTGCTCAGCGTGTTTTAATTCTACTCGGATAACAAGATACATAATACCATATACAGCAGGGAAAATAAGTATTGAATGTGTCCTAAGATGTCTGCAACCGTAATGTTGCAAATGCATATCAATCCATCTGTTCTCCAGTGTATTGCAAAATTTCTGGCCTCTCTGGGTAAGCACCGTAAGGGTTTTTCTGCATTCATCTTTCTGCTGTCGAAGAAGTATCACTGTACCAATACACTCACTGAAGTTCCAAGCCTTGGAAATGTTTGAGTTGCCCTTGGGTCTTCAGCTACTCTTCTGACTGCTACATTGCCACCTTTTCATAGTGTCCATTTAGTAGGCATCTTTTGGCAAACATGGGTGTGACTAACGACATTAGGAACCAGTAGAGTGAGGTCATTCCTGGGTGGCAACAGCATAGTAAGGATTGTGATCATGATGCACACTTCAGAAAATATAGAGTTGGAAAAAAAGCTTGATTTCAATGAAATAAGAATTATTTGTGTGTGACGTATATTAAAGGAAATAAAACAAGTTAAAGCCATTGTGCCCCCCAGTTTGTGTAAACTTTGATGTTTCTGTCTCCTTGAATATTGATCCATAACATGCGAAATTTCAGTTTCACAGGTCATCATGCTAAGCATGCTAAGTTTCATTAAAATCTGTGTGGATGAGATCCGAAAGTGTCCTGATTGACACATTCCCATGAGGACGTTAGCTGTACTGAATCAGGGTTCCCCCCAGCGCTTTATAGTTAAAGTGGCTGCCTTGACTATGTCCCCCAGAAAAGGCAAAAAAAGACTGTGAATGGAATTTCAAACGTCAAAAATCATAATTTGTATAGGCTGTGTATTTCTTTGTGCTTCCTGCACAGTGTAACCTTTCCAATGAGGCTAGTAGTCACTAGTTTCTGATCAACGTTTCACAAGGAAATTTACTTTGTATTAATATCCATTTTCATTATATACTGCTCTGACTGCTCCCATATCTGTGCCCGTTCCTTTGGATTGTATAGGCCTAGCTAATGAACTCATCACTGATATAATGTGTTTATCCACTAAGTTAGTTATTCCCAAGTAATCCGGTTTTGAATTCACACCCATTTAAGTGATGGTGAAAGTTGTTTCTCCTGTCATGCTTTAGGTGTAAAAAAAGAAAAAAAAATTATAGTCTCGCTAGTTGATAATCATTGATAATTGTCAGTAATCATAAATACAACATTGTCTAACAAATTTCCTGGGGGGAAACACGGTGAATATTTTCCATCATTAACAGATTTTTAAAACTGATTAAAAAAAATATGATGAAGTGTGTGATGAAGACACATCACACATAATTTTGACATATTGTGAAATTATTTGTTTTTCAAATAAGTCTGGGCCTTGTTTACTGTGTTCACCAACGTTAGTCAATAACTAGGCATACCGCATCAAATTCAAAGCACTGATGTTGGCCTACAGGGTGATTGCTGCTCCCATCTATCTGAATACTATCTTAAAACCATCTTAAAATCATCTGTCACGTGCCGGCCACTTTGCTCCTTCAAGGAACTTTAGCATGGCCAACACCTCGCATAGGTCAATCCAGTGGCCTGAATTTCTGAATACTAGGAATGCTATTCTCCTACTCTTAATCTCTCTCCATACTTTTGCACTTTGCACTTTCATCTCAAAATACTGCACATTCCATGTTAGCAATATGCACGCTAGTTTTTCATTGTTATACTCATTTGTAAGTCGCTTTGGATAAAAGCGTCTGTTAAATGCATAAATGTAATGTAATGTAATGTAGGGCCTTTTACATCTCAGAGTGTTTCTCTATCTATGAGTGAAATCTTTGAAGAGTGTATTGATGCCGTGTGTAATGTGTGGTTTAGTATCTCAGAGTGTATTGATGCCGTGTGTAATGTGTGGTTTAGTTTAGCGAACATCCCCCTGACCCCAGAGACGGCACGGGATCAGGAGCGGCGCATCCGGCGGGAAATTGCCAACAGTAATGAGCGCAGGCGCATGCAGAGCATCAATGCCGGCTTCCAGTCTCTCAAAACTCTCATCCCTCACAGTGATGGAGAGAAACTTAGTAAGGTGAGCAGGGAGGAGTACATTTGTTCAGACAAGCATTAACAAATATATTTATTTTTGGAGATGACCATAGCCAAGCCAAGTTTACCTGCAGTATTTTAATGTCAGTGATTAATATTGCATTGATATAATTTTGATCATTGTTCATAAGTGTTTGTTATTGTATTTAAACAATGCATTTACTCAATGTGAAAAAGTCTGGATGAAAAAAATGACCAAGGCTCAGTGAAGCATGGGCATAAGTTAAAAGGGTGGAGAACTTAATTTTCTGTTTGGTAATGTTGAACCTGTAATCATAATGAAGAATATTAAACAACACTGAAGGAAATAACCCAGTTTTAGGCAGTGGTTTAGATTCCTCCCTTAATTCTTGCTTTGCATCTCTGTTCCAGGCAGCCATTCTACAGCAGACAGCTGAGTATATCTTCTCTTTAGAGCAAGAGAAGACGCGACTCCTTCAGCAGAATAACCAGCTTAAACGCTTTATACAGGTTTGTGCATGTTTCTGCACAGAATTGTACATTTCTGTTTGAGATGGAGCATGTTTGAGGATTTTTTTAAAGAACGATACTGGCATGCATCTCTGGATCGGTTCTTCCTCTCTTAAATGCATAATTTCTAATGACCAGGACTGCTGAGTCAGAGGCAAAGAGGGAGCATGTTTGGGATTATTCTTAAGGACTGATGTTTGGCTTTTTATCTGATAAGGAAATAAGCAGATACACTCAGTCCATTTTTTCCCTTTTTGCCAGGACTTTACTGGCTCCTCCCCTAAAAGGAGGCGTGCAGAGGAGAAGGATGAGGGTATTGGCTCTCCAGATGCTTTGGAAGAGGAGAAACTGGAAGACCTCCGCAGGGAGATGATTGAGCTTCGACAGCA
The DNA here is from genome assembly GCA_015244755.2 of Tenualosa ilisha. NCBI lineage: Eukaryota > Metazoa > Chordata > Actinopteri > Clupeiformes > Clupeidae > Tenualosa > Tenualosa ilisha. The sequence goes on from PYXC01000584.1 coordinate 3,611,516, forward strand.
GTTGGACAAAGAGAGATCAGTCCGTATGATACTAGAAGAACAGGTACGTTTGTGTGTGTGATTTGCGTGCATGTGTGTGATTTGGCTGCATGTGTGCACACGGATTTGAATTCACACAGAAGTTTATTTGTGTTGTTTTTTCTCACATTCGTGAATGTCAGCTAATGTGTAGACTGCCTTTGTCCATCCATTTTTTAGATGTGAAAATATTGTAGTAGTTCTTGCTGACCCTTGCTGAACACTAATTGCTTTTTGCTTTTTTGTGGGAAGATCCGTTCTTTGGATGATCACATTTATCCCGAGAAACTTAAGGCCATTGCACAGCAGATTCATGACCATCATGTGCAGACTCCGACTCTCGTAAGACTGCAGCAGGAGCCAGGGGAGAGAGATAGCCACGTGAGCGGCAGTCCGCAGGTGCATATACACACATTGCTGTTCAAGTTTAAAATCACTGTGAATTGTTGATTAGAAAAATCATTGTATACCTATATGCCTAGAATCATAAGGGTATCAGTGAAGCTGAACAGTAGTATTTCTGATGTAGTCAAGAGAGAATGAGCTCATATTGGTCTAATATAGAGATGAACAATCTGTTTTTTTCATTATCAATTAATAAACTACTTAATTAATTTCAGGTGTTGGCTCCACCCGCCCATCCTGCACCAACCAATCACCCAACAGTTATTGTCCCAGCCCCTGTTCTGTCCACCTCTCACCATGCCAACGTGGTAACCTTGGGACCTGCTTCTGTTATAAATACAGCATCTACATCACGACAGAATCTGGACACTATTGTTCAGGTAAGTTTGTCACTCTCTTTAGTCAGAGTATTGAGTATCAGAGCATATGTCTATGTATTTGATGTTAATGTATCTGGGATGAATATCCATAAGCTGATTTGATTCTGCAGAGCCAGAATATGCTACATAATACAAGGAGTTGCACATCCTAAGCTTTGTAATGATGCTAGCCACAAATTGATACTATGAATTCGTATTTATGCACGATTGTAATTATGAATACTGATTTGCTTACACCCCCCCCAATTGTTAAAGTTTATCAGTTTCAAAGCTCATTTTTCAGTGATTCAGTGATCGAAATGAGAAAGGTGTAGTCACTATGAATATAGGATATATGTGTGTGTTTCACCGTCTTAGTTCAGATTTTTCTAGATTATCACAGTTGATACTGAGAGAGGGAGTTCACTCATTCATTTCCTATTTTCAGGGTAACTCTTACCAAATCTTTTCTTAAACGCATCAAAAACCTTTTCAGACCTGCCAACCTATACGCATTTTGCATAGCAGCTACTCATTTTGACATCAAAATACGCTGATACGTTTTGCCACTAATAAGTACGCAAAACTAGTGAATTTGCCTAATATGAAATTAACTGGAATTTTTAGACGCGCTCCAGTGCTGCTTAAGAGTGCAAGTTTGCTAATGACCGTCTAGCCTGCTGAATATAGTTCAGACAATTGAGTTAAGACCAATCATAGTGCAGTATTTGTTCACATTGGCCCTCCTGTGCAAAAACAAATATCAAACAGAAGCTACACGGACCCTCCCCATTATGCCTCCTTTTTATGCTTTTCAAGAGCATAGCCTGAAGATGAATGAAGAGCACACTCGGAGGATGCGGTTTACAGATACAACGCACATATAACGCAAAGTTAACAAAGGTAAAACTAAAATACCTGTTGTTCTTCAAACAAACAAGTTTCCCATGATCCTGTTTAGAGGCAAACCGCTCCTTGACGGAGGTAAATTATATGCAGCCTCACCCGCATCGCAAAACAACCCGTGGATGGCAATGGCATTCCAAGACCTCCTCACCGTTTATTGGGTGACGACTGCTGTGCTGATATTGACATTTCATAAAGAACCAACTTGTAGACTAATAACCCAATTGAGGCCTATTAAAATACACAGCAACAAACATGTTAATAGGCTACTTGTTATTGCCTAAGCTTGGGCCATTTAAATAGGCACATGCAAAGACTAACATGAAGTTGTAATGTCATTGATAACTTTTAGAGAAATTAGAACAATTAGAATATTATTATATTGGTTATATTTCCATAAACCTCCCAGACAGTCAGACATTTTGATTGTTTATTGTTCTATTGTGAATGGTTTCATATTTATTTTTACAGCTTTCTGACAACAAAAACTAGTCAAGAGATATTCAAAGGGGGGTCTGTGACCCGGAGGTCGATCATAGTTAACAAACATGTTTCAATAACTCTTTATAAGGTACTTGGCACTACCACACATCAATATTGACCTGGTTTAATAAGCTGTAGGGTCTTTCCATGTTAAACTCTTAACAGTTATGGGGTACATCCAATGTATCTCTCTAAGCAGATGGGTCCTTGGCCTGTGAAAAGTTAAAGACTCCAAAAACTATCCAGAATCAGTTACCAGTAGCCTATTGGTTGCGGTTTTAGGCCACTATTTTAGGCTGACAAGGTGCTACTCAAAAAATTTCTTCAGGATTGGCAGGTCTGCCTTTTTCTAGTGAGCAATGAATTTAACAGCTACTACAGTTTGCCCCATGTTGGAAAAGCAGTTGAGACTTGTTCCTAGTTTTCTGATTCAGAAATGGGATTCAATGGGCTGAACTCCAGATGGATTTGCACAGCAAGTTTAGATTTTGTCACAGGTTGAAGTGTTCTGAAGTTTGTGTAGCCACATCTTGTTGTGGCAGTACCATTGAACTTTAAAGTTTTGTCAGTAGGGGGTGCTGCAGACATATAGCTTGTTTTGGGTTTTCAGGCAATTTAAAAGTATTTTATTTAAATATTTTAAAGTAGCATTTGATGTACTGAGCATCTAATGAATGTCTGCAGCAAGCAGTTTTGTATTTTATTTTGTATTCTACTATGGTAGCAGTTCTTAAAGTCAATGATAAACTGCAGTGTAATGCAGTTTACTGTCTAAATCAGTAAACATATTATGAAAACTTGGAAGCAATTTCAGTATACCCTGGCTTTAGCTGCCGGTTTGCCATTTTGTTCTCATTCTTTTTTCCTATCTTGTTGACCTCAAACAACAGAGCAAGGAGTTGAAATGCCCTTTAAGTTGAATGTAAATGACAGGCTGAGACAAGCGGAGGATTATTTCTTATCTTGTTGCAGAGCTTCCATTCAAAGTATTGTGGGTCTTCTTTTGAGCTGTTAGAGCAACATTTGAGTCCAGATCATAGCCTTCTGTTTTTGCCCTCATCCAGGCCATCCAGCATATTGAGGGCACACAAGAACGGAGCCTAAGTGAGTCGGAGCAGAGGAGAGCAGTGATTGTAACGCCCGTGCGTCCTCACTCTAATCCAGCAGATTCCGAGACAACTTCTGACGCTGAGGATCTGGAGGACAGCATATTGCCTTGACGATTTGAAAAGTAATGGGTGATGACCTCACACACCACCCATCAATAGACACATCATCTTGGACACACGCAACTGGGTATGGTAAAAAGAACTCATGACCACAGAGTTACACATACTGCTGTGGTGCTTGCATGTTGGGTGAAGACTAACATACCTAGAGATTCCCAGTGTACAATGGTAGCGTACATGAGTTGCATAGCTTTCTACTACAGAATGCTGAATGAACTCATGAACATGTACACTGAACATTCAGCCCCAGCACTCCCTGATCCTGTGAACACTCAAAATAGTTTGAGGTGGACAGAGTTTACTGACCTGCAGCACATAAGTGGAGATGTCTTGTAATTTCTTCTCTTGGCCGTGCTATGCTCACAGTCACTATGGCTATGTTCAGAATGACACTGTGAGATCATTACTTTTAAAAATATTATTTGCTTCTGAAAGCAGGGATTTTTTTAATGCCATTTCCATAGTACTGTTTGCTAAAGTATGCTCATTTGTATGTTCTTTTTAAAATGTAATGGGTGTTCAAGAGCATGATTGACTTATGTAGGCCTTCTGCTGATCACATAGCAGCTGGATGCAGCAGGAATGTGCACTTACTCTTTCTTTAAAATTCTCTCACACAGTTGTGTTCACAGTATTTTGTGAATGAATGCTACACTGGGCTGGGTTCCTAGTGTTCACTCTTGTGGGTCATGCACCACCTGGCATTTTCTCCCTTTTGATCCATACACTGTTGTATGGATCCCATTCAGTACCATAATGTTAAATTAAATAAGCTACCAAGCAGGGGATTCTGCCTATGTCCTTTTGTATTAGTGTGTGTGCCTTTTGAGAAGGCACTCACTCATGCATACATAACTGTAAAGGCACACGCTACCATGGTTCTGTCAAAGTTGAGGTTAGCACTACTTTTGCATTCACATTACTGTATGTGAACTCTAGGCCATCAGTTGCCCATTATATACTTGTGATTTTGTCTTGGGTGTATGTGATTTATATTTAGTTTTATCTGTGCATTCTGTCTGAAGGAGGACTCTCAGTGTTCTCTGTAGTATTGTTTACACATGTGCTAAAGAGAGTAGAGCAGCATTACACCAGCGCACATGGCTCTATGCACTCGATGTTCTGCTCTCTTATATGAATGTTTCTAAGTGTTCATGCTCCTTGATTCTATTCTTTTGCACATGCCTCCCTCAAGATCAGTGTGTTATGAGCTGAGGGCTGATCTGTGCTCCGAGAGGTCAGCGGTGACCTGACTGAAATGATGCCTACTGCAGCAGCAGAACCGGTCCCTAGAAAGACAGACACCATCAGCCATGTACAGTTGTTATCCATCCCTAAGAGGTGTGACCATGAGCCATAAAACCCAAAGTGCTTAGGTGCTCACAGGCCCAGAAAAGGAAAAGGGAGACAGACCTTTGTAGTTGTGAATTCTGAGGTTTCTTCTTTTATTATTATTATTTCAGTTGGGCACTTAATCTATGTTTGTGATGAATCTCAGAGACTATTCAGATTATTCCTTTCATTAATTTAAGTATTTAAGAGATCCTCAAAAGAAGAACTCTGGCCATTCTTTGTAACATGTTGCTTTGTTTTTTTTAGTGTCACTGAGTGCTGTCAGTAGCAGGAACAAAACAAGAAAATTTGTTGTGCCCTACGTATTGCGTATATAGGCAGCTTCAAGGCCAGATCTTTTTAACAGTTTTTTGACCACTTAACATGCTGAAAATATTGCAAGTGCTAAGCAACCTGGTCTGTTTCCTTACAAGATGCCACTGTGTGTATATAACGTGCTAGTTGTGAATGAGTTTTAACTGGCAGTGGACAAGGGGCAAATTAGATCAGAGGGCATACCCTTGTTTACTGTAGTTCCTTTCAGTAAAGTCCAACTAGTTAGGCTTCTGTTTTCTTTCATCACCACAGAGATGAAGACATCAAGTTTCTTTTTTTTATGTGAAGTGATCAAGCATTGCATCAGTTATGTCTATACTAACAAAGTCTTTGATATTAATGACTATGTTGACTATTATGACTACTAGAATCAGTCCTAAGCAAGTCAGAGAAATAGAATTTTGATCAGTGAAACTCAACTGCATTATCCCCAAACGTTCCTTTCTCAAAAGCTCCATGCGAGTTGTACCTGATTAATTGGGGGAAGATCAATATGATAAAACTAGGAGGGTAACATTACCTCCACAGCCAACAGCTGGTCTCCTCACTCTTCTAATGCTTGCACCTATGGCCTAGATAGCTGGTCCTTGTCAATATGACAATCATTTCTAAGTGCATTTTAAGACATCAAGCTGAAGTACAACCAGTCAGAACTGCTGAAGAGGCTGGTGAAGGTTAAGAGGCCTCTATTTCCTCATATTGTTGCTGAAAGTTGGAAAGGTAAAGACTGGAGGAATCGTTTTCTCACCCGTATGTCTATGTATTCTTTACCTTGTTAGGCCAGGCATCTCTTTCCTCTGTCAAGGGCTCCGATCTGATGTAGCCAAAACTCTGCTTTCTGAGTACCATAGAGATCCATGAGACTTTAGTTTTCAGTGTAGACTCAGTTGTCATGCAGACTACGTTTCTACTGTATGTTGTTACATAGCAAGTAATATGGACATAACCACTGCATTTTTCTACAACCAGCATGGGCTTCACAGGAAGCAACAGTTGAACATAGGTACATGTGCCTCTTCAAACATTGGTTTATGCAGTAGTTCTTTCAGAACTACTGCACAGTGGTGTCTCGTAAGCAACTGGGTCGTGCTGCCTTGCTCTTATGATATTTCATGATGTTATGAAGCCAAAAGTGTGGTTTAAAATCTGCCCCAAGAGGTTGTAGAGGACAACTAGGCCTGTATTTTTTTTTTTTTCCTGCTGCTTACCTTTCAGTGACTTCTAAACACAGAGCTCCGTACTTAGAACAGTAGATGTTCTCCTTTTAAGAGTAAATGAAGGAATTCAGGAACTTGGTTTCTGGTACTTAGATGATTTTGCAGAATAAAGACACTCAAAACTGAATGAATTCATTGCATCTTTAGGAAAGGTGGGTAAGGGATATCCCTAGCCATCTCCAACATTCCACAGAATTATATTGAAATTTGTGTATCACTTTTTACATTGGTGTGTGTGTATTGTTTGATTTCATACTGTTGTGCATGTGTCTATGAGACTCATAGGAAGCTTTCAAAGAAGCAATCCTGTAAGCCTGGCCAGTTTAACATTTGGAAGGAACAGAACCTGCAGTTCCGCCCTTTGTCTGCAGTGTATGGACATCAAAGGTGACTTATGCCTTGAATCAATATTGGGCAATTAAGATTGGATTTCACAGATGGGATTGCTATCTCTGAAGTTTTAAAGTGGTGAAGGCGTCATCTCACTATCTATACCATTTACCATGAATGAGAAGTGATTACAGTTTCACTTATGTATTTGTGGCCTCTGTTCCAAATCTGAACCCAGAGGACATGTCTAATGCGTGGATGTCTGTTGGGAGAGATGATTATAATGAAGCACTTACTGAAGCCTGGAGAGATGTCTTGCCTTTTTTAGAGATCACCTTCAGAACTACTTTTATGCTGAACTGTGACCACTGATCTGTGGAACATTTCGTCTTCCATTTCCCTCTTCTATGTGTCTGAGGGAAGTAGCAGACTTCTCGTATCATCATGTCTTTTCCTAATCACCCACTCCTCTGTTGTCACCCGTTTTCTTACCATTTGTTGGACAGTATATATCATTAATGTCAAAATATGTGTTTCAGTTTTTCATTTGTTTTTCTCTCTCTCATTTTAACTGGGGAAAGAGGCTTGTGCCTTTGTAAAGACAATAATAAAGTTTGTACTTTGTTGTTTTTTAAGTCTCTTGTCTTTGTTTCCATTGGGAATCCTACATTTTGTGGGCGTTCTGTATGAATATTCAATTCCCTTCAGTCACTTCTAGGACCTGCAAAAATCCCATTTTCTATTTCCCAACAGTCTTATCACACTGTACACAACACACTCTGTAATTAATTTGCTTACTATTTTGCTCCATAGACTAGACTTTTTCATTTGGCTAATAAGGTCTAAAACTTCATAACATATTAGATGGCAGTTTGAATATAATTCATTGCCCAAAAATCTTTATATGACCTTTCTTAAACCCAGTGCCTCGCAGTACACATTCAGTGTATGTAGACTTTATAGGTTAGATAGAAATGCAGGAGACCTTTGCAGTGACTGACCATTAATTGATGCACAAATAGTTTTTCTAACATAGGCTACGGAATGCTTTTAAAAACAATCACGACTACATTATTATAGTAATCGGATGCCATTTCAGAGTAGCCAGTCTGATGTTTAGACAGTTCTCAGAATAAACCATTATACTGCAATTCAGTGTAGTTGATTTTTTTTTTTATTAATTTCTGATTGGACAAGAGACATTCTAGAGACATATCCCAGTCCACCCCGCTCTGACTTCTTGCAAAACTATAAACATGATTGGACAAGAAACATTCTAGAGACTTATCCCAGTCCACTCCGCTCTGAATTCCCGTATCACTACTTCTTGTTTAACATTTAAAAAGTGTACAATTTCATTACACACAGCAGAATTAGTATAAAGCTAGACACAATTTATAAGCAGTGGTTATTAGCAAAATACATTCAAACTTCATTTTTGGATTCACTGACGTTCTTAGACTGATGTTTAGTAAATGATGTAGATATTTTTAGGATGTGAAGCAAGCTTGGTCAACCCTCTGGACTTGACCATGTAATATTCTAATTTTGTGAGACACTGAATTTGGGGTTTTTTTTAGCTGTAAGAAGAATATACAAATAATGTCTAGAAATGTTTCACTGACAGTCTAATGAATCTATATAATGTATGAGTTTCATGTTTTTCATTGAATTAACAAACTTTTCCACAATATTCAAATTTTTTGAGATATACTTGTGTTTCCTGTCTTGACCTGAGATACACACATGCACACTTATTTCACACCTCTACTTTGATTAAGGCACAGTCCCCCACAGCTACTGTGCAATAGAACACACTCTTGTCACAGACATTTCCTGCCCACTCAGACACGCCCCCAGACCCCCACCACCACCCCTGACAACTGGTGCCTCTCACCTTTTCCAACAGTATATAAAGAGCGAAATGCTCTGAGCATTCTCCTGGCAGCCACCATGAAGTCCACTGTCTCCATCTGCTGCATGCTGTCTCTGCTGCTCCTCATCACAGCAGGTAACAATCACGTTTTCTAGTTTTCCATTTCATGCTGTTGTTTTGGGGCAGGGATCAAAGTAGACAGAAATGTAAATCAACGCGTCACATTGTTTAAGTATCTCCATGTGCAGTGGCTTTACCTTTAGTTGAAATATGAGGTGATAATACAATAATAGTTAACATTTGCCTTGAATGTATAAATATGTTTAAAGATAGATAAAGACATACATATTAAATTCGTGAAATCAATTTCACGTGTGTTGTGTCGCGCTGTGGAAAACTTAACTTCATTTCTGTGCATGCTGTGGACAACATGGTCTTCATTTCTGTCTGTAACAGTTCCTAAATCCTATATGTATAGTGGCATATTTTGACTGACAGATGTATGTTTGTAAGTTTGTATGGCTGCTTGTAGAGACAAACAGGTTTAAACTGTCACACTATCCAGTGCAGGATAAAGTGTCCCCTTTCATAGTACCAGACAAGTCTATTTAAAAATGAGTTTAAAATAAGACAGCTGTAGAGGCTGATGGTATGCTCAAACTGCTCAAACTTATTTTCTTCTGACATTTTTTTATTTCAAAAGAGTTCAGATAGACCCTTCAGCAATGTATTGCGATATTTTTGTGAATATTGTATTCGTACCAAGGGCCACAGTTATCCACTGGTTGGTATGGATGTGTGTACTTTTGGCTGTGACAATGTGTCAGCTGTTCTGAAGCATGGCACCAGCTGATGGAAACTCATGGCTCAGAGAGGGACTGAAGTGTGCCTATTCTCTGTGGTCTCTTTCTGTCTTTATCCCCCTCTCTTTCCATCGCTCATTTTGGTTCTTTCTGCTCTTGCCACTGCTGCTGCTGTAGTTTCCTGATCAGCGATACTCTATGTTTGCTCAGTGTGTTTGCAGGTTGTCATCATTAATGTTATTTACCTATTATTTGTTGAGCATGTTTGCCTAACACTCATCACTAGCTACAGTGGCTTATCAAACAACCCCGAGCTCTGGCATTTAAGCTCAATGGTAGTTATTCAGTAGCATGGCTCAGTAGATGATGTCTATACCCTTGTTTGTCCTTGGACAGCCTTTTCTATGTTGGCCCAGGTGGTCATCAGGTGCCTAAGATTAGAAGGCGTCATGTAACCAAACACCAAACTTCTATAGATCCCCTTCCTCTCTGTGCCCCACACCCCACCCCTTAGTCACACACCACAGCTGCTGTCTCTCTGCACTGTCACAATTGGTCTCCATTCCCCATTGCTGGCCTTATAGGGCCATGCATTATCTCCTGTGGGGCTAGAACTCTTGCCTACATTACATTCTGTTGGGTGCTGTGACACTCTGCAATGTGACGTTGTCAATTGTAGTTGTGAATTTCTGCTCAGTGCTCAGTAATTACATACATGACAGGATTATCAGTTTACAAAATATATTTAAACTACACAGGTTTAAACTAAATTAGAGCTTGTTGATAAGATGAAGCCTGATGTATGAGACAAAGCCAACAAAACCTCCGGGCAAAAGTTGAAATTCAAGAACAGTCCAAGAAATACAAGAACAGTAACTTCAACAAAAGACACAATTCAAGTGGAATGAGCAACTAGGCTATGAGTGTATGTTAACACATGCTAACAAAACAAGTTGTTGATATTATGTCAATTGAGCTATTGTGGTAACAAGGAACTGGCTGTGATTTAGTAATGGGAGGACAGCTCACAAACTGTGTCACGAAAAAACAGATGTTTGTGTGTGTGTGTGTGTGTGTGTGTGTGTGTGTATGTATGGGGTGGGGGGGGGGGGGATAGTGAATCTGAATTCTTAATTCAGATTTTAAGTACTCTCAATTTTACAACATATAGAAATACAACCTGTTTACTTTTAGTAGGCGTATGTTCTCTTTTTGATTGATGATGTGAAGCTTAGAGCAAAGTTGAAGGATAAGTTGATAACTTTTTAACACAACCTGCTTGGTATGCCTTGGTCACTAAAAGGTTGAGAGCCTCTCATCTAAGTTACTAACAAATCTGTCTGACAGAAGGATTCAGATTAAGGGTCATCTGCACTGGACACAGATCTAATTCCAGTCTGCCAGCTCTAGAACAACTAAAACAGATACAAATATAGCTGATAGCAGCAACATTAGTACATATCGCCTTATTTCTTGTTTAGCAGATTTGCCAACAGTCGATTTGCTTACTTGGTCAACACTTTTGACAATCAAAGCACCAATCAGAGTCTTTTATAAGGATTGGTCTGAAGTGGCAGCCCCAAATAGTACTATGGAAACTATTGTAATAAATATGTGAACGTTTGTTAAGATTGATTTGAAGACCATTGATGTCATGAACTCAGCTTGATCTAAGGCTTACAATGGTAGACGTATCTCATTTTTGAGCATATGGTTCAAATGTTACTTCTGTAGCTTACGGTAACTAAGTTAGACGTTAGAACACTTCATGGGTGGACATGAAAATGTCTAGTTGGGTACAGTGGTCAATGAACTGAGACTGAACTGAAAACTGAGAAATATTAAAGTGATCATCTTGAGTACTACCAACCCTGCTGTTCATGCTCACCAAGTGTTGCCATTAGGAACAAAAATGAATGAATTTTGAACAATATGGACTGAATAGCAAACTTACACTGCCTGATGTGCACTGTGAGAAATTAAGCTGAAAGTGAACAGTTAGTGTAAACTGCCAGTTCTCTATTCGGTCTGTGTTGTTCAAAATTTAGCACAAACAACAGGGCTATGGTTGGAGGTATGCCAGACATTCAGTTTAAGTTAAAAAAAATCTCTGCTCACAGCATTCACTCTCAGCATTCAAAGGACCTTGTGTATTGCTTCTATTTTGTAAGGTTGTTCCTTCCTTTGGTGTGATAACCCATTCCCAGCTCTGTATCATGTCAGTGTGTACTTGTCCCTCTACTCCAGGGCAGATCACCTCCCTTGACCTAACTAATGTAGTATGAAACAAGTTGAATTGATGATGACAAACTACATCTCTTGATGTTCAATCTGGAGGTCTTGTCGGTTACTTCTAAGCTAACATATTGCAATTAAATTTTGATTGCCCTTCCTGTATGGAATGATGAGTTAAGCTAATTCCAGATTACCTTATAAAATAAACAGTAAACTGTATTTATTTAGTTATATCCCTATGTAGCACATCAACTAATTCAGTGTTTTATTCAGAATGAACACCTTGCCTACAAAATTTACATTCTCATAAAGATTTTTTAAATCTAGCCACTGCAAAGCTAATTCTGGTGTACCTTATCTGGTGTACTGCACTCTCTATAACAAAATTACAGAAGTCATGGACAGAATGAATACACCATTAGATGACCTCCAATGACCATCACACTGCTTGGCCACTGGCGCATCTCTCTCCAGTCCACTCTTATAGGGTATATGAGGACAGGGCTCTTATAGTGTCCTTTTCCTTTTATTCCTTTTAGAGTTAATCTTGACTTTGCCAAGTCTTTTATGTTTAGAATCTTATGCAGACCAAAGACTAGATAGTCCTACTATGATCTCTCATGTCAGGGTGCTAAGTTGACTGACAACACCAGGTGCAATCCAAAATATAGAAACATATTCAAGTCAAGATGTGATAGCAAGCAAGTAGTCTGAAGCAGGTGTACACATAAGTATAGGCCTATACTTACATAGAAATTTGACAGTTCTAGTAATTAGCCTGAATGATGACATCTTCCTATTCATGTTTAAGGAATATGTGAATGGTGAAGAAATGTGTGTTTGCTTTAAAGTAGGCCTACGATAAATATTGGTTAGTTGGTGCATTTCTTTTGACATGAGAGTTACCTTTTCTTCAGATTTGAGGTTCCATTTGATAAAGCTGACTCATTTCCTATATGTAACTGACCCATATGTAATGACACTGGTTACCAACAGTGATATTGGCAACTATATTGGTGAAATATACATTATTATTTTACAAACGTTAAAAAAAATGAAAACATCTACAAACAAAAAGTTCCACTAAGAATCTCTGACAACATTGTCAGAGATGACAAAATTTTATCCATGTTTCCATAAACAAATATATTTTTAGAAAAAAATTGAGCCAAGCTCTGAGATGTGTTTGCTCTGTAAATAAAACTTCCTGATGTTTGTCTTCAGTTCTATGATGATGAGAACAACCCATGCCGTATAAAATATAATGCAAAATAGGCTGTCAAACAGAACCGCAAAAGTAACTCAACCTAATCAACCTAATTTCTTATGAGGTAAAATCTTAAAAACTTGCTTTAATGCTCTGCAGTAAGGATTGCCTTCTGGAGAAGATATGCAGAGTCTCCAGTGTGCACATTAAGACCTCTTGTGTGCCATGGGGTCTTCCAACTGGAAGCCCAAGTGTGCAGTGCTGTCCTTAGGTTGATTTCCCTTCAACAGGCAGAGGTCAACAGGCTCCCACCCCAGTAAGCAGCAGGAGGTGGGGGAAGGGAAGTTGAGGTATGGGTGAGCTGGGGTGAGGGTTTGAATTGCACTCCAGGCAGCTGGCAAATGGAGTGGCCTGTATTCTTTCTCAGCCTTTCTAGAAGGCAGTAGATACAGCAGAGCAGTGTCATCATGTATTTTATACATCTTGCTTATGAGACTTGAGAGCAATGATAGCATATTAGCATCATGCATTAGCCACTAACTTCCTCTCTTGAATTCTTCAAGACCTTGTGCTTGCTACAGCATACTTCAAACAAGTACTGCTTAGGGAACTGGTGATTGAAATGCACTTACTGTGATAAGATTCATGTAGTATAGTGGCACAATCACAATCCACATGCCACTAAATTCTGTCCACTAAAGTTCACAGTCACAGTGTTGTCCTGTTTATTTTCTTCTTAAATGTTACCTTTATAGTAAGAGACAACAAACCATCTAACTGTGAAGAGATACATGTTAACTGCATTCCTTGTGTGATCTCTCTCTGTGTGGTATAATCACAGTGTGCAGTGTGTGGGGCAGAAGTGTTGACAAAATCCTATCTAGAAAGTTTGATGACTTGTAAGACTGTAGGTTCTCAGTCTTTCAGGTCTTAATTATAAGTGCTGAATTGTGCTAATCGATTGGACTTTTTTGAAAATCTATTTGAACTTATTCAAAAACAAGTCCAGTTACCTTATGACTCAGCAATAATGACAGATGTAAGATGCTAAGTAGTGGTATTCTCATGCTTGAGTTCAGGCCCACAGTTCAGGCTGAGTAATTATGCCATGTGATATTTCTGTTTTTCATTGATAAAATCCTATTTCACCTTGTCAGTGCAAGGTATTAAGACCAAACTAATGCAGAAACTGATGTAGAACTGAACTAATGCAGTGACTAAATATTTTCTGTGTACACTGTAGCTGGCAAATACACAGTTCTACCACACAATGCATTTTGTGGTGCCACGAAAGCTGTTCAGTCCACTTAGTCTGAAAGTGTGAGCCATTGCAATCACCCAGCTGTGCCTAATTTTAGATGAAGGGCCAGCCCTATGGTGTAACCTGAGCTCTGTATCTCTGTGGTGGTCATAAAGTAATGCCTGTTCTTTGGCCTACAAGGACAGTCCGAGCAGGTCAATAAGCTTCATCAGCGACTAAATTTAGATGGCTTAAGGCTTTGGGGTGATGGTGCAAGTTGTGGGGGAGGGTAGAGATTCTTCAAAGGTTGTTATGAAATGGGGGAGTCCCCCTACTTCTCAATGTTGTGAAACCATGGCATCTTCAGAAGCCCCCTTTGGTTACCTATTTATAGGAGATGGTTGAAATAACACTAACATTAATCAGGGCTGGAGCCAGTGAGCAATCCCATGATAAGGTCACATATTTACAGATAATTTCTAAACCCTCTTCTTCCTTTTCCTTCCTTATGCCACGGAAGAGATTGCATGAGGTATTTACATCAAACAATGTTGTTGTGTTGTGGATTGAGAATGTTGAATTAATCATGGCTCAGCTTAGTCTATCTCATAGCCCAACAAACTTACAGTTCTCTTGCCATCTACGTATGCCAAGAGATGATAATTACAGCCCGTGTGGATGATGCCCCCAGGCCGTTAAACATAGATAGACAAAGCACTGGAGATAAATATACAGTCATAAAGGGTGTAAAATCATGTGATGGCTAAGAGATGACTGATGACTTTACTGTACTCTTCTAACAGCAATGTACAAGCAGCAGACCATGTATTTATGTATTTAAATATATATATGCACATGTATGTACAGTATGAATGTATGTATGTACGCACGCATGTATATAGGCCTATGCATGTGTGTGTGCATGTGTGAGTGTGTGTATACATAGATAGACAGAAAAAGACAGTGTGTTATTGAGTATTGAAATAAATGCCACAGTTTTTCCTGCGGTGTAAATGGTTATTTATTATTCCTTTAGAAGAAGAAGAGGATGTCCTCACATCTATCCTAAGAGATCGCTCTCACATTGAAGAGACTCTGAGACTAGCTTCAGAAGAA
The DNA here is from genome assembly GCA_015244755.2 of Tenualosa ilisha. Taxonomy (NCBI): domain Eukaryota; kingdom Metazoa; phylum Chordata; class Actinopteri; order Clupeiformes; family Clupeidae; genus Tenualosa; species Tenualosa ilisha. The sequence goes on from PYXC01000584.1 coordinate 3,626,608, forward strand.
AACTCTGGAGATTATGCAAGTATGTTTATATCATACACTGACACACACTTACAACTTACACATACCCACACTTATTGCCTGTAACTACACACACACACACACACACACACATTTTTAAACCAAAATCTGAAGGTAAGGCTTTAATTACCTTCATTGCAACTCATTTTTATCAGACATTGAACTCTTATGCTCTTTGCCTCCTCTCAGCTGCTTTGCAGAAACTGAGGAAGATCTATCACTCCTCCATAAAGCCGATGGAGCAAGCTTACAAGTACAATGAATTACGACAACATGAAATTTCAGGTAGGCAATTTGGTTGGTTGTACAAATTCAAGTGGGTGATATGCACGTGCAGTTGGATTATCTTTGGTGTTGATGGGATCCTTCCAACATCATCATCATTCATTCATCCATGCCCAGCTGATTGCTACAGAATAACTAAATGATTCAGGACAATCATGTTTAATGCCGGACAAGTACTTATTCCTACACGAACACACACATATTTTAGGAAGTTAAATATGGTGTTTTGCATTACCATGTGTGATACATGGTATGGTTGAGCATGTTTTTTTTCAGAACTGTTGCACCAACCCTCAGTCTCTTTCATATTATCTTGTGAAAAACATCTGACCTGAAAACATACTCTCCTATGCTGCAAAAACTGCTAACGTAGTGTTACTAATTCTATATTAAAGTGGTAAACCTGTCGTTTTAAACAAATTGAACCGATTATGCTAGGCTCTCTGGGCACCTTTAATGTGTTTTGATGAACGTGGACAAAACACATTGTGTTTCCATTCATTCCAAGTGAAAGAGCAGTGATTTTCATAGCATTACATTTGGCAGTTATCTTCTGAAAAAACTTCTAATGGAGTAATGCCAAGCAAATTTGGGGCAGAGGGGCAGAGGATGAACAAACAACCTAAATCTAAATGCTAGAAAAGACAATTCAATGTCTTAAAGCCTCATTAGCAATATAATGTTCATGGGCGTGGGTTTGGTGGTGGATTATTGCCATGACTGTGGTTACCAGCGCACCCTGTGAAGTTTCACTTGAATTTTTGGCATACAAAAAAGCAAATATTGAGAGAGCAACTTCAGCTTTGTCTTCGTGTTTTGTGTATACGTGTTTCTATAGCAAGTTCATGACCACATGTAAGAGGGACAGATAAATTGCCAGCTTTTGTCTTTTGAAGAGAGATCATACACTTACTATACGCACATCAGGTCCTCACTGGACACAGTATATTGATCCTTGCTGGAGGAGATGAGAGCAGGTAGTTTAAAACCGTTAAAAGTGCATCTAAAAGCCAAAGGAAAAACTTTTGTATGATAAAATGGGTTTCAATGCAAAATGACTCCCCAACCACAAACTGCATACAAGCAGGATTGACAAAGGGGTTGAATCACCTTTAAGTTCAGTTTAGGTTAGAGAGAGAACAGTAACTTCAGGCTGATCCCCTCCAGGGATTTGATGCTACCTGGTACCAGCTGGTATACTAAAGTACACAGAGCATCCTTTCTGAAGTAGAGGCCTACATATTGTTATTGAGTTAATGCGGTGCTTCTCAATTATTCTTCCCTCCCATCCTTCAGACTTGTCCAACAGAAAACATTAGCTGAATGTCCCGAATGTACAGTATGCGGCCAACCCTTTTAAGCCATTTATGGGCCTCAATATTCTGTCTAAAAACACAGGTTAACCTGTGCAGTCCTGAATAAAAGTTGCAGCACCACTGAGTAAGTATGTCTGAGCACAAAATAACATCCAAGCCAGATAACATTTATGGGAAAATTTGATATTTACAGGCTACATGAGAATATGTACGAAATATTTTGACAGCTGACCTCACTTGAGTGAGCCACGCAGAGGAGTGAAGAACACTGCAAGCACTGGGATGGAAGTGTTTGTGTGTCCCCATTTATGCACTGCTCACTATACTGCCTTTGTAAATGTAAACTCCATGCATGAAGTAAAGCATCTGTTGTCAAAACTTACCCACACACAGGATGACCATGTGACATGTTGTTTTGCATTGTGTTTTTGTTTCTCTAGTTAGAGGGCTTACCCTTACCTGGCTTTACCAGCTTTTGCATTAACTCCAAAATCACTGGTCTAGCCAAACCAATTGCAATGACTGAGGATTCTTCGCGTTACTTCCTACTTTGCCAAACCTTAGCAAACTGATGGTAAACGGCATTGACAGTCAAGAAACAATCTGTTTACATATTCTTCTGATGTTTGCATGTAATGGTACTTCCACTTCCAACTGCCTCTTTTGATTTCTAAAACATCAGCTCCTTTTGTTGCTGATTGCCTGCCTCTGTTTGTTTAGCAAGGTTTTAAGAAATACTAGGTCACTGAAAGTCTCTCAGCTGTATCTCACAGTGAAATGAAAATGAGTTGATGTACCAGCGGGCAGAATCAAGCCCCTCGAATTGAAATATTGAATCGTCAACCATGTGGCATCAGTCCAGCAGGAAAGTATGCATCTCCCTGGTGAATGACTGTTCCTCTGCATATTGCAAGTTATCTGTCTAATTATTCAAAATGAGACACTTTTCTGTTACCGGCTCTGATATCCTAATTCATGTATGAGTCTCACATCTCGAGACCCTGGGCTAAAGGCTGAGGGGGAAAGGCATTCTGTTTGGTTTGTTTACTTACTGTACTTAAAGCAGTATTTCTGAGTAATTCCAATCATAGTCTGCAACACAAGCTTGCTTAGTGCTGTCGGTAGGTAGGAGAACAAGAGAATTGAGAAACATAGACTGAATAGCAAAAACACTGCTTACCCCTAACGGAATGCCATCATTGGCTCTCTTCCAATGTTGTTATAAATGGAAAGAAAAACGGACTCTGCTAATGGACAAGTACCGTGAGTGAGTGAGTACAAGGACGAACAACTACTTTCAAAACACCCTAGTTTGCAAAGTTATGATAACACTGCAGTAACTGTACTTTCTCACACGTGTAGTTGACTAGCCAGGTTAGTGCCGCCATAGTACCTTCGCTCAGTATTGTATTTCACTACAGTACTGTGTCAGGGAATTCTTATAAGGCTTTGGTTTTGTCAACTTTTTTAGCAACCAATCAGCGAATAGAAATTGAAGGCAGAACCATAGTTTTAAGTTCAAACAAAGTGCTCACCCACCTGGAAGTAGATGAATGCCTATCAAGAGGATCCAGACTCCTTGTGAAACGAGCGAGTCTGGTCCACCAGGATAGTGGTTGACCACTACAATATAATGTCAGTGTAGAGCCATTATATAACTGATCCCAAACCCCAATTGAAGGTGGACAAACAAGTTGACAAGCAAATTTTAACATATGGTCGAGATGACTTACTTAAACAGCAACGCATGCTCATGTGATGTCAAATCATGCTGCACTGACTATGCTGTCTTGGAAAAGCACATGTACAACAGAGTTAAATGGGGGCATAGACAGCTGAAGCTGTTATGTGACTGAAATCCTGTCACTGACAAACTGAAAGTGTGAGAAAGCTCAGAATATTTGTCATGCCTATAAGGTAAACAATCCATGCCAATTAATTTTTCAAGTGTTAGCTTTGTTGTTTCAGTGACTTTGAATTCCCTTGGGTTGTCTTCAGGTCATTGTGAGATTAGTTGTTTTCATGGATGTATTGTGATTAACTGTTTTCATGGATGTTGTATTTTATTTATTCATGGCCTTCCATTTTTCATAGTTTTTTGGTTTACAGTGTGTCCATAAATCCATATATACTATTTCCAGCGTCATTGTATGCTAAGGCCCCAGGAAATGTGCAGCAATGCTGTTTAATGTCTGGTATTGTTGTAGGCCTACAAGTATTGGCAATTGTGTCTTCAAACATGCTCTTCTTGGGTTTTCAAACATGCTCTTCTTAGTATCTTTTTTAAAAGATCCAATAGCTTTTTGTGGTCCACAGAATTCATAGTGTAAATGATCATGTGCATTCTGTATATGATCTGATGGCAGACTGGTCTAGGCCAAAATGACAGCTTTTTTTTTTTCTCCCAGTCCATCCCTGGATGAGTGTATGTGTGTGTGGATTACATAGTCGTGTGTGTGTGTGTGTGTGTGTGTGTATGTCACTTCCTGGCTAGACATTTACTTTTCTTCACAAACCTCTTAAAACGGATATATTCAAAGCAGACTCAACAAATTATTGTACAACCATATTCATAAAATTATTTCACATAGGTGGTTTTTGGTGTCTGCATTTGTTGGCACTTCTGTTAGGTTTTCAGTTTCAAGGGCTTTTTTTTGGAAGTGTTATGGGTTGATCATAAACTACATGACAGGAAAGGCACATACCTTAAATTCATCTTCTGCTTTCCCACACTCCAATCTCATAATTCAAATTTCTTACAACCCTCTTGTCCTTTTCAGAACTGTTCTTATTCCATTCTTTCTATCATCTTAATTTCTTTCTTTCTTGTTCTATTATCATTCTCTTTGTTTTCTGACTCTCTCTGTGTCACCCTCTACATCTACTTTCCTCACATCTCCCGTCCTACCCTAACAGCCTACCCTGGACGAACACTAGGGGACTCATGTACAGGTGGGTAGAAAAGGGCCATTGCATGCAAACCTGGCTTCAGATGGTCCTTATTTCCCTTCAAATATGTTTTGATTTGATTGATTGATTGCGCATGGCTGCATTGGGATTTTCCCATGTTGTCCATTCTGCAGTATCAAGCAGAAGAAGTTTGAAACCAAAGGAAAATAAACACTGTCTGTCACCAAGGTCTGCGCCAATTGCATGGCATTGCCCACTGAGTCTGTGGACCTGCCTACCAAGACATATCCATCCCATACACCTATCAAAGCTGGTGAAGATCTAGCCATTCAATGCTCTTTTGATCTGGTTCAGGAGTTGCTTTCATCTAAAGAACAGTGTCATTCTCATCTTGCATAAATGTGATGGCAAAAGCACATATCACAATATAGCGCTTATAGTACACCTTATATAATTTTGTTAGTAAACTGCTTCAAACAGTTTAAATACAAGTAAAAACAAAAGAGAAGACACAAGGCAAATACATGTTATCAATTATTTCAAAAGATTGTTTACGTCACTCTCCTCATTTATTGGCACCCCAGGTAAAGCTGGGTGAAAAGTGGTATAAAACATCTTTTGGTGATTTAGAAACAGATGACAAGGTGCAACGTTCAACTTTTTAGCAACAAACAATGTGAGTCTGGTGTACATAGAAGGATGAGAGCCATATCTACTTGATTCCAAAGACAGAGGTTAGGCCCATATTCTCCAAATGGTTACACATTATGAAATGCCACAGTAGTAGGAGTCATAAAACTGGTTGACTTTACAAAGTATTATGCTATACATGCAGGGGTGCAGAATTTCATAATTACTTTGCTTCACTTTAAGTTGGATGTTGAATCTTATTGTTGTCATTGTGATGTATATTGTAATTTGCCAAAAGATGTTTTTAATATCCCTTTTTACTCAAATTTACAAAAGTTTATGCTTATGTTGTTTTTTGTCTTCCTTCATGCTTGTGTGTGTATGTGTGTGTGTGTGTGTGTGTGTGTATGTGTGTGTGGGACAGAGAGAGAGAGAAGAGAGATGAGGACATAGACCAATAACACATTTTTGTGCAAAGAACAGCTTTTGCATTTACTTGCATAGAACAGAAGATGCAGGAGAGCCGCTTTGGTGCTAGTTGGTGTACATGCTAGCTTCCTTGGATATCTGGGTAGCATGGAACTTAAGCATTACATCAACACAATTGTTTCATCAAATTTTATGGCTAAACCTACAAAAATAGCAACTTTCACAGAACACTTCTCTGCACCGGATCTGTGCTGGTTTTGCCAACTGGAGGATCATACAATTTCACATCCTCTTCTAGTACTCTACACAGTGAACTACAGTATGCTCCTCTCAGTGCAGTATTGACCTAATTGAACTAAATTATTCTACTTTTCTTACACTTAGCCTAGTGGACCTGACTCGTCATGTGCCAGGCCAGCTTGGACAGAGAATCTAAACTCTAATCCAGGCACAGCAACCTAAATGGGATAACTTTATTTTAAGGATCATGTCTACCATAAACACCGTCACTAATAAATGTCTGCAACAGTGCTTTGTAAGGTTTGTGTTAAGGTACATATTAATAATTAGGCCTGTATATACCAATTATCCTTGAAATAAATGTAAAAGTAAGTCAAGATTGAAGCCTACTAGTTTGTTATTTAAAATATATAAAAAAATAAAGGCTGCTCATTAATAAGTAATAGTTGAATATAGTTGAAGTGATATAGGCCCAAGTGCTAAAAGTTCCTAAACACATATCTCACTAGTCACTAGCACAGACATTTAGTAGTTGTGTTAGTGGCAAACATATGATACTTAACAAAAAATGTGATACCAACTAAGGAATACTGAGTGGAGGTAGTAGGTAGGCTATCAAACACTAAATGTAAAATTTATAAATATTGAGGAATTCATGTCTGGTTCAAGAAAACCACTTACTTTAATTTTATGTGCATGTGCAATGTGATCTGGCACACATAGGGAACAGTCTTCAAAGTTTGTCTTTGCTTCACCTAGCTGTTAAAATGAAATACATGTGAATTTAATGTATGGCTTGTTTCTCTGCCGCTAATCCTTTGCTGTTATTTGAACTAGGCCTGGTGTTGGTTTGAGTGTGTCTGTACATTTGCCTTTGTGCTGTTGCTATTGAGTTGGGCTGCTATGGATTATGAGCTTTATGCAAAAATCAGTTCAAGGTTAAGAACTGGTTAATTGTGAAATTCTTCATCTCTTTTGAAGTCTTCTGTACTTTCATAAATCGTCCTTGTAACAGAGCAGACAGATTGTGATTCAACAGAACGTCTATGACAATTATAGGTAATCTAGGGTAATCAGTAGCCTAGCCAAGGTGTTTACTCGTGATAGGAATCGTTATATGTGTATGGCTGACAGATTTGAAACTGATTTGTTGTGATTCTTTCTATTATTCTGACTGAATTAAACATGTTTGATATTACTTTGACCAGTCCGTGTTGTGGTTGCTATTATACAGGGCGGTGGTGGTGTAGTGGTTAAGGAACCTGGCTAGCTGGAAAATTGTGGGTTGAAATCCTGGCTGTCACCATTGCGCCCTTGAGCAAGGCACATAGCCCTAAGGTGCCCTAAGGGAGGCTGTATTTGTAATTGAATGTAATTGATAGTTGACAAATGTAAGTTGCTTTGGATTAAAGCGTCTGCTAAATGCATAAATGTATACCAATTATGACATTAGAAAGCTAAAAACTCATTCAAAATAGCTGCTAAATATCTGTTTGCTCTTGTCACTCTAATCGCTTATGACATGCCCATTGACATTTTATTTACAACCAAAACGCAGTTGAGCCATTTTTAACTTCTTTTAGTTGCTCAAGTTTTCTTGCTCACTGCTTTTGTTGCTTTAGTTGCTCTCACCCATACAAAGTGAATTACTTCTGGAAATTTTACAGCTTTTGTCGCTCTTGGTGTGAACACACAGTAAATGTATGACATTTACAAACACATGTTATTACACTTTTTGAGTACTTATTCAGTAGTCTGATTCTGTGCATTTGTATATGCAACAAAGACAGAGATATACATTAATTTGTTTGTGTCTTATTTCCACAGATGGAGAAATTACTTCCAAACCCATGGTGCTGTTTCTGGGTCCGTGGAGTGTAGGCAAATCCTCTATGATCAACTACCTGTTAGGCCTACAGGACTCTCCTTATCAGCTCTACACAGGTACCACAGTTTTTGTTTTCTTCCTCTATCCTCCTCCACAAGACTCAGCAACATGTCTGATATATGATAATATTTGAGAAGACATTTGATAGATTCATGATACAAGTTTATAATAAGCTTTGTTTAACATTTCTTTCAAGAGGAGGGTATCAGCAGAATGTTGGAGCTGGTACTAACATTCCAGTATGTTGTGGGATGGGAGTGGAGCATTTAATAAAGTGTACATCTACTTTGCTGTTTTAGTGACTAAAAATTAAGTTTTCATTTGTGTGATGCCAAGTGTTGTAATAGATTCATGCCGATGCATGAGGGGTCCCTTTATCCTTTTCTGCCTTAGGTGCTGAACCCACTACCTCAGAATTTACAGTGATAATGCATGGAGAGAAGATACGCTCTGTTGAAGGCATTGTTATGGCCGCTGACAGCTCACGGTCTTTCTCACCTTTGGAGAAGTTTGGACAGAACTTCCTGGAGAAGCTTATTGGCATTGAGATGCCCCACAAACTACTTGAGAGGGTCACCTTTGTTGACACACCTGGTATTATTGAAAACCGCAAGCAGCAGGAGAGAGGTGATTGAATTGTGTATTTCCTTAAAATCATTAGTAAAATACATAGCAGAAATAGATAAGAAACCAAGAAATGAGTTTCAATGTAATTAGTTTCATGAGCAAAGTCCATAACAGTGGATCTTGGTAAGATCAAACATCACAACAGTAGTATTTCTATAATTATACCACTATATTGTGTTTGAATTTGAATATTTTAATGATATTTTGGTAACAAGATAGGAACACTGACTGGTGTGTAACTTTATTGTCTTGTTTGTACCATTTCACAGGCTACCCTTTCAATGATGTATGCCAGTGGTTCATTGATCGCGCTGACTTGATCTTTGTGGTATTTGATCCAACTAAGCTGGATGTTGGTCTGGAGCTGGAAATGCTCTTCCGCCAGTTGAAGGGTCGTGAATCCCAAATACGCATCATCCTCAACAAAGCTGATAACTTGGCTACCCAGGACCTAATGCGTGTCTATGGTGCCCTGTTCTGGAGCTTAGCTCCTCTTATCAATGTAACTGAACCACCCCGTGTCTATGTCAGTTCTTTCTGGCCCTATGACTATGCCCCTGACACCAGCAGAGAACTGTTCAAGCGTGAGGAGATATCTCTCCTGGAGGACCTTAACCAGGTGATTGAGAACCGTCTTGAGAACAAGATAGCCTTCATTCGTCAACATGGAATCCGTGTGCGCATTCATGGCTTGCTAGTAGACCGCTATGTCCAGACCTTCAAAGACAAGATGAGCTTTTTCAGTGACCCTGAACTTGTTTTTAAAGAGATCGTAGATGACCCTGACAAATTCTATATCTTCAAGTCCATCCTGGCCAAGACAAACGTTAGCAAATTTGATCTTCCCAATCGTGATGCCTACCGTGATTTCTTTGGCATCAACCCAGTGACTAGTTTCAAGCCCCTTTCAGCACAGTGTTCCTACATGGGTGGCTGCCTGCTAGAAAAGATTGAGAGGGCCATCACAGCTGACCTTCCAGGCCTCCTAAGCAGCATCACCTCAGGCAAAAACCCCATATTCTCTTCCTGTGAGGCCACAGGATGTGGGGAAAAACCGAAAAACCGCTACAGAAGAAACTGAAGGAAGAAGCAGAATGAGAAGATTGGATGTGAAAAAGAAAATGAGAAGTAAGAGAGAGGAGCCACTGAGCACTGATGAGAGAAAGCACTGTCAGTCTTGGGGCTTCCTTTGAAATGTTACCAGAAGGGGGAGAAAGTCATTCAGTTCTGTGCATATCTATCCTGGATGAAGTGGACTTCAGTGTTGGGTTTTATTAAACACAGGAGAAGGATTGACATTGGACTATACTGTATGCCTGCCTAAGAATAGCTACACACACCTCATTCTCCTTTCCTAGCCACTACTGTTATGAACTGTCTGCAAATTGATTGAAAAAAATATTTTCACAAGTAAAAAGAGTAATATTGCAACAAAAGGTGACTATATATTGATGTGAATAAAAATGAAAATTGGAAGTGTTGCAGCTATGTGTAAATTTTCTATTCAGTATTTTTAGCAGGAAAAACAAACCAAAATAAAGTGTTGGTTGATCGAGTCAGTATCCTGGAATAAACATTCCAAATGCTTTTAATTGGAGTTCAGGCTTACAATTTAACAGCAAAATAATGTTTATGAACTTGGTACAAGGAAATTATCTGTGAATTTAAAATTATAGAGGGAGTCAGGCTGGGCATGTCTAGAGCCGCAAACTGCAGTCGATGTTTGACAAATCAAAATCCCTAGAATCTGTTAATCATCGATAGCAAAAGCCAGTTTTGTCATGGCCACCCTATCTAATGTCTTGTTTTTGGATAGCTAGACCCATTCTGCAAACTGCAAAAGGACATTGTAATGCAGGCTTACAAACTGCCCTGTAAACAGGCCTACTAAATATGTCCAAAACATGTAAATGCCTGTGTTGAAAAATAAATTTAAAAACTTAATGCAATTTAACTGCTGACATCAAAAGCTAGAGGCATGAAGGCTCAATGACTTTTGCTTTTCACCAGATTTCACCATATTTGCATAATTGGCAGCTTTTGATTGGGTTATTTTGTTTGTTTGATTAGTTTTCTGTCTGTCTTTCTTTCTTTTGTTCTTTCTTTCTTTCTGTTTTTTGAGGACGTTAAGCATTGAATTATCTGGAAGAGTGCGTTAGTAGTAGGTTAGTGGATGAGGCAATTGCACTTGGGACTACCTGATTGTTTTATCTCAACCATACATAGGAATGGCCCTTGGACTCTCCAAAATGAATGTTGTGCCTTTTAAATGCATTGGTATGCCATTTACAGTCTGTATGAAAACAAATGGAAGATAGGTATGGAAACAAGTATGTGTAGAGTATACTGAACTAAGTTGATTTGGATTAAAATACTGCATATCAAATGGCACTCTTCTATTGACCACCATGTTTGATACCAAGCCTCTAGAGGTAAAACACGGCAAGAGAACTAGAGTTTGGTCTGAAGCTAGCCAATTAGTATTCTCGCTTAAGTGAATGTAGGTCTGGAGCAGTTATGGAAAGTAACACATTACATATAACATATATCACTTTATTATTTCCCTAGTAACTAGTGCAAGGGATTCCCATTTCCAAAGTGGTAATAATATTAACGTAGCAACTAAAGGAATCCTTACATTATATTATATATGTTAGGGACAACGGCTGCTGAGGTGTCCCAATCTATGGAAATAATTGACAAGGTGGGGGCAAATAACTCCACGCATAGTGGAGTGAAGTTGCCTCCGCCAAGTTTCCCTATATCAGGACACCTTGAAGATCATTTTCCCTCTTATCACCCGGCTGCAACCAGGGGCGGTCCTAGCCTGTTTGGTGCCCTGGGCAAACACCCCCTCTGGCGCCCCCCTTCTTCACGCTGCACTGTGTTTATTTAAATTAAAAGGAATGACACAACACCAACTGCTCTCACACATGGAGATTCTCAAGCTGCACATTCCCACAAAGGGACATCTCCAATTAAAGTACAGTTGCATATGCTGCCGCCAACTGCACCTTTCCAACGCTGTGAGAAAATAAAGAAAATACAAATATTCAAAAAGAAAAGTATAGCTCAAAAGGGGGAACTGAGGGAAACAAATCTAGCATATAATATCTTCCTCCTTGCAGAAATACTTGCAGAAAGCATGCTGATTTTTATCCTACTTTTCAGTGTAATTCACTGAGTTTATAAATGACTGGGACTGAGATCATAAATATATGTGAGCAGTTCCACAGAAAGTGATTTATTTTCTCTTATCCATAATGGCAATAAAATGCCATGGTATTTGTATGATGTGAATGATTACATGAAATTTGAGCTAATATTGGCTGTAAAACTTGCACAAAATGTATGAAACATTTCACAAAATCATTCACATCATAATTTTGTGGAATTGCTCATGTACAAAATATATGTTTTTATATTGGACAAACCCAATATAAAATTATTGTAGCTAAATGATGCAAATCTACTCTGATCTACCTATAAACATGGGCTTTAGGCTGTACTTTACATTTGAGATGAACTGACAAATATTCAAAATCAGCACACCAAAATTTTGTAAAATAGCCGTTAACCAACTTTTCCTCGACTTGCTCTCAGAAAATCATCTTCCTGAAAGTGGCAACAGTCTAAGGGAGGAGAGTAAGAGAGAGGAGCAGCAATAATCTTAGCAAGTATCTTTATTGTTTCCATGGGAGGCCTACTGCCTCAAACAGATATTAGACACAGAATACATACTTAGACAAACATTCACAAACATTATTACAGCAAAGATGACAGTCTCACCACCAGATACAAGCACAATAATTGCATTTCTGCTATAAGGGCATTTGAAGGACAGACACAGCCAATGAAAGTAGGGCCAGCACAGGCCCTGAGGTGGACAGACAGACATCACAACATAATATCCTTAGCAAAGGCAATAATAATAATCATGCATTTGCACCCATTAGGATCACACATCATTCACTTGCTTACATTTACACCTCATACTAGTAGAAACTGTGATCATTGCAATTATGTTACAACCTCTTTGTGACCATGTCTATCCTTTTGGGAGGTTTAAAGGAGACACTGAATGCTGTCTGTAGGAAAAAGAACCAGAAAATTTGATGCAACATAGACCAAATAACGAACCAATAACTATTGTTAACTGAGTATGAGGAATAGCGAAATTAAACTGAAAGTAAGTTACTGTGCCCCTTTCACGTTGTGTTAGTTGCCGGTTCACTTCGGTCTACGTTGCATCAATTTTTTTCGTTCTTTTTCCTACTGACAGCACTTGGTGACCTTAAACAACAGGGTTATGGATTGATTCACACCTGATTTCTCATTTAATTGACTAGGGATAAATTATTCATCATGATGGTTGTGCTCATACAAAGGGAATCCGTATCTTCTTTCCAGAGTTAAGTAAGGGATCATCATGGAATAACCCCCCGATTGAGGAATACATGATCTTCACAGAACTTTATACCGCTTATTACACAGCTACCTACTAAAGATATCAATAACATGACAACAAAGCATTGTTTATCACTGCTTTCATAGTAATTTTATTGATTAAGATATATAATATCTTCAGCGAAAAAAAAGTAGTCTGTTAATTTACAAATTATCTGATTGGTTATGGCAATGTTCTGTTTAATTTTCTTTGACAGCGGTCTATTAAGCTTGGCAACGGTCTGTTATCAAGAAATATCAGACCGTAGAACATTGGAAAGTCCCATTGAAGTGAGCGGAGCATTATAAAGATGTGTAATAACACATATTAAGGGTTCAGCACATGAGCAGGGTCCAATAAAATCCTCTTACAATATATTCCTAGTCTAAGATGAACTGCTTTTAAAGAAATTATATGTTACATTACCATATAATACATACCATAGTGTAACCATTCTAAAATGTAAATGTATTTGCACAGGCATAGGCTGGGGAAGAGCAAACTTGTAATACATGTGGTGAAATATATCACTTATTATGTATTATTTATCATGCATGTATACATGTTATCTGTTTTTATGAGTAATCTTTCATTTACAAGTACATCTCATGTACAATCCATTTGCAGATACAGACATACAGCGCCCTCCACAATTATTGCATGCTAAAGTTGACTGAAAGCACTATCAAAAGAGACACCAGGCAAGTCTGGGTTTTTTAAATAGGAAAATGAAACTGAAAGTCAGTGTCTGTGCCCCATTCAATTAGTGTTATCTGTGTGTTCACTATTTGGTCTATGTTGTATCAAATATTCTAATTCCTAGCCTACAGGCAGCATTGGGTGACCTCCAATAACAGGCCTATGGATTAATGCACACCAGATTTGTTCTTTAGCAATTAACCTTAATTATGAAGTTGCATATCAGATTTGTCAGTTACATATGACCAGGTCTGTAGTGAAGACTAAACTCCCGTAAACACTTTTTCCATACCTCCAATATCTCTGAAACAGCATTTATGTGCAATTAAGGTGTGTTTACACATCAACTGCAATTTTAACATGACAGAAAATCTCTTACTGTTACAAGCGCAACACACAAGCTGTCACTTTTGTAACTATCTTAACATTTGTGGTATGTCTATAATGTCAGTCCCTCCACAATTTCAAATATTTTTTGTGACGGTTTTCTAAATATTTGTGAGGAATTTTGCCATGTTTTTCACAGAAAACTCCATCGAGATTTTGTGTTTTTAAAAAAAAAAAAAAAAGTTTGTGAGGTATTCTGCAATTTTTTTGTTCACTTTAAATGCCATCTATTCTATTATGCTACCCTGGGAACAATATAAAAATGCTTGATTTTTTTTGGCGGTATAAGTTTGTGAGGTATTCTGCAATTTTTTTTTTTGCATCTATGCCATCTATTCTATTATGCTATCCTTATGTTCCCATGCATCAGAAAGTCAGTTCGGATGGTCTGCGCTGCTGTTGTTCTCGCATTCTTGATTATCTGCCTCACCTTCACAATTCTCTATTGAGTGCTAAAAAATCCTGAGAAGTTGTGGAATAAGAATAAATACGTAGGCTTATGCGTAGGGAGAAGCTCTGCCCCCCTGGGAGAAGCTGCGCCCCCCTGAGAAACTGGTCGGAGGAAAAACGGGATTGCCACTATTTATCAGCTGCTATGCTACTGTAATGTATTCATTCTTAAAAAGACAGTTGGGAGTAATTACAAACTTTTATCTGCTTTTTATCTTTTATCTTTAACTTTTATCTACAGAACGATTGTCAAAACTTCACTTCTTTCCAATTGGTTCGTTTGAATGTGTGGGTGTGTCTGTCAGTGCCTGCTCCGCTCGTCCACGCAATATCAGTTCACTGACCCTATACAGTACACATGTGTAGTCTGTCAAGGGCTTGAGTCGTCTTATATCAGAAATAAAACGTCTTATAGTCATAATTTTGATTCCTGTTCCCAACTATTTAGTTATCTTGTTCTTGTTCACAGTTTGTTCATTTCATTTGAGTTTACCTCGTTGTGGTGATTTCACTGTCTGCAAAGTTGGCTAGTAACAGCAGTGTGCCTGTGCTTGCTTACTGACACTGCTAGTTAAATTGCTAGTCTAGCAGTTTGCTTGGCAAAAATATATATAGCGTACACACAGATATCCATCGTCTTTGGCCATTTTATTACATCAACAAAGAAATGCATAGGTGGCTCAATAAGAAGCAAGTGTCCACGCCTGACGCTGAGTATGCTTCTGACTCCGCTATGCCCAGCACTTCTGCTGATAACGTGGAGCAAAGCACCCTGGTGTCGGGTGGTGATGAAACTCCTGCACCATCATCCTGTTCTGCTGCTCAAAACCCCTGCCTTCAACAAACTCAATCCCCCTAAAACTTCGTTCCTCCCGACTTAAATATGCACAGCCCCTCTCAGCCAATTCTAACTAATTACCCCAAGCGCCCATTCGGACAAACCCTTCGGTGTTTCAGCTCAAGCTGGTATCAGACTCGGCCATGGCTAGAGTATTCCATTCTCCGTGATGGCAGCTTTTGCTTCGCCTGCCGCAAATTTAGTATATCCCATTCAAGACCGTCTAACTATCTACTCATTTGCAGTATTTTTTCTGCCCCTCCTACCCCCCCCCCCCCCTGAACCTGCCCACCCACACATATCATTCTGGTCACACCTCTGACTAAAAGTGCACTATTTCTGTTTTAAACTAAAAAGTTTGGAATTCATGATATGGTATTTTGTCAAACGAGATGAGAAATGTTGACTCTTCAATCTGAAAACATAGGTTTTGTAACTAGAAAATACATGTGGTGATATACAATGTATCTACCAGCCACCTACTTGCGTTAGCAAGTTAGCAACCAACTACCAACGAATCACTCCCTGTTTATGAGCTAGCAATGCTTCCTCAGCCAAAAGTGTTGTCTGCTCAAATCGCCTAGTTGCCGGTAAGTGTGACCATAGCGTTAGGCTCAACATAAAAAAAGACAACAGTGGTCATGAATGAGAGAAGCTTCCATCAGCAGAACAGGTAAATTAGGTGAAATTGCAACATCGGATTTTTTATGGGGCAAATGTGAAATAGTTTAAATACTATGCGGTAGTCTCAAAATTCTGCAGTAAATCCTTGATTTTGTGGGATTTTATGCAGTCGCAAAATCACAAAAAACTGGACTGTAATGTGATGACCACATATAGTAAAGCCCCAGAGAATGTGTTGATCATTTAATCATTTCTCCATAGTATAAGAACTACTCCTCAGTTATCAAACATAATCTGTGTGTCTTTAAAAACTGAGTCTCCTATTTTGTGGCACACCGAATCCAGTTTACTCATAGTTTTTAATCCCTATATACAACATTTTTTATGTATATTTTGGAGTTTTTGTCTTACTCAGATAGGATAGTAGAGCACGGCAGGAAATGAGTGTGGGAGAGAGTGGGGGATGGACTGGGAGATCAGATTCTAACCCAGGTTAAAGTTTTAAGGCCTGTGTTGTCATTATTTTAGATTAAAGACTGTGAAAGAATTTAAAAATTGGTAACAAATTAGCAATATATATCTTAGTTAATTTCTTAGGTAATTTATCTATAACAAACAATATGTTTATGTTTGTCTTTTATATTTCTTTTGGTTATGGGTTCTCCACAAATAATTATGTGTTATGCATGATTTAAACACTACAAGCTATATTTCCAAATGTCTGACTTAAGTAACCATATATATTATGGCTAAACTAATTTATGAATGTTTTGTTAAACATTTACAATGTCTTATCTAAATGATGTTATCTAAATGATAGTAAATACCTAAATGATCATTTAGTAACATGTTGTAAATGGTTTGTTAAGTGTGAAAAAATCTGGTTATTTTAAGATTTTACAGAAAAAAATCTTATTGGTATAGCCTATTCAAGCACAACAGTGAACTTTTTCATCACCACACAATGCAATTTCTTGCTGCAATTCAGCTTTTACTAGCTTCCATACCAGCCTTCGAAGCCTCTTATTAAGCTTTGTATATGACACACAGCTGCTGGTAAGTGAGCTGGCAAATTCTGTCAGACTGAGTATTCACTTGAAGTTTTCATACAGTCCGTCCTTGACAGGGGGGGACAAATGACAGAATGACACCTGTTCTTTTCACTTCACATGTACTGTGAATCCTTACAATTTGTCAGGATTGCGCTGGCTAAACAGAACTCATATCCTTTACAGATCCTTCAGCTAAAATTTTCACATATATGATCAATCAACCTCACAATTTTTTCACAGTGTGAAGACAGCTGCGGCACTTTGGACAGTTGTGGTTCATATCCTTAAAGTGGTCTATGCAGAAAGGAATTAGACAGCACCCGCCAACACAGCTAGACAAATTAAAAAAAAAAAAAAAAATGTGATTCATTAACTGACAATGTTTTAAAACAAAACCCTTCAGGCTTGGTTGGCATAAAACCAACTTATCTCCATGCAAATGCAAGCAAAAACAAGGTGGATATGCACTTGACTTACCCAATCAGAATAGACATTGCACACACCAACCAAACGACAGGACCCACTGTCTTGGTAACTTCTGTTGTCACAAATGCATGGCAGTGTGGACACTGTATGTTAGCAGGAGAAGGAGGTAGTTCCGTTACATCCATGATAACCTTGGGGGCTGTATGAAATACATCAAGGAAAAAGAACAATTTTGATGTATATAGAAATTTATTTTTGCTTGAAAATGCTGGTAAAAACTCATTGAAAAAACATTTTAGCCAATAGTTTTTTTTTTTTTAACATTATTACTATGAATTGGTTCAACAATGGTTGAATGTGTCACATTTAAATTGAATGAATACTACCATATGAATGATCATTTTCCATGAAAATGCAAACAATACACTGTAGGCTATCTACCAGGCAGAAAACCAACCTGACTGCATGACACTAAAACATAACAGTATTTGCTTCTCTCATTTTCACTGCACAGTAACTGATTTTCAACCTTTTTTTGCAATAGTAACAGGTGTTAGCATGTAGAAAAACACTGATGTTTGATCAGCATTGCCTATAAGATCAAGGTGATATGAGTGAGTTTTCCTTATAGTATATTGAATTTGAATTTGTTCAAGACAATCTCTTACCTATCAATCATGTGTGGCAGTTGTAGGCCCAAGAGACACTGCCAGTTCGTTCAACACAAGAATAATTTTTGCTGCCCCCATATATTCCCCCCTATTTTTGTCTAGTCCGCCTAAATTTATTCAGAGGTAGGCTATTTCCAGGATAAAAATCTTAAATTCGGGCCAATATGGTAAATTACGTTTCATAATACAATTAGCCATATCCTTTATAGACCACTCATTTAAAGAAAAGTCTGGAGCATTTCCTATTGTCCGGGGTCACTGAGTGCTGTTGGTAAGAAAAGAACAACAAACTTTGGTACAACAAAGGCTGAATAGCAAACTGGCAGCTAACAATAACTGAACAAGGCAAGGAAAATGAAACTAAAACTGAGTTTCAGTGCCCTATTCAGTTAGCTGTGATCTCTGGTGGGGAAATCTGCTTTGTAGAACACCCCTCTGGTCAAAACCAGACTAGTCGCAATATATTCCCATGGTAGCTTGTACCACTTTATTAGGCCACTTTTCCATTGACTTTTACTTGCGCTGGGCTACCTCCCATTTCCCATTACCAGGCATGCCAGGCAAGACAGTGATTTTCCATCTCTGGAGCTCCCCCTATAGTCGCAGATTTTTTGAAAAAATAGAAACATTGAACATTCTCACCAATCCGTGTAAATTAACTGGCAAATCAAAGAATAGGAACCAGCGATGATCATTTGGTGGAACCTACAATAGAGGTGGGCAAGAGAGCCTTCATTCACCCTGTAATGTGCCATTTAATCAGTGATGTGACTAGGAAGCTGATAAATTAACCTAAAAACGTTGCCTAGTGTGCCTTTAATTTCTATGCTCTGTCAGCTCTTGTGCTGTGAAAATACACAGTAAATGCTGTGCCCACACACTGTATGTCTGTTGCCACCAACCAATCCTTGGAGGTGACTATAAAGATCAGCCCTCTGCTCACCAGGAGTCAGTTCAGTAATTACAGTGCAGTGCTGGTGGGCAGGGCTAATGCTTTTAAATTAAAACCGATGAAACTTTTGAATTTCCACAACACGGCAAAGTTGACTGCTGGGTTTTTTTCATGTTTTCAGAAACAACTTTCTGACATATTAACAAACCAAGCACTTGGTTCCCCTTACTGGATCTTTAACCTGAGTCAAGGTTAAATACACAGGATCACCGAAAAGCACCAGGTCAATTTACTACCAAGGTTGCACAAATTCAAATTTCAATTTATTTGAACACCACTATTGTGTCCTAGTCCTAGTTGCACTAGTCTTAACTTTCTGGCATTTATTGAACACACAGGCTGTAGCAGCAGCCTAACAAAATAGCATCCATTACCAACTATCCATTGTTATAGGCCTATGATATACCTAGAAGTCAATACTTAGACTAGCGACCACTATAGTTTGTTCCAAAACACTAAAATTATCAAGGTTGAGATGTAACAATTATTTTAATGCATTCCATTTGCAGGTAGCCTATGCTCTTATTGTCTCTTATTTCTAATGCTGTAAGAAGATTGTAGCTCATTACATTTGGCCAGGTCTGATTATTATGGTGACTCTCATCAAAAACAATATAGCGACTCATATATAACCACGCAAAACTTTATTTAATTACTTCAATATTACTTTTCATAAGTTTAATAACTTTTGTAAGGCCAGAATCTTTATCTGTTAGCCTATAATGACTGTCTGGGGGAGGCTATTTGAAAATATTTACAGCATTAGTAATGGACAATGACACTTTCAATCTGTAGGGGGAGCAAAACTTTTGGTTAAACATGCTCCATTTATGATTTATTTAGAAAAAAAATGAATGTGATCAAGAACACTGAAGTCATGATAGACACAACCCTCAACATTGTTGAAACCATGTTTCTTGCAAACACTACTCACACAAAACTTACCAGGGATATCAGGTGGAGGCTCTATATAACATATTTCAAGGCGTGGATTTTCTTTCAAAGTCTTCGTGGAAGGAGGTGAGTGACTGATATCATTTGATGGACCTTAACATGAAATATAACTTCATTATCATAAAGTTAGAAATGTGTGTGCATGTGTCCCTGCATGTTCTCTCTGAAGAAAATAATGGACACTCATTGATTTCTCTCCATTCTATTGGACAGACCCTACAACCAATCAGACCAATGATTCCAATTACCTTTGCAGATATGAGAGGGAGGGACAGGAGGGACCCCCTTGATGGTCACGTAGACCTTCGGATACCTTGCTAATTGCACTTGTGGTGCATTGTCTATAGCTTACTCATGAAGTTGTCGCACAGGTTAAAGGAGAAATCCGGTTTGAATCAATTTGTTCGAGGTCACCCAGTATTGTCTAGAGGAAAAAGAACTAAAAAATTTGATAAAACCTAAACCGAATAGTGAGCAGTAACTAGCATGAAGCATTAACTGAATTAGGCATAAGAAAATGAAACAATTGTGAATTTCTGTGCCCTACTCGGTTAATGTTAGCTGACGATTTCTATCCTAACTCTATGTTGTATCAATCTTTTTCCCGACCGACAGCACTTGACGTGACCTGGAACAACAGGGCTATGGATTGATTCACATCAGGCTTCTCCTTTAATATTTTTATGCGTTGGGAATACGAACATTACACCAGAGGGGGTGTTCGTGTTCATGCAGGTACCAAACAGGCTAGGAGCGCCCCTGACTGTAAATATTTGAATAAACAAGCTGCACATAATAATTTGTCGGATATTTAGATGCAGGCAGTAGTGTTTTGCAGGGGAAAAAGTAGTGCATGCATCTCCACAGCCTACTACAGAATTAAGAGTTAATCTTATGGTATAATGGTGGTGGAAGAAACCTTGTGGTAATGGTACAAAAATTTTAAACATGATGTTACAGTATATTATACCTACTCTATTGTGGATCAGAAAATGACGTGTATTACAAAGAAGGTCTATATGGAAGTAATATTTGCATTTTTTAGTCAAGTGAATGTCTTGATGTACAACTGCAACAGAAAAGTGCAATAATTTTCCATATATGATAAATGATGAAATACAATGTTATGAAATATGCTGTCTTACCAGTCCTATGCTGCGTTAGGTTAAGCCTGTCTTGCCTTTCCAACAGCTCTTTCTTCTTCACCGATAGAATATCCAGTTCCTTCTCAATGGCCTCAAGCTCCACTTCCTGCTTGGTATCTGGTCAAGTGACAGTCAGAATAAAAATGGTAAAATCCCTGTATTTTTGTAGTGTGTATAATACACCAAACATACTCATATTACCTCTTATTCCTTGGTCTGTTTGACGTCTAAAATCTCTCAACATGGTCAGGATAGTGTATCGACCATGTAGTTGTTGTCTCCTGTTTGACAAATGGTTCAACTTCTCTGCTATTTCCTCCATCTCCTCATCAAACGATCTTTGCATTGTGTGGGCTGTGAAAATAGTTTGAAATGATT
The DNA here is from genome assembly GCA_015244755.2 of Tenualosa ilisha. Lineage (NCBI taxonomy): Eukaryota > Metazoa > Chordata > Actinopteri > Clupeiformes > Clupeidae > Tenualosa > Tenualosa ilisha. The sequence continues at coordinate 3,647,974 of PYXC01000584.1, forward strand.
ATTGGACAGGCCTATGATATCTCAACACTGAACTAGCTCAGTGGGACTCAGTTGCACTGTGCCAAAGATGCAGAGTAGGGGAGGTTTGTCTGCCCGCCTCTGGTAACAGGTAATCATCCCTTATTTAGGTATCCCCAATTATATGCACTAAAAGCCTCAGCAAACAATATCAGCTGCACTGTAGTGTGGTGTTCATTTGTGGAACTATTGTAAACATTACATAACACAACATAACATAACATGCAACAAAATGCCTCTGTGTCTAACTCCAGTCCAGGTGTCTCTGGCAGCAAACCTTTACTATCCATACGACCATGCTGAGTCACTGGGGAGAAGTCCTGCATGGGTCAAATGTGCTGGTTTGTCAACATGACAGCCCAGTTTTCCTTGTGCTTTGATAATGAGATTGCTGAGGCCACTTGCCTCGAGCTCCAAAGAGCTTCTTACTTTGCTCTCTGTGCAGTCAATGGCTCTGCAATTGCAGCAACATGTTGGTAATCATAGTTTGTGTTTATAGCACAAAAGTGGAGGCTGTAGGTGTACCATTAAGAATCAGAAACTGATTTGAAAGCTATTATTATGACCGTTGCTTACATAGCTAGCATATAGATGTTGAGTTCCTTTTCTTTCCATTTTTTTTCCCCAGTGATTTCTGGTCATCCAAAACCACCAAATCCAAATCAATTGGCATGTAGATCCACTTGAGCTTAGTGGCAGCTTTTTGTCCTGGAGGGGTGATCAACTCCTGCTGTGGCCCCTAAGAACACAAGGTGGTCCAACACAGTTTTGGGGAAATAATTCGAGAACCGTACCACCTGAGCCAACGAAATTTGGGTGGTACAAGGAGCTGGATCAATCGAGCCCTTACACAGCCATGTGTGCAGTACGTAGTACCTGAGCTGACGAAATTTCAGTGGTACATAGGTCCCAAGGAGCTGCATCAAACAAGCCTTAATACACCCTTGTGTGTTGTAGCGCCACCCATTGACAAAAAAAAAAAAGCAAAATTGTTTGTTTATCTTGAGAGCAAATTTCCATCAGCGATTCCAGGAACACAGAAACACCAGGGTACTCAAGGAGCATCAAATAAGCCCTCATACACCCAAGTCACAATTTTCACAGAATAACCCCAGAACTGTAGCACCTCAACAAACCAAATTTTAAATAGGTGTCAATGAGCTGCATCCAACAAGTCCTTAACCTTGCACGTGTGGAGTAGTGCCACCTATTGACACACAAAAATAGCAACATTTTGGAGCAATAACCATTAGTGATTCTCGGAACACCAAAACACTGGGTCACTTCAAACTCACTGGGCGTAAAATTCCAGTTGGCTTATATGTCCTAAGCCAGGGGCGGCCAAACAATGGCCCGGAGGTCAACTGCGGCCCTCTGCTCTCTTTCATGTGGCCCGCCATGAAGTCAAACAATAAATGCAATGTGGCCAGTTGTTACATTAATGGAATATTATATATGCACCACACATCACAGTTTCCTTACTGGTATGACATGTTTGTTAATAGTAACTGTCAGTTTTGGCCCATAAACAGAAAAGTTTGGCCACCCTTGTCCTAAGCTATTTAGGTCCCAAAGGACAGCTAGTTTTAAATTTCACTTTTAAACTAGTTTTAAATAATGGTAATAAATTCTCAACAAACAACGTGAATGAGCTGAATGAGGACCAGAAATCCAACTAGTTGTTACCAGGAAGCAGGGGCACAGTGTGTCACAGAAAGTAACTCCGCTTTAAATTCAACAACAAAACAAGCTTTGCATAATCCCATTCAGAGTGCTTAGATGTGCTCCTGTGCTGTGGAATACCAAGGAAGGAATACTAAATCTTCTCAACGACTTGGCAGTCTTATACTGCAACCGAACCTCCACCAACTGGAGGAAATGTTTGCTCGGCTCAGAGACAGATCTGTGTAAGTCTCCACTCTGACTCCAAACAAATGACCGCCACTCTGATGAGCAGGACTGTATGCTCAGGCCATGCTCAGGTGTTTCCGCCTCAGCAGCTTTGTCTGTGTTAACCTGGCAAACCTTTTTGCTGTCAGTTTTTGAAAGCAATGCTTCCTGGAGCATCTCCCACATTATGTGGATTGGCTTGGTGGACTTCCTCTGTAACATATGATCAAGTTGTTCCCACAACAGCTCTATAAGGTTCAGATTCAGAGACTACACCAGAGTTCCATGAGCAGTCAGTATTCATGGCTGATGTTTATGTTGGTTATCACCGGGAGAAAATGTTTCCTGACTGACCGACAGGGTGTTTGTAGATCAGGACATTATTCTTCCTTCCTCAGTGTCCCTTTCACTCACAGATCACACAGCCTCCACAATGCTTGACTGATGGCATATCTCCCCCTTACATTCAACAAGCGGACACTCTCAACACTTAAGTTTGAGACTTAAAGAGAAACTGAAATAAAATTGAAAGTAAAGGCGACATGACAGATGTGTTATCTGTATTTTTATTGGCAAAATACTTCACACTGATTAAGCAGTTATAAGAGGGGGGAAGCCAATTTAGTTTGTTTATTTTGTTTATTTTGGGCACTGACATCTTTTATCTAAACATTCCATTATATCACTGGCATGTGAAGAAGTCTACTTCACAGCTAATTTTATAGGTCTCTATAACCAGTTTAAAAAACTTTGCTGCTGCCCACTTGTTTCCATGCCAAAGGCATTCAGAAAACCTGGGTATTTTTGCACACCAGCCTCATATAATGTCCAGTCAGCCTAAGAGCACAAAGACTTGTGTGTATGTTTTCACTCCTTCCTGGGAAATGGAAACCTAGTGAATGTACGGAGATATTTTAATGTTTGCATAACGTTAGATTACTGCATCTAACGCTGAACGAGTTAACGTTAGACCTGATCTTGAGTGAGCCACATACTTCAAATAACTAAGTCATGCATTTAATTCAAATCGAGGGGTTACAAATATAGATGAGGCAACACTGGTGATTTTTAGGCTACTTCTCTGGCTACAGTGCTATGCAAACTGACAGACCGACGCAGGGTTTTATCGCAGCGTTTGCTACAAAACCTTTTAATAAAGTCTGTACAAAACGCGAAGAAGAGTCGTGACGAGATGTACTAGGTTCACCTGCAACGCAACCAGCCGGTAGACCTAAAGATACACGAATCACGACCAAGCAAGCCAAAGCAAAAAGTTACAAAGTTACTTCACAGACATCTACAAACTATGCTATTTCCTCATAACCAATTTCCAAGAACACCTCCGATATCGTCAATGACTAGCCAGGCAGCGAATCTTGCTAAATGACTACCACATACAGTAAAACTGACCACGGCATGTCTCGAAAACTTTCAGTAACTTACACTTGAGTTGTTATCATGATGCCTGTATTGCCTTTATCATCAAAACGCCAATAAATCCAACACTGATGAGTTTATCCAAAAAAGCAGTATCCATCGACACCGACATGAAGATTGTTGACACCGTTTCACCAAAATGACATTCTATGCGGTCTTGCTGCCATGGGCATTAGGCCAGCAAAGCATAAAACTTTATCTTAGTAAAAAAATAGGTTGCATGATTTTATTCATAAAGAAGTGAGAGAGACTGTCACTTAAATTCATTGTTCATACAATCAATATTGCTCATTTTTGGTAAGTGCAATGACCCTGCTCCGCCAGTATAGAATTAGGCATAAATTATTGTACCATGCCAGTGACATAATCGAACGTGGCTGCAGCTCTGATACAAACAGATGCTAATTTCAGTGCTGGAAATAATGATATATCTTCATGTATTTATTATTTGTAACTTTTATTTTTTCAACATGTGTTTACATTTTTGATAAATCAAAGTCAAAGTCAAAGTGTACTTTATTGTCAATTCACTATGTAACAGGCATTACACAGAGGACTGAAATTGCGTTTCACCAGACACCAAATGTGCAATTTAAATTAGAAACACACACACACACACACACTCACGCAAAAAACACACAGCTACACTCATGGACATGAAGTGCACACAGACACCACAATAAATAGACATAAGACATACGACATACAGGTAAACATATACGCTTCCAGCAAGAAGGAAGGAAAGTTTGAGGTAGCTCTTCTTGATAGCTGGTGTAGACTGGAAAAAGTGAATGTGCAATTTGTAAGGTGCAGTAAGTGAAGGTGCAATTAAGTAAAGTGCAGTGTGCAAGCACCATGGACCTCAGTGTGTGTGAGATTTGTTTATGGATGTCAGTAACATATTCATGGAATGTTCATGGAATCTTCTTCATTGTGTTGATTAGCCTGATGGCTTGTGGGAAGAAGCTGTTTCTCAGTCTATTTGTGTGGCACCGCACGCTGCGGTAGCGCTTTCCGGATGGTAAGAGGGAGAACAGTTTGTGTGCTGGGTGGGTGGTGTCCTTATTGATATTGATGGCTCTCTTGGAACAGTGTGATATGTATAAGTCCTGAATGGCTGGTTGGGGTGATCTGATGATCTTTTCAGCAGTCCTAACCACCCTCTGTAGAGCCTTCTTGTCCGCAGCTGAGCAACTGCCATGCCAGATGGAGAGGCTGCAGGTAAGGATGCTCTCAATAGCACCCCTGTAGAAGATGGTGAGTGCAGAGGTGGGAAGGTCAGCTCTCCTCATTCTGCGCAGAAAGTGAAGGCGTGTCTGTGCTTTCTTTACCAGGGAGGTGGTGTTGATGGTCCATGTGAGGTCAGCTGTGATATGCACTCCCAGAAACTTTGTGCATTTCACAGACTCCACGGTACTACCTTTGATTGCGAGTGGAGTGGGTGTCGGGTGTTGTTTGCTGAAGTCTACAGTTATTTCTTTTGTTTTGTTGACATTGAGTTGTAGATTGTTTTTGTCACACCAGTTGATGAGTTGATGTACCTCCTCTCTGTATGCTGAGTCGTCGTCGTTCTTGATGAGGCCCACCCCTGTTGTGTCATCAGCGAATTTGATGATGTGGTATTTGATGAGGTGGTGGTGATGTGGTATTTGATGAGGTGGTGATGATAAATAACGTGTAACTGATTTATCTTTTCCCGTTTCAGTTCCTCTTTAAAACCTTCCTTTACCATTTCCAATAGTTAGGGATGGTGACTATAGTGAGTCATCACTCTTGATAGGGAAGGACTGCTGTTGCCTCCAGTTGATAATCATGGTGACCACTGACCATCCCTGCAGTGGTGTTAGATCACCATGTTATGCTGCTATAGCCTAGTGCTGCCACAGAGCTCTCATATGCCATGCCATACAACTCTCTCTCACTCACTGGCCTAATTCATTACCTCCTTCCAATTGAGAGGCCCTGCTGGCTCTGTCTCATGATGGCCTGTTGCCGGACTCCATCCAATGATACGCCTCATGACTGACCTCACCCTCTGACTTTAACATGATCTCTAGCTGCCAGCATGCGATCCAGCCAGAACTATAGACTATCATATGATGTTGTGGAACAATATTCTGCAGTTAACATAATGTTAACTTAATAGCCAAAACAATGAACAAAGTTGTAGTCCATCACATAATAGTAACTACTGACTGTACATTTCCTGTATGACCTCTGGCAGTTGGGTTGGCCCCTTGAGTCCTGGATATATGCCCAAGGTTACCCATGGAAAGCAAGTAAATTTCCAATACCAAATGATTCCAGATTTTGAATAGTAGTGTATATAAACATTATGCAACATGTTATATAATTCATGGATTATGGCAAATTTACATGACTTGTTCAAGAATGATTTCAGTTACAGTCAGTGGGTAGCCTATAGATCACCATGTCGTACAAAATCAGAAAATTGTTAAATGTACCAGTTTAATTGTTTACACATTTAACACAATTTTAGCTATACCTTTTAAAGCAGCACACCATAAACATCGAAAAAAAAACTGTGAACTGTGAAACAGTAAAATGTCTTACCTGTGTGATATCAGCTGGTGCAGTAGAGAAATGATAGAATTGTTTGAAATGCAGGAACAGTATTCAACAGCACCAGGAACTATGCAGCTGTATTCAAAGCTTCTGGTTTACAACATTTACCTATTCAAGATGCTGTGACATGCAACCTAAAAATGACAAGACAATAATTTCACTGACTCTACTGCGATCCCTAATGGTTTGTTAACGCTAAAAAATAGAATTTTAATAGCTTTGTTGGTATTTTGTATAAAATACACAAATAAATAATTATACATGTGCCATGCAGTCCTGTCCTCTTTTTGGTAGACATTGCATACACTACTAATATAGTTGCTGGCCCCAGATGGATTACTTACAGGGGCAAACTAAACTGGCTTTAAAGAGTTGCCCATCAACTTTTCCTGAACAGACTTCCATTCATTTGCATGCTGGGAGATGAACAAATATTTCTCTGATATGAAAATAATCCATTTTCCATATTTACATATGGAAAATATTTTTAGACGTAGTGATCCTTTTCTATTGAATATAAGCAGAACTGTCATGTAGATATCAAGTGAAGGCCTACAGAAAAACCTGTGTCATAAAATTCAGCATGATAATCATGATGCAAGACATTTGTTTTTTTTTAAATCATCCAGTTTTCCATTAATTTAAACTCACTTCATGATCTTTATTGAAAGACAAACATGTCAAAGCAAGTTGTAAGTCGCTTTGGATAAAAGCGTCTGCTAAATGCATTAATGTAAATGTATCTGGCAACTGAAGAAGAGTTGGGCCTTGTAAATCACAAGGAAGGGGGTGGAGATGGGTCTGAAACATGGGTTTGAAAAATGACACCTTTCCCAGGGAATTGGGCTCCTTTAACATCGGCGAATTCAAGATCACAAAACTCTGCACAGGAATGACAAGGCTGGCTGGCTAAATGGGCAAAAGTCAGTGATGTTAACTTACAGCACGAAAAAGTCTGCAATTTTACAGCAATTGACACCATTTACCGGAAATTATAGTGGCTGGCAGACAGACATCTAACCCCCACTGCCCCTACTGGAAAAGGGGCAAGGGTGGCACACCAGAGCTCTCGGAGTGACAACTAGAAAATGAATAGGAATGCAAGGAAGACAAACACAAGAAAAAGTCAGAGGAAACCTAGCCTGATACGTTAAGATTGAACTTGTAAGGTAGATTTTGGAGAGAGTGCATGCTCCTCTGTGTTAATAAATGCATGTCTTTATGTTGACCACTAGAGGCCACTTCATGTACACCGGAGATCTGAGGAAAAGTACCTTAAAGAACAGATTCTTTTTTTTTACACTTAAAACCTTGTTTTTTTTAATTATCAAAATACAATGGTTACATTCTTGATGAATGGTTCTGTTACGAGAATTTTCATAACAGAACAGAAGAAGGTTGTTGAAATATACAGTTGAAATATAGTGTCTCATTAAAGATGGACATGCCCAGACCAAACACACTCAACACAAAGGAATCTTAGATAAATATCTGGCCGCCTTTCACACCCAAAACACTAAATAAATAAAGTACTATATAACACCATTCACCAACCGGTCATGGGACTGCTTGAAAGGTAGACATTCATAAGCACAGACACAGACATGCCCGAACCAAACACACACCCTCGCACACACATTTCCCTGATACAAAGGATACACAGACAGACATGCCACAACAACAACACCAAATACATGGGGGTGACAACGACCATGTATTAGAAAGGGATGGGGACAGGAGGGAGGGAGCCACACTTGACAACTACCATGTGACCAACAACAACAATAACAAAAACATGTTACTAATTTGCATAAATAGGCTACCACACAGCTATTGGCTGGTTAATGGCTGATTGTGCAAGGGATTAGAGACTGCAAAGAAAAGATTGAAGATTTTTGTTTTTCAGAAGTATTGAATCAGGTCCATCTTAGTTCTCTTCCATTTTTTTATTATAATGATTTATGACTGAGTGATTATGCATCATTAGTAAATGCCATTTATCAATATACATTCATAAGAAAATATATTTTTCTGTGTGTTGTGTATATATCTTTCTATGTGATTTTATTTAGAAAATCCATGCCAGATAAAATTCTATAGCCTTAGCATTTTCTTTTAATATACTGTAGGCCTACTTGATTCCTTAGGCTTTTGGCCTATGTCACGCAGCCATTTTTTTTCCAAGTGAGAGGGGTGCTTCCAGTCATTGCACTTACAATTGCGACGAGCAGCGAGTTTCTTATTCTCAAGATCTTCAGCTTTAATAAACATACCTGAAATTGGTTTTAGTGATGTGAGTGTACTTGTTCAGAGAGGTGTCATCTAAACGATCCTACCTGGATCGGAGATTAAAGCTGAGCAATTCATCCTATAACTATGGGAGGTCATGTCAGATGTCAGTAGAGCTAGCATGCAAAAGCTAAATCCAGATCGATTAAGTATTTGAAGTAGCTTCTTGAAAATACACTTTGAAAAGTCTCCAAAGATGTTCTGATCAATGTTACAGGTTTTTATCTATCCTATTCATTTGTGTTCCTTACTGTGCACTTTTGGTAGGAAGTGCCTAATGTAATGTTCCTGCATGGTGCTAAAGTTACTGGTCGCTCAAATAGAATGAGCCATGAGGTGTAGTGAGAGTGAAAACTGTCAGTTATATTGGTAGACTTATTACAACACATTTTTGGGTTGGCAAATGTCAAATCGCAGACAAAGGATACTGTTTGTTTAGTGTCAAACAATGATGACACTCCCTATATAACATTACACAGTGCACAACACAATTTAATTTTCAGATGATTATCTGTAGCTTACACTTCCCTAAGAATTACACTAAGTTTTGATAACCTCGACCCACGTCTCAGCGTTTTTGGGCGGCTTGCAAGGTTACAATTATTTATTTTATTCATGTAGCCTAATGGGCTAGAAGTATTTTCATGTCGTCGCCTTTCTTCAAATACCGCTTTACATACAACTAAGCAGTATGTCTGGCATCTGAACAATTCGGCATGCCAACCATAAAAGTTGGTGTCAAGTGTAAAAAAATGTGTACTATGTTTGAGTAAAGATAAGAAGAATAAACATATGTACACATACATAAATAATTTGTGATTACGTAAAAACACAATGAAGAATTTAGAATATATAGCCAGGCTACAATTTTTTATTTTTTTTTAAAAATCCTTGTCACTGATGATCCTCCACAAAGGGGTTCTTGAAGTTAATGTCCATACTTCTGTGGCCTCTTGGTGCATGCTCCACCAGACAGGCATAGTGATGGACCACACAGTTTCCATCTCCTTCCACTCTCTCTGCCCAGAATGACAGCTTGTGGAGATAAAATGTCCAGACATATACATATAGCATCATGGAGGCCGTGCACATTAACTTCACTGAAAAAAACACAAATATTATACACAGGTCCCAGGACAGCTGGTGTGACTTTCTGACAGACATGGGTGGGGACTTCACAATTGGGAGGATCTGCAATGATCCTCTTATCACTGCAAAAAGAACATGTTCCATTACAGAGGAAACGTTATGCTATCCGTACCATCCAACATAATAACTGAGTCTGCGAAGTTGTTTAGTCATAAAATCTTAATTTTAGCGAGCTTGGTTATCGAATATGATACGTAGGCCTATAGCGTTCAAATTTATGCTTAAAATCTGATTCCGTGCACGAATCGGGCATTCCTCTGCTAGCGACTGACTAACGGAGCTGATTCCGTGCGCGAATCGGGCATTCCTCTGATAGCGACTGACTGTAATGGAGCGGCGCTGACATGTTGACAGTAAGCTGTAAATTATGTCTACGTCAATGTTTGTTGACACGTTTGGATATGGATACACAAAAACAGCGTTGCGTGTACTCCTGCTAAAGCCATAAGAAAAAAATAGAGGAAGCATCAGAGAGAGGCTTTCCCAGCCTCTTTTTCTGCATCATGCGTGCCAGACAATTCATTCTGCCCGCCAGGCTACTCATCCTGCCCTACCTACCAGTACATTTGTTTTTATTTAATTGCTTTAAACAAAGGTGGCATACATTCATTCAAATGCATAACGTGATAAGGTAAATTCACATGGGGTCTTGCGAGGGGGCGCCGGTGGGTGCTGCTCCTCCACTCAGTTATAAAAACAATAATACCAATTTGTAGTTTGTTTTGCTATTAAGGAAGTAACAACAATGTCAAGGGGAGCAATGGGAAACTGCTCTAATATTCATGTATTTTGAGTTGGGATGCCAGGAAACTTCAATGACAACAGTGTGGTTTATGGAAACATAACCTTATGTGTCGCTAATTAGACCAGCTAACTTGTTAGCCTCGGTTTAAGTGGGCAGGACACTGAAATTATGAAGACAGACAAGAGTGACAATCCACACACCCTACTCCCTACCAACCTATTGTGTGTGAGAGAGGGAGAGGGGGGGATAGTGAGAGAAAGAGATTATGACTTGTGTTTTTTATTCTAGGTGTCTGTTGCCTTTTCGGACTCTAATCATTTTTGGTGTAGACTCCCATTTAAAATATTTTGGCTCAAGCCAATACATTTTCAGGGTCATCTCCTCTACCTGGGCTTTTTCGGGGCCTTTCCACTCAGGGAAAATGAAAGGATGCTTAATTGCTTTTCCCTGACATCTTTGACAGAGATGCACCGATTAATGTTTCCATGATGCAATACACTTTAATTTATTTAGCCTATTTGAAAAGAGATGATAATGTGATAATATGTCAGTCATCCTGTATTGACGAAATATGACTAGGTCTAGACTACCTGTTCTGAACAGATGTTGTTTGTGAACAGGCTGCAAAACTTTTAGGCTACTAAAAGGCTACTAGTTTAGGCTACAGACACTCAGCATTGAAAAACTGATGCTAATTATCTGGGCAACATTCTCTAACAGCATGCAAGTTGTCACTGTCTGTGTGAAACAAGTTGTGAATGTGTTGTAGCATTAAAACAGGAGATGACTTCTGTGCTTAAAGTGATGCTCGGAGCTGCTGTGGATGGGGTGAACGACATGTAAAACTTCTAGATGTTAAAATAATATCCTGCTTTATCTACACCCAGGACAAATGCTACGCTTATATATAATGTGGGCTACAGTTAAGCTTAAATAAACGATCATGGCCATTTTAAATCGTTTGATATTCATTCTTAATTCTCAATTTAATTTGTGTGCTCCAGCTCAAGCCAGTTTAAGTCAGTTAGCTACACATCACATCGTTCACACTGGCTTTTTGACAATAAATTTACCAAGTACTTTATGTAAATTATGTATACCACTGCAAACATACCACATGAATTGGTAAACTAAGGTAAACATTCAAAACTGCACTGTTATAAGTAGTGACAGTGGTGTTAACGTTAGCTGACCAAAGAAACCGAAAAAAGAGACTATACACACAGTGAATTCAGTGAACAATTCAGCATTAAACAAGGAGAAAAACTTTGGTACACCAATTTACCGTCCTGAAGGATGATGTATGCCGCTGAAGCAGATTATGCCCGGTGTCCGTTCTGTTCCCTTGCAGTTCAGTAAGGTTGCCTGAACAGGCCAACATTTTCGCGGTCAATATAAACTTTAGTTTTCAATCATCAAGTCAGTGTTTCTCGGTCAACCAAATATTTATGACTTTTTAATATCAGTAGTTACGTAGTTGACTATTATTCAGTGATAAATAAATCAATCATAATTTCAATGTCACCGATATCAATGATAATCAACTGTCAGTTATTGTCAGTATTGTGCTATTGACTTAATGTTTATCCACCATGGAGATTTCAGTGTCACCCATAATGATGGTTTTGATAGAAAATCAACACTGTATCAATGTCATTTTGTGGGAAACCTGTTGTCAGAGGCTCCATACTCCAGCCCACTACTGGGCACTACTGAGTAAGAAGAACGGAAGTTCAGTCACAAACCAAAACCAATTGTCTACGTCTCTGTTGAGTCGCGTGGTTAAATTCGCTAAGTATGGTCGGAGGAAGTTATGGTCGTATGACTTGGAAAGTTATTGATATAGCCAGGAAATAGGTAAACAGACAGTCTTCTTCCTTAATCTATTGGTAACATAACCTGAATGCCTAAACGAGTATGCTTCTGTTTTGTCCGACGTGTGGCAATGTGTTAATTGTTGAGGAGGGACAGAGATGCTACAGATTCGCTTGCAACACATGCCCTTACGTCCACAACATTACTAGGAAGGTAAGTCCACGGTTTATCTGTTAACTAAGCTAAGTTATAGTTAAATTAACTTAACTAACGTTAGCTCACTTTACATGCACCACTTAGGCGTATTCCGATAGAGGGAAGAAATTGGAGATTAAATAGGCACTTGTTTTACGCATGGTTTCCACAACTAATTAGTGGTGTTCAAAGATTCGGCTTCAAGATTTAGAATTAGATTTTATGTTTCCTGATTTTCTCCAATGTATGTCTTTCAGTTGTCAGACATTGTACGTTGCACGTGAACCTTTTTGTTCCGTCTTGTCAGCAGTATTAACATAAACTGATGCTGCATCACCTAACGTTAGCTTCTACATCTAACGTTAATGTTAAGATGACAAGCTGACCTAACACAAAAGTCCCTCTCTGCTAACACTGCCCGATGATAAACAGCGTTCACGGAAACACACATCAAGTTACTCCATTATTTCAGTTATAAGGAATTGCATGTTAAGGGCAGGATCAAATGCGATTGAATTCTTTAAGTATTTGTAAATAGCACATTGCAGATTGTCTGGTGCGCATGTTGAGTGGCATATTTGCTAATTTCACTGTACAAGGCCCTGCCTCTGGAGATCAAAATAAGAGGTTGTGGCGGAGTCCTCATTTTCACGAAGCTTGCTAGTGAGACAAACTAGATATACCGCATAGCGGTACTTAACATGACCGCCGCACAGTGCTGCATGTGCCATCCGAAGAAGATTGACACATCTTGGCACACTAGATCCACTAGCCACGTCAAGTATAACACACATCGGGATTTCAGTTCATTTTCAATGGAATGTGATGTGAAATAAACTGGTGTAGCCTTTTTCAAGAAAAAGTCCAGTATGAATCAATCCCTGTTATTTGAGATCACAGAGTCTTGTCTGTAGGAAGAAGAACCAGAAACTTTGATGCAACATAGACAAATAATGAACCAGCAGCTAAGGTTAACTTAACAGGGCATCAGGGCAAGGATTAAGGAGTTTATTTGTCACATACATTGAAATGCTAATGTAAGACATGTAGTGAAATTGCATAAATTAGAGTATTAGCTCAATAAAGTAAAATAGATACAGCAAAAGCAAATAAATGTGCATTAGTCCATATGGGATCAGGATCCATGTAGCCTATGAACCCAGATGTGGTTAGTCTGTATTCAGCACCTTCCAGAGACTGTGGCTGCTTTGAAGTCGGGACGGAGGAGTGACGTCACGTATGGGATAGGCTATCGTCTTTAGCTAAGGTGGTATTGGAGATTGCATCACTTGGCCCACCCATGTGAGAATGGAGACCTTTGCACAACCAAAACGATAGGTATGCATGCAGGGCCACCTTCCCCGAACCTGGCCAGCGGAATGTAGCTCTCTGCAGGCACAGGCCCCCACTCGAGTGGGTGAACGATTCACTACGTTGCTCCTCCACGTCACACCATCACCTTCACAGCCTGTTTCTGCCATACACAGCTAAAGAAGATGCCGAAGCTCTGCAGATGGAGCTGCCCGGTGGAGCTAGAGCTTCATCTTGTAGGCAAAAAGATCAGTCGGAGCACATTGTTTGAATTAAAATGCTCCATAAAATGGCAGACTAATCTAAACTTGTTGTCCCAAAAGGAAAAGAGTTGAGTGCAAAAATATGGTGTATTCTGTCAGAAAACCATCATCATAAACTGGAGCTAGAATCCCAAGACAAAGAAACTCCTGAACATAGAAACTGCATCTCCAATCTAACTGCAATCCACCACTAGTTTCACACCAAAACTGGTTAGTGTTGCTTTAAACGACTCTGGAACCTGGAACAAGCTCCAGACATTTTCATTTGTAAGCACTGGCTTAATATTGCTTCTGGCAGTTTCCCATATATATATATATATTGACTTTTGGTAAATTCAATTGCATCCTTGAATATATTGTTCTTTGATAGATTGTGTGATCATGATTGAGATCACTATTGCGATTATCGCTCTGTTAACTTTGCAGCAAAGAAACAGTAAAGTGAAAATGCATAGGGACTAGGTTGTATTACACATGTTTTATGGTGCCTCTGAATGTGTTCTACTAGAGCTCAGTCTCAGGTCATTCTTATGCTGTAATTATAGGTAAACAACCGAAAATATCCAAAGCTGAAAGAGGTTGATGATGTGCTTGGAGGGGCTGCTGCATGGGAAAATGTTGATTCTACAGCAGGTATGTTGTGGTGCGTGGTAGTGATTTCAGTGTGCTTTAAGATGATGTGAATGTGTCACACTAATGTTTTTTTTTCCCCCCAGAAAAATGTCCGAAGTGTGAACATCCAAGGGCTTATTTCATGCAGATTCAAACCAGGTCAGCAGATGAACCAATGACTACTTTCTACAAATGTTGCAACTCTCAGTGTGGTCATCGGTGGAGAGACTAATTTCTGCAAAGCTTTGGCATAGTGTTGTTTAAACATTACTAAAAATGTAAATATAGTACACTAAGAGTGAATGTCATTTATTCAATAAAATATTCACAAAAACAGTGATGTTTGATTTGTTTTACTAGCAAACGTCTGTTGAATTAATGCAGTAATATTCCCTGGACTACACATGGTAGGTATTTACAGTATGCAAAGGTTTGGGCACCCCTGGCCAAGATTTCTGTTATTGTGAATATTTAAGCAAGGGGGAGATGAAATGAGTTACAGAAGACATACGCCATTTACACTTTCAAACAAAATCATGCTATTTTCCAATTTCACATTTTCAAAATGACCAAAAAAAGAAAAAAGGACCAAGGAGTCTTTCAATTCTTCTTGCTGGGTTTTCGGCCTATTCTGGGCTGTCTTGCACGCACTGCTCTTTTGAGGTCTATCTACACATTTTTAATAATATTTCAATAAAAGTTCAATTTTAACTTCGTCAGTCCACAGGACTTTTTTTTCCCCAAAATGCAACAGGCTTATCTACATGTTCTTGGGAAAAATTCAAATGTTGAATTTTGCGTGAGAACATGGGTGAGGTTTTTTTCTCATGAGTCACCCATGAAGGTCATATTTGTGCAGGAATTGCTGAATTGTTGAATAATGTACCACAACTCCAGTGCTTGCCAAGTCATCCCATAGTTACTTGCAGTCAAGCAGGGGTTCTTTCTTGCCTGCCTTTTTCGAGCAGTTCTTGGTGATATTTTTGATGGTCTTCCAGACCTTGGTTGAACCTCCACTGCCCTGGTTAGTTGTCATTTTTTGATGACATTGCACACAGGAAACTGGTATCTGAAAACGCTTTGAGATTTTCTTATAGCCTTCTCCTTGCTTGCAAGCATCAATCATTTTTTGGTTTTAGCATTCTAGGAATCTCCTTGGAGGAACCCATGGCTGCTGATTGTGTGGACAAGGCCAGATGAGTCTGGGCACTAATAAAGCATTGAAACTCACATCACTTGGTTTTTCCTAACGATGATTGTGAACAAGCCATAAGCCTACAAGGTTAATTAAGGGCAACAGCCATTGGCTAACTGTGAGATGTGACTACAAGGTATTATCTATACAGGGTGCCCAAACTTTTGCAGTGCCACTTTTTTGTTTTCTGTTACTTGTAAAGGGAATGTATCACGTGCAAATTCATGTGTTTTGACAATCATTTCATCTTCCACTTATCTTATATCATTCACAGTAACAGACATTTTCACAAAGGGTGCCCAAACTTTTGCATACCACTGTATGCCATACCTGCAGTGGTCTCATTAAAGAATTTCTGCGGTCAGACATGCAAGAAAAATGGAGTTCGGGACATTTTAGGCCTATTTATGTATGATGATGGGCTGGGGGAGCATCATGTTGTGATGTCTCAGGTACAGGATAACTAATTGCAAGAAAAAGTTTCAAGTTTGTCAGGATAATGGCTGTCACCCACAGAGATAGTCCAAGTCATTTTCTTGCCGGCTGTTAGCCTGGCAATAACAACACACTTACTGAGTTTGGAATGGTTAAGGTTTGACAAGTCATTTAAAATCAGTGTACTCACAGATATAAGTATTACATCCTGAATCAAGTCAGATAATTTGGACAGAACATACCTACTGACCGGTCGGCATCACCACACATCATGTGAAGATAATGTGCCCTGAGATTTCAATGAATGTGTAAAATGACTCACTGGTTATATTCATATGATGAAGTTTCACAAGTGTGAGATGCGTCTATGAATAAAATTGTAATGAATTTGGTGATGGTCTGAGTTGCGTGATACTTGTGGGATATGCCAATGAAATTCTTGGTTCAACTCAGGGCAATCTCGCTCCCAGACCCTCTCAACAGGAAGTGTTCAGGTACTACCAAAAACATTTATTTGTAACTTGTACAGTAAACAAAATTCGAGAAAACTAATTTCGAATTGGGTGAGATGGCAAAGAGCCAATGGACACAATATGTCTTAAGTGTTGATCTTAGCTTTAAGTAAAAGAGGACCCTGGCATATTGAATACATTTTGGATATCAGAGAAAGAAACTAGATCATTATCATTAGAAATATTCTTTGGATGACGAACACCCCTTCTGCTCCTATTGTAGAGCTGATATTTGCCTCAATCAACAGTGTGTCAAAAACAGTGCAAGAGGCCTGAGCAAGGGCCTGAGTACAAATGACCAAAACTAAAATATTAAATTAGGCACCGAAAGACCACTGTCCTCCTTCCTCTTTTGTAAAATAGCTACAATACATTACATACATACAATACACTTTCAAGTGTGGCTGTATCCCCTTTGATATAAAATGAGACTCAAACCTGAAGTTTATTCCAGTAATCAGATGGAAATGGGAAAGGATGCATATACTAACAAAATTTATCCTTGGCAAAATGATAATTTTAGTAATTAGTTCCCCTAAACTGATTTACAATGTGAATATTTACAGAGAGGGATGATTTTTAGGCATGAATATGAGATGGAGTGGCGATTTGGACCAGTTAATTTAAAATCCAGATAATTTCCCAAATTCCTCAAAGATAGACAGGAGGTGGGTACAAATTGAGTGGGGTTTTCCAGAAACATCATCTGCCTACAATGTCAAGTGATGTTGAGTATTATGAATGCATATTGGAGAGACCATGGTGCATGACAAATAACCTGAGCAACAGGCTCAAGTGAGAGGATAAATAGAGCGACATCCCTGATGTGCAGATCTAGAGACTGGGAATAGAGCTTCAGCCTAGCTTCGGTTAATAAAGCTCAATATTTCTTGTTGTAATGGCAACAATAAAACAAAGAAGACAATGAATGGACACCAGCTCTCACCAACCTGGACACAAAAACCTCATATGTAAGAATGCTGTTTATAGACTTCAGTTCAGCATTTAACACCATAATGCTCATCTGCAAACAAGACCAGCTGGGGCTCAATATCTCACTATGCAACTGTGGCTGCTGGATCTCTGTGAGAGGCCACAAGCAGTATGAGTCAACACCATCAAGGCTGTGCATATTTTTGTAATATATTTCAGTGACATTGAAATGCATTGATTTTCAATATACACTCTTTGTAGGTCTGAAACAGGCAGTCCATCCCAAAATCTGCAATGTTAAAGCGATAGTTTGCCATCATTACAATCATAGTAGCTGTTGTATGAACTTGCCAAGTGCTCACAATCGGAGGGAGAACAAATTTGGAACATCATAGACCAAACAGTGAATTGGCAGCCAACACTGAGAGGTACCGTAAATAACGAAAGCAAAAGTGAGCTTATGGTGCCATTGAGTTGCCGTAAGCTGCGTGTTCACTATGTCCATGTTGTTTCAAATTCTTTCATTCTCCTTCCTATCAACAGTCTCAGCAAGCTTGTACAACAGGGTTATGCCTGCAATGACGCCAAACTATCACTTCAATGGAACACACCACTTTTTGAGGAAATATTTCATCACCTTGAGTTAAACAATCAAGCTTTACCCTTTGCCAGTTCATCTAGGCCTTCTCTCAGAGCTACTGTCAGACTGAGAGAACAGCTGGCAGTGCTTACCTCAAGAACTGTTTTCACATATAGGGAAAAAAGTGAAGTGCTGTGAGGACTGCTCAATGGTCTTCACCTTGTACAGGCCTTGCAATCCTACACTCAGTACAGTACACTGGGGTATTTCATCAAACACGTTTATTATGCATATCATGTATGTTCCTTAATGCCATTTACAGAACTGTCTTTAACATATACTTCTTGATGTTTTACTATGACAGATGCTTGGGAATTAGTGTATTAAAATCTGATCTGAACCAATCAATAAAATTCACAGAAAATTCAGAGTAATCTGTCAGAGAAAGTGTTAATAAAGTGTTCACTGTGCAGCATATAACAATGGTAAAACAATATGGCAACACAAAACATTAACAAACCATATTTACACTCAATGTCTTTTTGACATGTCAAAATCAAAGAGAAAATATTTTAAATAAAAACAATACCGATCTTTTATCTTCATAATCTTGGACAAATTTCACAGATAACACACTTCCAGTGACCGATCCACTCCTGGTCTTTTTCTAGCAACTTGCTACGTGACCCATATCCACTTGCATCTGAGTATATTATTGTGCAAAGGATTTCTAGGCAAGATCCCATTAGTCTACCATTAGGCTAATCATTTTCAGTCCACAACATGAGGTCTCATAAGCCTAAATAAACCTAAAATTAAGTACAGTACATACATTCATGATTCCTGTAAGCATGTCCAATATAATAAAAAATATACACTGGAAATGAAGACATTGCTAAGGGGACTACTTAAAACACAACCCATGACAGGAAAACAGATGAGGGCAACAACACCCACTGAGATGAGTTGTGATTACTCTAGAGGTGAACTGATGACGTTAGCATATGCGTTTGTATGTATAAATGTAGCCATTGCAGTTGGGGCAGGTGTGTGTTACATCCTTCAGGTCATCGATCAGGCAAGGAATCAAACAGCATCCAAGATCACACCTAGAGTGAAAAAGAGATGCACACATTTTCACTCAAACATTGACTTTTGACAAAACCAGCTACACATTTAAATTCTTGTGCTGAATATTTATGATAAACAGCAAAGGAAATATAGTATTGAATACCTCAATACTTTTTTTTCTTAAATGTTTACAATTGAGCTACTGACATTAAAATATGACCTGACTGGTTTTAAAGGACAAGTTCAGAGCTTTAAGTTTTTCACACAAGGGTTTTCTGGTTGTTGTTGTTGACTCCATTTCAGTGTTTTCATTACATAAGTACACTGTGAACTGGCTCTTAATGTGATTATTCAGACCTAGTACAACATTTTATGTACTGCTAAAGGTAAACTATCCACCAAACATATGGCTATAGCTCATTTCTTAATCATTTCTTAATGGTGCGATTCCTTCCGAGTGTGTGAAAAGCTAAAAACTGAGGAATATATGCTGATGACCCTGCAGGAATACATCCTGTGATAGATAGAAAAACAAACACAAAAAACTATAAAAACATTTGCATTTGTCTTTTTTTAAATTAGATATTAGAAATAAAAAATTGGAGAATACAAATTGCATTTGGAACACACCAGGGTTTAGACAGTTTTTTTTCCACGTAGTTCTGCCCATGAAGCTGAACACATACATTTCGCTTGTTCAAATAGTTAGCCTGAGCTGCTATCAGGTGTCAAGGGTCGAGAAATAAAGTCAACTAGAGAAGGTAGAGAATTCTCTCTGTAAAGGTGTGCTCTCTCATTATGCGTTTAGTTGTGAGAGGATAGCCCGAAGTTTGCGCGCAGTAGAACTATCATGCTTTAAACTTTAAAACCCCACAGAGTGTTTGCACTTTCGCAGGACTGAAAAGGTGCGCACGCACGCACACACGCGCACACACACACATATATGCATATATAAATCACATATACTGTACACACATCTTGAGTGGTTGATGTTTTTGCTTAGTGCAAGCATAGTATTGGCATTGGCAACTATGCTATGCTACTGTGTTGAAAAGTTGCTGTAATGAGCAGTACAACCTACAGCAATACACTAAAGACAAAACAGCAAAAAGGCTTCAGATGAGGCAGGATTAACATCCTACAGGAAAAAATAAAAAACTGTCTCAGTACCCTGAGACGAGCAGAGAACCTGCAGAACACAAGGAAAAAGAAGGAACGAGTAAGATCGTGGTTCTTCAAGGATCCCTACAAATTTGAGAAGTCTCTCTATACTAAAGAAAAGGGAGGTCAACAACTTACATCAAAACAGGAACTGGAACATTACTTGGAGGAAATGTATGCAGAAGAAAGAAAACATGAGCAACTACCCATCCCAAAGGACATTCAACCAATCAAACAACCAGAGCACCTGATGGATAACAAGTGGAGAGAGGTGCAGCAGGCAGTTAGGTGGGCAAGAGCTTCATCAGCCCCAGGACCAAATGGAGTTCAGTACCGACTGTACAAAAACGCTCCAGATGTCTTTCCCTTCCTGTGGAGGCTTGTGAGAGTCCTGGGATAAAGGAATCATACCCAAAGCATGGGGTAGATCCAGTGGAGTCCTGATTCCAATAGAAAAAGATTCCACAGACATCAGCCAATTTTGTCCCATTTGTCTACTCAATGTAGTGGGGTAAGATTTTCTTCAGCTTCACAGACAATGTCCACATATTTGGAGAGAAATAAGCTTGTGGATACAACAGTCCAAAAAGCAGGCATCTCAGGTCTGCTGATTGTCTTGATCACACTAGTATGATTTGGCCCCAAATTCAAAGTGCTAGAAAGAAAGGACCTCTATGTTGTATTCTTGGACCTTGCAAACGCTTCTGGGTCAGTTCCACACAGCTTCATATGGGCATTCTTTGACTTCTTCAGAATACCAAAATCCATCACAAACTTCATGAAATCCTATTTTCAAAATCTACAACTATGTTTCACCTTGCCAGAGTTTACTACTGCTTGGCACCGCATGGGGGTTGGCATAATGGCAGGATGCACCATCTCCCCATTTGCATTCACCATGGTGATGGAAATCATAAAGGGCATTGAAGTGGGTAGTTGGTGGTGAGAGACTGACTTCTGGAATCCACCTACCACCCATGAGGGTCAAAATGGATGATATGACTATTATCCCAACAACTGGTCCATGCACCAGACACCTCTTAGAGAAGCTTCAAGAAAACATCAAAGGGGCAAGAATGAAATTCAAGGCAGCCATTAAGGAGCATTTCCAGCATTTCTTCGTCAATTAAGATCTGATACCAACAGTGCTGGAAAAGCCAATAAAAACCCAAGGTCAAGAGCTTCAACAAGACCTTACCAAAGGTCTGAATGCAATTGACACATCTATGCTACCAGGCAAGCACAAGATCTGGTGTATACAGTTTGGACTACTACTGGTGACTAAGCATCTATGTCTACCACCCTCACAAGAAGAGAAAAGATAGAAAGAACAGTAAACTCCTATGTGAGAAAGTGGTTAGGTGTCCCTCGATGCTTGAGCAGCACAGCCCGGTATGGGCAGGGGCTACTCCAACTGCCCCTCTCCAATCTTTCAGAGGAGTTTAAATGCACCAAAGCAAGAATTGAGATGGCGCTAGCAGACTCAAAAGACAGTGTCATAAGAGCCACTGCCTGACCTTGTCAACAGGATGGAAAGGGACGTCCAAAAATGCTGTCCAGAAGGCAAAAGCTGCACTTCACCAGTCACATTGTGGGCCAACTCCAACATGGATGTAGAGGCCTGGGATTTGGTGAACGACAACCTGGTGGAGCAAGGCAAGCCTTACAGAACGAAAGAAGATGGTAGTAGCTGAAGTCTGAACACAGGAGGAGGAAAGGTATGCCAAGGCTGTCTCACAGGCCAATGACATGGGAGAATGTGGAAAAGCAAAAAATCAGGAAGGATATGTGGGCAATGGAAATGAATAGGATCAGTTCTCTTATTTGAGCCACCTATGTCCTTCCTAACCCTTAAAACCTTGACCAATGGCGGGGTGAAGATCCACCATGCGCCCGTGTTTAGCACCACCTACACTTAGACACATCCTCTCAGTGTGCAAGGTGAGCCCCACACAAGGACATTAAATCTGAAGACATAAACAAATACTTAAATCACTTTTGAGAAAAGCAAAACAATAACAAAGAAAAGAATATCAATGCCTCATCATCCAGACTGATCAACTTCAGGGAGGGGGAACAAAGACAACACAAGATCCAATCACTGAATAGATCAGAAGAGATGGAGATAGAGATGGCCGAAGACTGGCAAATGCTGGTGGATGGGAGACGACGCCTCTCAGTTCCTCCAGGGATAGCAGTCACAAGCCTGAGGCCAGACCTGGTCCTCTGGTCCACTGCACAGCACAAGGTGTGCTTTGTTGAACTCCCCGTTCCTTGGGAGGAATATTGCTTAGTGGATGATATACTGCCCCAGCAACATTAAGGAAAAACACCACAGTCTCAGCACCAACAACAAAGTCCAAATGGATCATACACAGCCCCAACAGGTAAGTACTCATAATCCTCTTAAGTCTTAAGGTATGCGGCAGGTGTAAGCCTGACTCAGGAAAGATGACGCCCCTGCCATAGTCCCTAGGCACCTTGGATTGTTAGCATCACATCCTGTGTAACTGAAATCTGAGGATTTACATTACTTGCAGCGTTTTTCACAGGCTACTGAAGTAAAAGGCAGCTTCTCTAGTTCTCCTCAATGTCTGTGCAGGTGCTGGGCAAGTTCCTTCATCACACAGTGACAGTCCATTGCACCGTATCAGAGTGTATGCACTTTTGTATCCTGAATACAATGTCCCAGCATTTTATCGCCGTGTCCTGGATATCATCAAACTAGGGTCGAGGCTAATTTGGAAGTTGTTCAAGATCTCTCATCTCTCCATTGTGTGGCACTGTTGTAGGCCTATGAGATTCTGCTGGTTCAGTTAACACAAATATCGATTTTGCAGCCCTCTATATTTTTTCCCCATATTTTTGTCCAGTCCGCAAATATAAGATGATGTCCCTGCCTTTCAGAAGCATTTATTGGAAAAAAACAAACAAAAAAGACATTGTCTTATATTCAGGCTAATCCTCTAATATCCTGATAATATTTGAGATAAAATTAAATTAATATGGATTTCTATGCAAAACAATGACATTTCCAAGAGATTCCAGACTCTTGAACAATAGTGTACTGCTAGGGAAACCATTAAGTCACTTACCCTACAAAGAAGCAGAATAGGCAGAAAAGTGAGTTCATGAGGCCAATGTCATGGCTAATACGTGTGATAATGGCCTGCTGGCAGTGAGGACACACTGTCTGCACAGGAGTTGATTGGAACATCTCTCCCTGAAGCACAGTTACTGTAGTTGCAGCCCCGGGAGGTGCTATTACTGTGGCTGTGTGCCCTCCAGCAGGGCCAAAGCGACTGGGCCCTGGACCAAACTGTCCGGCCATCATTGGTGGAAAATGGTGATGACCTGGTTGTGGATAAAAGCCACCTGTAACAAGTGGAATTGATTTAGGATGGCATTATTATAATAGGATAATCAAGCAATTCATGGTAACCGTTTTTTAACTCTATAAAAGACAAGAAATCACATTAGAATGTTCTCACATTATTCTAGTATACATACCATGTAGATGTGGTGGAACAGGCATTGGTCCTGTGCCATCACCTGGGACATGAGGTGGCACAAAACCCGGGTGAAATGAGGATTCGTATGGAGGTGGGCCATAGTCAGGGGGCTGGGGCTGACCCTGAATGGGTGCTGAGGTCAAAGGGGCAGATCCTGGATGACAAATAGACAGATTCTTTTACATTCTTTACACACATGCATTTAAAATGAAAACTTTTAAAAAGGCATTTTAACCCATCCTGTAGCCATATGTATCCTTTTCTACTGGTTAATTTTTAATAAAAGTCTATAAACTCAAATACAGGCCAAATACCAATTACTCTGGCATCACAAAATGGGTGGGTATTCTTTCATTAGATTCATCTTGTCCTGTTTAGACTGACTTTCAATAACATGGTTAGATAACAAAACAAACAATACATTAATTAAAACATTACTAAATAAATGAGCAATTATAACAAAACATACCAAACTGGAAGACAATGAATTAAAGTGGTCAAGTTCTACATTTTTGTTTTAAGGCAGCCAGCTTACATTCCAAATAATGTCAAGAACACTTTAAACCCTCTTCATGTCTGGGTCATAAACATCAGCTTTAACCTTCTGTTGTGTAAATAAAAATGCAAAAGGGGCATGAAAGCATGGAATGAAACAGTGTAATAATGAAACTGTAATAAAGTTTCAACAATATCAAATGTGTTCAATTCTTTGTAGAACAGACAACAGTAAAAGTGGGCTTAAATGAAATACAGTTGAAACCAAATGTTTATATGCATTAGAAAAAGACAACTTTTTTCCTTTGCTGTTGAACATTAAATCTATTTTTTAAATGTCAGAAAAAAGAGAGAAATAACTTTCTAGTGTGTTTTTATTTACATACACTTCTGAGTATTGGGTAGAATGACCTTGAAACTATCACTTGGGCCAAAAGTTTTGGGTATCCTTCCACAAGCTTCTCACAACAGTTTTCTGAAATGTTGGCCCATTACGCTTGCAAGAACTTGTGCAACTGGATCGGATTTTAGGCCTTCTTGTATGCACATGCCTTTTCAGTGCTGCACATACATTTTCTATAGGATTGCTACTGTGGTCAGAACAGTCACGCATGGCTAGGAGGAGGAACAGTAGCGCATCTTTATGACAGTGAACTTTTACTGCCGGCCAATAGGGGGAGCCTCGTACGAAAACCAACCAAGGGTGGCATAGTGTACCTTTAAATTCCTGGTTGATGTCTTGAGATGTTGCTTAAATATATCCACATAATTATATTTTCATATGATGCCATCTACAGAATTTTATGAAGTGCACCAGTTCCTTCTGCAGCAAAGCAGCCCTGCAACATGATGCTGCCACTTGTTTACTTCATGTATTGGATTAAACTAAAAACCCAAACTAAGGAAAAAAGTCCATCACAGAAACTTGCTAAAGAGCTGATATCTGAAACCAGGAAACCGAGAAGGCAGCTGCCAGGAAACTATTGTGTTTTAGAATGCAATAAAAAAAAATTGTCCACAATACAAATAGGCAAAAAGGCGATTGTTAGTAATGTGCGAAAAATGTTGCAGATCTCACCGGATCTGAATAGTACAGTCCACGATAATGTTCAAAAGTTTTCCACGCGCATCCTCTTGGTGGAGTCGTGCAAGCCAAACACTTTGCGGTTTTTCACAATATCTTCTCTTCCCAAACACTGTAACGTTATAAAAACTGCTAAGCAAACAAAGGAGCTTAATTTAGAGGCTCAAATCACCTCTCAACAGACCTACTTAAATGAATGATTAACTGTCGTTCAATTTCATGGCAAGAAGGGTACCAAGATAGCTATTTATTTGCTTATTCCAGAGACACTTCTATGGGAGGAGACACATCACTTAAAAAGTCCTCCAACAGAAGTGCCACAGAAATGTATTGTGAAGGTTCGTAATGAAAAGATGGCGGAGTTGAGAAACTGGAAGTCCTGCCCTGCAGTGAAAGTAACCAATCGCATTGCTGGACGTGGTGTGACTGGCGTTAACCTTTTGTTTACCATCTCCGTCACCATGGTGATAGCTATGCCGCGAATGTTGGCCCAGGCAGGGTGAGCAAATTGCCATTTACGTTAATGCCTTTTTTAGCTTTATTTGAGCGTTCTACGAGTAAATTTTGACATTGTTCAATTCATTCTTAAACAAGGATTCGCATAATACACACAAGTCTGTACTGCCGATCTGGAGTTTTGGATATTTCCCCATTCATTTTGATAGGGCCTGGTCTTGTTCATCCCAAATAGCTGCCCGAAGGTGTTCCAAGATGGTGGCCGAGTGCATGGACTTGCCTTAGAAGGACTTTCCTTGGACACACAAAAACATTACGGCCCACCACAACCCTTCCTATGCATTGAGATTAATAATTATTGGTTGTAGAGCTCCAAGCCACCACAATTAACCACTTTCCCCTGCTTTATGTCAAGGAGAAACTGCCTTATCCCTACACTTGTGACTACTGTACTTGAGGAGAGAGAGAACATTCACAGCAAGTTAGGCAGTGGGTTGCTGCAAGACCAGACCAGGTTTCCCACAATGGTCAAACATAAAATTCCCTGACTTTTTCATGACTTTCCCTGACTAAAAAGTAGAATTTCCATGATTGGAATTTTCAGAAGTGAAACACAAGGTGTTTTTAACCAGTCGATATGCAATCTCCATTTTCAGTTTCACATGTTCCCAGTGCAAAACTTTGTTAACGACAATAACTCAAGCAAGGCTTGAGAGAAGTTAATCCCCAATAAAGACCAAGAAGCATGGAAATAGGCTAAATCTTACATTTTGGGGACAACTATGTGCTATTACCAAAATTCAGGAATATTCCCTAAAATTCTTTGTCCACAAAAATATAAATATCCCTGACTTTCCACGTCTAGAACAGGCTGTATTGAAATTCCATGACCAGTGGGAAACTGGGGAGGCGTCTCATGGTGTTTTTTCTACTTTGGCTTTGCATTTACCGTTAAAATAATGCAACAGTCAAACTTTTTCTTTTGTTCAATGTTCCAAAGAGAAACGATTAAATTTGAAATAAATAAATAAATAAATAAAATTGTCTGAAAGTGAAACAAAAAAAAATTCAGCCCTTTACAGATTCACATCATTTACCTGTCATGGGTCCATTCTTCTGATCAGTTGATGGGGCACTAGGACCCCCAGGGTATGGAGGGGGAGGATCACTGGACATGCTGTATGCAGAAGAAATTCCACCCAAACCTAACCTTGTAATTCAGTCAGCGGATGTGGACGTAGCGTGCAGACAGTCAAAGCCATATGCAGCCATATGATGAATTTCACCTTTTAATGCAATGCAAGAAAAAAAAAAACTAAATTAGCAGCTTCATGACTTACAGGAAAAATTTCAGAGCATTTCAACCCTTAGTCCTACTCTTTGAGTTCACTGAGTAAAGTCGGTAGGGAAATGAATGAGAAAATTTAGTACAACATAGACCAAATAGTGAACCAGCAATTAGCCGAATAGTTAACCAAATAGTTAGCCTGACCATAGAGTGTCAAGGTCACTCACAAGTACCCCTCAAATATTTAACTGTTTTTAGCCACTTCCTTCAGAATATCATTTATTTTATGAAAAATGAGGGGTAAATTATTTGATATTTGTATATTAATACAATACATCATTTTAAGCTTTTTTTCTACATTTGGAAAGATGACTTTTATGCGCTAGTGCACATAGCTAATCTGTCGGTCAAACCACAAGCCTTGTTTAGATACACTGACAAAACATGAAATATGTCAGGTGTGTATAATAAATGTTTTGTATGTAATTTATGACATTTATCTACACATCAACACATCTTGGATCCCCACTGATTACTGCTTTGTAAAGGTGGCCTTAAATGGTACAGTGCCACAAACTACAGCCAACATCAGCCAACTCTGATGATTCATAAGTTCATTTTCATAAATGTATGCAAAGTAATATTCTAAATATTCTAAACCTAATTTACAACTATAAAAACAGGCCTCCATCCAAGACCAAAGATGCTTGCACTTCATTTCTAATTTATACAATAGGCAACAGCTAAGTCAGCTGCTTTCAGTTAGAAAAGGACAGTAAAATAAAACATTAATATGCATTTCTTGTTTAGTAATGTTTAACATAGGGATGCACTGTTTTAGTCAAATACTTAAACGATTCCTGGTTTTTGGGAGTCCACTAATAAACAGCACAGATCTGTCTTATTGAACATTAAGCTGAAGATTTCATTTGCAGTGAGAATACCCTGCTGGCAATCTAAACATAAACATGAAATTAACATAGACTGAATCTGAATAGACCATCCTTAGTCAAAAGTACCATTTATAGGTATGCATCTTTATATGTTCGGGCCTGTAAAGTTTAGGCTTTGTATGATGGAATGAAGAAAGAATGAACAAATGAACAAATTGAGACAGAAAGAAAGAAAGAAAGACAGACAGACAGAAAGAAAGAAAGAAATTAAAGAAAGGATAACTGTAAAGAGGTTATAATTCATAACTGTCCCACATAATTGAGGGCTGGGACATCACCTGAGAAGACCTAGATCTGATTGAAGATTAATTTCCAATTTTTTATCTATTTAACATGCTACTGAATTGATGTGTTGCTGTTTTTTATGCTAGTAATACATTAATATATAGTAATATGACTTATTTGGAACTCTTAAGGGCTTAAATGATACCACAGGACCAATTAAGCCCAGGTCAGACTTTTGACATATTTTGTAAAATTTCTCCCCTGCAAACCATGCCAATATCAATGAAAAACATTTAAACTTTGATTTTGGTGGGCTTAATGGGTTAACTTACCCTAGTTCTCATTACCATAATGTTTTTTCTGCAATGCTATAACAACTAATGTTGTTGTAAATGTCTTGAAAATCTATAATTTCTCTCAAAATCTTGTGTACAAGACCCACAGGTTCTCATTACTGAAATTAATCAAATCACAATGATAAACATTACTTTCTTGGTACAAACTTATGTAATATTAAGGTGTTGAAATTCCCAATGTGACAAAGGTCAGTTTTTTTCAAAGTCATAATATCAGAGAATCTTATAGCAATTTTTCTGTTATGTTATGATCTTTACATTACAGCGATGCATTTTTTTTGTCATTACCAAAACGATTTTGGCATTTCGATAATGAGACTAAGGTTTAAGGTTTTTAATTATTAAATCTATTAAATGTTAACATTGTACCTACACTGCTCAGAATTCAGCATCCTACCATTATGCTGTCAGGGTGTGGTGTTATTAACCTTTCTACAGAAAGACTTTGGGTCACAGACTATGATCTGTGTAGACTTGTTTAGATGAAACTATTTACCAGTAATTTTCTTTTTCTTATTATATATATATATTTTTTTTTTTTTCATTTTTTAAAATCTAATTTAAAATGTAAATAATCATAACTTGCTTGTAACTATATTTACATAATCCACAGCAACTGTTTTGAATTTATATGTCAATCTATATGAACTACAAGAGAAACATATAATTTCAGAAAAATATCCTAAAAATATAGTTGAAAACAACCTGGTATGTTTGCATTAATGAGAGAAATTATGAAAATGTTAAAAATTAATAAATATTTTTTGACGAACTCATGAAATTTATGTACCTCTGTACATGAGATGAAATCTTTATTTAAAAAAGATGTTGGGCTGACTTAAAATTGGCTTATGTGATTGATTTTAAATTAAAAATACATGGAGTTAACTAACTGCTGGATTGATTAAGATAATGAGTGGAACAAAATTTTTGTTTTTGTAAAATTTGACTTCCAGTTTGAAAGTGGGTTTAAATGGTACATGGGCATAATGGGTACACTTAACCTACTCCACCAGCTGTCCCAATAACAATTTTTTTTTTGCTCACCGCTTATACTATCCTGGGAAACTATTGTAATTTAACCAAGCGAATTGTAATTAAAACTGCACCTGCAGCTTTTTTTCTCCAGCTCAGAAAACGGCATGTGGTGGTGACGCAAATAGGCTCATTTGAGCTGGCTGGCTGGCTTACAGGGATCCCTAACTGGTGAGACATGTTGGCCTGACTGACGTTAGTGTGAGATACAGCTGATTTACTCAATATTTTTTGTTTTATTAATTGTTTAGAAAATCCTTTCACTCCTAAACTGCCATTGTTGTAAAAAGTGACATCACCTGGTTGAAACTAGTCAAGGAGCAGCAATCAAGCTGTTTCTGCATATAGACACCATCAATATCAACCAGGTGAAGTCACTTTTTACCCCGAAACCCTGAGACATAAATGCAATGGCAGCTTACACTCTCTGCTAATGAAGTGTTTTCCTGAAAGATTTAATTGAAAAAGAAAGCACTTTGCATGTTTTTATATCCTGTTAAATACAGCCAATACCAACGTCAGTCTTCATAATGCCAACATGTCTTACCAGTCAGGGATCCTTTTAAAGAGGACACACTCAAAAAACTTTTTACCTTGTCTTTGTTGACTACCAGACAGGCTAAATGAGTTGAAATTCTAACACCAAGATCTTTTTATGGGTCAGATTTCGTAAGAATTTTGCAGCAAATACAAAAATATGCAGTAGTCGCAAAATTTTGTGATATCCTTGATTTTGCAGGATTTTCAGCAATCATTAACTCTAAAGTGGAAGCCCTAAACTGGGGGGAGTGAACAGCAGTCTATCTGCATTCAAGAACATACGAAAACTGCTAGACATTTCTGAACCACTCTGGTTCATTTACATTACTGTTTTAGAATTGGGCCAATGTGGACATAAGACACAAATTATGTAATTTGTCTCCAAGATGCCAAGATGCAAACTGATTTGTTCAAACGTCTGTTTCGGTATGCACAACGTGTGCGCTGAGCCGGTCACCACGAAAATCCATACTAAATACAGCCTACTTAACGTTAACTTACATAATCGACGGTGAAGCCAGGTAACGTTAACTTTTGTTTCATATTAGCGTCTAAGCCTAAGGCTAACTGGGCCCCAAGACAGAAACAAGACAGCAACACGACACACCAAGCATCGATAAGTTAGTTCGCGATATCGGACTTGACGTTGCTCTGTTCATTCACTAGCTAAATAAATCGTGTGTTTATGTAAACACAACCGTTGACATTAGTTAACTCATAACGGGAGCACAGCCTTAAGTTATAATATTTTAAGAGAGATTCCAATATAGGCCTAACGTTAGGTCTTAAAATCATCATCAAAATCACATTACAATGACAAAACATTAGCTTGTAAATTGATTACCTGGTTACATAACTCCATTGTCAAAATTCCAGTGTTGTTGAAAGTCGCCACTATAAAATCGATAACGTTGCCTTGTTAACACGATAGCTATAGTGTGATCTTGTCGTTACGGTATAGAAAGCTATCCATACAAGTCTTCTAAATCGCCCCCGAAAAAACGCAACAGTGAGAGTTACAATTTTACTTTTAAAAATGCAGAAATAACGTCAGCTTTAATAAACGAAATAAAAACAGACGTTCACGTTGTTTACGGTTATATACGTCTGATAGCTACAATGTGACAGTAGAACGTTAGCTAACGTTAAAACGTTACTTAGCGACGCTTACCGATTATGAACCTCATCAGCATACGTTAGCTAAGTTATTAAGCCTTTCTGTTGAAATTGTTCGCATTTCTTCCAAGACACTGAAAATGTACGCCAACTTTTGACAATTCCATTAGCTAATGGTATTAGTTTACACAGTGCTTAAAATGTATGTTAGCTATAGATGTGCTGCTATGATAGCTATCATAACGTTGACGTTAACTCTCGACATTAACGTTGACTTGCTGTAACGGAAAACATTTTGTCAGCCGTCGGCTGTCTTCTGGTCTTGGCAATCACCCACACAGAAATTAGAGCAAAGAATTATAAATACCTTTAGAAGTGGAAAAGATCATTTGCGGCCTCTCGAAATCCTGGAATAAAATGCTCAGACTCGCGCTGGTCAGAATATCCCCAAATCCTTGGCCTAGTAACCACAGAAGCTAGCAACAGATTCCTAGAACGTTCCTGAATCCCATAACGCTTTGCGCTGCATCGCGGAAGTTCAAGTGAAATGCTCTATGGCTTCTTTTACTGTCTATGGCAGGGACTTCCCATGAGATCTCCAACCATCTTTTCAACCTTCTTTGGTCCAAGAGCTAGCCTACTTTGACTACATAATTTCATTTTTTTCCCTTTTCTTCCTTTTTTTTTTTTTTTTTTTAAAAAAAGGAGCTTTATCACAGATGTGCATTTGCTCAGGACAAAGTACATAATCAACATTCTTTTACCAACACAAGGAGCAAAACACATGAAGGGTATATAATACATTTTTATGATGCAAAACATGAATGTTTTCAAAACCAAAGAGAAAGGAAAGTAAAAAACAAATCAAAACAAAAAATAACATTCAAACAGATAAACATAAAACTTTAGTCACAAAGGTGGAAAGAGCCCAGAATAACAATTGATAATTGTTTTAATGTTTTGGGGTTTGTTAAAGATTGTAATGTATGATTGTAGATTTGAATGTCATTCATAAAAGGGTGATGCTCCAACTATGGTTATTTTTTTGTCCTTGACAGATATGTTAAAAACTGAACCATATTTCTACTTCTTTGTTTTTGTCACACTTACCCATTTAGGGGAACTTATGAGAAAAGATCATTCAATAACATTCAATAACAATGTTTTTCTTACTATTATTATTAAATAAGTGTTTATATGTGGGTTTTTTTTTTTGCTATTTTGCCTGTGTCCCTAGGCCAGACTTTGGGTCTTAAGAAATACACACACAAAGTATGAATTACTATCCATTTCAATCAAATATATACAACTTTTGTCATATTAATTTATGACTATAATCTATACTCTTTTGATCCTGTAAGGGAAATTTTTTTTAAAAATTTAACCCACTTGTGAATTAGTGAAACATACACAGTAAAATGAAGTACACACTAACCCAGAGCAGTTGGCTGCCTGCTATAGTGGTGCCTGGAGAGCAGTGAGGGGTTAGATGCCTTGCTCAAGGGCACTTGGTCCACTGGTCAGGGATCAAACCGGCAACCCTTCATTCACGCACCCTTCATTCCACAAGCGTCATTATAGTGCAAGAAAATACACTATATTGTTCTTCAAAATATTCTTCTTCTTCTTCTTCTAACCATTTTTCTGCATTTAATGCAGCTTCAACCACTTAACGTAGACTATGTATTTTTTATCTTTGTAAACAGTATACTTTTTGAGATATTAACTAAAAACTATTTTTTTCCCTCAGACTTAACATTGAGCATTGTGACATCACAACAAGCAGTTTAGGCCCTGTTTACATGGGTGTAGATGTCTTTTATTTGTTTGGGCCTTTCGTTTTACATGTAAACAGAGCTTTAGCCACCTCAAAGGGATATTTTTAAAACACCCTCAAAAGTGGATATTTTTTCAAAACTCTGGATTCTGCTTAAAAAAAAAAAAAATATATATATATATATATATATATGTGTTTATAAAAATATCTACATAGGTGTAAACAAGCCCTAAGAAACAGTCATTATAATAAGTATACATTTCATTTCAGGTTTAAACATATTGTAACGCTGATGCTAATATGGTAACTTGAAGCATGGAGTCAGAGACGGAGGTAAAGCATAATCCAAAGACAACAGGACAGGTTTATTGCCCACCACTGAACAAACTAGGCAAACAGGCAGTAGGATGAACAAAACAACAAACCTCAACTACTAAATAAATAAACACAACTCAACTCTCTCACAAGCATCTCACTCATCAACACTAAAACATGTCTCACACTCAACTCACTCTTCTAATCTTTGACTAAACTACATGAACGTCTTAGAACCCCAATCAATAACCACATCCCACCTGCCCAGACACCTTCTCCTAATCAAAACCTAACACAATCAGATTGACACAATCTATCAGACAGACACAGACACATTTGCGCACACACACACATACAGAACATCTGGGACACACAGTTCGTGTTGTCGCTGGCATCTGGAGTGGAAGTACTGTACTGCCTCTCAATGTGACTCTAACGGTACACCACGAAAGAGAGGCACTCGGAGCAAAAACTTAACTGTGTTGTTGCTGGTGGCTCGTGCCACTCATCTACTGTCCCGTGTACTGTCCCGCATCACTCATCTGCTGTCTTGAGTACTGTCCTGCGCTACTTGTCCATCACTAAGTGTCATGACACTTGTCAGTTGTTACAAACCTAACCCTGAACCTAACCCATGGGACAGTAGTAAATGAGTGCCACAAGACAATATGAGTGGCACGGGACAGTGCAGAGGACAGTGAGTGAGTGGTGTGAGCCACCAGAAACAGTACAGTACAGTCACAGTAGGTATGTCACATAGTGGGCAAGTGCCATGGGATAGTAGGCAAGTGTCACAAGATGTCACAAGCGCCACAAGTATGAGTGGTGCAAGACAGTGCACAGGACAGTAGGCAGGTGGCACAAGACAGTTGATGAGTGGTGCTGGACAGGTCACAGGACAGTTGGTGAGTGGATTGTGTGTGGCTGTGTGGACTACATCACAGAAGAAAGCAATGAATTCTTGTAATTATTGATTCACAAATGCTGAATCACACTTCACTAACAGAATTTTCAGTTTTACAAATGGAAAGTGATATATTTACAAATACACATCTATTTGTAAAGACAAACTTACAAAATCTGCATTTGTGGATATAAAATATGCGTGAACCAATGACTGTAGATCACCCTCTGTGCATATATCATATATATAGCTGAAGTTGGCGAAATATCTTGAGAAACCGATGAGAAAGCTGAAGTGATTGGTCAGAATTTCAAGGCCACAGAATTTGCTGAATTTGTGGTAATACTTGTGATTGTAATGTCGCAAAATCCTAGAGGATTTGGCAATGTGGATATGTGTACAAATACAAGTATAGGTACCAGTGATTATCATTTGCAAAGAAAATTAGGCTATGTAGACTGACAACTGGTAATAAACATGATTTCATAAGGTTCATACGTGAGTAACTTTTTTGTACTGGATGCAACATCTCTGATATTACCACAAAAAGGCTAAAGCAAAAACACAGACCTCATAATTCATGACTTTTTATTCAGTTTTTAGAATCAAAATGTAAACATAATTTCTAAAAAGGCTACAGCATTAAAAATCTAATTATATTATAAGCCCATGTCATGCACATGACATTAATGTAAAGGCAGATCATTAGCCTTGTTCTTCTAGGAATTATTTTAAAAAAGAAACCCTGCTATTTTAAAATCAATTATACAAGAATTCTTCAAACATCATTATTTAATCTTGTAACTATTAATATGACATGAAGATTTCAGAATACTATGTTCAGACATATTTTTGGTTGCTCCTTTCTTCCTCCTTAGCAGTGTGCTGTAAAGTTGCATTGCTGTGAGAAGGGGCTTTGTAAGCCACTGCTCCATAGCTGTCAAAGGGTGGAAAATGTGAATATTTAAATGAATATGTTTTTATGGCTATTAGTCAGAAAAGAAAAAAGTATGAGAAACATGATTTGTCAGATGTGTTTACACTGTACCTTATGAGATTTTGTGTTGAAATTTGTTGTATATCACTATTTACACATTACATTTTATGAATTTTAAAAACATTTGGTGCAGGATGTGAACATACCTAGTTTTCTCAGGTAGAAGTCCTTTGTAGGCAACACAACTCAATATCCCACCCAACAGCACCAATGCACCTCCTACCCAGGCCACAAAAATTGCAGGTCCAAAAGTATACCTGGCATTTGAGAAGCAAATAGAAAAGCATTATCAACACGTTGTGCTGCATTACTAGTTATCATACTGTATTGATAAATATCTCATATACAGGGATGAATTTGGGATTCATGAGATGCACTAATGTAAGATGTAAGCCCAGAGGATCAACTTACCTTGGAATAAGGTTTCCTCCCATTCCCCCCCCATTCCTCCCATTTGTCCCATCTGTCCCATCCCTCCCATCATGCCTTCATTTGGATTATACATGGTGTTCATAAAACTAACCACAATCTGATTGGCATAGATTGAGGCTCCAGTGATGCCACAAATACCTGCACAAATACAAATGGATAAAACTGAAAATCAATGTTTTGTCTGTTTAGTCCTCATATTGCACAAGTGAAGGAGGGCTTAGTGAAGGATGTATACACATACTGTATAGGCCCAGGCACAAGATGTTTGATTTTTGTAGTTCATCTGGGAAAGTCTATTCAACAAGCATAATTGCAGAATGGTACGCTAAAGAATCTTAGGTTTATCTCCATTCTGCCTGTCATACAATCAAATATTAATAATTGATAATGTACAGTACTATACATATACAGTTTTCTTGAAGATATATTTGATGTTTCATGTGATGTTATGTGGGCTAAATCTTCAATCTTAACGATGCCAGGGGCTTCTTGTGCAGAAGAGCATTTTCCAAGAAAGCCTCACGATTGTAACAAATTAAACATACACACAATAGCATTTGTGTGTAAATGCCACTTGCATTCTCTGAAGTTGTGGCCAGGTTCATGATGTCTTTGTTAAATGTGTTCCTCACTCTTTGGACTAGTGTGAATTTTGGAAATTGATGATGTAAACAGATATAAATGGACAAAAAATTGTTTTCACCTGCAACCATAAACAAGATCCCAGCAGTCAGAGTCATTTTTGCTTTGTTTGAGTCTTCCATGCTGCCCATTTTAAAGCACTTCATGGAGAAAAGGCTAATCAGAGCACTGATGACTCCTATAACGATGCCCACAATCATCAGGGCTCTCACGGCTTGAAATGAACCTAGGAAATAATAATGAAAATGCTTTAGTTGCATTGCAGTGAGTGAACATTGACCAGTAATTCGAAACAGAACGTGTTTGGTTTGGTCTGAGTGTAATTGTGTAAGTTTGCGTATTACACTTGCACCCTTTGAACTAGTTCTGTTGACAAAGAAATGCAGGTAATGTTTTTTTTTCCACAATTACTGTTTGGTGTAAAGTGATTTTAATGGCTTAGTAGTCTATTTCAAACTTTACAAATCTGTAGTCCATGAGGAAAGGTATTTGGTACTGGCTGTATATTGCTTGATGTCAGTGTAATATTATTTACTGATAAAAACAGATCTCTGGCTAAAATTACATAAAAATGTATTAAAACAATGTATAAATCAGTCATTTACTATTCATGTTCATGGCACATCTTATATTGGAGGGGGTGCTACAGCACCAACTGAAAAATCTCAGTTTCAGTCTTAACCATTGTGTTTCATCAGAAAGGATCAGAAAAACAAGACTTTAAGTGTAAAAAAAATAAACTTGGCCTTTAACATATTTTTGATGAATTGATGAACAGTCCACAATTAGATAGGCTTTTTCAGGTGTGATATTCCGAGTCCCACAATTTAAGATGCACCAAAACTCATCAGTAGCAGTCTAGGCAGCATAGTGTTCTCTCCACTTTATCCTCACAACTTGCCTGATTCTTGCTTTGTAATTATGCAAACAGTACACACAAAGTTTATCATTACTACTCTTTGTTATGTCGTTCTTACCTACTCCTTAACCAGTTCTTCGTTGGTTGTAATCTAAAGTGTTACCATATTTTTGTAATTTAAATGCAAGCATGAATTAGAATTTGTGTGGACTCTGTGTTGATACAGAGAACTGTTGCGTCTGATGCAGCCATCTCCTCAGTCAAACCACATTTCACAATTTCACAAGGATCCTACCCATTCATACCCGTTCCCAGAGTAATATGGTCTTGAAATCACATCAGATTTCTGCACTGTCTCCAATGCCCCCCACCACCACCACCACCACAAAATAAATACTTTCCTTTCCATATCAGAAGACATTTTCAGACCTTTGGCTGTCATATAGCCAGGGCGCATGCATGAAATGTGATTTTAGCACCCAGGAGAGCAACAGAGAGAATTATGATGCAGCCCTGTGTCCATTGCACACCATTCTTCTCTATGCAATAAAATATAAATAAAATATGAAAATGAATAAAGTATTCTGTCAGTGCATATTTTTGCAAATTGAAAAGTTATATAGTACCCCACCATCATGATTCGTATATTTCCAGATTTCAGACAACCTCCACTATCTAAACATGAAAAGATATTTCTACTGGTATTCAGGGCCAGCAATAACCATTCTGCTGCCCTTGGCCAGGTTGAGTTTTGCCCCCTCTTTTGTAAAAATACATTTGAAAAACTGAAGAAATATGAGAAATGCATTGCGATGCTCCCATGAAATTTGGCGCCCTAGGCGACTGGCCTGGTTGCCCATGCCAGGAACCAGCCTCGTCCATTTGATTGTTTGAACAAATGACAAACATCTATTCTATTACTTCTATTCTCTGCATACATATGAATTTCTCTGTGTAAATCTCCTCCTCCTTAATTCTTCTCACCACTCACCATCACACATTATGCATAAGACCTTTGATGTTTGCTATTTGTAAGGTTAGGCCAAAGAGGCCTAGAGCATATAGAGTAATGGTGAAAGTATCCATGATTTTAAGAAAAAGGAAGGTCTGTATCAATGAAAATTGGGTCACTTCAGTCTATAGTGTATAAAAGCCACTTCAGTGTATGTATTGTCTGTAGGTGCTATTATGGATCTTGCATGTTGCAATGACAGTTATACGTTTAAAAAATGCAATTTATGTTTATTTAATATTTTACAGTAGTTTCTTTTCACATATTGAGTACATTTGCCAGGCATATCAAAATCTAAGGTTCAACCTGCTTATTTTAAAAGAAAGGTTTTGAATTTTGTTGTTGGCTGTGTTATGATTGATTGAAAATACAGATATAAACACAAATTGTGTTGTTTCGAGGAAGAATGTACTCTTGCTACATGTTTTTTAATGTTTTGTCACCATCAAATGTGTAATTCTGGGCAGAGCATCTGTTTAGGCCTGTGTGTTAACTGATTTGAAAACATAGATTTTGAAGAGTGTAAGATTGACCGTAAAATGTAACAACCATAGAAGGCCTAGGTGACACTATATCACAGTAGCATTAATGCACCTCTAAGTGCCAAACTTCACAAATAAATTTGGTATTCTGTAGTGTAACAGTTGTCCTAGAATACTATTCAATAAGCATGTTATCTGAGCAATTGAAATTCAGTCCATGCTAAGGACTGGAGCGAAAGTGTGTGTGCATGTGTATTTCTGTGTATATGCACATGGGATTTTGTGTGTGTGTGTGTGTGTGTGAGAGAGAGAGAGAGACAAAAGCTGCTTTCAGACATAAACTGAAACCCAGATATCTGTTGTGAATTTTTCAACGGTATGTGGCTGCATGTCTGACCGAAAAACTACCCTCTAGTATCATGTCCAAGTACTAAAGGTTTACACGTAGGTGTAAACGACAGTTAATGTCCATGTAATGTCTTCAAAACCCACTGCAGTTAGCTAGTCTGACTAAAATTATGCTAACGCCAGTATCCAGAGTCTATAGTAAACCCTTGTCTGTGTCCAGAGCAGAGGGGTTTACCTCTAAAATTTCAGTCTACAGACATAAAAGAAAATGCGGGCTTGATGAATAACCACTTGTACCTACTTGAAGTGCATCAGTCCAGGAGTTAGACTAGCCCACTTAATGGTTTTCATTTTGGATGAGTCATGCTTCCAGTTTAATCATGAAAAATAGCCTAAATTTGGGCTCAGCATGGGATGACTTTTTCTGTCATCAGGAAGAACTGTGGGGATAAGATGGAGTATGCATAGCCTATCTGTCCATACTGTGCGTGAGAAGATAAAACATTGTTATTTCTACACAAAATATATCATAAAGGGTATTGATTCT
Organism: Tenualosa ilisha; assembly: GCA_015244755.2. NCBI lineage: Eukaryota > Metazoa > Chordata > Actinopteri > Clupeiformes > Clupeidae > Tenualosa > Tenualosa ilisha. The sequence continues at coordinate 3,687,546 of PYXC01000584.1, forward strand.
ATACAGCTCTGCAGAGCTCCCTCTGCTGGCTACCCTGTGCAAGTTCTGTCTGGAGTTTTCTGACGGAGTTTGAGGGCCATGTCTGAATTGTCTGTGTTGTGTAATATCTGTGAGTAAACATCCGGTTAATTACTGGAAGTTATGTCTGAGTGTGTGTGTGTGGGCATGAAAGAGAGAGAGAGAGAGAGAGAGACAGACAGATAGACAGACAGTTTTTTGTGTGTTAGGCTCTGTGTATGTGTGTGTGTGTTCCAAAGTGGATGTGTGAAGTCAGATACACACATGTGAGTTTACATGTGTTACACTTACATCCATAATTGAAAAAAGCGCTTTGCAAGGCAAGCACATTGGGTGCCTGGATGTCATTGTAATCATAATCTATTAACCTGAGTCAGACCAGTCATTTAATGCATTTTGACTTTATGACAAATATTGTGTCAGGATATTAAAATTCATCATTTCACCATTTCAACATACTAAAACATATCAAAAATCCCTTCGTTATTTAATAACAGCACCATCTTTGCATCATGTATGCCAAATCTGTCAGGAGTGTACTCTATCAGTATCTGTATACCAAATTATGATGGTCTAGGAGTAGGCCCTATGTTAAAACTGATGTGTCCAAACACACTTTTCCCAATTACCTCACTTTCTTTTGGGTGTGGTTTATGCAATGTACATAAGACATTAGGGAACCCCACACATCTACCGAATTTGGAGTGTATAGCCTAGCTGATACCTACTAGAAATCTGTGACATTGAGGGGGCGGCACAAAGGAGTCCCTGGGCCACAGCCGGGACCAACACCTCTTGTGCCTGAATGGTGGGCGCTAGCGTCTCGTGCGCAAGGCCGGCCCACAGCCCTGCACCTCTGGGCCCTAATGATAAGTAACATTTACTAGCTATAAAAATGTGGACGTGGTGGAACAACAGTGACGTCACCAACTGATAAATGGTTGAGCTGTGTTGTGAGTCTATGCTGCGTTAGATAAAAGTATCTTAATACCAGTGGCGGTGCGTAGCCAATTTTACAGAGGAGGCCAGAGAGATCGCAAGCTACTGAATGACGTCACACCCATATATGTCAGTAATGAATTTAAATACAAATTAGCAGGGGGGTTGCTAGCTGTTTAAAACATTCGGGGCTATACCACAAAAGTTAGACTCACGTCGGGCCATGCTGAGTGGTTTGATGTTTACATTGAAGATAGCCTGTAAGGAAATCAATCTTGTCTCTTTCGCCAAAGTGCAACAAATACACCAGCAGCCAAAATGTGACATTAAAATAGCATGAAACAACTCCAAGGTGATGTGAAGCCCTAAGAATAAAGAAGAAAGACTACCAACGTTAAATTTGTCACATTTTGCGAAGTCCTCAACACATCGGTTCCGACTGCATTGCGGAGCACTTTCGAATTCGACAATTTCGCTTAAGTTGCATTTCAAAAGGTAGCTTTGTGAAACCGTTTCTCAAAAAAAAAAGACTTCTGGATCATAGTCGCCATCCATTGTGACAGGTTCAACCCATAGACTGTATGGTTCAACCACTGACTGTAAATAACGTAACATACAGTCTATGGGTTCAACTTGTCTATGATTGATGACGTACTGGTGAGGGAGGCTCACTGAAGCTGGCCTCCTCATTTTTTTTATTTTTACTGTTTATGGACCTTGATGAGCGTTCAGCGGCAAACCGAGCTTCAATCTGATTGGCTAAAACCTTTAGATAGGGAGGCCTCCCTTGGCCTCCAGGAGAAAACGCCACTGCTTAATGCCTCAATACCTTATTATGCTTAATACCAGTTACCGGATTCAGTATCCCGAATAAGCCCTCTTCTTTTTCGTTTCTGAGAAATCGGGATATGCGGTGACCATATACGTGGAGTACTACGAAAGAAACCGGGATACTGTAGCATGTAAACACTTTATCCTGATTTCAGACAGTTGCGGGGAAAGATTTTAAGTGCGACACCACAGATGGAATACTGATAAGCGCCAAGACAACCAAGCGGCGCTCTTTAGAATAATCGGTGAGAACACCGCAAAGAGCGCTATAATCAGTAACCGGAGTATATTAAAAACCTTATTTCTTTGCTTTCGTGTGCGCGGCCAGCCGTAAACATCCAGCTGATTCGAGTCAGTCATGTTTTCTTTCAGGATGGCTAGCGTTCAGAGCATCTGAGTTTAAATCATGATAAATTGTTAAAACCCAACATCGATGAGGTGAACAAAACTGGCATTTTTTAAAAAAGCTTACAGTGAGTGAAGTCAAAGTGAGCCAAGCTGACCACACAGACCAGACATGTTTGACGCAGCTGGCGCTTGTGCTTTGCGAGGCTACACACACTCACTCGTCCTTACACGCGTTAGCCAAGACAAAGTCAGTTTACTGTTAATGCTTTTAAATGTTTCATTCATTCATTCATTAAAAAATAAAAATTAAAAATTGGTAGCAATCAGTACCATATCAGTATATGGTAACCTACACACAGATCACCTTGAGCCAGGACCAAAATGAAACTGGCAGCTTATGCTAACTTAATGGAATACCATCTGAGGTTCGTAAATGTACAAATAGGCTACAGTTGTATAATTTCATCTGCTACCGGCCTTCATCTTATTCTACATCAATAATTTGTATCAATAACTATACTTTCAAGATAGGCAAATAGATTGGCTATGAATTTCTTAAATGCTGTTCTGTTCTTTATGTTGTTCTTATTGGGCATATATTTTATTTAGGAATAGGCCTATATTCTTTTGGTTATTTTAATCGTAGGACATTGGAATAATGTGAATAATACATAATTAGGATTAATTATTTTGGAGCCAATGTAGACCATTCTTTCATTTAGCTCCTGAATGCAACTTCACAATAGCCTACATCCTAGCTACAGTATACAATATTTCTGTTATGTGTTGTCATTCTAGTGAATACAAGTGGTAGGCCTATTCCTATATGAGTAAAAAGTTGAGACATTAAAGGGATACTCCACCGTTTCATCGTAATAATCGAGCAGTGCAAGTAGTTCAAGCCATAGATCAAGTAGTCCAAGCCACTGTTCCTTGATTATTACGCCAGAATGGAAGTATAGTTCCATGTCATATCGGTTCAGAAAACTGCCACATTTCATTTTCTATTGGTCTTAGTACACCTTGTAACTACAGAAGAGTTTTACATTTTTAAGCAAGATGCTAATGGGATGCTAGTGGCAACCAAAGAATTCAATTATATATACTAACCTGAAGCTGAAAACACATCAGACTGAGCAAATGGCTAGATAAACTGAAGAGAGGTAAAACTCAATTGCTTAACTCTAGGGAGGTGGAAAATGAGTAAATTGGCCAAAACAGCGCCATATTCCTTTAATGTCTGGCTACTTATTAATGTAGACTATTGAAAGGGTCACCTGAAACATTATCAGAAAAATTACCCCTGCTGAGAAATTTGTCAGGATACAACTAATACTTAAATGCCTAAAATCAATCTAGCCTACCGTACTTCACAAAAATAGATGTTCACTGGAAAAGAGTGATCATCCTAAATGAAAGTCCTTCTTGGACTTTACACCTTCTGTGCACAGAGTCCATTATGATGTGAATTACTGCTCACTGAAAAAATGTTTTTAAACTCGGAAGAATATATTATTCCTTTAGAAACAGAATCTGTAACTGTCTCAGCTCTCAGGGATTTACCAATATCACTGACTCACTTAACAGCATGCAATTGCTTTTCACTGTCTATGCCATTTGTGCAACAGACAAGTTAGGATGTTGAGACACTGGGGGCTTTGGCCGGGGCACACACAATCTACGATCTAGTTTTGCTATTTTAGGCTTTAGTTCGTCATAGGTTTGTTGTGTGTATGTTTGTTGAGTGAAAAAAACTTTTTAGACCCTGAAATGATCCGGGGCTATTGCGAAAAGATCTGGGGCTATAGCCCGAATGCCCACGCCTAACAACGTCATTGTTGTTCAGTCATTTTACACTCTAAATTCATTGTGCATTTAACTGAATAAAAATTATTCTTATACACCGTAAAAAAGTATGCTATACAACAGTATGGTACTCACCTGAGTAGCCCAGGAGACCATAGAAAGGTTGGCATTCTGTAAACCCCGATGTGGAAACCTCACAATTTCGCCAAAGTCCCTTATAGGTGTATACAGAGGTCACAACATTTCCTTGACGATCCTGAGCGCTCCAGTTATTCATGGCAGTGGCAGCAATAAGACCTAAAACACCAATAATGCCCAAGAGAAAGGCAGTAGTCTGTAGTATGGTGGAGGCCATTTTGGGTCTTTTTTTCTATTCTATAAAAAGTATTTCTCAGCAGTGGAGCTGACTAAAAATGCTTAAAAGCTGACCTAAAGGCAAAATAAACCTGTGTTAGGTAGGGCTGCTGAGTGAACTGATATGGCGCATGCTCAGAAGCAGCGTTAGGTGTACCTGGCACCTCATTTCACTGTTCAGTGATGTACAGGGGGACCAAATATGGTCACAGCTTCATACACAAGGGAGTATGAACAAAACAAATACACCCAGATAAGGGCATAACCAAGTAGGTACTACTATGCAAATATCTCACACAGTTTCAGTTGGTGAATGGTTGTTGAAAAAAAAATAGTGAAACTTAATTTAGTTCTGTTTATTTTAAGTTGTTCAAGACAATTACATGACAGTCACATATAGCATTACAAAAATTGATTTGGTTGACTCCACGTCAGTTTGTGAATGTTCCTTAAGATGAAAAATGAACTGCCTTAATATATATATCGGAAGTTCACTTTTACTCTGTATTCCACCATGAAGAGATGTTGCTGGGTCCGGGTAATGTTAACATAGTGACAACAGAATGATGACTCAAAGAACATGTGTTGAACTCAGTTTCCCTCTGGTCACGCCAATTCCATATCACAAATGCACACCCAGTCACAGTTCTTATCATTTTCCAAACAAAAGCTTCATGCTGATTAAAGGGAGCTTAATTCTTCTTGCATGAGTCACACTTGATCTCAAGCCACTCAATTTCATAGAGAAATCATAGAAATATATAATCTACAGGTACTGTAAGTATGTATAACTAACATCATGTTGTAAATGGGCTTATAGCCTACCATGCTTGACCTAAAAAAAAATAGATTTTTCAAACTCTGTGGTCATGAATAAGGGCCACCTGCACAAATACAGTATGACTTTAACTAAAGAGTCAGAAGAAAACCTTTCCTTTACCCACCCGAAACCCTCTGACATTTGCAAAGAAATACATACAGACTTTCACCTAAAAAGACAAGTCCTTTAAACTGATGAAGGGAGCAAAATCTTATGTGCAGTGTTATCATCTGGGTTGTGTAAGTTTAGACAATGCTTATTTGGTTTACAAATCTATGGATTCAACACACACACACACATGCACGCACACACACCCACACACACATTATTTTTATTTTGAATTAAATTGTAAAGACGTCACTTTCATCGAAGCCACTCTGACTCACCCACCCATATACGATAAGAATATGAAAGATATGAATGACAAAAACATTTGTTATGGCAGCAGATTCAGTATCTCTCTCCCTTTAGTGAAGCAGTCTGGAAAGTAATGAAAACTTGTTCAACAAAAAAATCTTTATCTAGAAAAATGTAAATGCAGTTTCCATAAGTTCAGTTTTATTGGCAGTAAAATAAAATGTTACTTCATATCACAATTTCCTTCAACATATTTCTAAAGAACACAGCAAGCATGGTCCTGATCCTTACATCTTCCATCTAACTGTGCTTAATGTGCCTTGATGCGTGGGTGTCAAAGCTGGAGTCAAATTAAGAGTCAAAATTTTCAAATCACTATTGACTTAAACTGACATAATTAAACTGACACTTACTTAAGGTCTCATTATGGTACTCCAACTTGAATACAAGCAGTCGGACACACTGAGCTGTTTTTCTTTCATAGTTCTCCATTGTGTGTCCATGTACTATGTAGCATAAATTTCAACACACACCACCAGACACTGGTTAGAGTGGCACTAGTCTACCTACACACTGGTACAATGTTAAAAAAAAAAAACGTTTGGCTTTGTTTTGCAATCATTTTGGGAGCATTGCTGATAAAGAGACACAGCACCACTCAATAACCAAGTTATTTTTGAGCAGCCAAGTTATTTAGGAGGTTTCTGCAAGCCACTGCTTCTGTTAGCATGTTAACTTCTCTCATACTTGCCAACAAAGTACTGCCTGCTGACGAAGTGCTGATTTGAAAACTTAAATATTAAAATACAGGCACAGTACAATTGGAAAATCCTTCCACTTTATCCAAAACAATGTCTGGGATTATTACAAAGCTTATACTGTGAACTAGAATGTTGTTAACTAGCCTATACCTACGGTGGGTCTGGTGAAGTCAAAACAGGTGAAAACAAAGTGAGTGGGCCAAGCTTGTACAATCCATAGGCTCTCCATTATTTCTTCAGATAGTTTAAATTTTGGTGAGGTCTAGTCTAGTTGGAGAGGGTTTGTAATATTGGAGAGGGCTCTGTGTGTTGGGGTATTGATGAATGCAGATGACCATAAATTAGGCTTTACTCTCATTTTATCACATTTTGCCCTGTCACTATTTTACAGGAGAAGTATGTAATAGACTGTCATGTCTGTCTGTCAGCATCACCCGGTCTCTCTCTGATCACTTGCCCCTCCCACTCACTCACGCTACTCTGATTCAATCATTGCTCTCACCTGTTCCTTGTTAACCATTGTCTGTTGTGTATTTAAACCCCTGTCTTTCAGTGTTTCCCCGTCAGACCGCCCGCGAACCTACTGCTACTCACGCAAGGCAAGCATTCTAGACCCTGACTTCTGTTCCTGTTCCCGAAAATCCTGTGTCTCTGTCGCCTGTCTGTTCCCGTGTCCCTGTCCTGTTCTCCTGCCTGCCCCCGCCCTCTGTTTCTTGTAACCTGCCGGATTGCTTCCCCGTTGACGACCTTGGACCGATTGACCTCCGCTCTGCTCTCCTGCCCCTAGTACTGACCTCCGCCTGTCCCTGGTAAACGTTCTTCTGCTCCGGCTTTGACCTCCGCCTGTCCTCAACTCACGCTCTGATCTCCTGCCCCGGCTCCCGACCCGCTGCCTGCCCACGACCTACGCTCTGCTCTCCAGCCCCGGCTCCTGACCCGCTGCCTGCCCACGACCTATGCTCTGCTTTCCAGCCCCGGCTCCCGACCCGCTGCCTGCCCACGACCTACGCTCCGCTCCCCTGCCCTGGTTAACTGACTCGCCACTCGAAGAGCATCCACACACTCCCTTTCCCCGTTTCCCTAAATAAACTGTGCTTAACATGTCGCTTTTGGGTCCGACTCGCTCTGTTTCCTGACATATTCACCTGATGTGAATGAATGGATTTGATCAGAGGAAATTCTGTTGAAGTTTAAGTCAATGGAAATGCACAATTAACTGTTCATGCCAATATTTAGGCCCATGAAATGAAAATGGGCCACAAACAAGAAGATGAGAAGGTTAAGTAAGCTAACTCTGTTTACTGTTGTTCAACAACATTTTAATAAACTTTGCACCTAATTCTCAATGCTTGAGTTCATGTGTAGGGACTCTAATAATATTATGAACAAAGTGTAATGTTATGTCATCTAGTGGCAGAGTAGTTGAAAGTTGAGAGAGAGTAACTACTAGTAGTTTACAGTAATAACTGTGTAGTAGTCATATGGAAAACATATAATGCTTTTATATTTAGGTATTTGGCTTTTGATCATATAGCCACAAGCGGTGATGACTGATGACGAGTATGTACGGTTTTGCAGCCCTTGACATTTCACCACCCAACTATAAACACACGTGCGTATTGTGTGTATTCATCAAATGTAGATGTGTTGTGTATGTTTTAAATGGCATGACTGCCAGGCAGATGCAGTAATCCAAAAAATGAGAACTCAGAAATATACCTTGTTTCCTAGATTGCCTAAATTAGTTTCAATTGGCATGTTTCCACTATGGGGTAAAACTTTGCCTTGGACTTATTTTATTTTCAGAACAGGCAGGACTGAACTGGGATTTGACTGAGAACTTCAAACTGAAATTGGAACATACATAGTTGGTGGTGCAGTTTTGGGCATGTAGATATTGTCATATTATAATACTTGTTTCAGAAAAGCTTCAGACTAATCAGTAGTGCTGTCCGGTCTCACTCTCAAGTCTGGTCTCGAGACCATTTTCTGATTTCTCAGTCTTGTCTCGGACTCAGAAGTAAAAATACTCTGTGTGTGTGTGTGTGGTGTAGTGTGGAAATACATTTGTATATGTGGAAATCTCTGCATGTCTGTTCTCATGTCTTAGTCTCTTCTCATGTCTCTTTTTCTATCTCTCAATCTGTCATTTTAGTCATCTGAAGCATTAGAGGTGTGTGTGTGTGTGTTTGTGTGGGTGTGTGTAGAGGTGTGTGCGCATGTGCTACTTCCCCATATCTAACTCACAGACACGTGTGCGTGTCTCCCTGTGTTTGTGTGTGTGTAAGAGAGTTTTGTGTGTGAATGCTTGTGTGATTGTTTTGTGTGTGAGCTTTCCTGTGTCTGTGGTGTATGATAATTGCAGATTAAAGCTACTGTGTGTGTGCATGTGTGTGTGTGCCAGAGACAGTGTCAGAGATAGAGAACTCTTATTGGGTCACTCTTATTGAGTGTGTGTGTGTGTGTATGTGTATTTATGCATGTGCGTGTGTGTGTGTATATGACATAGTGTGTGTGCATGTGTGTAAGTGTATGTGTGTGTGTGTGTGTGTGTGTGTATGTGTGCTTATGCATGTGTGTGTATGACATAGTGTGTGTGCATGTGTGTGAATGTAAGTGTAAGTGTGTGTTTGTGTGTCAGAGAAAGAGATAGCGAATATGTAGGTAGTCATTGTTGTGTGTGTGTGTCTGTGTGTGTGTATACGCATAAAAATGTGTATACCGGTGAGGATGTGTGGAAGTCAGGATAATGGTGAGTTCACAGGCACATAACATTAATTATTTTGGTGAATGTCTACCTTTTTGTCGCAACATTAGGTGTTTGGTTGGTGGTCCATGGGATAGCGAGAAACATACTTTCAAGTCCTTTCTATGTAGAGTATATGTGGAGAAACTGACAATAAAGCTGACTAGCTAAAGTTTTTTTTCTTTGTTGACAAATAGAAAATTCAGTGACATTTTGACATTTCAGTGACACCTGTTGCTCCAGGCCTCATGCCACAGCTGTGTTGACAGAACAACACCCCTGTGGTGCGATACTCCTTTGGTATACTGAATATTCGTTTTCTGTAAAGGTCAGATTTGCACATAAATTTTGCAAATATGTTCAAAATTACAGGAAGAGGTTACAAAGAATAATTGGCACTTTGGGATGAAATCCAGTTTTGCCACTTTTAAGTATACAGTGATAATTTTGATGATAAAACGGCCACAGACTGACAACCTGCCTACAATACATGTCTAGGGGTCAAATACTGATGGTATAGGTTGTCAGCTTGTACCCTGAGGTGTCTGTGTAACGGACATTGCAATATCAGTTTTGGCCCCCTGACTAAAAGAATCAGTTCTTGTGTCTGGTTGTTTTTGTGTGCAAGGATCTGTTGCACCTTCCTGAGGGGAGGAGGTTAGACGGGGTGTGTGCAGGATGTGTGGAGTCTTGAATGATGTTCTCTGCCCACTTCCTGGTCCTAGCAGAGTACAAAGTTCTGGAGGGAGGGCAAGGGGGCACCAATGATTTTTTTAGCTGTCTGAAATGTGCTTTTTAATCTGCATTTGTCCTGTTCTGTGGCTACCCCACAGATGGATATGCACAGGATGGATTTAATTGGGGCGATGGTGGCGCAGGTGGTAGAAGTAATGTTTGGCAACCGGAGAGTTGCATTTTTGAGCCCTGCTCTGCCTGTCTATGGGTGAATGTGAAACATACATTGTAAAGCACTTTGAGTGCTCGTAGGAGTAGAAAAGCACTATATAAATGCAGTCCATTTACCAATGGCAGTAGTGTAGAGGATGTCCTTAAAGCAGACTAACATTATTTATGTAACTGTCTATCTTCTAAGATGTGCTTTGTGTCTTTTTATTTTAAGATAGACATACAAAATGCCCTGTGGTGTGACTGTAACATTGATTAAATAGGTAATATAAACATTTATTTCGTAAATCTGTATAATGTGGGGTGGGCTAGTGCATCGATGCTGAGAGGCGGCTTTCTGTCCTGTAGTGAGAAGTACATAGGACAGTCTGTATTTTCGTGTGAGGCAAAGAAACCTCTGGTTGCTCTGCCATATCTCTTACAATTCAGTTCTACTATCTGAAGGTGGAGGCACCATTCTCCGTAAAGTGGATTTCCTGTTGAAAGTAGATCTGCCCCTGTGTTCTTTATACCTGGGAGATGTGTTGCGCTTAATGACAGAAAGTGCTGATTGTTCCACAGCAGCAGTTCGTGTGCTAGGCAATGCAGAACAGAGGAGTGCGTTCCTCTTGGCTCTTGGCCGAATCTCATTGAACTAACACTGAAGGTGGAATTGATTGAGAGCTATCCAAATAGTAAGGAGCTCCAAGTAATTTATTTGCAATGAGCGATCTGGTCCGACCATACACCCTTCACCGTCCTGAGTCCTGGAGGGTATCATGGGTGTCAGTCTTGTTGTCATAGTCACCATCGTGGTCCAACCAAGCCTGCTCCTCAGCACCCTGAGTGGTGGCTACATTAAACTGAAGAGCTTTTTGGGAAGAGACATGCAGTGACTGCAGTTCTTCAGGATGGAGAACGCTTCTTGAGTGTGCTTGTAACCCATACAAACAACGCTTACTACTCAGATTCTTGTTGTTATTGATAAATAAGTTGCATAAGGCATCTGCCCTCTGTTCAGTCACCTCTGTTCATGATCCTGTGATCCTGGGTATGCCCACTGGAGAGTAAAAATTTACTATGTGTGACCAGACCAATGCTCACTGGTGAGTGTGAAATAAACTATTTTTGTTTTACCAGTGTATTGTTATATTTATGCATTTTTAGGTTCATTTACACATTTACAATTTGTTGGTAAAGAATTTGAAAAACTGTGAAAATGAGATGTTTCATCTTCAACCTCAACTCAAAAGTAGCAAACATAACAAACATTGATGAATCTTGGAAAACACTGGATGTAGTATCAAAATAAAAAAAACAAACACACAAAAAGTGGCTATACTGAATAAATAAAAATAGGAGGAATTGTGTACAAACCTTCATGATGACCATTATGTCCAAAGTATGTTTAATATGTGGTTTTTAGTTAAATAAAAAGTGTTTCATTTTGTCCCGCGGTGTGACACCATGTTCTGTGGTGTGACATGACATAAAAAGCTGTTATGAATGTCTAATTATTTTCATCTTCATGTACGTGTTAAAGAACAGCTAAATTTAACTGCATAAATAAAATTGGAATATTTTAACTGAATTTAATATTTCTTAAGTATAGTTCCGTTAGCCTAAATGATGAACGTAAGACATAGATATGTAGTTTCTTTTTTATGATGTTTTACTTCTGATACATCTGACATCTACTTCAAAATATGTTTATAACAGTTTATGGCCAGAACTGTGAAAAAAGCTTGCAAACAATGCGGTCTTTTTTCACAACGCTGGGGGAAAGTAGCCAATCTCATACAGAAATGGCTAACTTCTGTTTTTAAAGCTAACTCGGTGTATCACGTCTTCCGGTCAGGCATATGTTATATGGTGTCTGAGTAACAGGATTTAGAAATTGTGTGACATGTAAAGATTTTGTGGGCAAGCAGTTGAAACAATAGATAGAAATTGTAACTGCTGGCATGAGCGTTACATGGAGCCGCTGGGGTTGCAATTAAACCTTCCGGTCGACAAACTCGTAAGAGCGCCCTCTACCGCAACAAATCCCGGAAGTACTGGAATTCTAAGAATGTGAGTTGTCGTTCGCTGCCTTTCTGAAAAGTTCACATCACGTTTTCACGCCTACGATATCTAGACGGTAAGTGTTTGAAGCACTTAAATTGCACGCTGAATCCAGTTAATGAAAACGTTAATGTCGGAATAGGAATTCTCGCATGCAAGTTTGCAGGGAGGGACATTTTAAAACAATAGCTGAGATATCTACATATATGGTAAATTAGCTTACCTAGCTGCTATGTTCATGTAACAAGAGTGCACGCTGGTGTTTCACCTAAGTAGCAAGCGTTTCACAGTATGTCCATACCATTATTACGGGTTTTACCGTTGTGAAGCTTTAAATAAGTATATTGTATTGAGCGAGTATCATTAATAAACCAAGGCATTGTCATTAATCGTCTAACGTATGCTAACACTTGTACTGGCAAGCTAACAACCTCACTGTCGAGTACTAATGTGAACAAGTTGTAACGCCAAATGACTATAAAGTTGACATTGTTAAACAGTCTTGTTTACCAAGAAGTGCAAAATAATTGTAACTGTGAGTGGGCATTGTAAGATGACAAGCTAATACGTGCATACAACGTTAACAGTATTTCTAGCAGAGGAAGTGGGTTGGTTTTTGTCGGGTCTGCAGAGAGGAAATGGAAGACGACCTAAAAGCAAGTCTATAACGTCAGGGTAGTGTTTGAATGCGAGGCCTGAGTAAACGTCGTCATTTAGCTGTAATTATTTTATTATTTTATCGATATCCGATGTAATGCCACCTTCTACGATTGGTTGCCAGAGTGTGTGGAGATTATGATTGTATGGGCGTCACCTAATCAGGTTGAGCTGGGCGCTACGGAAGGCTCAGACGGGGTACAGGCGTTAACGCGTGCTAGTGGGTTTTAATGCGCCGGTCAACAACCAGTCACTGTAGAGTACCTTGAATGCTGTTCTATTGACTGCTGTCTGTCAATAGAACAGCATTCAAGGTACTATGACTGGACGGTGTAATTTCAACCATATACGGTATGCGGTACACATTGCAAGACATTCTTCATAAAACTTAAATACAATTTCGGTTAAGCGCAAAATCGATCACTTCGCGATAAAAGCATAAAAGTTGGTTTCAGGCACTATCAATGTGTTATGGCATAGAAAAAGGAGAGACCTGTTCCACACGAGTTATTACATAGCTGGAAACCAGAAACGAAAGTTAATACAGTGTGCCTTTTGAAACTTCTGTTTCATTGTTTCCACTGCACAATTCATGCATTGAAATTCATGGTTATGTTACTCAACTGACAATCGGGCGATCCGGGTTCGCTTGACCTAATTGCATAACATTATTATGATGGTTCTTCCACAGGGTGGTGCTGACAATGTCTCAGGTGGATAAACTTAAGGTAACATTCTTTGTGCGTTTTCAAATAATTGCGAATTGTAAAGTATATTTGACAAGGTAATATTCACATTTAATATAAAAATTTCATGGCCAGTTGAGTCATGTAGACAGTCAAATTTTATTTACTGTGTGAAAATGAGGTCTAGAACATACCCGTTAAAGAAATGTGTATCGTTTCTCTTTTGGGTTTCTTGCAGCAAGGCCAGTTTACCAACCCAGAGACTCCTGGGTATGTTGGATTTGCAAATCTTCCCAACCAAGTCCACCGAAAATCTGTGAAAAAAGGCTTTGAGTTTACCCTCATGGTTGTTGGTAGGTAAACTTTCATTTGCATTACATCTTATTGTAGACTGTTTTAAAGGCTTTATTTTTGTCATATGGTGTGACTGCATGGTAATCAGAACACCTCAGTTCTCTTCCTTAGTGGAAACGAGATTCATAATGGTATTATCAGAAAACATGAAATGAAGCTTTGAAAGGGCACAGTCATGGGTATAAACAGAGTATAGTAGGAGGCAGGTGTCAAAGTCTTTCACTTTACATACACTTAAGTTATCGTGATGTAGACGCAGTATCTGTGTCATCAGCATGTCAATAAATCCAACACTGAAGTTTTTATCCAAAATAGCAATATCCATTAACACCCACACAAAGATCGTTGACAACATTTTACCAAAATGACTGTGTATGCAGTCTTGCAGCCATGAGCATTAGGCCAGCAAAATGTAAAACTTTATCAATGCAACCTTTTTTTGCTGAGCCCACTATTAAGTTTACGGCAGTCACCCAAATCCTCCACCACAGTTGAGCCAACGCAGAACAAAGGAGCTTTTCACTTGATTGCTCTGTGCTGTCCATGGCATCGCAATACCAACTTCACAACAGAATGATACATCTAATGAAGTCCCACACAGGCTGAAATATGCAATTTAGAGTACAGAACCTGTTATACCTTTTCCTAGAAGGACTTTGTTGAAACTGTAACCAAGCTATGCTATATATAAACTAAGGTAAAAAGATCAGCATTTCAGGGAACAAACATTGACCAAGTTTGAATGAATAACCTATGCATAAACAGGTTGACGAAGAGGTTTTGTGACTAGAAACTAGTCTTGGATTTTGTTTTGTTAGGCTTTAGCTGCCATATATATTGGATGTTGTTAGGCTTTAGCTGCCATATATATTGGATGTTGTTTATTTAGGCTTTAGCTGCCCTATAGGCTGGTCTCTTGCAAATAGACTTCACAGTTGATTTAAATGGGCTAATTTGGTTGCATACACCCTCATTCAACAAGAACATTATCAGCTAGTATTAGTCTTAAACTATGTTAGAATTTTAGTTACCATTAATATTCAACATCATCATGAACATGTCTGTGTAAGCTGTCTGTTGTCATCATTTTCATTTGTTCCAACTGCTCAGAAGGTCTGGTTATATAGCAAGACAAAATCAACTTTGTAATAGCTTATAGGCACATTTCCATGAAACTGTAGTTCAAAATGTAGAGACGAATATTATGTAGGTTGTTCCCTTCTGTGCTCTGGGTTGACCTAAACTCAGCTGCATGGAGCACTACTACCACCTTCTGGCCAGAGCAGAGATAACTTTTAGGGTTGCATAAAAAATTAACTTTAATTAGAGAAGACAATGAAGAAATATAGTCACATAGAATATGGCCCCTGAGTATTAATCTCAGAGCTGTTCATATTTTCCAAAATTCATGTATAAACAATGGCTAATAATTGTGAAATTACGGTAGTGGATATCCACATAAAACTTCCCTAGCTGAATGTTAAAGGCACAGCGTGTAGTGCCAAGTTTGGTGGTATTTGGACATAAAATACAAAAGATGAAAGTTCAGTGTGAGACAATAGGCACTGCTCTCACTAAATGACAGCCATCTTGCCTGCGTAGCTGAAGGGGTTGCACCAGTGACCGCTTTTCAAACTTGATTAATGCCGGCCAACTCTGAGACAATGGTGGGAGTTGCAGTAACTACAATTAAATATAAGCAACAACGGTAATAAAGTAATGTTACTCATGTTATATACACCAGGCTATTCACATGTCAATGTCTGACTGAAGTCATCAATCTGATCATCGATTTCAACGGTGGTTACTTTTGTTAAAAAGAAGTGATCCCTTTGGGACAACACTGGACATCAAAAATGCACACTATGGCAGTAAATGCTCAGTGTGCACTGTTCACTACATTCTAGTGCAGTCGCATCAAGTGTGCGATTTGAGACATGGCCCATGTCTTACTTTGACGATGTAGCCTGTGTTTGAATTTTGCACATTTTGCAAAAACACGCTGACACACATGGCTAAGCACTCTGTTCAAATCTAATTAAAACAACTGCTGTTCCCTGAGGTGTCTGGATGTGAATTACAACAGATCACGTTATGTTAAAAAGTAACGTCTGGGCTCAACACAAACATGGCCTCTTCTGCCTATGAGGTATTTAGTAATGCATCAAATCAATTCACAACAAGGACACACACAGTTAGACTTTGCAGTGCATCATAAAATGACGTTCTGCAACCCAAGCACACAATTTCAGCTCTCACTAACTTCATACAGACCGTCTTTGTAGCCAACCTTCAAGTGGCTCTTCTGCATGGACCTGAATCTTTAGCTTATCATCAGATTTGATAAGGAACTACCTGCACAAGTGTAACTGGGCTACAGCTTCCTGGAAAAGTTTGTACGGCCACTTCCATAGTTGCTTGACATAGCATAGCACTTCGATTGTAGCATTATCAGGGTCCCTACATATGAACTGTAGCATTGAGAACGAGCTGAGAGAGTGCGAGGGCACTGCAAGTGTAGTGCACACATACACACACGTTCATCCACTGCTACGTCCTTGTTAAATTACGCCCATCCGGGTGAAATTACATGTTTTTAGTGTTTCTAATGTACCAATCCTAGGCTGATTCCATTTAAACCGCCGCAGCTTTATTTTAATTAAGCAGGAGAGGTTAACGTTAATGTTACAGTAGAGACAGCTCATCATCCAATTGTAATTGACGATGGCAGATAAGTTAGATAGTAGGGCACAGTCTTGCAGTCTTTTTAGGCAAATTACTGTCTTTACGGTTAGATTCATTAAGTTCAGAGATATCGTATTTAATTTCATTGTAAGTAAAGTGTGCATTTAACTCTGCTAGCTTCAATCTGCAACTGCCGCCATTCGTGTACTATTCATTCTTCAATAATAAGATCATTTCATAGGTTATATTTCGTTAACTTGTCACTTCTTCGGACACTAAACCAGCCTCTTCAAGATGCAAGTTTGTGACAGTTGCAGGCCTACGAGAACGCACTCTATGAACACATATTGAGCGAGTGAATAATAATGATTAATAATAAATGAATAATAATAATTGCCAGCCATCAAAGCTCTCCGCAAGGGATTGAAAAACTCAAAAACTCTCCATATGAGTTATCCACAATGTTTTTGAAAGGAAACTTGGTGATTACATAAATGCATTAGCAAATGACAAACACCAGTACATTCCAACTATTTTTTATCTAGCATTTACCCCAAATAGTAGGCTGATAGCCTACGAAGAAACTAAAAATATTTGATAACTGTCTTAAGTTAAAGGGTTTTGTACTTTGCAACTTTAGAAACGTATCTATAATCGTTTCCTACTATTTGCACAAAACCAATTTTATTTGAGATTAGTTATGGCTCTGCATGCCAGTTTATGCAACCATGTCTCCTTTGCAGGATTATAGCCTGACCTAATTAACAGTTAGCCAGCTCATTCTCGAGTAGTCTAGGTTATTCAAAAAGCCTGCTTTCAACAGTTGTGCTCACACACTTTGAATCAAGTTATGGATTGCAGGTTGTGATTACAGTTGGTTGAAATTGTGTGAAGTGTTTGTCTATGAGAGTCAGTTTCACAGTGTTGACAGATTTAGTGCTTCAACTGGTCAGATTTACCCTGCATGTCCTCCTCGGTCTTCCATGTCTTCTAACTGACTCACTTCTCGATCTTCTTTAATCTTTAGAGGCCATGGGCATTAGGCAAATTCAAGATTGGGCAGCCCTGCGCAGGAATTACTAAACAGGCCTGTTCAACTTGGCTGGCTAGCTAAATGAGTAGAACTTTATTTCATTGAGCAAAAGTCAGTTTAGTTATCTCTATGTGTCTAATTCCAGATAACTCTCTGAGATCCTGAGCGGTTGTCCTCTGTGTCCAATTTAACGATGCAGTTGTCAAAGAGGGTAATAAAGGTTCAGTAACTCCTTCGGAATGTTGAGGGAAAGTTCTTTTCAGCTCTCTTTTCAGCATTCTTTTCTAAATGGAAAAGCAATGGAAAACAAATTTCCAGGCAAAAAGCAAAGCAAAGCAAAATTGAATATAAAGTAATAGTTTACCATGGTTATTATTCCCCAAAAAGATTAAATTAGCCCATTTAATATTTTTAAAATATCTTTAAATTAGACACATAAATTAATAGATTAAAATAATAAAAAAACATAACACCTGTTTTTAATACTCTTTGTTACAGTTTACAACTATATAACAATGAAGTCTAAGGTCTCGTGGAAATAAAGTGAAATTATGTCAGTGTTGTCACACTCCTCATCAGTCTCATTACAGTTTGTTAATGTATCAAGTTATTATAACGGCATACGTTTTGATATCCTTAGGGGAGTCTGGCCTGGGGAAATCAACCTTGATCAACAGCCTCTTCCTTACCGATCTGTATCCTGAGAGGATCATTCCCGGAGCAGCAGGTGTGGATTTTGTTACCCCTCCAGGCTATTTTATTGGAAGAGTTCAACGGGAAAGGGGGATGGGGTGTATTTAGTTATTTTAGTATTAATTTTCCCCAAAACTGTAGAAAATGTTGATTCATAGCTCCCTTATACTTTTGAGGTCTTCCAAAATTTAGTTTATGGTATTGTGAAAAAAGATAAAGAAGGGTACAACTTAAGTAGTAATTTGTATAACATTTTCATAAATTCAGAAGTCCACATGCACCCATACCAGGATGGTCTAGTTATGTGACTGTAGCACTCTGAATGTTTACTGTTGCCAAGTCAGAGTGTTTCCAAGGCCCCCTCAGATCCTGTACCAGCCTCACAAACCTAGTCTGTCAGTCATTATGAATGTGCTATGTGTTTAAAAAGCCTGTGTTCATTTTTTATTCTTTTGCATGCTCTTATGTTTGTAGAAAAGATTGAGCGTACTGTGCAGATTGAAGCCTCAACAGTTGAGATAGAGGAGCGTGGTGTGAAGCTCCGTCTTACTGTGGTTGACACACCTGGCTATGGAGATGCCATAAACAGCCAAGACTGGTGCAGTACATTTTGTTTTGTTTTCTTTAAAGGAACGCATTTGTTATGGTCGAGACCCCCGTTTTGACTCGAACATTAAATCATAGAGGCCTAAGGGCTTAAATTATTAAAATTGTTTTGAATTTGACCCTCCACAAATTAAATAGTGAAAATACTGTTGGTCTCGAAATGGTAGACCTAAAACAAAGGTGATGAGTACTGAAAACAAATCCTGCAGAAGTCAAAAGCTGAACTCTACTTCTCTACTTCTCATCAAGCTGTTATTTATGTATTAGTTCACACCATCAGTATACAGAAGTTTGGTCAATGTGGCAATTAAATCAAGTGTTCATTTTGGCAAATATTTTGGATTTAGCTTTAAGGCCCGACATTATTGTTTATTAGTTTGTCATATTTTTTTACTTTTCTTTCATAGTTTTAGCCTAGCCTAGTTTGGAAAATAATTTTTTCTTGCTCCAAATAGTCATTCAACTATTTCTTGCAAGTCGTTTCAAACTTGTTTAATTGGATGCTGACATGAAAGAATGGGAGGGGATCACCTTTTTGACTCTCAAAGCCAATGATTGCTGAGCATGCACCAGTGCTTCGTCGTTTGTCGGACCTTTCCCCTCTTTCCTCTGTCCTCCTGAGACATCCTTGATGACATTGAGCCTTGAACGATTTTCAGGACACAAGGTCAGAGGACTGAGGTCCGAGGAAGCATATTGAGATAAGTCTCATCTACGTGTACCTTTTAAAAATTATAAGTTCATGTTTATCTTGGTTTGTGCACAAATGTTTATTTTGCGTGCACAAACGATTATTAATATATTACTATTTATGAAGACATTATTATCATCGGCCTAGCTTCAGTGTAGTAAGTCTCTTAGAGACTTAAATGCGCGTTCATGCTTAATTTGCAAGGATTTAGGGGTGTTCTGATGTCAAGATCTGTATGGCGTTGCACCCTTTGAGCCCTTTTCTTAAGTCGGCTTTGCATGCACACTTTACTAAAAGGAATTATCCAGTTTGTAGCGTTGTAACTTGTAATGTGAGGGAGGCATGAAAGCATCTAAAAAACACTCATAAAAGATTGGCATAAACAGAAACAGTGTTTGCAACTAGGGATGAGATGATTCATCGCTTTGTGATTAATCACAATTCAAAAAAAACATTGCAATTAGTTGATAGTGAAAGCTCCCTGTAATCGTTATTATGATGATCATAAAAAAATTAAATATTACGGACTGTAACCATAACTTCAGCCTAAGTGGCGCAACTCGCACAGAACACCAGCAGCACACACGTGCAGCCACCAGAAGCCACTACATAACTACAGTTGTTTACCTGCAGGACTGCTAACATGATAAATGAGTCAGGACTATAAAATGATAAAATCACCTGAGACACAACCGTCTGGTTTTATATGCTCAAATGAAGGTAATGTACAATAACAGATATGTTAGTGACAAGTTACTTAATGGAATTTTGAGTTGTTAGTGAATATTAATGTGAACATTGCTCTCAATGATGTAACTTAGCTTAGCAGTTAGAGCAAATTGGGCAAATGTTTGGCAGTGTGATGTATGCTAACTTCTCTGGGAGATAACAGTAGACTGGACTTCAAGTGTGTTAATAAAGCGTCAAGTCAGATCATCAAAATAAATTTAGAAGACTAGTGTTGAAGACGCTATGAACGTCTCATTTCTCTCCATAAGTCCACTAGAGCCTCAAACTAACGCACAAATATTATTTATGACTATTAAGTTAAGATGAGATTAGGAAAAATTAACTGAGAAATAGGTATGACTCACTATTGATGATTGCACTTCAGTTTCCCTTGATCAATAAAGGTACGAGTTGGCAATATTAATAACGATGTGTTATACTAGGCCTGCACAAATAATGACAAAATGTAACTCATTTAAGGGACAGAGTTTGTTCATGTTGATTGTCCCTGTGAAGAATTGCAAAAAGAAAATTGAAAATATTGAATATTTTGTGTTGAGCAGAAGCCCTGCATTGTGTTTTTTCCAACAACGAAATGTTATTTCTGTGCATTATTCCTGTGATTTATGCTGTTTTTTTTTTTTTAATTTTATCAATGCATAATAATTGCCATAATTATTTCTCAATCACACCAAACTCAAATCACTCAACAGCAATATATATATATATAGATAGATCGATAGATCAATAGAAAAAAAGCTGTTAAATCTGTGAGGGCTCAGGGCCTAGATTTTAGTGAGGAAATTGAAATTGGGCCAACATACTTTAGAACAGCTAAGGGGGGTTAGAGGTGCTCGGCTTTGTGTCGTCTAAACTAGTACCCCTTGTGGTTCATTGCTAATTTTTCTGCATTCCATTAAGTAGTAGGGACGCATGTATTTCATGAACAACTTGCAACACAGTGATTCACACAGTCCCTCTGCCCTGCACTTTTTTCAGACCCCATTTTTCCACAATTTTTACAGTCAATTAAGTCGTCTGAGCTCTGGTAAAAATTACTGTAAGAACTTTAAGAGTATGTGGTTTTAAGTGTATGTGGTACACCTGTACAACCCCAAAACAAACTCCATACCACATAGCTATGTCTGGCTGTTGGTTATTCTGCTCTCCACTGATGATGTTTGCTGAATGTAAACTAGCTAATAATCTCATCACTCATAGGAAAAAATATGTATCAAAGGCAATGTGGATGTATTGGGTAAATTTTTTTTGTACACTTAATTTTTTTGTATGAAGCGGTATTTTTTAGTTTCTTAAGTTGTCTTGTTTTTATGTAGTTTCAGTACCATTATTTCCTACATTGATGACCAGTTTGAGCGTTACCTGCATGATGAAAGTGGCCTAAACCGCAGACACATTGTTGACAACCGTGTCCACTGCTGTTTTTACTTCATCTCCCCTTTAGGACATGGGTATGTGAGATATATACACACACAATCTAATCCAGAGTTGAAAAAGTCCTGTCTTGCACACTGAAATGCCTTGATAAACATTTTTTGTTTCAACAGGCTGAAACCTCTTGATGTTCAGTTCATGAAGGCTATCCACAATAAAGTTAATGTAGTGCCTGTGATTGCTAAGGCCGACACCCTCACTCTGCGAGAAAGAGAGAGGCTAAAACGGAGGGTAAGGAATTGATCCATTTTCCTACTAGGATATTTTAGTATTCAGTATGACATTCCCACAACCAACGTACTTCAACATTGCTATGATCAGTGTATTTTTCTTAGAGGGGACGGAGACAAATGAGGAATGTCGAATCATCACTGAAACTTAACCTACACACCACTTTGGCTGGGAAATGACAATTTAAGAATGTATGTCAGCCACAAAGCCTGATAGATCAGACCTACATCAAGATGTATGGGCTGAGCATGTCCGATACACAATCCTAGTCCGAAAGGCGGAACCAACAAATGTATATCAAAATTCATTTGCACCTAATTGAACCTTTCTAAGCCCCATCCCCTTTTAGATACTGTTGTCATGTCTGTCACGCTGTCAACCTGAGCATTTTGCCTGGAACTAAATGCAAAATACAACCACATACAATGGGTTTTCAGAGAAGATCTGTGGTGTTTCACAGTGATTATGAATTAATTATTGGACCAAAAGGCCACTTGCCCGTATAGTGTAGGAGTTTATGAGTAGTTTAAATGAAACTTACAAATAGATTCATTCACACCAAACTGAACTGATGTTACTACCAGGCTGCAGTACAGCGAAATCAAACGGCATGAATCGCTATCAAGTCATCTTAAAACTAAGACCAGTCAACTTAACATTATGGACCAAATATCCATGTCCTCGCACTTCCATGTAAGTAAACGGTGTATCGTTGTCCTAAAACAGTATGAGGAAATCAGTATTGGTGAAACTAGAATGTTAACCCTGTTGAGAATGCTCTCAAGCGCCTCTCCAACAAGATAGGGGAACTCAACTGGACTCGCTATCTCCATAGCATACAGTCAGCTTTCACCTACAAAGTCCCAAAGGTTGGCTGGTTTTCTTTCAATATTGCATATTCAATGTTGGCATAGTTTGTAGGCGTGCATTGGGTTGTTTTTCTGTTGTAGGATTCATTTAGCCCAATCACATGCTGTCCACAAGGTATCGTATGACTTTGCAAAATCTTGAAATGATATTCTTCCTTTTAAAGGTTTGTAAAAAATCTCCCCTTTTACCACCTCCAAAGTATCCCAAGATTGTAAAACTATGCTTGATTGACAATATTAAGAACAATTCCTGCATCTTATCATTGGTTCTTTATCTAACAAATGATATTTGCCCATCTGTATCTAATTCCTGCAAATGTGACTTTTTAAATGGAGGCAAAGTTTGAAAAACACATTCATCTTTTCAAATGAAATACTTAATTATATCCTAACAAGGACTTAATGTCGTGTTCCTTTGCAATGCTTTCCTTTTCCTATTCCTATTCCTTGTCCATTTCTTGTTTTTTTTTTTTTTTTGCTAGAATGTGGAATGTAGAATGTGTCTCTGTATGGATGCTGTCCAGTAATGTATGTACTTTAAGAGCAAAGCAAGCCAGCAAATACTATGCAACTATGTTGTCGATGTCACAGCCGATTTAAAACAGCATTGCCCAACTCCTTTTATATTTTCTTTTTAAACTAAAATTCGAAGGTCTGCTGTCATCATGTTAAGCCCGTCCAGAGACTTTCTATACCAATGATCCATCCAGAATAGCTAATGAGCTTCAATGGGTTGTTGTTAGACTGTACCCAGGATAGTTATTTTTAGGCTACTGGCCACAGGCTCACCAAAATCATGCTGTGAGACACATTACCAAATAGGTGAACTGCAGTAAGCTGCCATCTTTTCCCACATATGGTATTGTGACCATGCCTTGGGTCAAAGCACCTGTCAAATTCTGTCAGTAACAAAGAGGTCTGAAATGCAAACATTCTGCCGTACACACTTTTGTCAGGTGGTTGGGTCAAGTGCAGGTCTAAGTACAGGTGTGAAATTTTATCAGTGTCAAAGTAAAGGACACCAGTGTTACTGAAGGGGTTACCCCCTCATCAGAATAATGTAATTGCTCTAACACTGTCTAAAAACATTTCATAAGTCTTAAGCCTTAAAAACACTAAAATTATATAAAAGACATTTAAAGCAACTTTCCCAAGCTTTGATTACAGCATCATGTAACCTCGTCACTATCACTCCTGTTCCTGACAGATTCTTGATGAGATTGATGAACATGGGATCAAAATCTACCACCTGCCTGATGCAGAGTCTGATGAGGATGAAGACTTCAAGGAGCAGACAAGAATTCTGAAGGTACATCTGTCTGACAATTACTTTCAATGAAGTCACTGATACAAAATCACATAAAATACCTTGAAAAAATGTAGGTCAAGCCAATATAGTTCCCATTGTTTGACTTGCCTTATCTAGTCACAAAAGGCCATTAAGGTGCAGGATTGGGTCACTTTGTTTGCTATGTTTAAAGGTAAAAACAATGCATAAATGTGGTGGTCGCAGTTTTGGATCATATTTATTCTGCATGTTAACAGGTTAGACCATGCACACTGTCTGCATATCCCTTGCGCTTACATCGTGCAGCATTGTTAGGTCCACTAGCAAATACAAGAGAGTTCTACTTTATATGCATGGCACAAACTGTTGCAAGTGGTCTCCATAGACTTTAAATAAGGGCTCGTGGTAGCCGGTTCGTGCAGGAGACTGTTACTGATGTGCGTGAATTCAAAAGTGCAAACACACTACCCTAGCAGTTGCAGTACACTGCTCTCGCAGTGATCGTTGTCTGAATTGGGCCTTAGGGATTTTCCTTTCTAAAAATTTAATATATGCCCAGTCTCAGTGTCCGCCCTTACAGATTCACAGATTTCTTCATCAGGGTTTGGGGTGTCACACTTAGAAAATCTTAGGTGTGAGGTCTCGGTTGCACCCTCTCTGAGCCCTTTCCTACAGTCATTCAGACTTTGGTAAAGGGAACTACCCACAGTATGAAACATAGGAAAGCATGGAAATGTCAAAAAAGGTTGATTTGTCACATATGGCGTCCCAATCGTGCAAATAGCAAGGTGAGTGCTCACAGCCTCACAAGCTCATTCACTCAGCGGTGTGAGTCAGTTAAGTCTGTGAGGGCCCAGGGCTTAGGTCCTAGGGGGAATATATGGATTCAGCCATTGAATGTGTTGATAAGTGTGTAATTGTCTTAACCAACAAATACTGGCATATTCATAAGCTTAGAGTGAGTTCTTTGTAGAGTGGGAAGGTGACCTCCGAATACACCATGTTGCAGCTTCATACTCACCACTGCGCTGTTTTGTGTTTTCTTATTTGTAAGTTGCAGCATGGCCAGAAGACAAAAATAAATAAATAATAAACAGCAACAAATTGTTTGTTTTGTAGCATCCTTGAGTGGGTTGTTGTTGGTGGTTGCTAGTTCAGGCAGATGAACTTTGAGGAGGATTTTGTGAAATGAAAGATTAAAATGTTATATTACTGTGAAGGTTGCTGAGCAGATGCTGTTCAGTGGAATTGGGTTTGGCCACAAAAATCAGAGTCAGTGTGAAAAAAGGACAATGTCATTTATTTTAGGCTTGGGAATAACCCAGCAATAAGTGTCCATAAGCAAAAAATCACCAAAAATCAATCAACAAAATTACAAAACAAGGAAAAGAGAAATCCAAAAAAAATGAGATCAGAAGAACTTAGAATGCTGCAAAATTCTAAATCCATTAGCCTCTAATACAGAGGAAACACGACATTAATTCAGAGCCTCCGCACGCATGCACACATAACATTCAAGACTAAAGACATGAGACTAGACAAGCAAACATATACCAGGTGACCAGCACCATTTACAAACAATAGTGGCCACATAACAATCAATTGACACCTACACAACAAGACAAACTCTGAAACAAAAACACCAGCTCTTACAAATGCAAACAGGCAGATTTACTAAATCAATATCTAACCATGCAATCCTAATAGCACATGAAAAGACACAATACAGAGGTAGTTTGATCAAGACCGCTTCTGTCATCCCCATGGCCATAATCCAGTTGCACTAGCCCAATTAGGCCGGAACCAAATAAATAAGTACTTTCCGAGAGGCACCCTTTTACTGCCGGACAAATGCTGCCCGACCGAAGACCGCCACAAACATTCACCGCACAAACGGTAATCTTTTCTCCGCACAAACATTTCTTTTGCGCTCACGTTTCTACGCTTATATAGACACAATAAATGTCCACAATATAGTCACGTAGTCTTGCGTGTTTCTTCCAAACGTATACATTGTGTGTGTGAAAACAGTCAATGAACGCTTGATAATGTTATATGCGATTATGAATGTGAAAGTCCAAGTACGAGTGCGTGTGCGTGTATACATGAACGTGTGTATGTGCGAACTTGCGTGTAAAACAGTCCTTATGGAAGGCTTCTCAGTGCGGTCGATCCATGACCGTCACACACCCCCCCACCTCAGGTCTCACGCTGGCAGGCGGGAGAGAAAATCAGCAGTAGCATTGCTCCGCCCAGGGATATGGCTGATGGTGAAGCGATACGGCTGCATAGACAGATACCAACGGGTAATCCGGGCATTGGAATTCCGCATACGGTCCATCCATTGCAAAGGACGATGATCTGTCTCCAAGAGGAACTCCCGGCCCAGAAGGTAGTACCTGAAGGCGTCAAGGGCCCATTTTACCGCCAGGCACTCCTTTTCGACCGTTGAATATCGCGTCTCCCTTGGATACAGTTTGCGGCTGATGTACGCCACTGGATGCCTCTGGTCCGGTTCACCCTGGAGAAGCACCGCACCTATACCTGTGTCAGAGGCGTCAGTCTGCAACACAAATTTTTCTTGGAAATTAGGACAATACAATACAGGCTCATTACACAGTGCATTCTGTATGTCCTCAAAAGCCTTCCTGGCCTCCTCAGACCACTGCACCTGGACTGGAGAATTCTTACGTGTCAAATCTGTAAGAGCAACTGCCCTAACAGAAAAATTGGGCACAAATCTTCTGTACCATCCAGCCATGCCCAGGAATGACCGCACCTGAGTCTTAGTCCGAGGCAAGGGACAGTTCCGGACAGCTTCCAGCTTCTGCACCTGTGGCTTGATGATCCCCCCACCAATCACATAGCCCAGGTACTCAGCCTCCCTCTTGGCAATGGCACACTTGGCAGGGTTGATGGTGAGGCCTGCAGACTCAATCCTGCCCAAAACATCTTTCACATGCTTTACATGGTCTTCCCATGATGTGCTATACACAATGACATCATCAAGATATGCGGCTGCATAGCCATTGGCACCCGCTAACACCTGATCCATTAATCTCTGAAACGTTGCGGGGGCCCCATGTAGCCCAAACGGCATTTTGGAGAAATGAAAGAGACCCCAGGGTGTTCGAAATGCAGTCAGCTCCTTAGCAGCATCACTAAGGGGCACCTGCCAATAACCCTTAGCGAGGTCCAAGGTGGTCACCCAATTGGCAGGTCCTAGGGAGTCAATGAGGTCATCAATACGGGGGGTTGGATACGAGTCAAATTTAGAAACAGAATTTAGGTACCTGAAGTCAACACAGAACCGCAGGGTTCCATCTTTCTTGGGCACCAACACCACTGGACTGCACCATTCACTATTGGATCTTTCAATGATGCCCATGGCCAGCATCTGGTCAACTTCCTTTCTCAATCCAGCCAGGAGCCGTTCAGGGATGCGATAGCTCATGCGTCGAGGCGCTGCATTGTCACACAAGGTAATATGGTGGGTTACCAATGTAGTGTGTCCTGGCTGCTCCTTGAACAGGGCTAGCCCACAGAGACGGTCGATGTCCCCTTGCTGAGCACGGGAGAGATGGCTGAGGTCAAGGGCACCCTTAGTTGGTAAAGATAGGTACTGCTCCTCCACCTCCTCCTCCTCTGGCACCCGTCGGATCATAAGCACCTCCGCAGTGGAACCTGGTCTTTCCCGCCACTCTTTCAGGAGGTTGATGTGCAAGACCCGTCTCGAGTGCTTCTGCCCCGGCTTAGCGACCTCATACGTCGTGGACCCCAGCTTACGAACGACCTCAAAAGGGCCCTGCCATTTCGCCAACAATTTACTTGAATCACTCGGCAACATCACCAACACCTTGTCACCTTCTGCAAAACTCCGAGAACGGGCTCTCTGGTCATAATAGGACTTTTGCCGCAGCTGGGCCTGTTCGAGGTTCTGTTGCGCCAATTCGGCCATACTCATCAGCTTTTCTCTCATCTGCAAAACATACGAGAGGATGTTCTGTGGCTGTGGCAGGTCTTCATCTTGCATCCAGGTCTCTTTTAACAGTGCCAGGGGTCCCCGCACGTCACGGCCGTACAACAGCTCAAAAGGTGAAAATCCAGTTGAGGCCTGCGGGACCTCCCGGTAAGCGAATAGGAGATAAGGTAGCCAATTATCCCAGTCCGCCCCAGTTTCACTGATGAACTTCCGTAACATCTGCTTGAGAGTCTGATTAAACCGCTCTGTCAGACCATCGGTCTGCGGATGATAGGGTGTAGTCCGTATGCCCTTTATCCCTAACAAACAGTAAACCTGCTTAAGAAGCTTGGACATAAAGTTGGATCCCTGGTCAGTAATTATCGCCCTAGGGAACCCTACCCTTGAAAATAACTGTACAAGACAGGTGGCTACAGTTCTAGCCTTCACTGTTTTCAAAGCAAAAACCTCAGGGTACCTAGTAGCGTAATCTGTGATGACCAGCATAAACCTGTTCCCAGCTTTACTACGCTCAAGGGGGCCTACCACATCCATCCCCAACTGCTCAAAAGGTGTCCCCACTACCGGAAGAGGCTCTAGGGGGACCTTTGGGGGACATCTACTGGCAGTTTTCTGACATTCCGCACATGTTTGACAAAACTCCGCAATATCTTTGGCCATATTTGGCCAATAAAAGTAACGGCTGACTCGGGAGATTGTCTTCTGTCTGCCTAAATGACCTGCCCATGGAATAGAATGGCCTAGGCCAAGGACTACCCCTCTAACCTTCTGAGGAACCACCATCCTTGCCTCTGCCCCTCCCACTTTATACAGTACCCCATTCTTTATGGCAAACCCCTGTCTGGAAGTCTCCCTCCCCTCACCACTAAGTTGCCCTGCCTGAGCCTGCTGATACAGAGGGCCAATGTCTGAGTCCTGCTGCTGCATTAAGCTCATGTCTTGAGGAATCTCTAGGGGAACCTCCAACAACTCTGAACAAACCTCTTCTGGACTCTGAGCCACCCCAAACTGAAACTTCTCCCGTCTCCTCTGTCCTTTTGTCTTCCTGGTCTTCCCAGGCTGAACTTCAAGGTCTGTATTATGAAATGGCAGCACAGAAAGCGGTACTTCTTCCTCCCTTTTCCTGGCCATAGCTCTCGTCACCGTCATATTGCACTCACTACTCCTAGGCACTAAATCAAGCAAAAGGGGAAAGTCCTGTCCCACAATCATCTGATATGGCAAGCTATCCACCACCCCAACCTCCAGTAAGTAAGTCTGCCCCAGAACCTGCACATACACACTTGCAGTTGGATAACTTCTCTCCTCCCCATGGACACACTTCAATTGGGTCATCACAGAGTAGTTCCTTAGCTGTATCGGGACCAAGTCAGAAGACACTAAGGACTGCATACTACCAGTATCTACCAGTGCCCTAACCTTCTGCCCATTCAGGACTACAGTATGGCAATGGGGAGCTACAGGCTTCTTAGGGAGGCTAGACCTAGATACTGTACATATACAGGATTGGTTGGCGGGGTTATTAGGGCATTTTGGTTTTATATGACCTTCCTGTCCGCACTGATAACACACTGTTGGTTTAAAACCACTAGTCTTCAATACAGGGCTCGGTTTAAACGGACCACTCCTATCAGCCACAGACTTACCCTCTGCGCTGGTTTTCGGGGCCAGAGGCTGCCGGGGCCGTCTGTTGGAATCTCTACCCCCTCTCCACTGAGCATACGTCCACGACTGAGTTTTCCGTCGGGCTGCCACAAAAACATCTGCCAGAGCAGCTGCCTCAACAGCAGATGCAGGGTTCCGTTCTTTAATCCACACCTGCAGTTCTGGAGAGACCAAACGCAAAAACTGTTCTAAAATAATTATCTCCCCAATCTCCTCTCTGGTGTGGCATTGTGGCTGAACCCATCTCTGGTACAGATCGCGCAGACGGACATAGAGCTCTTTTGGGGTCTCCTCTTCACCCACCTCTGCTCCGCGAAACTGCAGCCGGTAAGTCTCCTGGTTGATCTCATATTTCTCCAAGATAGCCTGTTTCAACAGCGGATACCTAAGTGCGTCATCCTGGTCCATATTGACATAAGCAGCCCTAGCCTTGCCCGTCAAGAGGGGCGCTAGTCTAACTGCCCAGTCAGTTGTCGGCCACTGACACGCCACAGCAATTCTTTCAAACATCACTAAGTAGTGCTCAACATTGTCAGTCTCACTCAAACGTTGCAGTCTAGGTTCCTTCTCTACCTGAACTCTAGCTTGACTACTTGCTCGTGAAGGACCAGCCGGTGGCGATGGGTTATTACCCATAGCGGACATTCTCTCCGGTGTTCCAGATCCACCAGCCGCATTAACAGTAGCCCCAGGGTCTGGCGTAGTTCTGACATGCACTTCCCGCTGCAGAAGGCTGAACTGATGTTGTAACGTCTTCCACCGAGTCTCCTGACGTGCTGCTTCTTGCTCCAGCTGCGCATCTCGTGCCTGCTGCCATGCCATCTGGGTACGCAACAGGTCCCGCAGCTCCTGCAAAGAAGTATCTTCAGCAACCCCGGCCAACTCCGGTTCAGTACTATCCTCATCCTCCACTCCAACAGCCCCCGTCTGCTGGCTAGGTTTCTTCTTTGGCGCCATAGCATCCACGACAAAAGGCTAGCCGATGAGGCACAGGAAAAACAACAAAACTTCAAAAATGCAAAAAGGAGAGAGAAAAAAAAAAAAAAAACACTCACTACTGCCCTCTAATGGCCATCCCACTTCTGACACCAGTTGTGAAGGTTGCTGAGCAGATGCTGTTCAGTGGAATTGGGTTTGGCCACAAAAATCAGAGTCAGTGTGAAAAAAGGACAATGTCATTTATTTTAGGCTTGGGAATAACCCAGCAATAAGTGTCCATAAGCAAAAAATCACCAAAAATCAATCAACAAAATTACAAAACAAGGAAAAGAGAAATCCAAAAAAAATGAGATCAGAAGAACTTAGAATGCTGCAAAATTCTAAATCCATTAGCCTCTAATACAGAGGAAACACGACATTAATTCAGAGCCTCCGCACGCATGCACACATAACATTCAAGACTAAAGACATGAGACTAGACAAGCAAACATATACCAGGTGACCAGCACCATTTACAAACAATAGTGGCCACATAACAATCAATTGACACCTACACAACAAGACAAACTCTGAAACAAAAACACCAGCTCTTACAAATGCAAACAGGCAGATTTACTAAATCAATATCTAACCATGCAATCCTAATAGCACATGAAAAGACACAATACAGAGGTAGTTTGATCAAGACCGCTTCTGTCATCCCCATGGCCATAATCCAGTTGCACTAGCCCAATTAGGCCGGAACCAAATAAATAAGTACTTTCCGAGAGGCACCCTTTTACTGCCGGACAAATGCTGCCCGACCGAAGACCGCCACAAACATTCACCGCACAAACGGTAATCTTTTCTCCGCACAAACATTTCTTTTGCGCTCACGTTTCTACGCTTATATAGACACAATAAATGTCCACAATATAGTCACGTAGTCTTGCGTGTTTCTTCCAAACGTATACATTGTGTGTGTGAAAACAGTCAATGAACGCTTGATAATGTTATATGCGATTATGAATGTGAAAGTCCAAGTACGAGTGCGTGTGCGTGTATACATGAACGTGTGTATGTGCGAACTTGCGTGTAAAACAGTCCTTATGGAAGGCTTCTCAGTGCGGTCGATCCATGACCGTCACAATTACATTTATGAAAAGGCTGGGGAGTATAAATCTTTCTGGTCAAGGTAAAAATATTAATTACAGAAAACGTAATAGATTTTTTTGTTTTGTGTAGAGATATTAAACATTGAATTAACTGGTAACCTAAGGTCAGCCAGCATGCCATTAGTACCAGAACTAGTCCAAAATGGTTGGAATTTGTGCACATTTGCACAGGCAAAATTAGCACAGGTGCATCATATGTTGTGTCTCACGTTAGATTTTATTTATTTGATGTGTGATGACCCAGCCCCAGATATAGATTACCATAGATTCCTATCTCTGAAGTGGTTTGAGCTTTTTTATTTTTTTAGCTTTTTTTGCCTGCATAAACGTGCAAAAACATACACAAATTATTTTATACATATTTTCATCAAGGGGGGTGCCAACTTCACATAGGTGTGCATCATGACATATAATTTCTGTAACATGAAATGCTAATCTACTCTTGAACTGTTTAAAATATAATGTCATTTTGTCTCTAGGCCAGTATTCCATTTGCAGTGGTGGGATCAAACCAACAGATTGAGGCCAAAGGAAAGAAAGTGCGTGGGCGGTTGTATCCATGGGGTGTGGTAGAAGTGGAAAACCCAGAACATAATGATTTCCTCAAATTGCGCACCATGCTCATGTAAGAGGGCATTATTTTTTGATGTAGCACAGATGATATGAACTTGTATCCCCATCTTATGTACTATTGCAGTTTTTTATATATTCTCTGCTGATGAAGCTGCACATCTTCTTCCCATTAGCACTCACATGCAAGATCTACAGGAGGTGACTCAGGACTTGCACTACGAGAACTTCCGATCTGAACGTCTGAAACGTGGTGGCAGGTTGTCTTCCCATGGTTATGTTCTACCTCTCTCGCCGGTGTACGTACTGCCTGGCTCTATCTGCATGCCTTTCCGTGCCTTCCCCAAAAGTCTAAAAAAATACTCAAAACAAAGATAAACATTTCCCACAGAACCAAATATTCACTAAAGTATGAATTTTAAAATCTTTCAGAAAATTTCATCCTCTTTCAGGACTGCTGAGCTTTACATAGACTGCCCCGGACCCACCTCTCTAGATAGTAGATTGCTTGTCCCCACCGGTTTATATCAAAGGAGCTATGTGTGATACTTTAGGTTGAAACTAGGGATGCACCGATCCGATATTTAGATCGGATACCAATCCTGACATTGACAATATAGTTGGATCGGGTATTGGAACTATTAAGTCAGTCCATGGGCCAATCTGGTCTTTTTGACCAATGACCATGACCACAACAGCGACAGAAATAGCTCTGTATGCTAGGCTAGTTTTCTTTGTAAATTTGCTAATAGCACTTACTACATGTTAATACATGTTTTCATATATCTACACCTTACATCTGCACATGGCATAGCTGAAGCTTGTCAGTCCTTTGCAGTCTACGTCTAGTATTCATGCACGGTGGCCTAGCGTACAGAGTTATCGCTTTTGTTATTGCGGTCATGGTCAGAAGTAACTCTTACTATTGTAACCCTTATGTTACAATAGCTTGCTCGGTGGTAAGCCAATGCAAGTAGATTACAAACCAAAATAAATAGGCACTAACAGTAAGAATCAACTAAGTACTCTTATCTTTAGAGTTCTTGTCTTTGCGCAACATGCGCAAGTTGTGTCTGCTTCAGAAGTTGAGTTCCATTCTTCTCTAAACAATGTGTGAGTGTGCACCTGCCCCACTCCTCTTTGCTTCCACAGTTTCAATAACTTCTTAGACAAAGGTAGTACCCCTAGTTGTAGGCTTAAAGCAAGACTGTTATCCTCAGACAGTGGATTTGAAAATGCCATCAATGGTATTTCCCTATTTGTCAGTATTGAGCCAAATGCATACCCAGGTATAATTGTCAAATAAAAAATGCATTCAAAATTGACCCTTTCGTGATTTCATGTAGGCCTAAGCGTCTTTCTGAGGTTGTCATTTACATGCCTGAAAAGATGTCTGAGCCAGTTATGATGGGGAAAGGCACTGGTGAGATCTTGATAATTCTCTATGGCTTGTTCTTGCTACACTGGAATGCCCAGTCTTCCTTCGCTTTTTACTTGCATATATTTCTTGCTCCTGCTAAATGTTGCTGTGCTCATGAAACTTCAAAATGCATTGCTGTTGGTGTCTGTAACTTCTTCAAAAGAAAATTCTGGAGCATTTCAACCCATTATTCTAAGTCATTGAGCACTGTCAGTGGGAAAAAGTACAATAAAATCTGCTGCGACATAGACCGAATAGCAACAGGGCTAGGAAAATTCACTATTCAGTTTTCAGTCAGCTTGTTTTTTATTGTTCCTTTTCCTACCGACAGTATTAGCTGACTTCAAAACAAAGGTAAACTTGCACCAGAATTTTTCTTTAAGCTTCAACTTTCTGTACTAGGACTTGGTGGTGGTGATAAAATTGTCCATTTGTAATCTTACAGGAAGAAAAAAAAACCCTCAAATAGGAGGAATGAAACAGAAATAATGTGCATTTGCTCTAAAAGAAAAGAAAGAGTTTCAGGCCATCCTTTGAAATTTGTGTGTCATCAAAATGGATGAAAAATTGTATTGATAAGTCTGCATTTTTTATTGATTGTTCGCGTCTCCTTCCCTACAATGGCAGGCAGACAGGCTGGCCAGCGGACTTGTAGGCAGTGGCATGTCTTATATTTAGGTGACATGAAAGTAAAATGGTCATTCAGAAAATGGCTGCATTTAATTTCTTTCTAAACGGCACTATGTTTACACAAAAGGTTTTTCCCCTTTTATAATTTGACTTCTAAGATTAGATTTGCAGTATTCACAGATGTTGAGAGACGTGACCAGTACAGTGTTGAATTCACCTACCCTTGGCTAAAATGTAAGAAGTTCGTCTCACTGTTGTTTTGACTAACTTTCTCCTTGTCATCTGCTACTCACTGCAATGTTTAGGTAGAAACCGATCAACCTGCATGCATGACACTAGCAACGAGCTGACATCCTTGTTCCAAAATCATGATTGATCAGCACATGTGCCGCTGGCTCTGTTTTGAAACCACAAAACTCTTTTTACTTTTTGAGTTTGCTCAGAAGCACTTTTAAAGATAATATGGGAGGTTTGAGGGGAAAAAATATTGTGTACTGTCACCATATAAAGTTAGAATCGGCAAGCCGGCATAAAAGACCATGAAAAGAAATTTGGGTCAGTCCCAGTTTCACAGTCAGTCAGGTTACAGCAAACCAGAATAATTTTAAGGCTGGCCTAAAAGTCACTGTCTTTTCTTTCATGGTAACCTTCCATACTTCAAAATGGATTTAGTTGGTTTTCATATTTTGTTCATTGCTGATCTCTTTTATGCTCAGCTTTTATCGGCTAGCATGTTGGTGTAGTCAACTGTTTAACACAGTCACCCACACTGGAGGAAAAGAAAAACTGCTAGGCTTAGATCACAAGCACCATGAACTGGTTTCTCAAATACAGCTCTGTGGCTGACTGATCTGTTTGTTGAAATTGGTAATGGAAAGCAAAAGTCCTCAGTTTAATTTTTTTGACAATCTAAGCCTTGCGCTCTTTCTGTTTCAGGAAAGGTCCAGAGCCAGAGATGGACAAGGATATGATCTTGCAGGAGAAAGAAGCTGAGGTACTGCTTGTGTTCAGAAACAGCCAGTCACAAACAAGATGGCAGACATACTGAACCCTTCACTCACCCGCATCTGGAAGCACTTGACTCTCATACATAAATTCCCCTAACCTGTAGTTGCTCATACCATCGTTGTCTTCCTTCATTCTGTTTTCTTGTCCTTAATTCTTTTTTATATATATATATATGTAAGTATAGAGAGAGGGAGGGAGTGAGTGTTGTACAGCATGATACATGAAGGTTTTATGGCAGCAGTAGGCTACAGCAGCATAACTAAGATATGGTGCATGGCAGCCCAGCACCACTGCAGGGATGGTCAGTGGCCGCCATGCCTTGCAACTGGGGGCAACAGCAGAGGCAGTCCCTCCCAAAAGACCCATGAGAAGTAATGATTTGCTATGCATCATCCCTAACTATGGGAAACAGTAAAGAGGAAGGTTTTAAGTCCAGACTTAATGGTATTGAGAGTGTCCACTTGTCGGATGTGGGGGGGCGTTATTTCACGGAAGGGGTGCATGGTAACGAAAGGCTCTTCCTCCTCTTGTAGATTTTGATATTCTTGGGATTACGAGAAGAAGACCAGTATTTTGGGATCTTAGGGTTCTAGGAGGGTGGTGGAGCATGGCCATTGGGGGCTTTGTCGGTTAGGAGGAGTATTTTAAAATTGATTTGACTTTTAACAGGGAGCCAATGTAAGGAAGCAAGGATAGGAGAGATATGTTCATATTTTTTAGTCCCAGTGAGTGTTCGGGCGGCGGTATTTTGTATCTGTAGGTTTTTACTACACCAAGAAAACAGAGCATTGCAATAATCGAGCCTGGAAGTAATAAATGCATGTATTAATTTTTCAGCATCCTCAAAGGATAGAAACTTTCTAAAGTGGGACAAAGATGTTTTTAAGATGTGTTTTACATGACTATTTGGAGAGAGGTCCTGGTCAATAATTGCCATCCCACTCTTGGTGCTAGTTTAATCTGTACTTCTTTTTGATAATTATTTAAACAATATTTTGTTTTGACATTTTTTTCCAAATGTTGTTTTCCACCCCCTGCAGCTGAGACGCATGCAGGAAATGATTGCGAAGATGCAGGCACAGATGCAGAAGCAGGGAGATGATGGAGATGGACTGCATGCTTGAAGGCAACTTGAGGGTAAGTGCTGAAAGTGCTGATCTTGCAAGAATTCAGGTATCGTCATCTCTAGTTGCTGTTGTTGTTGTTTTTTTTTTTTTTGTTTGTTTTTATGTTTTTTCTCTAAAAGGGGTCGCACCTCATCACCAACCATTAGGAACTTTTTATAGCTAAACATTGACATGAGGATTTCTGAGTTGGATTTGCATTATGTGAAGTGAAGTAGTGAATCAGAATTAAGGATTCCTTGCTCCTGTGAAAACTGAGATCTCCTGGTATATCCAGCTAAACGTGTGTGCCATGTAGTAGTCCTGCTGCATGAAGCTGCACAAATACAGAGTTTCTTTGATAGAAATGCAAAACCTACTACTACCTACTTAAAGGCTAAGGTTCAGTGGAGTGAAGATGAGAAATTATAGCAAGATAGCTTTCAGTGAGTAGATAGCTTACAGGGTAATTCACTTTCTACAAGCTGCATTGCAGAGGGGATACAAGCATACAGCTACAGGCCTCACCTGTGTGGTGATTATAATAACATGAAGTGTCTATCAAGTGATACGAAGCAAATATGTTACCATTCTGATGCGTCAACTTGTGGGCAACATTGGGTGAATTACTGCAGTATTGGAACTTGTCAGTGGGTAGTGTGTTTGGCAGAGACTAAGTTTACAGAGATGTCATGATTATTTTTGTTCCATCTGGTTGTTGCCTCATCAGTCTAGGTGGGATTAGCTGTGATTTGTCTGTTATAATCTGTGATGACCACTGTTATTTGCAGTCTGTAACAGTAACATTTTCAAGTTAAAATCGTATCTGTATTGGCCTCTAGGAAATAGGTCACAAATAGCACATCAACCCTGATTTGCTATTCCTGTGAATGTTGTCTGTGAGAATTAATGCTAATGTATAATTTGTGAATCTTTTCCCTAGGTCTGTCACTGTCGCTTCCGCTGGGATAGAAGGAAAAACTGCCAAAGTGCAGAAAAGTATGGCTTGCCATTCTTTTGTTTTAAGTTACTTCTGTGTGGAATTTTTGTATTTTCATTTTCTTTTTGTAAGCAGTATTACATTTTGTATTATGCATATACAGTTATATTACATTTAAACAAATATTTGACCACAGATATAATCCAAATGAAGAATTATGCTTGTGTTTTCCTTCTCAAACTTTGTTTTTTGATATTGCTGTTAAGAGCCAAAGCAACTCCACCCCCTCCACCACCACCAAGCAATGCATATCTGTTACACATGAAGGTTTTGATGACGATTTAAATTATTCCCCAGTATCATTGCCTAAATATATCTGATTTAGTATGGGGCCAAATGTGTTCTGAATTGTTTTAAGAGGGTTTGCTTTTAGCGCTTGGGGTGTTTTAAATGGAGCGTTTTGGAATAATTGGATTATAGTGGAGATGATGAATTCTCTCATTGTTAACCTTGAATATGTGCCTCTGTTGTCTGCCTGATGTTGCCATGTTGAAGACTGTGAAATATATCATATTGTATTTCATGAAATTGGTGTCTGTTGCGTGCAGAAATAACCCAGTGTTGAGTCCTAATGAACCACTTTTTCCCATTTGATTGGTCTGTTACAAAAGGTTATGTACTTGTGTAGATCTGAGTGGAAAGTAACAGATTTATTAAATGTGGATGCTCTCTAATGCATCTTTGTTCATTTATAGTTCTTTCCTTGATCCTTGTCTGTTAACCAGTGTAACATTCCAGTCCATTTCATTCTTAAAATTTACAATAAACAAATAAAACATCTTTTTATTTGCTTGTACTATGTGCAATGAGGCAATCTCATGTTTTAAAACATACAACAGGCGCATTGTTAAAGTGATAGTTTGACCTGTTATGACCCTGTTGTACAAGCTTCCCAAGTGCTGTTGGTAGGAAGGAGAACAAAAGAATTTAGAGCAACATAGACCGAATAGTGAACACGCAGCTTACACTAACTGTATGGCATCATAAGCTCACTTCCACTTTTGTTACTCACAGTGCCGTTCAGTTAGCTGTCGGTTCGCTGTTT
This sequence comes from Tenualosa ilisha, assembly GCA_015244755.2. Taxonomy (NCBI): domain Eukaryota; kingdom Metazoa; phylum Chordata; class Actinopteri; order Clupeiformes; family Clupeidae; genus Tenualosa; species Tenualosa ilisha. The sequence continues at coordinate 3,725,968 of PYXC01000584.1, forward strand.
GGTCTGTGTTGTACAAAGTTCTCGTTCCCCACCGTACTGACAGCACTTGGCAAGCTCCTTCAACAGGGCTATGATTAGAATTAATTATAGAATTATGATGGAACTTTAACCAGTGGTGAAACCATAGTTGGTTGACCTGAAGCTGTAGGTATTTAAATCTATGCTGTCAGGGTGGTGCTCTTAAAAAAGAGAGAGATCATGTGTTTAACACATCAGTTAGGTGACTATGTTAGAGCCGAGTTGTCCTGAACCAACATTGTGGTTTTTCAGAATTGCTAAAACACATTTCTTGAAACCTTTCACCTTTTACTCAAACACCAATTTTGAACTTTATTCACAAAACCCTTGAATAATCTTGCAAAACAATAATCACCCCAAAACAGTTGTAAACAAGACCAAACATTTTTTGCTCTTTGGCACTCAAAACTAAAACACTGGCACGTATTAGACATTGCATCACAAAACTGAAAACACATTACTCAAGGCATGTAACTCCATAAAGAAAATGTTTATCATCACACAAACCACAAATGTTTCTTTAAATGAATACTATGGGGCTTTTGCCTGAGAACTCTTTGCTATGGACGAAATGTGTTCGACGATGCCCTTAAAAGCATGGGGTGAAATCTCATCAGATTACCTAGAAAAAATTGACCTCTGATGTCTTCCAGCCTATAATTGCCTGAAAGGGTAACTTTTAAAAGGACACAAAGTCTAAGGAACACATACATCATTTCAAATGAAATCATTGATTATTTATCTAAAAAACTGTATGCCTTGTTCGTTTGCTGTTTCCTGTTGACAAAAAGAATTATTGAGTGTCTCCATGAAAAACAAGGAAACCCAAGTGACCCAAAACTTTTGACCGGTAGTGTAGGTGAACATTGTTTATGATATTGCAAAAGGAGTGAGTGAATTGATCAATTTGTTCCAAGCAGAGATTTTGGTTCAGAGAAAGGGATTTAGTGTTTTAGCATTTATGGAAAACTATATTCACAATGGTAAATGGTAAGTGCATCAAGAGTACCTCACCAAAAAGACACTCTTGTTAAATGACATGAAAGATAAAAAATATATTGTAAAATATGTATGTACGTACATAATGCTCTTCATGGAAGATATTTAAATTGGAGAACAAGGAGAAAAGAAGTTAACACTGGTAATGGTAATGGTAATACCAATATGATTGATAAAAGTGAAACTCGTATATTACTTGTGTATTGTAGAGTGGAATATTTCAAGCAATTATTTATGTTAATTTTGATGATTGGCTTACAGCCACCATAACCCCAAATGTGGTGTCTCAGGAACACACAATCAATAAAAGACAAGAATTTTTCATACATTCAGGCCCAATTAAGTATTGTGTAAGTATAGTGGATATACATGAACATATTTTTCAGAGGGCTGACTTTCTCTATTAAAAATGCTTGATTGACAATATTTAAATTGTTTGAGCCTTCCCTGTACTTGGGGCAAATATTTCATTCTGTTACCACAATATCTTCAAAATCTAATCTCCCCCATCTGGTAGGACATTCACATATCTTAAATTTGCAACTAGTGTGACTGATCAACTATAACGGATTTTGACACACCAATAATAAATAATAGTTCTGATGGTAATCAGATCCAGAAAACACCAAATGTTTCCCACTAAGATGTGTGAAAGATTTCCTTGTCAGCATTTGATGGCCCTATTACATGCTCTGGATGAGCCATGTATTTTTAGAACAGATTATCGGCTGTCCTCTGTGAAGCACTGGCTATAGCCATTCACAAAGAGAAACACTAATTCGTTTAAATGAGGATCAACCTCAATCTCTCTGATGTCATCTATGGCTTGTTAGACCTTCCGCTCCTCATTCAGAAGATCAGGCAACTTAGGGCTACTTGACAACTCATCTTCAAAGTATCTACTATATTAACGTACTATATTTACAATACTATGCTATTCACACTATTAAGTATTCTGAATGATGTGTGTCGTTAATGAAGATGCTTTTACCTTTAATCGGTGGCCACTGATTGAAGTGACTTCATCGTTAAGTGAGCTTAAAGCAGGAAATAGCTAACTTAGACAGTCAAATGGACAGCCTCTGGAATTTTCTGCACCAAAAAAGGTTCCTGGGAATCTGTGGAGAGCCTGCAATCTTATACAAATAGCAAGTTTTGGGAATTGTCTTTCGCAATGATATAAATCTTTAAAAACTTTACCTGTCAAGGATTTGGTGATAACCTCTACCCTCAGAAGTCAATTAGGACATGACTGCACCACAGTCGGAAGCCTATGATCAAACGCGAACCTTTGTGTTTCAAACCAAGGCACTTTGTATAGAGTACATCTACTCACGACTCACTCGAGAGGGGTTAATCTGGCCAGTTGTGGAATATGAACATCTGAAATCAAGTGGAACACCTGAGGATGTATTCGCAGTGCTCCTGAAATTGGGTATGTCTTAATAGAAAAAGTATTTGACTATGCTGAAGTAGGTTAAAAGTATGAACATGTTGAAAAAATAACTGTACATGGAAGATTAAAAATTGGATTAAGATTTTTCTGTGTGATCTTTTCTTAGGTGACGAATTGGAGAGCATGCGTCCATATATTTATCATGATGTGGCAAAACAACTAAACATTCTAGTTGATGTTGAGAGCATGGTTTCAGATGCATTTTTTACTGTTGCGATGGAGATATCATCTTCTGGTAAGAAAGCACATAACTAAGTGTGGGTGTATAAGTGATTGTGCATGGGGGCTGTGTGCCCTGTTTGCGCATGTGTGTATGACAGGAAAATGTGAAGCATCACTAAATTCTGGTGTTTTTGTATTATTAATGGAAATACACTGACTTATGTTAAGATCTGGACTCCCAAATGGTAGATAAACATGTTGTTCTATATAGTGTTGACTATTGATACCTACATAAATATAAAATACAAAACCAATTATTAGAGCCTTAAAATACAAATGGGCACTTAAAATGGCTTATTAAACAATTTAAAATATTTGTCCTCGGTTTTGGCCCATTTTTCATTCACAACTCTCTCTTTTGATTTGATCCTGGGATGGACATTAAGCCACGGGCCAGAAAGGGCGATGGTGCACCCCAACACCACCTGCTAACCTCTCAACGAAACCAACCAACTTTTTTGAAAGCTCTGGCCATGCTGAGTGTAATGTTAATATTGAAAATTTTGGGATGCACTGTCTGTTTCAGCCTCATGAATGGCTGTCCATTGAAAATCAATGTGTTCAAAGACATTTTATTCAGTTGAAATACATTACAAAACTACTTTCATTGGACAGCCATTCATGGGGCTGAAACAGGTAGGACATCCTAACATTTTCATATTCAGCATAGACTACTATGGCACATTCACTATGACCCTATCTGGCACGCAGCCTACATTGTTTGGTTTGCCTTTTCAGTATGTGTTCATGATCTCAAATGTAAACTAGACTTTAAATGACTAATTGAGAATCATATAATTTTCATTGCTATCTTGTTATGTTGGTATTGCGAATATGTATTGAGTCTGTTATTTGTGAAGTTGTTTGATCATTTAAATTTCATGCGTCATGTTTTAGTGGTTGACCAAATGCACAGAAGATGTTAAGGAAGCTCATTCTTTTCCAGCAGAATGTCACCGTATTAAGGCAGCATATTCAGTTTGTGAAGTACGGTAGGCTAGATTGATATTAGGCAAGAGTATTAGCTGTTTAGTGTAGTTATACTTGTTTACTATCCAAGGTAAGCCTAACTAATAAGCTTGAGGACAGCTCTTGATGTTCCTCAGATCGCCGGTTCAACTAGCTTAATTTCGTAGTTGCAATTGTTTACCAGTGTAACTCTGTAGTTACCGGAAATGGTTGTGCTCCTTAAGTGGCTCCATGCATATAACCAAGGTTGTATTTCATGTTTTACACCACCACTGTTTCTGTAGGAATGACATGGGGGAAAGTGGCAGCTGTATATGCACTGGCAGGTGCTTTGGCTGTGGATTGTGTACGTCAGGGCCAAACAGATATGATTTATACCATAGTGGACAGTATGGGAGTGTTTGCTTACAAGGGCCTGGCTCCATGGCTCATCCAGCGAGGTGGATGGGTGAGTTTTAGTCATGATTATAGAATTACTTGAACTGATCTTACTGATCTGCTCATATAAGTTGGTATATTTATACACTTTATTCAGCACTGTGACATAACTCTGCAACTTCATAGTTATTTTGTAGTAGTCAGTATAATGTGACAAAAAAAAAAAAAAAAATTTCACTTGTGACTAAGTTAATTGAAATGTAGGATGTTAGTGATCTTGATGTACATGAATGACTTGAATGACTTGATGTACATGAATGAATCTCTTTTTTTCAGGTGGAAATTACAAATTGTGTTGTCAAACCTGCTCCAAACCTACAGTCTTACTGGATGAACAATATTATCAATTCCTGGAGAAACCTCTGGCAGATATTATACATTAAACTGACAAAGACGTGGTGAGAATGAACTGAACTGGATCATTAGTGCAACATTGATTTTCTATTTCCAAAGCACAAAAGTCTTTTGCACTTTGCAACAAATGCCATTGTTTTCTGAATGTTTTTTTATTGGATGCCAACAAAGCTGAGTTTTTTCACTTGAAAAAATTATATATCACCTCAGAAAATATAAGTAGCCTACTATTGTATGAATGTATCTTTTTGTAATTGTGGAAGTGGTTTTGAAGATGTGAGAACAGGCTCTATGTCTATCTTGCATTACAACGACTAAGACAAATAGTCTTTTTGTTTAGTGAAAACCGAGCAGTCTGCAATTAATAAACCACCTTAAAAGACCTTTGCACGACATCACAACATCAAGAAATCAAATTAGTAATGAGCAAATCTATCTTTTAGAAAATGTGAAAATGTTCTTTTGGAGATGCATAACGAAGGGAAATGGTAAAGGTTTAAAACAGTTTGTGACCAGACCCACAGTGGAAATTTTATATTACAACAGCATAAGGTGAATTGTTTTTGTGATGAGACAAAAAATAAAATCAGCATTATGTCACCATAATCTTTTCTTGTACAAATGAATCACAATCAGACCATACTTATATTTGAAAAACTTAAATCAACAATTGAACAGAATCACTAATAGTATAGCTATCAACATGCAGTAGCTGTCATTTGAGTTTTTCTTCCAAAATATGTGGTTAATGTAGGGGTACTCAAATTCAATTCAATTCAATTCAGTTTTACTTATACAGCGCCTTTTACAATAGTATTGTCTCATAGCGCTTCACAGAGGGAGCACCCAAGAGCAACAGGGGCAAGGAAAAACTCCCTTATGTCCAGTTAATCTAGGAAGAAACCTTGGGCAAATCCACGACTCAAGGGGCTAACCCAACTGCCAGGGATCATGCAGAAAAATTACAACTGACTTGTCTGTTTGTAACACCTGTGGATTTGGTCCAACATGGGTTTGAGCTCTGTTTATTTCTGCAGAAAAGGTGGTTACACAAGCGCAAAAGCTGGTTCCACAAGTGACACAGGGTGTCACAGTTTGTCGGGTAAAATAGGCTTACTGACATAATTGTTACGCCGAGTCAGTGAAATTTGACTTGGAATCAGCTCTTGGAAAATGGAGATTGACGGTCTCTGTGTTTAGGTGTTAAACATATTTGTAATGTGCAGATTAGGTCCGATGTAGGTTTGAGCTGTGTTCTTTTCTGCGGAAAGGTGGTTCATCTGTGGTCTACTACAGCAACCTGATTCTCTTACAATTATGTTTTTATATTTCATTCATTTTATTTAGTTTACTTATTTCGGTTTCTTTTTTTTCTCAATCATTTTATGCCTGTGTCATTTTATTTTCTATTATTCACTGTTTTTTGCCTCTTTGTAAAGCACGCTGAACTGCCTCTGTGCATGAAATGCGCTATGTAAACTTGCCTTGCCTTGCTTTGCCTTTATGCTTGGTTCTGTAGCATGTAAATGGACAGAACAAGAAGAACATCATCTGCCATACTTTTGGTTTGTACAGTACTTCATTGGCTCTCTCCCTTTCTCTCTGATCATTTCAACATTTTCATCCATGAGAAAAAACATGCCGTGGCTCCATGGCTCTTACTTTGAGAAACCCTGTCCTAGCAACATAGTTACAGTAAATACCAATAATTTATAAAGATCAATTATAGTCAGTGTTAGGTAATCAAGCAATATCAACTGAACTGAAGTCGTGACTTACTAGATATAGTTAATACAACACTGTTACTGTGGCTAAGGTGTGCTTTGTTCTGTAACTGCTTTGTTTTGTTAGGGCATTGCTGAGCAGTAAGTGCCATGGTGTCACTAAAGCTGTTGTCACCCAAGCCTGCTGTCATGGTCTCACTCTGTGCTGGTAACCTTCAACCACACTGCACCCATTCAGTCACCTGCCACACCCACTCTGCTCTCACTCAGTCACTACTGCTCCTCCCTCTAATTCAATCATTGTTGGGAACATCACTATTGCACTATTGTAAAAGGCACTGTATAAATAAAACTTAATTGAATTGAATTGAATTGAACATCTGGAGCAGTTGTCTACTGCATGGCTACAATAGTCCGAGGCATGGCTGTCCCTTGAGTCTGCATTTTATAGCTGGAAAATAAAGCATGCGGGTAGATTCTGTCCTTTTTTTGGAGGTAGCTGGAAACATGTCTGCTATGCAGACTGGATTCTCAATCTTTTGATTTGTACATAGATGCTTCTGTTTTCTTTCTGTTTTTCTGTTGATTTAATTTTGATCACAACAATACACAATACAAAACATTTCATAACTGCTCAATAGCTGGTCCCATTCAGGCTCTGACAATAATGGCTTTATCACTCAACAGCTTTTGGAACATTTTATTTTTAGGCTATAAATATAAATATTTCATGATGGAGTTTTACCTCTCTGTCAGAAGTTGCGGGCCTGTACATGCAGCAGTGCAAATGCAGGCCTGTTGTGCATCATGTGGTCACAAACAGGTAACTTCTGCCACCTAGTGAAAAGTCTTGTCACCAGCAAATCCACATTAAATTATAATTATACTTTTTTATGAATGATTGTAGGAAAAATTGTAATATCCTAGAAATATTAATGTGATACAAATGTATGTCATGTGTGATACAAAGGTATGCCATGTGTAACCTGAGTCTAAAGGGTTAAGACAACAAAAAAGAGCAGATGAGGGTTAGGAACGGGGAAACAGAGGGTGCTGGTGGAAACCAAATAAACATCTATCTTCACCAGGACAGGGAACCTAAACAAGCTAAAACAACAGGAGGGCGAGAAGTCAAATGTCATTGTGAGGGCAGGGCGGTCTGTCATTTGGTTTACATGTGATGTCTGCTCTGGGGGGTATAAAAGGGAATCCTAGTCTCCAGTTAGAGAGGCTTGTTACTATTCATTCCTTGTGTAGGTTTGTGTGGATAACTTGTCTCCGGCATCACAATTAAAGACTGCAGTGATCCACCAAGTTGCTTGCCTAGTATGTTTGACCACATGATACCATCTCCACGTTTTGGCCACTTTGGAGATGGTATACCAGCACGAGAGTGCAGGACAGTATTTAACCACCCAGTATGTAATTATAGCAATCTACTAAAATGACAACTGATGTTTTAGCAGCAAGCGAACTTGTCATCAGTCTGGTACTAGCATTACGGTGGATGAATCAAATTAGTTGTTGAGTTTTAGGTAAAGACCTAATGTCTGCTACTCTGCAACACAGTAACATAGTAGAGAATGATAAGGAAACATGGTGTTCTGATTGGAAAAATAGGGAAGGTAAATTATTTTATCTATGATTTTATTCGGGGAACGAAATCTTACATCAGAACAAGTTGGTCATGAGATAATGCACAGCTGATGTTAAAGGAGGTGTGAAATTAGCCTTTTGTGATTCTCCTCTGCTCACGTAGGGTTGTTTAATATTGTTTGATATAATATGAATTTAATAAAAATGTATCTGAAGATAGACCAGAAAGAGCTATGTAAGATAACACAAGCCAAGTGTATTTTAAATTCTGTTTGGATTTTTGGTAAGTTGTGGGAGGTGGATTAGTGGTATTATCATTTCTCTAGGATCTAGAGGACACACAATGGTATGATGGCCCAGACACTCACATGACAGTCCCATTTGAGCCACAGCTGACCCATAATGTTTCCTGATAAACTTAAATAAAATAAACTGAATAAGTAACATTTTACAACAATACAGTTTGTCTCTCAGAAATGTGACATCAAATGAAATAAAAGTTTGAATACAGTGAAGGCAGCTGAGTGGGGACCAGGTTGGCCTGTGCCTTTATGTAGGGCAGATAAAGGACAGAAGAATATTAAGCTGGTTTTTGAGGATGACTGGAGCAGGATGGAGGTCCTCTACGTTATAATGGCAGGCAGTCATCTGCCACACGTCTAAGATGTAAACTTCCATGTCACGGAATGCTTCTCGTAGGACTTGATCTAGTTGCATGGCGAGCCAGTCACTGCGATGGACATCCTGCAACACACATGCACACACACACACATTTTGAGATATGAGTATAAACTAGCAAACACAAACACACACACAAACACAGACACACTCAATAAAACAGCATTACACTACAAGCAGAGAGACCCACTTCAACAGAATAATTCTACTACAGCATGATGGAAGTAAATGCAGCAAGCGAAACACAGACACACACGATTTGACAATTTAAACTCTAATGTGAGTATGACACACCCAAGTGTGTGAGAGTGTGTGTGTGTTTGTGAGTGAAGGATGGGTATCTGGTTTTTGTGTTTGAGTGTGTCACTGTGATCTCACTGTGATGTTCTTTTTAACACAATGTATCAGGAGAGTCTTGAGGGAATGTCTTAGCACAAATGTTCATTTGGAATCAGTGCTGACCTGACAACATTTTGGCCTTGTTGGTTTTCAAGTCCAAACAGTTCTCTTTGCACCATGTGACCAAGCTGTCAATCTCCTTTATGTGGGTGGACTCTTTATTAGCTATCCAGCTATAATCAGCAAACTTAATGATGGTGCTGCTATAATATAAATCTTTGGAGTCACAGGTGAAAATGGATGAATGGGTGGATGATACCACTTCCTTATGAGACCCCTGGCTCTGAGGACGATGGAGATTTGATTATGCAGACTGACCAAGCACAACTCAATAGACTAGGAGCCAGATATATGAAAAGGGACTGAATCCAGGATCACAGCGTTTAGTGATAAGCATGGATAGACATGTTTTTAAATGTGAATCCTGGATTAATAATCACAGGCATGTAATCAAACGCCTATTATACAGAATGTATAATAATTATTATAATTAATGTCTACAAGTGATGTTGTATTCAAGTGTTTGGTATTCTAATCACCAAAAAAACCTCTCACTCATAAACACATGCTGCATACACACAGACATCCAACAATACTTTTTGATAAACAAACACTCACACAAGAATTCCACAAACAAGTACACACATTCATGTGAGTGGAAACTCTAAAAGAAAGGAGCTTGAAATGTTCACCTTGGGCCCTGTATTGGCAGTCTTGATGATGACCTTGGTCTCTGGCGCTCGTTTCAACAGTGCCTGGACTGCTCGACGGATCAGGGACACCCGGTAGGCATAGTAGGAAACTGGGTAGGTAGTGAAGTGCGCCCATATATTAAAGATGACGACAGTATTTGGCCCGCCCGCCATGTCATCAATCTCATTACTAATGTAGTGCATAGCTGTGATTGGACCCTTGGGGCTGCGTCTTGGCAGGCCATGGGAGCGGTAGTGCAAGTCAATGTTGTTCTGCAGGTCCACCGCAATATGAGGCCCATTGTGCGCCTCAGTGTGGAGGTTCATACGCTTTAGAGCTGTGTGGGGGAAGAACATGTGATAATGTAAGGTTATGGCAGATAACCTTGGTTCTCTGAGGGAGAGCACAAAACGCCACAAATCGCCTTTAGAGATACTATCTTGCCTAAACCCTCTCTAACATAGCCTGTTATCACAGGCATAAGCGTGCATGCTCCAGTCTCAGCCCATAAGCGATAAAACGCCAGCGAATGCGCACCATCTTCCTCTTTCACACTTGCATGACACAGTGTGCAGAGTCAGAGGCAAGGCAGGTGTGCCTTTGGCACAGACGGACACTCACACACACCCTCAGGCGGAGGTGCGGATGCTAAGCATGTCGCTATTAGCCATCTGTCTGAGAGGCGGATGATGTTCGCGATCATGTCCAGTGAGAGCCCCAGAAAGTCAGTCACTCTTGGCTTGGTTCACTTTGAGACCAAGCGAGCTCAGGTGTGTGAGGATGTGAGTTACATGATGACGTACTAACGAGGGGTCTGTCCCTAGCCCAGTCTTTCAGGTACATTAGAATGCGGATTCCCTGCGTCCAAAAGGGTGGCCAACGGGTCCCGAGCGGGCAGTGCTGGGGATGTCATCATTATTTTTGTTGTTTGTTGTGTTTTTTTCTGCCTTTATTGAATCGGGCACAACAGGAAGTGTGCATGAGTGTATGCAGCCAATAGTGGGGTGCTTATGTACAATCGTGCCAGCCCGAGATCTTCATTCTACAGGATGGAGGTGAACGACGCAGAGCCGTGCGTCATCACCCTGTTGGTGAAGCGGTGAGCCTAGTATAGCGCACCTCCTCCATCAGGTTGGGGAATATCGGGATGGGTTTGACGTTCGTTGCTGGGCATGTCAAGGCAAAGGATATTCAACAAAGCAAAGGATATTTGTTGAATATGTAGAATAATCCACTTAGACAGCTCACTCAGGGGCGGAAGCCTGCTGAAACACCAGAGCACTTTGAAGTAGAGAGGATCAACCAGTCAGTAGGTCAAAGAGGAAGATGGTGCACATTCGCTTGCGTTTTATAGCCTAAGGGCTGAGACTTGCGCATGCGTACTTATGCCTGTGATGACAGGCTGTTAGAGAGGGCTCAGGCAAGATAGTATCTCCAAAGGTAGTATCCCAATAGGTGGCATCGAAATGTTACGACTGAAAGAGAACTGTTGCATGATAGACAGAAGGAAACAGAAATTGTTGCATGATAGAGAGAGGGAAAAAGCTATGTGTTGACGAGATCAAATAAAAACTGACAGTGATTCTGTAAGATGAACAAAAAATTGTGATACACTTCAACAGTGATCTATCTAATTTGTCTCTCTATTTAGCTATCTGTCTATCTACATGCGTGCGTGTGTGTGTGTGTGTGTGTGTGTGCAATTGTCTGTGTTTATGCCATGCTCCCAGGTGTGTGTGTGTGTGTCTTTATGTGTCTTACTAGGCACAGCCAAGCAAAGGTGATTAAACCACTGTTTGCTAGTGGAATCTCCCATAATGAAAATGTGCTTATTTGTCAGACAATGGATGCTGTCCTTCACTGAAAATTGACGAGTGGCACACACAAATGACGTCCATGTGTCATTCATGTAGAATCCTGCTGGTATCGGCGTGGGCAATCCAGGTTTACATGACCTTCTTCCTTCTTGAAGTCAAACAGGACAAGGAAGTATGAGAAGGAAGGCAAGATTCAGGTATTGTATTTACTGATTCATTGTTAGTATGAGTCAAATCACCTAATCATCCAATAAACCATGGATATTTTAAGTGTTATTGTTTTTGAAAAAGGCTCAGTTGTATTTATATTCTGAGAATGGTCTTCATGACCTCTGGAAAAGAAAACCATACCGAATGTTGCCATAGAGCTGACGACTCTAATAAGACGTGAATCTCCCTTGATCAAGCAGTTCACATATCGTCTAAGGAAAGACACAACACATGAGAATGAGAATCATGAGAATCTTTTGTCATACATCTATGGAAAACAAAGCCTGTGTTTTGCTCTGAACTGCCTTTCAAACTGCCTCTGCATGCAACAGTAGCCTCATAAGTTACCGCTAGGGTGCATCTAGGCGAATCTACAAGGATAGAGTGATGTGATTGGTCCGACCAAACTTGGGAGAACAGCTACTGAGGCCCTATGATTAATTTCCCTACCTATCTGCATAGCAAAACCATTCGCTACTACTGGGGTACATCTAGATAACTAGGCTACAAAATTAAGTTCAAGTTCAAGTTTTTTATTTGTCATTGCTCAGTCATCTGGACGACAAAATTTTAAGGCAAGACCACAAAGGTGTAAGAACATAAAAACATGCACATATAAATAATACTTACGTACATACAAATAATGTGTAACAATCTCTGCTTCTGTTTTTGTGAAGTCACTTTGACTTTGGTCCTTCAGGGTGAGAAAAGCTCACAAACATTCCACTTTTACCTTGTACACACACCTGAGACTGATACTCATCAAATCATGAACAAAGTATTAACTAAGAGATAACAAATGCATAATAAATGCTTCATAGAGAGTAGTTATTATATAAAGTGCTACCCAATAGGGATGGGCATTCGATTAAAGTTTTTAATCGATCATCGGGAGAATTAATGATTGATTTTTGATTATTCATTAATTTTCTTATTTATGAAATTATACAGTTCTTTCAATGAAAATGCAAACAAAAAAAAATGAAAATGCAACTCTTGTGGCAGTTAAACTGGAAATTCAATGCTGAGGTTAAACTTGAAAATATGCTCTAATGTAGCAGAGCCTATAGCTGCAAGCTGGCACTCTTAATGGTACCATGTGCAATAAATGCCATAAATTCCTATAGCATACTCCACCCAAAAGGGGGTGGTATTGCCAGCATAAAGTCAGAGCCATAGCCTATGTACAGAGCTTCTAGGGCTCTGCAAAAAGTCAGTTTGTCTACCCTATCAAAAAAGGCGAAAGAAACAGACAATCCCTTCTTCCATCAATTGCAAAAGAAACTAGCAACGCTAGTTTCAATATAACAATTTTGCATTTGACTGATATATGCAAGCCAGGTGTCTGCAAGAGCCGTAACATGAAAGAAATCGCCTCCTTGCTTGATTTTGCTAAAATCACCTCTGCTATGCAGATAAAGTTAAACATATTTGAATACTGAGCGGGGCATTGCCACAACCGAAAAAAAGGCTCTCTCCATAGGAAAACAACTGCCCAGCGTGCAAGAGAAGCAGGCCATCTACACATGTAGGTATTTTTACAAACGCACATTTGCTGTCCTCCGTTTTCTAAAAACTCTTGGGTCCACACACGACTGTTTTAAATATATTCACATCCACACAAAGCCACAGAATTTCGCTCCTGAGCGCAGTTGCAAGTATACCAGACCAGTAGTTGGCAGTAAGTAAGACAAAATCTGTCCAATCAGAGAGCTCCTCTTCTTGTCGTCATTTCCGCAAAACATGAAAGATGGCGCCAGGAGGATTGTTCGTATGGACCGATAAAGAGGTGGAAATTCTTTTAAGTGTCGAAGCAGTAACTGTGTTTTTTAAAATAAACAAGCAAAAAGCGCCTGTACCAGGGCAAGAAGTAACAGGTGTCTCAGTTGATCCATGCTGTCAATTGTCTGACATTAACAAGGGTGCATATGTGACGTTTACGCATCAATTGTTGCAGTTAGTGACGTTTAAAAACATACAACTCCGGTTATTGATATCCACACTGAAACGCCAAACAGGAGTTTTTCCAAATCTTCACTTTGGTCGGAGTTTTTCAAATGCTCCGTTTTAAAGGAGATAATCCTGCGGTTATGTGTGGATGACAGGCCAAATCGTAAAAAAATATATTCGTTTTATCAGATACCCGGCTACGTGTGGACAAAACCTAAGTGTGGATGACAGGCCAAATCGTAGAAAAATATATTTGTTTTATCAGATACCCGGCTACGTATGGACATTTGACATCGGTCATCTGTAAGCAGCCTGCCCATGATTCACATCGCATCACGTTTTCTAATTCTTTGCCACCTACGAATTTAAATTGCCGTCTAGAGAATCTAGCTATTCCCCTTTATCAGATCCTGAATGTCCAATTATCTTTTTAGGGTTCAAACAAATAGGTTCATGTTGTTTGATGTTTGAGACCTCAGCTGACCTGCCAACTCGGCTTGCCAAACAATTGCCACTGCATAAGTTACTGACCATCAAACTACTTACAGCTCTACAGTAATACGAAAATCACGACTAAAATGATCAAACACATGATCATCTTATAAAGTTACATTTGACGTCCTGATGATTTCAGTTTACCTAGCAATCAAGTAACGTTATTGTTAGAGATGTCCGATACTATCGGCCTACCGATATTATCGGCCCGATAATAGCATAAAAATGTAATATCTTTTAATATCGTTATCGATTTTTTTTTTGCCTCAAAACCGATAAAATAACCCTTACGTTACACCCAAACGGTGCCTATGCGCTCCTGAAGAGTTAACAGGCGCAAGGGTGATGACATCATCAAGCCGCGTCTTGAAGCAAACGCTCATGCATGGCTGCAGTGACAGACTTGCTCGCTCTGTTTCAACATTATGTCGGTGGTTCGGAATTATTTCCAAGTGTCTCCTTCAGACTTTAAAGTTGCGATTTGCAGTGACTGCAAAGCGACAGTTATGCGATTGAGCCCATTGTATGTTTATATTTTAAATGATTGTGGGTATGGCCCGTTATGAAGGCCAGTTAGTGTTTTAGCCCTGTTCATTGGACTAATACTGAAGCAGGACTTTGTTTACTACTACTCTGGAAGGTCTGGACTGAAACGCTGTGCCTTCCTTGTTCTTATTGTACACCACCTTAATGTTGCATTGCATATCTTTGTTGTTGCTCATGTACAGCGGTGCTGGTTGAGCCTAGTTTAAAATTTGTAATGGGCTAGTAATGGGCTAGGGACACAGGCAGCTTACACCTTAAAAATGTTTCATTTTTTGTACTTTACCTCAAGCCTGAAGTATTTTTTGTAGCTCAAACAAATGTGCAGTTTTCTTTTCAAAATTGTGCAGTATAGTAAAAAAAAGAGTATTTTAGTTGATTCAAGATGCTGCTATGTTGCACAAGTTGTTCAGGTACAATGTTTGTTTTATCATTTGTGAAAAAGTCAAATTGTCCCTATTTGTTGTGGGCATTGTCAAGAAGAATATCTCAGGGAGAGTGTAATCCAAACTGTTGATTGAGACAATTGAAAAAATAAATAAACATGGCACTTTTCCCTAAATTAAGTTGAAGTATTTTTTTTATTTTGCACAGACAATGTTAACATTTGGAAAGCCTTGTTCTATTCAAGATGTTATTGTGGGGCATCACAATAACATTAAACATGTTGTGTTAATTCCAAAACAGGAGATATGTGATGTTACCTAAATTAGTTTTGAGTAAAAATAACCCACATATCAACATCGGTATTGGCTGATATCGGAATCGAAAATTGAGAGTCGGGCAATATTGGCATATCGGATATCGGCAAAAAAGCCAATATCGGACATCCCTAGTTATTGTTGCTCACAAAGTAACATTTTATCACAGTTTATTACTATTTACAATGTTTTCTGTTACGTCTGCTGCTTTCACAGACATAAATAGCCTACTTCACTGACAATATCTGTTCATATTGATTGCTTTTGACTAGGTGTAACATTAGAGATACGTTTCATTGCAACTGAAGCAATGCCTAGATTTTAGCAAACATTTTTTTTATATCAGCTTGGCATATCAGTACAGTTAACCATAGGATGCTAACATGATAGGTTGGGCTTAAATATAATACATGATTTCACTAATGACCTCATGGCAAATAAGTATGTAACAAAAGATAAAGATATTGTAAGAACAGTGAGCACTGTAAGCATGTAGCTAATCTATAGGTAGTTTACAGTCACAATGTTAACCTTATGACATTAGGCCAACAAGTAAATAAACTGCATAATGACAATATTGCATAAACAGAATGAACATCTCCACATCATTTTTTTCTTTTCTTTTTTTTTTTTAAGTCACGTAATCCTCAAACCACACCGGAGTTTGTCATGCTCTTGGTACCCTTGGCTAATGAGGGGGTAAGTGCACAGTTTCAGGTGGCCCAGTTGACCTTGGCAGCAAACAAGCATCATCAGGCTGTGATGCTGGAGCAGTGAGGTGGCAAGGTGGAAGGCATTCCACACTTTTCCATCAGAAAGCAGGTAGGTGGCAGGACCCTTCTGGGCTACCACCTTCAGAGGTTGGGTAAACTGTGAATGTCCTTTTGCAATGATTCCAGGTTTGCGGATACGAACAGAAGATCCAATCTTAATAATGGGTGGTCTTGCACTGCGCCGTTGGTCTGTGTACTGTTTTGTTTTCTCCTGTTTCTTTCGGATGTTCTGTAGCAGGTTTGTTTTGTCAGTACAGGGAAGCATGGAGTGCAGACCTCTGATATGCAGCTTTGTATTCAGTGGTCTACCATGTAGCAGTACAGCAGGAGACACTGAGGTCACAGCATGGGGAGTGGCTCTGTATGTATGCAAAAACTTTGTCACAAAAGCTTTCAGGGGTTTACCTTCAATGTTAGCTGTTTGCAAGCACTCTTTGAATACTCTGTTGAAGTGCTCTATTTCCCCATTTGCTTGTGGGTAATACACAAAGCTGCGGCAGTGCTTAAATGCTCCTGTCAGTAAGGAAAGACTAAGAAACGAGAAACTTTGTAACAGAGGCTGAGGTAACACCTGAGCAGAAAGCAATCTCAGGCCACCGGCCCTACAATGTCTACAGCTATCTTTTCCCAGGCTGCAGTTGGGGTAGGCACAGGTTGTAGCGGAGCAGTATGGGTGGCTGCAGTTTTGTCATGTTGCAGGCAGGTGAAGCATGATTGAATGGCAAACTCAACCTGTGAATCCATCCCAGGCCACCAGTACAAATCTCTTAATCTTTGTTTGGTACGAACTATCTCTGGATGTGTAGCATGAGCAAGCTGGATGAGCTTTGAGTGCAAATCTTGAGGTACTATCACACGATGAGTGCTATGTACTATGAAACTATCCTGCTCAGCCAGTTCATTCTGAAAGCGAAAGTATGTCGCACTTTCTGCAGCACAGGACAAGTATCACAGGCACTTGAAAGCCCTTCAGCAGTGACTGCTCCAAAGTCAGCTGACACAACAGCCACCATGTCCAACTCCGGCTCTTGATGTTCATCTGTGATTGGAAGAGGCAAACGTGACAATCTTCTGTAACATTCTCTCGACCTGGTTTGTATTCAATGCTGTAGTTAAAACACAAGAGTCGAGCAGACCATCGGGCTATTCTCATGCCTGCACGGCCAAGGCCTTTGGTAGTAAGTAAAATGGTCAGAGGGTTAGATCAGTTCTTAAAGTGAAATGGCGACCCCACAGATATGTACGCCACTTTTCAGTCGCCCAGACACATGCTAAGGCCTCTTTTTCAATTGTTGAGTACTTGTGTTCACACATGGTAAGCGTTCGGGAGGCAAATGCAATGGTTTGTTCTGTATTGCCATTCCTCTGTGTCAGCACAGCACAGCGCCAAAGCCATAGTCTGATGCATCAGTCGTCACAACTGTTGGCAGGGAAGGATCAAACAAGGCAAGAGCAGGACTTGTAGCTATGATGTCTTTCACTCAGCAGAAGTTTTCTTGGGCCTCTTCAGGCCAGTGGAAACCAGTAGACTTTCGAAGTAGAGTACGGAGAGGTTCCACAAGTGTTGCATAGTTGGTAATGAACTTTGAATACCACGCAGTAAGGCCCAGAAATGAGCGTAGAGATTGCGCATCGCGAGGAGGGGGAGCTTGAACCACAGCTTGAACTGGGTCTGGTTGTAGGCCAGAGGCAGAGATAAGATGCCCAAGAAAGCACAACTCAGTCTTCCTGAAGTGACATTTTGCAGTATTCAGCCTCAACCCACTCTCTTGTAGGCAGTGAAGGACGGCGTTTAGTCTAGCATCATGCACAGCAGGCGTCTCCCCATATACAATAATATCATCAAGGTAGCACTGCACACCATGTCGATCTACTAGAATCTGGGACATCATCCGTTGAAAGGCACTAGGTGCTGAGGCCAACCCATAGGGCACTCTTGTAAAACGGAAAAGTCCATCATGCGTTATGAATGCTGTAAGGTCTCTGCTGCTTGGATGTAACTGCACTTGGTGGAAGGCATTCTGCAAATCAATTGTAGAGAACATAGTAGCACCACAGAGCTCAGTAAAGACTTCTTCGATGTGTGGCAGAGGGTGACTGTCTATCACCACGGCTTTGTTTGGTTCGCGTAGATCCGCACAAAGACGAATGCCACCAGTCTTTTTGCTCATGACCACCAAAGGTGACACCCAGGCAGACGAATCCACTCTCTCTATAATGCCGTCAGCTTCCAGTCTCTTCAGCTCCTCTGAAACAGCTTTACGCACAGAAAATGGAAGTCTGTGTAGTTTCTGCTAGACTGGAGGCACATCTGACCGTACTTTAACTCTGTGTGTACACCCAGTAGCAATGCCTAGCATTCTGGTAGTGTTGACAGCTTGACTCACCGTTGGTAAAGCAGGTGTTGTAATCTGACCATCAGGAATGTGAAGATGAAGTGCTGTGAACAGGTCCATCCTAAGCAAAGGTGTCCATCTCGAACAATGTAAAAGTCTGTGTGTGTGCTCTGATTGCAGTGTGTAACAGTAACGTAAAGGCATCCTAGGACAGGAATAGGTTTCTTCATGTAGGTTACCATGTAGGTTACCAGGCGGACAGTAGGCTTTGTAAGAGGCACATGCAGGAATGACTGGCAGTAGACACTCTCTGGAAAAAAGGAAACTGCTGAACCAGTGTCTACAAGCAAATCTGTGGTAAGTGACTGTCCATCTTTTACAAGAAGAGACACAGTGTATGTAAGGCGATTTGTGAGTGAGACTGCTGATGTGGGAGTAACATGTAAGACGGTAAGATCAGGCACTGCGACTTCTTGTACAGTCTGTGTAGGAACTGTGCTGCGGCAAACTTTACCAAAATGTCCCATTTTCCCACACCGATTGCATTTTGATTTTTTAGCAGCACATTTGGGGTTGTTGGCTAGATGTGAATTGGATCCACAACGGTAACAAGTTCTGTGTTGCAAAGTGCGCTGAGAGTCGCTCGTAGGTGTGTGCTGGACTGTTGCATGTGATTTGACTCTGTTCCGACGTTTGCGTGCACCGCCTCCTTGTGGCTGAACAAGCTTGACTGTTGCCTCAGGAAATGGAGCTATAGCTTTCGCTTCAGCCACTGCCGTTTTAATTTGGGACGCAATTGTGATGGCTTTCTGCAGTGTGAGATCCGTTTCCAAAAGTAGACGTTCTCTAATTTGTGAGGAGGACATTTTTTTAATCAGCTGATCTCTAATCATGTCATCAGCTAGCGGGCCAAAGTCGCAGTTCACTAGCAAGTCCCTCAATGCAGCAACGTACTGAACAATTGATTGACCATGTTTCTGCGCACACTGGCGAAATTTATTCCTCTCAGCAACAATGTTCACATTCGGCACAAAAAATGTCTTTAGGGCGTCACATGCTGACTTGTAAGAGGTACTGACGCCGGGAAGTGCTAGAAAAATGCGTTGGCCGTCTGTGCCCAAACAATGAAGCAGCAAGGCGCGCTTACATTTGTCCAGGATGTCGTTAGCAGAAGGTCATTTTCAAACATCTGCATCCACGTTGTAGCACCTTTCGAATGCACACGCTTCCACTAAACTTGTGGCTCAAAACACCAATGGTAGCAGGGCTGCTAACAAAGAAAGACACAGTGAAGGACCCACGTCTTCTAAGCAGCAAAAGCTGAGTTTTTTAGCTCCGCAAAAACTAGTGACACAGGCCGAGGTCTATGACTTGATAGGCAGGTATATTGTGGAAAACATGCTGCCGTTGTCGACCATTGATTCTGACTCCTTCAGGGCCCTCATAAGCAAAATACCGAGGAAAGGAGTCGGCCCGCCATGCAGAAAGACATTTTCGAAGTACATTGATACAGAGTACGCTAAAATGAACGTCGACCTCAGAAAAGAATTTAAAGAGGTAGAATACGTGTCCACAACTGCAGATATATGGACTGCACACAACAAAAGCTATCTGGGCATCACTGCGCACTGGAGACATCCAGACAGCATGGAAAGAAGGAAAGCTGCTCTGGCATGCATGCGGTTTAAGGGCCGTCATACCCACGACAGTATTGCCACTGAACTTGACAACATTCATTCGTCATATGGCATTTCGCACAAAATAACGGCAACTGTCACAGACAATGGCTCGAATTTTGTTAAGGCTTTTAAAATGTATCAACCAACAGTCGAGGAGGATGACTCTGAGGATGAGGAGAATGAAGTGACTTTTATGGACATTAATGAGGTCTTGCAAAACCATGTTGATGACGACGATGATGTTGAGATTACTTTGCCACCACACCACAGATGCGCATCACACACACTTAACCTTGTGTTATACTCTGACGTTGACAAATGGTTTCTCTCAAGACCAGAAAAAGCAATATACAGAAGTGCAACAGCAAAATCCACAGCTTTATGGAATAAAGCAAGCCGTTCCACAGCCGTTGCACTACCAGATGGAATTCTTTTTATGATGCCCTATCTAGGATCTGTGAGATTCCCATTGTTGATCTCAACACCATCTCATCCAAGTTTGGCTTGAAAGCAATAACAGAAAAGGAGCATCAGCCGCTGAGAGAATACTGCGCTGTGATGAAGCCACTGACAATCGCTCTGGATATTCTCCAGGGAGAGGACAACTGTTATCACGGCACTCTGCTACCTACCCTGGAGACATTGATAATGAAGACCCTTGAGCAGAAGAGTGGGCTGCAAATCCTGGCTGACCTACCAGAGACAATTGTTGCGGTAAGAACTATTTTTGTGTTAAATACATCTATACATTATTAAATAAATAAATAACATATATTGTACTCATTACATGTCATGTCACGTGTGTGTATGTGTGTGTGTGTGTGTTTAGACAGTCAATACAGTCAGTAATATGTTTATGCATTATGTTATTTCAAGCGATAAAGACACGATTTGCTGAGGTGCTGGAGAGCGACAATCAGGGCTCTAAAGTGCGACCAATTTGGTCGCCCACGCGACCTAATTTCTTAAATGTGCGACTAAAAAAAATTGAAGTTGCAACTGTGCAACCAGCCGTTCGAGGGAAAAAAAATAATTATTATAAAAAAATAGTTAACAAGTCTCCCTGTGGTTCAACAACAGATACACATAAGGGCCGTATCGTGGTCTAAACCAATCAGATATAGTGAAAGGCGGGACCTCCCTTTGATTGGCTATGGTCTAGATGTTCCTGTACGTGTCTACGTTTGTAAATGCATGCGCTGCAGGCAGCAGGTGTCACACAAAACGGAGTGCACGCGGCGCGGAGATGAACAACAATGAAAAGAACAATTGACAATTTCTTCGCCAAGGTAAAGTCTGAGACCGCAGAAAATCAGGACCAATGTTCTGGCACGGAGCCATCATCAACCTCCCAGGTTATTTCAAGCCCTGGTCCGATTGACTCCGAGCCAGAGTCTAAAAAGGGAAGAGTGTATACATTTCGGAGAGAGTGGCTTGACCAGTGGCGTTTTCTCCTGGAGGCCAAGGGAGGCGTGGCCTCCTCACAAATATTCAACAAAGAAATATTCAGGAGTTTAAATTAATAACGCACATTTTAGATTCCAAATTTGCCGTGTTAAACTTACTGTTGTCCTGTTTTTCTTTGATCGGAGTAGAGAGCAAAACAGCGCCCCGGAACACTACATTTATGGGCTATACCCTACGTTACGTTTCAGTGCTCAGCTCTATCCTAGTTTATTCGCCTTAACAGAGTATAACTGGTGAAATACTGCCATCTAGGGAGGCCAGTTTTACTTGGCCTCCCTACCTAAAGGTTTTAGCCAATCAGATTGAAGCTCGGTTTGCCGCCGAACGCCCATCAAGGTCCATAAACAGTAAAAATAAAAAAAATTAGGAGGCCAGCTTCAGTGAGCCTCCCTCACCAGTACGTCATCAATTATAGACAAGTTGAACCCATACACTGCGGACACGCAGTGCGCCGCCAGTGTGTGGGGGCAAGCAAAATTGTCGAATTCAGAAGTGCTCAGCAATGCTGTCGGAACCGATGTGTTGAGGACTTTCGAATAATTTGTCGCAAGATGTTACAAATTTAACGTTGATAGTCTTTCTTCTTTATGCGTAGGGCTTCACATCACATTGGAGTTGTTTCATGCTAATTTAATGTCACATTTTGGCTGCTGGTGTATTTGGTGCACTTTGGCGAAGGAGACATTCATTTCCTTACAGGCTATCTTTAATGTAAACATCAACCCACTCAGAATGGCCCGACGTGAGTCTAACTTTTGTGGTATAGCCCCGAATGTTTTAAACAGCTAACAACACCCCTGCTAATTTGTATTTAAATTCATTACTGACATATATGGGTGTGACGTCATTCAGTAGCTTGCGATCTCTCTGGCCTCCTCTGTAAAATTGGCCACGCACCGCCACTGGGTTTGACCACTTTCCCTGGCTAAGATACAGTCAAACCGATAATATAATGCACTGCGTTTACTGTAAAGAGTGCGGGAAGACCATGGCCGGCAATAGTGCATTTGTGACTGGTTGTTATACATTTCGAATCGAAACACTGAAAAAGCACAACGCATCTATAAAGCACACTACATGTCACTAAATGCACTGCCCAAGTGCCACCTCTCCTCGCTGCCTTTCAGCGGCAGGCAGCAGCAAACAGATCATCAGACGAGGCTGAGATGATAATCAAATTTAACGTTGCCTATAATATAGCAAAAGAAGAACTTCCCTTCACTAAGTTCAAGTTCCTCTTATATAGAGAATTTCTCTGAAATACAATGCTGCCACCCCATCCAGTGCTCCAGTAGAGAGACAGTTTAGCCTGGGGAAGCTGGTTTTTACACTAAAAAGGAACAGACTTTCTGACCTAAAGTTTGAGAAGCTGCTTCTTCTACGATACAATCACTGGTTTAATGGCTAAGATCCATATACAAATCTAGACAAATTCATATACATTTTCAGTTAAATTTTAAAAGATTTTAAATTTTAAAAAATTTTTTAAAATTTTAAAAATTAATAAACACCTCTGCAGGTACCTGTATTTGCTGTTCTTACTCAATGCATCTGGCTTGTGAAATGCGCTCTGAAAAATTCTTTGATATTTTTAAAACTTGGGGGGGGGGGCTTATGTGGTATGATTAAACTGGATTTTAAGTGATCATTCATCACTTCTTCATGCATTGTTCTGTACCATTACTTGACTCTCTCCATGACATTAAACTACAGTATAGTGCCACCACTGGACAGGATGTACATTGCACTATACCACAATTACCTTTAGCAAAGTCTGCATCTCTTGCCGGCTTTAGGAAAGGGCCCAGAAAGGGTGAAACCTCACACACTTTAGATTTTGACCTTGGAACACCCCTAAACCCTTGCAAACTTAAGACTTGAAGACTGGGCCTTGCTCTGAGAGCCTGGTGACTGTCACTCCAGCCACTGAAAACACCAGCTCTGAGTGTACTGTATGGAATTCCGGGATTTGAGGGGGATGAAAAATTGAGTATCATCCATATTAAAGTCAAAGGAGATGTCATACTTCCAAATAATGTCACTTTGGGGGAGCATATACAATCAGAAGAGCTCTGAACCCAAAATAAAACCCTAATACAATATATTATTATAGGTAAACATCTGTAAACTTTAATAATAAATACCTTTTCAATAAACAATAAACAATTTCTTGCTCACCTATCCATAAGTGCCGTCTCGAGCGTAGTCATGTGAGTCTTGTACCATCCCCCAATAGAGTGGTGCACCAAGGCATTACATGGCAGAGTTTTGGGTTTACGGCACTGCCAGGTCAGCCCTGTGCGGACATCCTGGTACTCACAGCAGCATTCCCCCTCACCTGCTAGCATTACCCCCTCCCATTTGACGTTGCACACCACCTGCTCCTCCACCTGAGCACCCTGGGGGTCCTTGCCTACGAAGAAGCCGTAGAAGTCGAGACGGTCGGGGTCTGTGTCGCGGAGCCTCTTAAGGACCTGCACGCCCTCACTGGAATGAACCAGGCGGATCGCCACTGATGCCTGGCCTGCCCATGGCAGGATGAATTGGGCAGTGTAGGTGCCATTTTTGTGGTCCAGTACCTCTCCAAACACACTGGCCTGCCATCCAGTGGGAAGAACAAATATTTATCTTACACTCATTCAACAAACCTTTATTTCTTTCAAGTCACCCTTGTACAGTACTGATTAAGCATTTTATTCACTAACTGTATTTCTCTGACAACAAGGTGTGGCTAACTTTTAACCAGTTATATACAGGTGTCAGAAAAGATGTCTGAACAAACAAATTTAAGGAATAAATTTGCTTGACCAGTTAAATACAAGGAAATAAATACTATTGCCAAAGCAGGCAATAGCTGACTTTCGGTCTGGCCTCTCTCTTGTCACTGTAGACAAGTAAGTATCAGTTGAATCACTCACAAGAGATGAGAATTTGCTTCTGCAACTCTGGGTCCCCAGGTGTGAAATACAGAACCAAATAACTGCATGTAGTAAATGCAAGATTTAATGGACACTAGGCACTCGTGATATATGAGGCAAAAATTGTATATTAGCTGTAAGACACTATGTAGGACCTATGATCTGATCATGTGGAATAATGAAAAGAAATTTGAACTGTATAGATGACAAAATTACCTTTAATGTCTCTGAATAAACCTTTGCTTGGAAAAAATCCCCTCCATATTGTTTCGGTCTACCAGCAAAGTCCTTGGCTATGATGGTGGCATGGAGCTCCTCTCCCACGTTGTAGCGGTCCTTAAAGTCATTAATAACAAAAGTGGAGTGGTCTGGACTGGTGCTCATGGTTAAGCTGGTAATATGGCGGTCCGGTTCACCCCACTGCAGTGCCTTCTGTATCCGATCCCACTCCTGTGCACTGTAGCCCAGGTCCTGTGGAATTCTGAGTTGGTGTGTTTCATTGATGGGTATGTCGGATCTGTTCCTTTGCTGCTGCTGCTGGAGAGGCCTGGGTAAAGGCCTGGGTAAAGGCCTGAGAGGAGGCCCATCACATTTCCCACTTTCAGTCATGTAGTACCACAGCACCTGAACAGCAGATAATTAATAAATGCCCTAGAATTTTGCTTCGACAACACTGATTAGGTGGCACTACACCCAAATGCGGCCCCCCTCACTCAGTGTGGTACACTGTTCAATTATCTACACAAGCAGCTAAAGTATAAGCATTGGTTATTCTAAGGGTTTTACTTTGGTCAGTGAGAGCTCATTCATTATTTTTTTTTTGATTTGATGACATAGGCTTTCATCTTGTATTTTCTTTCAACAGCTGTTTACCCTACACCAAATTATTTCTGTGTGGAAAAAAGGCTCACCTCACACCTCAATGTCTCTGGTGGACGCTTGATCCGAACTCAAAAAAGAATGTTTTTGATAAATATTTTGAACATAGGGGCTGTTTCCTGATGTGAATAGATAGGTCAGTGGTGTGTAAACAAGAAGAAATATCTGTTTATGCAGAGATATTTCTTTTCTAAAATGAAGCCCAAATGCTGAAAAAACAGGATGGGACTTACCTCCCCCGATTTTAACTATTTTATAACAAACGTGCAGGAGTACATTTTACTCCAACTGTAGTAGATTTAACTCAGCTAGAGTAAATGACACTTTACACTGACATTTTAACTCTTGGGATTTTACTGTGTATAAACACTTAGCCTAATATTTTTATTATTGTATTTAATTTTGCTGTAAGTAACTTTTAGGTCCTACATTTTGGGTAGTGTATAATAATAATAATAATAATAATAATAATACATTTCAACCTACCGTGATAATCAGAGGTCCAACTGACAAAACCACAAGCCAGCACAGACGGGTTTGGGTGTGAGCTAAAAAGTTAAAGTCAGTTAATATCCGTCATGCTTAAAATGACAATAACTCATGAAAAACATTTCAAGATCTGATTAGGCTGATCCAACACAAATTATTCAATTTATAGGGTGAACATTGGTAAAGTGGGACAACTGGTAAAGTGGGACAGTTAAGGTTCATCATCAATATCTTTAAGAGCTTATACTTTAACTGTTTAAAACTGGTTTTTAATTTTCCTCTGAGGTGTAGGGGGGTAATTATTAAAAGCATCATGAGTGTGATGTCATGCTAGGGGGCGTGGTCAGATGCCATTCAAAGGCAGGACCACGAGAAACAATAGTAAGTGAAATGACATAGCAACCTGTGTTAAAAAATGTTAAGGGTCCCAAGGCTGAAATATTGATATTAACTCTAAAAAAATGTTTTCATCTGAAAAGTGACTTATTCAGCTAGCAGGAAGTTAAACAATTATTTTCTGTGATGAAATATTTTAAGTAGGGGTAAATTTCCAACTGTCCTACTTTACCAGTGATATACTGGTAAAGTGATATACTGGTAAAGTGGGACAGGGTGTTATTGTTAAAGTTGGACGGGAGATAGTGTATGTTATTAATCTTCAACAAACTCTATGTAACCAAATTATTGTCCATATTGTATAAATAAAGTTATTTCAATTCAGTTTCTACCTAAATACAACTTATTGAAGGGTTAAGCAGTCAACCTCATAAGCAGATAGAATGCTACACTGTAAAAATTAAATGTTGAGCCAACAAAGTAAGGCAACCTGCTGCGAGAGACTTTTAAGTTTATTCAACTTAGTTGTTTTAGTTAGTATTCAACTTAGCCAACTTAGTTGTGCTGACTTATTGCATAGAGTTTACACAGAAGAGAACTTCAAGTTGACTCAACTCAAAAAAGCACCACAAAGTATATACATTTTTCCATTCATTTCTGAGTACACTGGTGACAGTCTGTGGGATTGGCCTCCTTGCTCAGTGGAACTTCAGCCATGAACAAGCACCATGATATCTTAAGTACCTCACATAGGGATATGCTGTCATTAAATTATCCTCATTGAGTCTAATGTAGAATTAAAATCCACTCACGTCTGAAATGTCCGTTCATCTGTAAGCTGTGGTTATCTGAGGTCATTTGATTGCTTTAACACACAAACTTCCTATTATGTTTGTGCTTTGCTACCTTATTGAAAATGCAATCGGCTTGTACCCATTTGTGCCAATGACATCAGAAAGGTGTGGCTCTACATTTTGTACTGGGGATTTTAGTGACGAGTCATGGGACTGGTTGGACTGGACTGAAACATGGCTGAAAGAACAAAGGACCTTACATCGCTTTTATCTAAAGCGACTTACAAAAGAGGATAACATTCAAGCTACAACACAATGAAAGAACTAACAAGGCGTGCATATTGCTAACATAGAATCTGCACTATTTTAAGTTGAAAGTGCAATAGTCTAACACAGTGTAGAGAAATTAAATTATTAAGTGCATTCTCAAAATTTACGCCAGGAGATATTCTTGGAAGAGCTGAGTCTTCACGAGTTTCTTGAAGGTGGAGAGGGTATCAGTTGATCTGGTAGCACTTGGGAGGTCATTCCACCAGCGCGGAACCAGATATGAGAAGAGTCTGGATTGACCTGCACAAGGTGTTGGCCGTGCTAGAAAACGTTCCTTAGAGGAGCGTAGCGGTCGTCGGGTGACATAGGGCTTCAGAAGAGTATTCAAGTACATGGGAGCAGAGCCATCATTCACCTTGTAGGCCACCATAAGTGCCTTGAATTTAATGCGAGCAGCCAAGGGCAACCAGTGAAGTTCAATGAACAGAGGTGTGACATGTGCCCTTTTTGGCTGGTTAAAGACCAGACGTGCAGCTGCACCTTGACCATAGACGTGCACAGCTATATGGCCCTAGTTGTCTGAGCAACTGCCCTTTTGCCCCCGTTGTCTTATGTTGCCCTTCTGAGGAAAATAAATATAATGAGGATTTTCAGATTTCAACATGAATTTTCTTTATAGTTCCCAAAAGTGAAGTCGTCAATCATTCAGAGAAAGGCAAAAGGGAGGGGCGGACGGGGCAGGGGGAACGCAACTTCAAAGGAAAAGCGATCGCGCTTCTGTGTGCTAGCTTCTAACTAAGGGCTCATTTACACCAAAGCATGGCGGGGCGGCAGCGCGAGTCTCGAGCGTTGCGTTCTATTCTG
The DNA here is from genome assembly GCA_015244755.2 of Tenualosa ilisha. Taxonomy (NCBI): domain Eukaryota; kingdom Metazoa; phylum Chordata; class Actinopteri; order Clupeiformes; family Clupeidae; genus Tenualosa; species Tenualosa ilisha. Next base: position 3,754,035 of record PYXC01000584.1, read on the forward strand.
CCTTTCACACTAGACAGTCCACGTTCCCTGTACCGCGCTGCCTGACCCCCGCCCCCTCAACGCCACGCTTTGAGCCCTAACCAGGCGACAAACCGGCCGGCACTCGCGACGAGAGACGACCGCTCTAAAGATGCCGTTGCGTTGCAGTAGAAGGTGAGCTTGAGATGAGATGTAGCCTACAATAAAATAAATGATCAACATCAACTTATCTGAAACCAAATGTCCAGTTTGCCACATTCAGTGAGCCTACAGGCAACTACTAGCAAAAATCTGACAGCTAGCTAGGTTGGTCTCCTTTCCTGAGAGTTCTACTGGCTTAGCTGAAAAACAAACAAACCTATACGTCGCTGATGGATATGTTAGTAGTGACAACAAAAAGCATTTCTAGTTTACTTTTATCCGCATGTTAAAGATGGCTGTCACATTCTCTCAGTCTCCACCACTTGTCCCTCTGCGTACATCCTCTGCCAAACTTTTTGATGTCCATAATGCCATAACTGACATCTAATCATAACGCTTGGATCAGGTGTGTTGTGTAAAAAAAAAGACAATGCCGACGGAAAAGAGACGGATTCAGGAGAGGGAGAGACAGCGAAAGGAGGCAGCTAAAGGCATTCCATCTCTCCCTGTTAGATTGTGTTTTTTGTTATGGTTGCTGTTTGTGTGTTTTTTTTTTTTTTTGGGGGGGGGAGGGGGGGTGCCCTTTCTTCAGTTCAGAGCAACTGCCCTTTCAGATTCCTGTGCACGTCCCTGACCTTGACCTTGCCTAAAGCGTGTCTTGTGAAGCATGTGTTAATAAGATAAATAATGCGAGAAACTACAGTTAATCTGACTCCATAAAATTAATAGGTTGACCTTGAATATTACCTAGTTTACCAGCTAAAAGCACAAGAATTGCATGGCATAGGAGAAGAGAGAAATATGAACTGGTGGAATAATAGATGATTTATTTAACAGTAAACCATAAACTCAGTATCAATAGCAGTTAAACGGCACCTACTTGCGTTAGCAAATTAGAATAGATATGTGCAGATTGTGTACAAAATATGTTATGGTGGGAATAGTTATGTGCAGACTAGATGTACCGCATAGCGATACATGGTATGACCGCCGCAATGTATTGAAATGTGAGAACTGTTGGCATGACAAGTGTGTGGTAGAACAGTGTTGTGAGGTGGGAATTAGATTGGAAATTATGTCTTGGAAGTGGGTATGGATGTGTTTTTTGAATGAATGAGATTGTGTGTGATTTTGTAGTGTGTAGGAGTGATTTATGAAAGGGTAGGTGTTGTCATAGTATGTATGTAGCCTACATGTGTTAATTATGACCGCCGCTAGCGAAGCTAGCGAAAGCGGTCATATTGGTGTTGCCGCGAGTTTTTTCCCTTTTTTTTTATTTTTTATTTTTTAATTTTTTTTTTTCACCGATTTTCCGTCAACGATTCCCGGGACACTGAAACTCAGGGGGAGATGAATGTTTGTAGGCATGTAGCCCTAGACGTTTGTGAGCGAATATGAGCTTTTGGCCCCCAAGGGCCCCCCCCCCCCCACTGTGCCAGTGTCCGTCAAAGAGGGGGAGACCGGCAAAAGTTTTCGCTGAATAACTCGATGAACCTTTCACCCAACAACACGAAATTTTTGTAATATGTCGGTGTTACAGAGACGTATCGACCCAGCCCATAAACACTCACTTGAAGCATAGCGCCACCTACTGATATGGGTAAATGCAAAAATTGAGATTTTGAGTTGGCAATATCTTGGACCGAGAAGCAGGGAACTGCGCAAAATATGTCATGCACGATCACCCTAAAGACTTCTAAAACCACAGCACAAGCCATGAAAGTTGGACCATAGGGGGCGCTGTAATTGCAGAAAATGTCATTTTGCCTATTATCTAGAGAATGCTAATGTTTACAGCAATTTTTTTTTATTGTGAAAACTACTGACCCTCACGCATTGAAAACACTGGTCGACGCCCACTTCCAACGAAAACGGTTTACGTGAAATTTTAACATTGCCAAAACAAATCTGAACGAACTCGTCATAGGCCGTTAATGTGAATCTCACCAAATTTGGTATACGTCATCTACAGACAATGCTGACAAAAAGTTATCAAAGGATTTATCTTGAGATAAATTGTTTCGAAGTTACACGTCAATGAACATTGAACACGTAGCTTAAAATTTTTTAAAAGTACATATCTTGGCTTTTAATTGCTCAAATTTGGTCAAACTTGGCATGCCATCTCTAAACTGCTTTTTTGTCATGTGTACTAAATTTTGTGACATTTCGTCATAGGGGGCGCTGTTTATCGCCGAAGCTAGGTGTCAAAAAACAGTTTTTGTTAAATAACTCGTTAACATTTTTGCCCATGATAACGATTTTGTGTTAGTATGTTGGTGTTACAGAGACGTATCGACCCAGCCCATAAACGCTCACGCGAAGCATAGCGCCACCTAATGAAAAGGGTAAATGCAAAAATTGGGATTTTGAGTTGCCAATATCTTGGACCGAGAAGGTGGGAACTGCACAAAATATGTCATGCACGATCACCACAAAGACCTCTGAAACCACAGCACATGCCATAAAATTTGGTCCATAGGGGGCGCTATAATTGTAGAAAATGTCATTTTGCCTATTATCTAGAGAATGCTAATGTTTACAACATTTTTTTTTTTATCGTGAAATCTATTGAACCTCACGCATAGAAAACACTGGTCGACGCCCACTTCCAACGAAAACAATTTACATGAAATTTGAACATTGCGAAAACGAATCTGAACGAACTCGTCATAGGCCATTAATGTGAATCTCACCAAATTTGGTATACTTCATCTACAGACAATGCTGACAAAAAGTTATCAAAGGATTTATCTTGAGATAAATTGTTTCGAAGTTACACGTCAATGAACATTTAACACGTAGCTTAAAATTTTTTAAAAGTACATATCTTGGCTTTTTAATGGCTCAAATTTGGTCAAACTTGGCATGCCATCTCTAAACAGCTTTTTTGTCATGTGTACTAAATTTTGTGACATTTCGTCATGGGGGCGCTGTTTATCGCCGAAGCTAGGTGTCAAAAAACAGTTTTTGTTAAATAACAACATTTTTGCCCAAGACAACGAGTTTCTGTTAGTATGTCAGTGTTACAGAGATGTATCGACCCAGCCCATAAACACTCACATGAAGCATAGTGCCACTTAGTGATAAGGGTAAATGCAAAAATTGGGATTTTGAGTTGCCAATATCTTGGACCGAAAAGGTGGGAACTGCACAAAATACGTCACGCACAATCAGCACAAAGACCTCTAAAACCACTGCACGTGCTATAAAATTTGGTCCATAGGGGGTGCTGTAATTGTACAAAATGTTATTTTGCCTATTATCTAGAGAATGCTACTTTCCAATCTAATTCCCACCTCACAACACTGTTCTACCACACACTTGTCATGCCAACAGTTCTCACATTTCAATACATTGCGGCGGTCATACCATGTATCGCTATGCGGTACATCTAGTTTGAACTCTTGCCACTTGGTGTTTGTGTAGAGATGGTAGTCATAAGATTGTCTTGTATGGAGTATTATATAAAAAAAAAAAAAAAAATAAATATATATATATATATATAGGTCTTTTGACACCTATATATGGTGATAAACAGCGCCCCCTATGACAAAATGTCACAAAATTTAGTACACATGACAAGAAAGCTGTTTAGAGATGGCATGTCAACTTTGACCAAATTTGAGCAATTAAAAGCCAAGATATGTACTTTTGAAAAATTTTAAGCTACGTGTTCAATGTTCATTGACGTGTACCTTCGAAACAATTTATCTCAAGATAAATCCTTTGATAACTTTTTGTCAGCATTGTCTGCAGATGACGTATACCAAATTTGGTGAGATTCTCATTAACGGCCTATGACGGGTTCGTTCAGATTCATTTTCGCAATGTTCAAATTTCATGTAAATTGTTTTCGTTGGAAGTGGGCGTCGACCAGTGTTTTCCATGCGTGAGGTTCAATAGATTTCACGATAAAAAAAAAAATGTTGTAAACATTAGCATTCTCTAGATAATAGGCAAAATGACATTTTCTACAATTACAGCGCCCCCTATGGACCAAATTTTATGGCATGTGCTGTGGTTTCAGAGGTCTTTGTGGTGATCGTACATGACATATTTTGCGCAGTTCCCACCTTCTCGGTCCAAGATATTGCCAACTCAAAATCCCAATTGTTGCATTTACCCATATCAGTAGGTGGCGCTATGCTTCAAGTGAGTGTTTATGGGCTGGGTTGATACGTCTCTGTAACACCGACATATTACAAAAATTTCGTGTTGTTGGGTGAAAGGTTCATCGAGTTATTCAGCGAAAACTTTTGCCGGTCTCCCCCTCTTTGACGGACACTGGCACAGTGGGGGGGGGGCCCTTGGGGGCCAAAAGCTCATATTCGCTCACAAACTTCTAGGGCTACATGCCTACAAACATTCACCTCCCCCTGAGTTTCAGTGTCCCGGGAATCGTTGGCGGAAAATCGGTGAAAAAAAAAAAAAAAAAAGGGAAAAACGTGCAGCAACACCAATATGACCGCTTTCGCTAGCTTCGCTAGCGGCGGTCATAATAAATTATGGGAGCAGTTATTTACAGATAGGGCAGTGTAAAAGATGGGTATAAAATAGTATTGATTTACAAAAGAACAGTGTGCAGATAAGTTAGTATTGATTTGCAAAAAAACAATGTGCAGATGAAGTATGTTAATATACAAATGTCCTATACTACTATACCTAGGCAAATCTACAGATGTACAAATTGAACCGTGTATTGTGAAATTGGCTACATGTTCTGCATTTTTAGTGACATTGGGCTGTTCTGATTTTATTTCAGCATTAGCCAAAATAAGTTGACTGCTTTACTCAAGCATTACAAGTAGCATGGCATGACTCCCCGTTATAAGAAGTCTGGTGACCGTCAGAAATCAGACAAGTGCCTGCTCACACATGATGACATCTGTCACGTGGTATCGTTCATCGTCAACTTTGCAGAGGTTCACGGATAGGTTCTTCCTGGTCGCATCCCTGGATACAAACGTGTTTGATATCAAGTTGCTTCCCTCTCATTACACCAAGAGCACAGTTTTCCGTTCTTATGAACATGCACTTAAGTCAGAAGGTAGGCATTCTTTGTTAATGACAATTTTTTTGCAGAATTGATAGTGATAAGCCTATTATGCTTTTTTATTGCAGTTTTTACACATGTAGTCTATGCTGAGTGCACTTAAGTTGAAAGCTTGTCACAATTGTCATTGACTGTAATGAGAATTTGAGTTGTTTTAAAGTTAAAGTGCATCAATATTGCATTAATGCTAAAATTGAGCATGTTCTTCCCAACTTTTGTTTTATCAGAGCATCGTGTTGTGAACATTGTGACCTTTTGTCGCCTGTGGAAGACCCTTGTGCCCAACATAGTCCGAACAAAGCCAATGACAGACTTATGTTGGCAATGTCAAAAAAACAACACTGCCATCTACAAGTCTGCCAATCTGACCAAGGCAGAGAAATCTGAGCCATGCAGGAGCCAGGAAGACCACCTCATGAAAGTGAGCCTAGAATGCTCACTGTATCAGGACATGGTTCAGAAAGCCAAAGATACATTCATGACCTCTGTCCTTCTGATGCATGGCTTTTCCATGCTCTAGAGAAATCACCTTGCATTACTCATTTGATTTTGCTCAGCAGGTTCATTTCCTCTCCAATCCACTTCAGCCTGGTCCCATGTATTTCTTGACCCCTCGAAAATGTGTCTTGTTTGGCATGAACTGTGAGGCAATCCCAAAACAAGTGAAGTACCTTATTGATGAGAGTGCATGCATCAACAAAGGGCCAAATGCTGTGGTGTCTTTCCTTGACCATTTCTTCACACGATATGGCATGGGTGAAAAGCATGTCTAACTACACTGTGACAACTGTGTTAGTCAAAGTAAGAGCAATACTGTGCTGCGCTACCTGTTATGGAGAGTTGTTCATGGTTTGCATGAAACAATATCTCTGAACTTTCTCATTGTGGGCCATACAAAGTTTGCACCAGATTGGGCATTTGGCTTGCTGAAGCAAACCTTCCGCTGAAACATGGTATCCTGCCTGGAAGATATTGCTGATGTTGTTCGAAGCAGCACACTAACTGGTGTAAACATTCCACAACTGGTTGGCTGGGAAGATGGGACAGTCGTGGTGGAGCAGCATGATTGGCAGTCATTCATGAAGCCATTCTTCCGACGCCTCCCAGGCATAACCCAATTCCAGCATTATCGGTATGTCATTTATTGTGTTATTATAAACAATGCTAATTGTGTATTCCTTACTCTCAAGTGCTGTGTGTTGTGTGTTACATTGGTATTTGCATACTGATAGTCGATGGATCTTTTATAACTAGTTTTCCCAAAAATTCTGTCTTTCAGAATGAGCAGTGAGCATCACGGCTGGATATTCTACAAGGCCTTTGCTGATACTGAGGAACAAGGAATATACCTGCTCCAAAAGGACGTACCACCAATCCAGAGACCCCCTGTTGTCAAGTCTCCTGGGCTGGAGCTCAAAAGACAGACTTATCTGTATGAACATATCCCTGAGTTTTGCTCTGAAAAAACACAGGACATTACATGCCCAAAACCCCCAATGGAGAAAGTAAGCTGTCCCTCTCCCTGCCCAGCTAAGAAGATTGAAATTTGAAATTTGAAGATTGAAATTTGAAATGTTCATTGTGAATAAGTGCTCTCTCTCTCTCGCACATACACGCAGACACACACACACACACACACACACACACATCTTAATTGTATGGCCCACAAACTCTCCACTCCAACACTCCAAACTCTCTTCTTCTCAATCTCAAATCACTCACTCAGTCACCCACTCTTTCTCATGGTCTTCACACAGACAAAAACTCACTTGCTCATTCACTCTCTCTCTCATGTTCCACCTGAAGGCAAGAGCGTATATGTGCACACAAAGATGCAGACGCACACACACACACACACACCATACTCTGACACAGATACACACCATACACTGACATAGACATACCCTCTCTCTCAAGCAGAAATGTATCTGCTCTGTTAAACTTTTCTGATTTTGGGGGGAAAAAAATAAAGTGCCTTGGTAATATCTATTTAAATATATATATATATATTTTAAATTGGGCTTCAGTCTAGTTTAATCCCATTTTTACAAATGCCTTTGGTAAAGCTTTAAGCTTTAAATAAGACTTTATCCCTTTAAATGTACAGGATTTGAACGATATTACCAAAAAACAGGCATAAAAACTTTAAACGTGATTTTCTCAGGTTTTCAGTTGCAAAAAGAGGGTGGAAGACCGTAATTCAAATGGCCATATTTTGAAAACCATCCAACATATGACTTTGACCATTTTTAGATTAGATTACATTAGATTCAACTTTATTGTCATTACTCATGTATAAATACAGGTAACGAAATGCAGTTTGGCATCTAATCAGAAGTGCAAAGAGCAGCAAGTGCAGTATGTACAGTATATGCAGTATGGTTAAAGAGCAAATTATATACAGATAAGAGTAGTAATAATAAATAGGCAGAAGAGCAATATACATGTAAGGTGAAGAGATAATAAGGGTAATATACAGATGTGCTATATAGATTCAATATAAGGGCAATATACAGATATGCTATAGAGATAGTTATGTACAGATGTATTAAGTATATACAGATGTGCTATAGAGATAGTTATGTACAGATGTATAAAGTACATACAGATGTCCAGATGTGCAGTCCAAGGGCAATAGCAGCAGAGTGCAGTGTGAGGTTCAGTGGGGGACAGAGTTCAGTAGTGTGACGGCTGTGGGAAGTAAGAAGCTGTTCCTGAACCTGGTGGTTTTAGTCTGAAGGCTCCTGTAGCGCCTTCTGGGGGGGAGGAGTTGGAACAGTTTGTTGGCAGGATGAGAGGTGTCCTTCAGAATGCTGCGTGCCCGTCGCAGACATCTTTTCTTGTGGACATCCTCACTGGCAGGAAGTGGAGTCCCTGTGATTCTCTGAGCAGTTTTCATCACTCGCTGCAGAGCCTTGCAACCAGCGACAGAGCAATTTCCATTCCAAACTGTCACACAGTTAGTCAGGATGCTCTCGATTGCACAGCGGTAGAAATTGCTCAGGATGCCAGTGGACAGGTGGTTTTTCTTTAGTGTCCTTAGGAAGAAGAGGCGCTGGTAGGCCTTCTTGACCAGGTTTGAGGTGTTGGTCGACCAGGACAGGTTCTCGGAGATGTGGGTCCCCAGGAATTTGAAGCTGGAAACACGTTCCACAGCCATACCATTGATGTGGATGGGGTTGTGGGTGTTTCCCTTCTCAGTCCACAATGAGTTCCTTGGTCTTGCTGGTGTTCAAGAGCAGGTTGTTGTCAGCACACCATGCAGCCAGGTGCTTCACCTCTTCCCTGTAGTCAGACTCATCGTTGTCACTGATGAGTCCAATCACCGTGGTGTCATCTGCAAACTTGATGATGGAGTTGGATCCATACGCAGGCCTGCAGTCATGGGTGAAAAGGGAGTAGAAGAATGGGGATAGCACACAGCCTTGTGGTGCACCAGTGCCCAGTGACAGGGTGGTGGACCGGTTCTGGCCTGACCTAACAAACTGGAGTCTGTTGGTCAGGAAGTCCATGATCCAGTTGCAAATGGGGTTGCTGATTCCAAGGTCGACGAGTTTGGCGATTAGCTTGGAGGGGATGACTGTGTTGAATGCTGAGCTGAAGTCAACAAACAGCATTCTTGCATATGCATTCTTGTTGTCCAAGTGTGAGAGCACAGAATGAAGCGCTGTGGATATCGCATCTTCTGTGCTTCTGTTGCTTCTGTAGGCAAATTGGTGAGGGTCCAGTGTGGGCAGCAAGCATTTCTTGAGGTGTGCCAGGACCAGTCGTTCAAAGCACTTCATCACTATGGGCGTGAGTGCTACAGGGCGGTAGTCATTCAAACACGTAGATGATGAGTGTTTCGGCACTGGCACTATGGAGGTGGTCTTGAAGCATGCTGGTACTGCTGCCTGGGCCAGGGACCTGTTGAAGATGTCTGTGAAGACCCCTGCAAGCTGCCCAGCACAGGCTCTCAGCACGCGTCCAGGAATGCCGTCAGCTCCAGCGGCCTTACGGGCGTTGATGTGGCTCAGTGCGTTGTGGACATCTGTGACAGTGAGTGTATGAGTATGAGTGAGAGTATGGTGGTCGTCAGGGGAGAGGGTGATGGCAGTCTTATCTTTGTTGTCCTTGTCAAAGCGAGCATAAAAGTCATTTAGCTCATTTAGGAAGGACAGATCCATGGCTGTCTGTGTGGAGTTGCTGGGCTTGTAGTCAGATATGGCCTGAATACTCTGCCACATGCATCGGGGGTCAGAGGTTGTGAAGTGTTCCTCCACCTTCAGCTTGTAGCTGTGCTTGGCCTTCTTGATGCCCCTTTTCAGGTCAGCCCTGGATGTACTGTAGGCCTGTGTGTCCCCTGATCTGAAGGCATTGTCACGTGCCTTCAGTAGAAGCCGCACTTCCTTGTTCATCCATGGTTTCTGATTTGGGTACGTGGTGATCTGCTTCTCAGTAGTAACACTGTCAATTGTAGTGTTGATGTAATCCAATACTGAGTAGGTGTAAGAGTCAATGTTCACATGGGAGCCTTCAGTGGCCACTGAGGCAAATCTACACCAGTCCGTGTCTTTGAACCTGTCCTGGAGTACAGAGTCTACCCCCGCTGGCCACACCTTGATGGTCTTCTTTGTTGGTTTCACACGGTTGATGAGCAGTGAATACCTTGGGGTGAGAAACAAAGAAAGGTGATCAGACTGTCCCAGGTGGGGAGGGGAGTTGCTGTGTAGGCACCAGCAATGTTGGTGTAGACATGATCCAGTGTTTTGTCTCCTCTGGTGCTGCAGGAGACATGCTGGTGAAATTTAGGTAGCACTGTCCTCAGGTTGGAGTGGTTAAAGTCTCCCGCCACAATAAATGCTGCCTCCGGGTGTGTGGATTGTTGTTTGCCAATGGCTGTGTGGAGTGTGTCCATAGCAAGTTTGGCATTCGCATCCAAAGGGATGTATGCAGCTGTTATTATGGTGGAGGTGAACTCCCTCTGAAGTTATAGTATCGTTTTAAAGCTTATGTCCTCTACTTTCCATTGATACCAATATCTCAGTTTTGACATTTGGATCACTGTGACTCATTTCGCTGGATCAGGTCACCGCGTATTTATGAGCTAGCAAAGCCTCCTCAGCCGCAAGTGTTGCTTCTGAAATTGCAAAAAATAGAACAATATGAGCGTAGAAATTGTTTTAAATTATATTTTAAAGAAAAATTAAAGAAGAATTTGTAATTGAGCAAACAGGAATCTATACTGTGCTCCATAAATGTCTTTTCATGTTTGCTAAGATGACTATGTATAACAGCTTTCATTCAGTTTCACTCTATGCGTTCACATAAACTGTTCCTCCGTACACAGAACACTTACTCCAGAGATCTCTCACTCTCACTCAACTTGACCTGTGCGCTCACAAACTGTAGTAAGCATTATATTTGTGCGACATTCAGGGGAGGTAAATTCTTATTGACTGCTGAAGTCTAGGGCAGAAAGCCTAGTTTCCTGCCAGTAGTTCTTTTCGACAAATCGAAATGCTACTTTGAGGGCGAATATGTAAGCCCTTGCAATGCATAACAAGCTTACCATATACTGTTTCTGTCCTACTTTTCTCACTTCTGGTCAAATATTTACAGATGGTTAGTGTGATATGAGGGCCAGAGTTATCCATCCGTCCACCATAGTAGACAGTGGGCCGATGGCTGCTCTCTGCTTTGGATTTTGAGAATATCAACAAACTGTAGGGGAGGAGTTGTTTTTATTTGTTGACTATATTTTTTCTGAACTCATTTTCGCTTGCTGGCAAAAATTGGGTAAAAAAAAAAAAGTATGTTTCATAACTTTACCAGGCATATGTAGTAAGATCCCATACATACTGCAAACCAATCAAAAACTCACATACTCGTCACGTGACTTGAGATATGCCAATGAAGAGTCAACCTAGACAAAGTAAGGACCAAATATTCTTTGGGACTCGGGAAAAATAATTGCGTGTGTCTTAAACCGAGTTAGCAAGCTAACAAACTTGTCTGTTCAACTTAATGGCAGTAACTATAGCAATATACCTATGTGCTAACTGAGCGTTTTTTGGACTTCGATTAAACTTATATATATTTGTAACCTCGCATTACTTTGCTCTGTCCACTTAAACTAATGTCAGTAATGTTGTCCAGGTGGTTGTAATTCAGAGAAGTAATATCTATCCATGTGTACCTTAGCTAGATTGCTACGTTCAGTTTTTAGCTCTGCTCTTCAATCAAGAAAAGACCTTGTTGTGAAGTGTATCCGAATACATTTAAATACCAGATCACTTAAAATACTACGATTACCCTTAAAGCTGACCTAACCAAACAGCTTTAACAACCTGATCAAGCTAAAGGCAATAATTAAAATGCTGCTTTATAAACCTGTTTAAACCTTCAGAATTCTGACCTGTGCTGATTTCCGCACACATGTATGAAAAGGCCTTGTCTTTCACAAAAGCAGAGACAGCAAGGCACAGGCCTGTTTTTCAAAGTACCAACTGGAGAGAGAGCCTCTTGCAGACTCTGAGAATACAGACAAATCTTAACAAGCCAGCTATAGACCACTATTGTATAAATGGCCTTGTTAGCCTGGAAGAACAGAGAGCACAGAGAACCATTGTGTCAAAACATAGACACCTGCCAAGGACGATGGACAAAAGGTTAACCAAGAGCCCCATCTTATGACAGAACGTTGCAAGAGGCTTACATTTCATAAATTAACATGATTGGTCATATGCTGGTTAGCTGATAAGGTAATTCATTTGTCACATGTCACAGATGTTCCACATCTGGAACATGATACAATACTTGGGTACACACTACAGAATTTGGGGGCAGAACGAATTGGTAGAAAGAATTGTGGAAGAGACGGAAAGAACAATAAGGGAAGAAATGGAAACAAAGGAAATATCAAGAAATTGGGAAAAACAGAAGATGACACCTGCGCTGATTAATCTAGACAATCTGCTTCCCCCAGAGTCATTTTGTTATGTTACTGAGATAAAATCAACATTCAACAATATTCCCGGAAGTGGACTCAAGAAAAAACCCTAACAATATTGCATACATAGCATTTTCCATGGTGGCCAACATAATCTGAAAACGTGAACCTCTGTCCTTCTTAATAAACAGCTATCACTGCCTTGGTATTAAGCCTGAGGCACTCCAAAGACCGCTGAACAAATTCGGACTACTTTGTCATGGTTGGTAACAACGATCGTTGACTGTAATGATTATGCTGGCCAGATGCATGGTTAGCTCCCAGCGGGCTAATCGACATCCAGAGATTTTTGAGATGTCATATAGAACATTGTTGTTGAAAATATGTTTCGTGCCACTGAGTTTGAAGATAGTTTAACTTGCTCTGTTCACACTCGTTAGCTAGCTAGCTAGCTGACTGAAAGATCTAACGGCTATGTTGGCAGTCATAGGCTTGGGCAAAGTTGTGATGAATGGCAATGTTCACGTTGATTATGATGATTAGCGTTGAATATATGTACAGAATAAGATAATCAGTTTTAGACAGCACAAAGGGGCAATCTCGTCAGCCGAGAAGGGGCCTACGGCTGCGTCTGTTATGCTGTAAATGCACGAACAATCAATCCTTTGTGTGGTAGCGTAGTGGTTAAGCAACCTGGCGTGCAAATAGCCTGAAAAGTTGAGAGTTCGAATCCCAGCTGCCACTTAACCTTAAATTGGTCTTGAGGAGATTGGCCCTGAACAGTTGATAGTTGACTAATTCTAAGTCGCTTTGGATACAAGCGTCTGCTAAATGCATACATGTAAATGATTGATAAGACATCGTCTATGTCTAAATTAATGACGGAACGTAAATTATGTGAACGAAAGAAAATGTGTCTACTTGGTATGAAATGTTTAGGACTACAACAGGCATTAGCCTATAGCTAACTTTAACATTAACGTTGTAAGTTAATGGAATGAATTTTAAAGTTGGAGGTTTTAGTAAAGATCATCAACTTGGGGTATTAGGGACTAATAATGTTACGACAGATGTGTTGTGCTATGTTAAGCCATTGTGGTATTTTAAAAATAGTGATTTAAATGTATCTGGCCGAACTTAAAAACCTAGCTAACAGGTTTTAAATAAAAGTTTGAAAAAAAACTTTAATGGGTTCAGTGCAAGAGTTTTACTTTAAGGAACTTTAGTTGAATATAGTGGTGTGTGTATAGGCTAATGAATTTGATGTGTGGCGCCTTTTGACCAAGAATTTGACCATTAAAACCTTAATGGAAATCCAACAATAGAGTAGGCAACATGACTGACACTTCTGACTTGCATTAGTGGTTTCTCACATTGTCCTTTTGTTTACATCCATCTGACGTCCCTTAGCTTGCACCCCTTAGCCTATACTGCCGTAGGAGTAAAAGATGTTCCTAAGTTAACTTTGTAACAAATAAACTCGTTGAACTTGATATATAATGTCTGCATTGTGCTCCATAGGGGGGTTAGGGGTGGTGGGACAGTGTATAGGTGTTTGTGACAGCGTGCGCATGTGTGTGTGTGAGTGACTATAGACCATGCTGGATTAATGTCGGGCCAGAGAGATGGAAGCTGGATCGCGATGAAAGGGGTGTCAAGGGAGAAGGGTGTTATATTATATGTTAATTTATGTCTTTTATATGTATAACAACAATACTACTACTAATAATAATAATAATGATAATAAGTAATCTGGTCAACTGAAGCTACTGAGCACCCATTCAAGGCTATGGTGCCGGCCCACCCCCGCCCAAGGCATGCCATGATGAGCGGACAGAGAGGAGGTACTGTGTGCAGCAGGACCCAGAGCCCTCCAACCTCCAAAACTCACTACAATTCTGGTACCAGTCCCTCACACCCTCTAAACAACATGTACTATGTTTGAATGGATATGACAGGAAAATGTGTCATCTCTAATGTGTATTGCATTAAAAGACATGGGCAAGCAGGGTGAATACCTGCCGAGATTTCCACCTGCACACCACATTCACCATACATAATCATAGATATATGCCTCCTCTGATATGTATTTGCATTTAAAAAAAAGGAAGGCCTTTTAATTTGTGTTATGGACATTGAATGGACAAGCTTTTGGGAGATTACAGTTTTCCTATAAAATGAAGTCTGCAGAGAATTACCAGATGGATGCATTGCTCGAAATTGTAGACCTAGCAAACATAATAGGCTAAGAGTGATATCCAAGGTGCACTTTATGTATACCTGCCAACCTTGAAGATTTTTTTCAGTAGCACCTCGTTGGCAGAATTGCACTTCATGCAGGCTAGCAGTAGGTCTAACAGACTTATCAAAGAGCTCAGATTAATGACATTTACAGCAAAGTGATAGCAATTCCAAGCATACCACTGCACCACAAAAACAAACTGCAGTATTTTACCTTATTTCAAAAATTCAAGTTTACAATACTGCTTTGTACACTTTAAAAAGCTTCTGCAATATCTTTACAATACCCATTGACAGTGGAATCAAATATAAACTACTTACTGTACTCCTGGAGTTTTAGTGAGATGCAGGATTGTAGGTATGGTAAATGTTTCCAGTAGACTATAGCGGGATAATTTAAACAACATAACATACACTATCATCAAACTGAATAGCATCCTAAGACCATAACCAAATAGGCTTTCAGCGTATAACTGATTTTGGATAGTATACCTCAGAGTTATCAATGTTTTACAGGTAAAGAATCCCCTGGCATACAGAGACTCAGCAGATGTACCCCATAGGCTATTAGCTAGAATTTCACATGAAAAGCCTAGGCCTATAGCTTCGGTCTTATCAACTAGGTCAATGTTGATATTTGGCCTCTAGGGTAAGGTATTTGATAGTCACTCATGTAATCATCAGTTATCAACAAACTAATATCTAACACATGTTTGCTGCCTACATTCTTTTTACAAAATTTACAATTTAGCAAACTACATTATGGGGAGTCACAGAGCCCTTTTTTAAAACATCTCTTAATATTTTGATGTCATAAAGTTGTACATGAAAAAATAAAAACTAAACTATTCACAGTGGATCACATAAAAACATAAAAATCCTTGCTTGACAGTTCTGTTCTTTTATCATCAGAATCTGAGTTGCCTGAACTTTTTTCTCTATTGAGTTTTTTGTAGTTATTATAATATTCTTATGGTTCTAACCTCATAACATGTCAGACTTTAATAATGAGAAGAGCAGATTTCTCCTTTATGACAACATGAGAATTTCATGTTATTCTTTAAATGTGTCCACAGCTATGCATGTGCCTATAAAGGCCTGTAACCTATTGTGTTGTTGTCTCTTAATTCCAAATGTTCCAATGGGACATCACATGTTAGCGTTCTATGGAATGGCTATGTCTGCACCACAGTCCGCAGGCCACAAAGCACATGGGAAGTCATGAAATGCATTAATCTCAGTGGGTGATGTATGAAATGTGTTGCTACATTCTGTCATCTTGAACTTAAAGCACTCATGTCTAGGTGGCTTTTTCCTGGGCTTAGCATCACCATTGTTAGCTGTCACGCTTGCTAATTACAGCTTGCTACCTGCTAAGTCAATTGTCAATAAGTGCCTTTTTATGGTTGATGCACCTTACCTGATGTGTTTATACCATATGACTACTGGCCTTTTCGTATTCACAAGTAGGCCTAGTCCAATTGTTGAAGCGAGACATATGTATGAATTTGCGCCCCAGTTGGACTAGTGTTATCTTCAATAGGCCTAATGTTACCTAAGCAACTGTTGGAGTGTAGCCTATTCCACTTTACAAATTTTCAACAATGCTGTCAACAGTTGCGAGGATGGAGATGGAGCATTTGGATGCGATGGAGCAGCCCATGGTAGAACAAGCCATGATGTCTCTAGAGACGTGCCTATCTAGCCTAAAAAACACACTACTGACTGCATGTAAGGGGTCAAATATTTTGACCATGCCATTTTTTTTTAAGTCAGCCTATCATTAAAATATCTGAATCAAAATTAGTCTATATCCTTCAGGAAGCAGTTTTGGTTATCAGCATTTCCATTGAAAAAGTAGGAGTTCTGTGCAATTTTATATGGGAGCTAATAAAACATTAGCCTATTTTTTATTGAAATAAGAGACAACATATTACACCAGTACTTTTACTTTTAGTACTTTAAGAGCATTTAAAAACAAGTACTTATTAATTTAACTTAAGTGGGATTATTCATTTTCTACTTTTACTTGAGTACATATTACCGAGTTCCAGTTCTTCTTCCACCACTGCAAGTAGCTAATGTTAACTGAATGGAGCATAGCGAATGAAACTGTATTCCACCGTATTCACTTAGTTGCTGGTTCACTATTCGGTCTATGTTGCATCAAATGTTTTCCTTTTTTTTCCTACTGACAGCACTTGGTGACCTTGAACAACAGGGCTCTGGATTGATTCACACAGGATTTCTCCTTTAAGGCAAACGTTTTGGTTTAGCTGAGTTTTTGTTGATGTCCCTGGCTGGTTCAGTCGGTGCAGCTACTGTGTGCTTATCAGAGGGTCAGCCCAAGGTTGGCAGGAAAAAAGCTTGGTTGATGAAGAGACAAGTTCTACTTGTGTTGGCCTTTCATGATTTTTTTTTGGCAAATCCAGAAGCATGAGTTTGATGTAGGGTGACCACCAGTCAGACTAAAAGGAGGACACGTGTCTAAAAGTGAGGACAAAGGGTCAAAAGTCAAAAATCTTTGTGCCTTTACAAAAAATAACTGCAGCTTTTCAAGTGTTAAAACTGGTTTAGCCTACGAGTAATATAGGTGCAGTGCACTTTGCAGAAATGGAAAATAATACATACATACTATACTATAATAATGATAATACATACATACATAAACAAATAACAACCAAAAAATGTAGTCTATGTTTTCTTTGATTCCATGGACTTTACGCTTAATTTAACCTAAACTAAGTTGATACCAGTGTTCCTGACAGATTTGATTGCTGTAATGTCCGAATATGACACTTTCTATTTATCTTCTTGCAGGGCTGGAAATCAGGACTGTCCGGTGTGATGGGCGGATTGAAATGTAACACCTGCTGTTGTCTGTATGTATCCACCTGAAATTGCCTCAGGTTTGAAAACTGAGCCAGCCACGTCAGCTTTGAGAGCCCACAACAGACTCAACAGGTCTGTAGCAATATTGTTAAAGTGCTTGGGTCACTTTGATCACTCTGTTCACTTATACACTGATATAACTGATGTCACAAGGTTCTTGATATCACTAGTTCTTGATCCAGTGTTCCATGGGTCAAGTTCAGTTAGATGATAGTGTATGTTATGTTGTTTAAATTATCCTGCTATAGTCTACTGGAAACATTTACCATACCTACAATCCTGCATCTCACTAAAACTCCAGGAGTACAGTAAGTAGTTTATATTTGATTCCACTGTCAATGGGTATTGTGAAGATATTGCAGAAGCTTTTTAAAGTGTACAAAGCAGTATTGTAAACTTGAATTTTTGAAATAAGGTAAAATACTGCAGTTTGTTTTTGTGGTGCAGTGGTATGCTTGGAATTGCCATCATTTTGCTGTAAATGTCATTAATCTGAGCTCTTTGATAAGTCTGTTAGACCTACTGCTAGCCTGCATGAAGTACAATGTAGATTTTATGACAGTGCAGGTCAGTTAGCCTTTACTGCAATGGCATGTGCTTCCAAAAACACTGGAGTAGCCTTGGTGTGGTATCTATAAGCCTCATTAATAGTCACACACCCAAGGGGGACTATGTGGGGGAGTCTACACAGACTATTTAGCCTGAGAATGCAGACTCGTTCATACTAGGTAAAGAACTACCAGCTCTACCATGTTTTAACAAACCAGTTAAGCCTGCTGTGTAAGTGGAATGGACAATATGTGTTATTGCTAGCATGACAAGCCAGACTATAGCATCAAAATGTACAGCCTGACCATGACCAATAGACCAGGCTCAATCCAAGGGGCTAATTCAATGGTTGTCTTTCAAACTGACTCTGCATGCTAATAAGCTACCTCACAGGTACATCCAGGCGACTCCACAAAGATAGAGCGTTGTGTTTGGTCCAATGGCTCGTGGTCAGACACACCAGCTATTTGTTACCGCTAGGGTACATCTAGATTTAAAGGCTATGTTATAGCATCATTTACAGCCACTTTTACCAATTAATGTACACAGTTGCAAAATGTCATGAAGACATTTTTTTCTTCACCAGGAATGGCACATGACCAGAGGAAAATGAGGCATATGGCCATATTTGTTGTGGGCCTACTTCTCTTTTTGATGATCTTGTCCAAAGTGCCCAATACTCTTTTGGCTTCACTGCCTACTTCAAACTGTGAGGTCACTGGGGAGAGTAATGCCCTCCTTGAACATACCACTCTGCTCATCTGGTTTTGGCCAATTGAGCAGGTGTTGGCACCGGATTCCTGCAGCTCAAAATTTAACATTGGTGGTTGTCACCTCATTGCTGACAAATCACTCTACACAAAGGCAGATGGAGTTCTTTTTCATCATAGAGATATTGACAAGAATCTGTCAAATCTACCCCAAATACCACGGCCATTCTGTCAACAATGGGTATGTATGCTATTTGAATCTCCTAAGCATTCAACCAGAATACCTGACCTGGACCACCTTGTCAACATCACTATCAGCTACTATGACTATGCAGACATTGTTTTTTATCGAAGGTTGGTTTTGAAATCTGAAGATACTGTAGAGAGCATCCCCTTACCAGCAAAGACCAAATGTGTTTGCAGGCTGGATTACAGACATCAGGATGAAAGTCCTGATATACTCAAGTACTACAATGACCTTAAGGAACACATTCATGTTGAAGTATTTGGACAGCATAACCAAGACAGGCTGAGTGTGGAAGCATACTCATCAGCAATTAAAAGGTGCAAGTTCTACCTTGCATTTGAGAGCACCAAAGATTCTGATGAGAAAACACAAAAATATGTGGCTGAAAAACTCTACAATTCTCTAAACTGGGGCACAGTGCCAGTGGTTTGGGGGCTATCAAAGAAAATCTATGAAGGCTTAGTCCCTAGAGGTTCCTTCATTCATGTGGATGACTTTAACAGTCCGAGAGAGTTGGCTGCTTATCTCCATGTCATGGACAAGAGTGAAGATAAATATAACCAGTTATTATGGTGGCGTAAAAAATTCACAATCACAAACTTTGCATTTCCACTGGAGCATGCCTGTCTGGCTTGTAGGTACATCCGTGAGAAAAAAGCTCAACAGATCTTCAGCAATCTTTGTTAGCAGTTCTGGGAAAGAGACTAAAGGGCACTAGACAAAGAGACTGAGTACAAGGGATGCGGTGGTAGTAGTGGTAGCATAGAGGTTAAGGAACCTGGCTAGCATGTTAGTAGCCTGGAAATTGTGGGTTTGAATCCGGCTGCCACCACCATTGTACCCTTGAGTACGGCACAACCCTAAGTTGCTCAAGGCGAGACTTGCACAGACCTTCTTGATAGTTGACAAAATGTAAGTCACTTTGGATAAAGACATCTGCTGAATGCATGAATGTAAAAGGATGCTTTTGCTTGCCTTTGTCTGCGTTAGTGTAAGCACACTCACTTTGATTCATACTGATAATGTAGTGCATTTGTAGTGTAATACATTGCCAGTCCTAATTGAAATGTTGCTATGAAGGAAACTTTTATTTCTTTTTTTCCCGATGTGTCTGTGGTCCATTTGACAATGACTGAAGCTATTTAATAACTGTACTTCAAACACAAATAAATAACCATTATTCAAACCAGTCATTTTAATACCTACTCAAAGTGTAAATCAATTAGTCACAAATTCTAAATACTAAAACTATTCCACACACAAACTGAAATGTATGGTTGGACGCTACAAGTTTTTATGTTCAAGGTCATCTTTACATTTTGTCTGTAGTTGTCTTTAGCTAGCTGGTTGTTATTGGTCTGTTCAGCTATCTGATCAGTTTTACACAGCTGAGAAGAATTATTTTCACTCATCTGGGAGATCCTTGCCAATCTGTGATACTTTAACTGACTTTACTTACTATGTCATTTTCATGGACATGATTACCATTTTTCAAATATGGTTTGGCAGTGCCGTTGACTGATTCCAACATTTTTTTCTCTTGGACACTAAGTGGTACCACTGTCATTCTTTCCAAAGCCTTCTCTTATGAAGACTTTGTGTCTGTTTGTTTTCATCTTATCACAGTAGACAACATTACTGCTTATTCACATTTTTGTGTTATTTTGAGCAACATTGTGTCTAGAAGAGACATTGTTTGTTCATTAAATCTTCAATAATCTTACCTGATGCTGAGCCAAAAGTGCAATACCCTTGTTTAGCAGAAGTGTTCAACAAAATGTCATCTGGCCCATGTATTATGTTAAGCACTGATTGATTTTATGAACAACACTGGCATAATGAGTACAATGACTACAATACAATTATTGTATTATTGCAGCTCATTTGTTTTTCCTAAACTGGTTACAAATAGAAAATCATTTACTCTCTTACAGTCCTCCATAGATATTAGGCTATTCATAGATATCAGTTAAAAGTTTGTGTTGTGTTTTTACCAGTATTGGATTCTTGTAAACTCCTTCCTTTTGTAGCATTAACATATTGTGTAACATTACAATCACACCACCTACATCTGTTATTAATATGTAGCAGATCATATGAATAACAAATCTAGTTACTCTGCACTGATTACATGGTATTTCCTATATATATTATTACATTACATTTTGTCATCTATTTTTGCTGCTTTAAGGTTAGGGTTATCAGAGCCGTTTTGGATACAGTTTTGATACACCATTAGTTTCCTAAAAGTAATGTTCAGTGTCATAGTATTAATGAGAAACAGCCATGTTTACATAGATGTTAGTTTCCTCTTATAATCATGGAATTTCTTTGCTCATCCCTCCTTTAAAAACTCTAGCTTGTTTATCAAGATCACATGGGGAGGTAGGAGGTAGGAGTGGTGTCCTGTACTGTTGGTGTACTGTTATTCTTATGCACCTATTCTCTCTCCACCTTAGTCCATCAACCTTTCAGTCACAAATGATAGAGGTTGCTTTGGTTACAGCACTCCCATTCAGTTAGCTCTGAGTTATGGAACCAGAGTGCAATCTCCTTCTGAGCCACCTCTACTGAGTCAGATGCATGGATCACATTTCTGAAACAAACAAAGGCAAACTACTGCTTACATATTCATAAGCAGAAACAATGTGATCAGTATGTGGCAATTTGTGAAGGTTTGAGAGTGTGTGTTTTTACATACCTACTGATGTGAACACAGAAGTCTCCTCGAATTGTTCCAGGTGGAGCCTCTGCTGGGTTTGTGTTTCCAACCAGCATTCGGGATGACCTCACCACATTATGCCCCTCCCACACCTATACAGTGCAACATACACAAATTACAACATCTCAAACATCCAAAAGCATCAAGACAGTCAAGCAGACTAAGCATCTGACAAACCCATTAACCTAATAAGCCTTGAGTAAAAACAGCTTGTGGAAGGTGAAGTGGTGTGGTTCACTCTCCATTGTCCTGTCCTTATAAAAGGAGAAGAAGGCCAAGAATGATTAAAAACAGCTTGTAATGTGCTGGAAATTATATAAAGTGGTGACTAGTCCAGTTGTTCCTCAAGTAAATGTTGGGATGTTAAGGATAGATTCAAATGTGGATTTTCTTTCTAATGCTTTCAAGGGAATATTATTACAAATCATTAGTCCATTTTAATAAGAACTTGCTGATCTGAAGAAATTATGAGTGATGTAGTATACTTTTTTCTTCGATTAAATAACAATTTTATGGACCATTCTGAAATTCCACTGTATTATTTTAAAATTACAATATTTTTTAAGATTACAGTATTGGAGATATCATGCTTCCTGATGCTAAAAAGAAACTGTTGAGTAAGTCTGCTCTTTTCCCTACAGCAATTCACACAGCATTTTCATCAAGCATACTAATTAGAGTGTGGTTGTATTGTTGACATTGGACTGATGACAGTGTCATTGTTTTGTTGACATCAGACTAATTAGACTGTAGGTGTTGCCACCATCGGGCTCAAACAGAGACCATTTCTTTATACAACCTGCTTCACAGATCAGTTTTCTTTTTAAGGTGAGTCTGAATTTAAGATTTTGCTGTAAGAAAACACAAAAGGCCTCCCCTACCATATTAAATTATTTTTAAAAATTGCTGACATTGTCTTCTTACATGTTTCTTAGTCTTTATTTTAGCTTGTGTAGCTATAGCTCTGTCAAAGATTGATATTTTGGCTTTATATGAGAAAGAATGAAGACAGGATCTCCATACATGGGAGATGAGCCATATCTGTACAACATCCAATAAAATAAGTGTATTAATGTGATTCATAGCTAATATGTAAACTGAAAGAACAATTTTAGTTTCATCTACAAAGTGATAGGATTTACAAATTATAGGGAGATTCTGTAGAATTGTAACTACCAGACATTGGTTGCCTACAGCCTACTGAATGTTTTGACTGTTCATCTTCCTTTAGAAGGAGGAAGGAAGGAGCCACATGCCTACATACTGGATTTGTCAAATCAACAGATGGACAGAATCATGTGAAATGTGCAGTGTGCCCTTTTACATTTGTGCACATTTTTACACACCAAAGATTAATTACATACTGTACTAAAAATATAAGACTGATAATATTTGACATATTTAAGTAGCCTTTTTGTTGGTGTAATATTAAATGGCTTTGAGTGTTAAATATAACATACATGTAGCATACATGTAGCAGGCTAGATGTGATAGTGGTGGTGGTAGTAGTAGCATTGGTAGAATAAGTAACCAACAAACACCCAAGTGTGAGGTGTGACTTTAGACATTAGACTAATGACTAATCTCCTCAAAATACAGCTGAAAACATGTTACTGCATTAAACTAAAATACGTCACTGCATGCAATCTAAGTAAACATTAAATGTGGCTTTTTGTTCTTGTTTTTTTCACAGTGCACCACATTGGCTAACACAGGCAAGAGAAGGACCTCTCACCATGGCAACTACGGGTCCAGAGGTCATATACTGCAACAGACTGGGATAGAAAGACTTCTTGCACAGGGATGTGTAGTGCTGCAACAACAGCTCTTCAGACACCTGAGACACAGAAAGAGGATACACAACAGGCTGGGGAGATTGTAGTAGGACATTATTGCCATACTCATGTGTGTGCAGACTATATTTCACCTGCAGCATTTTCAGACCAACAAGTTGAAATCCACGCATTTCAAAGCGCTGAATGATTTGACCGATGAGACGCCTCTGGACTCCATCAGGTTTGACTGCAATAAGGGTCCGTTCTCTTATGTCTTTAACATAAACACACACACACACACACACACACACACACACACACACACACACACACACACACACTCTAAGTGATACCCTAGACACTTCTAAACATGATGACATTTTCACTCTTCCCCACACAGATCACTTGGATGTTCTCTGAAGTAAAACTAATCTCCTGATGTAATTCCAAAGGGCCTGACATGCATGTGCTCCCCACGCTTTCTGTAACACAATTAACGTAAGAGATTCCCCCACACTGAACACCACCATAACCATCCACTGCATTGGCTTCAGGAATGTAGTTAAAGCTGCAGTAGCAGGCGTGTGAGATGTCATCACTGTACACTGTACACTGTACTCTACAAGTGTAAACAGCCAGAACGACATGCCATGACAGACTCGTATGCACGCATGCGGAAACACGAAAACAGACGTAAACAAATCCTTTGTGATGACAACTCACAACCCACTGAGAACACCTGAGGACAACCGACCTAACTGCAGAAGCGAAATGTAGCCAGGTTGTGACCAATTCAATGAGTGAACACCGAAAGAAAAACACGTATGATAGCCCAAACATTCCTCTCACTGACACCAGAATTCGGAAACAGGGGGAGTCGCTCTCAAACAGTGTATTGGTTCTCACTCACAAACTCCCCCATGTGCTAATCTACTACTCCGGAGTACATCGTCGTTAAAAAAACTAAATACCGCTAACAGAAAGAACAGAAGCAGACAATGCATAAGTTACCTGAGGTGTTGCTGTTGTAGCGCGGGCACAAATTTATGAATTTGGGGATCACTCGCAGCCCACTCATGTTTTTATCTTGAAAAATTAAGCCACGAAGAATACATCTGGGGAAAAGTGCCATTTAAAATGCCTCTATGTCAATAAAAAATGAATGCCCTCTGAGCAGCTTAACGTTTCTACTTCAAGTGAATTTCGCCTTGACTCCTGTGCTCAGTTTCCAGTTTGACAAACTTTTGTCGCGTGCACAAATTATATAGGGGCGGAACAAGCAAGTGCCATTTAACCCCACGAACCCCACGTGGAGTCTGGAAATAAAATCAAACGTTTATCTGTCCACTTCTTCTGAAACAATTGGCAGTAAGAGTTTTTTTTAACTCTTAAACAAACAGTCTGCATGTTCAAACAACAGGTCATTTACCTCTCTGGCCAGGCTAATCAGCCAATCAGTATGTCACTCTCAGTGGGGAGACATATTGGCTTTGGTCAGTGTATGTGCAGTGTTTATGTGTACCTGTTAACACTGATATTAAACTGGGTGAGTAGGCATTCATATCACGCACTTGCATACTAAATTGAAATCACTAAAATAACTAATTCCCATTTCCTTTTTGAACGTTTGCTTACATACTTACATGCTTACACATACATACTTTGCACTGTGACTTATCTGTCTCAATAAATTCAACAAGCTATACACCAATACATTCAAACTACATACACATGATATGATTGCCACTGCCACCTGCTACACAAAGGAAATAAATAGCACTTCTCATTGATTCATTAGCTCTCCAAAGACACCAAAATAATGGATACCAGGTTCCAAGAACTGGAAACAAACTGGAGGCACTGTGATCCCCAAAACAACACAGAGTTTCTCCAGGTGCAATGAAGGCAGGGTGAGTGTGTTTGTATGTCTGTCTGTCCATTAGTTTGTGTGCATATTTGTTTGTGTTTATTTTTGTACATGTGTGTCTGTGTGCCTGTGCATACAGTCTCTCTGTGTCTGTACAAACAACAACTTGTGCTGTGGTAATGTGCCATTGGGTGTATGTGCATTACATTCACATTTTGTCATTAATGACACTTCATTGAAAGTAACATACAGGTGAGGACTAATTCTCAAGTATTTTGCAGAGATCATAGTGTAACAACTGTGAGGTGAAATCCACTCATAGAATGAAGATGTATGGCAAAATCCACTTTGAAAATGACTACATCCAAGTAAATAAACAATGACATTATTTGGTCACACCACCTCCCAACTTGTACTGTTTGCATCCACTCAGAACCACTGAAGGTCATTCTCTGCAAATAAAACCCCCATGGGCTGATTATCAGGCATTCTCCTGTATCCTTTGATCATTTGGCTCAATCCTTCTTCTTTGCCAAAGAGAGCCTCAAGATGGTTTATTTTAGGTTTATGTAACTGGATTGTGTATTAATGTAGTGTATATTCACATTTGGTGTTTAACTGGTCTAGACAGCAGTGTGATTATGGCTGTGTGACATAACTTTATACTTCAACTAGTCCCATTGCAGCCTCTGCTTGGTGTGGGTTGAGAGTGGTGGAGCACTATTGTAGGGCCTTAAGGGACTGATAAAACCAAAAACTTCAGTGTTTGGTCTCTTGCTTTCCCCGCAGTTGCTCTGCTGAGCATGAGGATCTCCGCGTCCCCTGTTCAAATTATATATGGAGACAAATTTTATGCAGAGACTATTGGGGACAATTACTAGCAAATAACTAAATGGCTAATTAACTCGGCCTTAGACTTCGTACCTACAGCTGAACCACAGCCGTGGGTATATCTGCTAACAGCCACCTCCCACTCATGTTATATTGTCAATTATGGTCCTTACATTTTTCTATTAAGACATAAAAAAGACTCATACGTTTTCAATAGTTCCCGTTTATGTTTGAATATCCTCTAAAGTTAACAACTATACTGCACCATGCTAGCTTTCCGATAACATCATGTACATGTGTGGCCACTTTATTAAATACAATTCAAGTGAATGCAAAACCTTCCAAACACAAAACAGAACAGTATTTTCAAAAATCCACAGCATTTTAAGCTACAATTTGTTTGCACTTGGCTTCTTCTGGTCACCTCCTGAATTTGAATGTGGTTCACTCAAGAAAATGGCCACCAAAAACTAATAAAAGCTTATACACGATAGATGGGATTTAAATATGGAGTGCATCTCTAAATTTTAAATTTCAGATTCAGATTTCACAATTAGACTCAGCACACCCAGACATTTTTAAAAAATTGGTTTAAAGGATGGAGAACTGTGGCCCACTGGCCTATAACAAGCCTGTCAGCACCTTGTGATGTAAACTTCAAAGTGTACTAAATTCAATGTTCTGAATCCTTGTATGAATAATTACTAACATTGTACATTGATGTAACATAAAACAAGTTCATACACACATGCACAAAGTTACCACACAGTGAATCCTGAAACTTTTACAAAAGAACTTTATTTGGGCCTATTTCTCCTGACGTATCAGGAATGGAATGATATGTAAGCATGTGAGTCCGTCTCCATGGAGATGAAGTGAAGTGATATCTGAAAATTAAAAAATAAAACATGGCTCAGCCCCAAACACCTCATGGAGCCTGCGTCAGTCCACACATCACACAACAGCAGACCGGGAACCGCAACTAGAACCATTATCAGTCCGCGTCTCACAGCAACACACCAGTCCAGCTTGGGGCAGCAAAGTGTCATTTGGGCTTTGGCCACATGATCATTGGCAACATGTGAAATAATAAGAGACAAATAAAGTCAACAATAAAGTCAAATAAGTCAACAACAAACAGTCCCCTGCAGCAAAAGGGGTGTGGCTCACAGATTAAAAACTGTCCAGACACGCCCTCTTTGGACACACCCTCCCCAGACAGCTCCTACTCTTGGTCTGCCAATGTGCTGAGCTCACTAAGAGGGACTGGGCTGTGGGAGGGGAGGGGCTTGGCCACATTTAAGGCGGAGTCTATGCAAGCTGTTGCTATAGTTTCAGTGGCGTGGGTGGGGCGTGTTGCTATAGCTTCAGCGTGCCTGGTGGCAGGCTTCCATTACACAGTCTGTAATAACGCAGGTCATTCACCAGCCGGTAGACACTTTGTGTGAATGATGGCAAATCCTGCAAGGACAAACAGATGATTAATAACAGAAGGATTTAATATGGTTTTAACTTTTAACTTTAACATAAACAGTCCTGCAGGCCACCTACATTTAGCATGGTTTAAAGACCCTTAAAAGGACTGGTTTGTCAATCTCTGGATCACCATTCCACACAGTGACCTTTGTAGAATGACAACAACTTAACACACCACACCAACATACAGTACCTATACTCATATCTATCTTCTCTTCACACACACGCATGCACCTGACATGCAGCCAATAGCCATGTTGCTTGGGATCTCTCAATCTCTTACCCTCTCAGGAGTGAAGTTGCGGCCAAGAGTGGCACGTTGG
Source organism: Tenualosa ilisha (assembly GCA_015244755.2). Classification (NCBI taxonomy): domain Eukaryota; kingdom Metazoa; phylum Chordata; class Actinopteri; order Clupeiformes; family Clupeidae; genus Tenualosa; species Tenualosa ilisha. The sequence goes on from PYXC01000584.1 coordinate 3,781,775, forward strand.
TGGGGGTCGAGGCCCTGGCAACCGTTCAGGAACTCAGGCAGGAAAGAGGAATAGAAGGTGTGGAAGTTGACGGCGGCCATGTTGTAGACGGCCACGGTGATGTCATCCTGCAGCAGGTCATGGCTCTTGTGCAGAAGCACCTGCAGCAGCACATTGATGAAATGGAAAAGCATGGAGCTCTGGAACAGCTTCTGGAAAGCCAGAACACACACACACACACACACACAAAAAAATGAGAAAATACATGGCCGCATTTTGTTTCCTTTCCAAACATCCATGTTTCAACAGAACAGACATTGTTAATTTATGGGGAAAGTATGTATGCATTTCTCATTACTTCAACACAGACCTTGTGGTACAGTTTGTGCTTGGTGTTGAGAACCTCCAGATAACTCAGGTTCTGCTTGAAGATGTGGATGTCTGGCTGCAGGAAGGACTGGCCGAAAGCCTACCAAAGTACAATGGCCATTACACACTGAAAGGAAGTACTGAGAAACTGAGAAGGCACTGTTGGTATGGGTTACAGGTAATAACAACAATAATAGGTAGTAACTACAACAATAGGTAATAACTACAACAACAATACTAATAATATATAGTGTTTTTCAAGATAACCAAACACACTTAAGAGATGAGAAGCTCTTGAACTAATCAAGGGCAGGACAAAATATCAGACATATTACTTTAACTTCAGGCGCCATTCACATGTAGCCAAATATTTACAAAAACATAATAATTTATATGGTTAACACGAAAACAGGTTTCAGTCACTGAAATCAGCCACTTTTAAACACTTACAGTGGAAATTTCCTAAAACTCTACTTTCAGTGACTGTGGATGGAAGATTGAGCTCTAGCATTGTGATGTGATGGTCCCTCTTTTATTTTTAGCAACGTTTGAACAGATTATTTTTTTTAATGTGGAGGAAAATATATACATTTTCATAAATACCTGGTTCCATGTCTACAAGAGCTTTGAGTGGCTTCACTTTAACAAATATACACAGGTGAACAAATTACCTGTATCTACCGCAAATAATGTAGTCCTAACAATTAGTGCTTTGATATGCAACTGTTCAAAGTAACGCATGGTAGAATATGGGGCACATGAATAAAATGAAAATAAACAGGTTACAAGGCAGCTCTATTCCATGCATGTGAACTTGTTGATAGATTCTGCACTTTGGTCAGTTGAGAAGTTGGTTGGAAACACTGTTCAAGCCCAGCTCCTGTATAGCAGCAGTGAACTGGGTCTCGTTCTGTAATGTGCCTGCATAGCAGCGGTGAAATGAGCCTCAATCTGTAATGTACCTGCATAGCAGCGGTGAACTGGGCCTCGTTCTCCATCTGCTCCCCAGCACCACCCCGCTGCACGCTGCTCAGGACCGAGCTTTTAAAGAAGAACCTCCAGTTCTGATGGAGAATCTGGAACAGTAGCTCAAACATCTCTGCTTTCACATCGGGACAGGAGCGCTACAAAACAAACACAAACAAACACACACACAAAAGTAAAGTTAAAAAAAAAACCTGTACAGTATACAAGATACAATACAAACACAAAGACAGACCAACAGCTCCCATGCAGCAATTCTATCAGTTCTGGACTGGAGTGTACAATTAAGACACAGTGTGGGTAGGTCTCACCTCTGCCACAATAGGATAGACCTGCTCCATGCAGAGACTGAGAATGCTGGGCAGCATTGGTTTAAATGTCTGTCCAGGCTCCTGAACCACCACCTACAGGAAAACAAGATACTTACTCCCTTGATACATCATATTTCTTATTTACACCAGACCTGCTTTTTTAAGACTTCACAGGGAACTACAATAAAAGTGACATGACAACATGACATTAATTGTTAGGAATCATGCAAGTGTGGTTATATTATACCTGTAAAATCTTGAGAAACTTCTGAACCACTTTTGACCCAGTGCTGCCCTCCTGTAGGATGCTGATGGCAAGCTGCTCCCTAAGTCACATGACAGCACAAACCCAATCAAGAGAAACCTCCTGTGTCATATCAGGAAAACTAGACCACACCAATCACATGACTTCCATTGCAGGGACATGTGAACCCAGTCAATTAGCCAGTCTTATTTCATCCAATTTAATGTAACATTGACATCTGTACCCTACCATCTAGTGAGAATCCGGTCATACAGTGCACTGTGCTTTAAAACCCCAAACAGCTATTCTCTTATGGAGCAGTCATGGAGAGTCTGTTCATGTCTAGAACATTCTCCATTTGTTTCTTAGTACACTATATAATAAATAATACACACAACTCAATATACATACTCCATAATGTAGTGGACTGTGTACTGAATGAGTGGTTGTCCGTACACAAGGTCTCAGTACTAGAAGTCTCCATGACTTCATGTCATACACAAAGTGGTCACTTAGTTCTCCACACTGACCTAATTAGAATTTAAATAGAACTGTGCATGTGAGTAAGACTGTGTGTGTGTGTGTGCACATCTAACCTTGTGAACATGCTGAGGAAGGTCTGTATGATCTGCTCTGTGAAAGCCACCCCCATCTGCACACGCAGAGCCTGGAAGAGCGTGAGGAAAAAACTCAGCATCTCATCCATGATCTCTGAGAGAGACAGAGGGAGAGAGAGAAATACAAGTTAGTATGACTGCGCCAATCAATACTAGTTGATTGAACAGCAGCATCACTAAACTGTATCAGTCAGTTTCTTGTAGATGGATTGAGCCAAGTCCTCGACACAAGTTTAGTTCATGCTGCTTTTTTCATACAAATCATGCAGAACATCCATTTCATACTTTGGTCCAATTTGTCTTCATCTGAAAGACTTCAGTGAACAGATAAAAAAAATGATACTATGAAAAATATCTACAGAAGGTTTCCTCCGGATCTGTTCTCAACATGAATTAATGAGCCCGCTAATAGAGCTTTTGGAAGTTTTCTTGTACTATACTCTAAGAATAGGCTCTACCCTTGTTAAACAGGCCCCTATGAGATTAGTAGAGATCTCAATCTGATGTTATTGAACAGCTGTAGTGACAGACTGTACATGTAATCTGAGCACCTGATCACAATGTACACAAAGCATTCAGTAAATCACTTAACCAATGCAGAATAACAGGGTGGGACTGGGACCTTTTACAACAAAACCAGCTGTTTAATGTGTCTTCTGCAATGCGTTCACTACACATGTCAGGCATAATGACTGACACGCCGTGCGTAAACAGGTGAATATTGGCAAACTGACGGGGATGTGGAGAGACCTTTACACCTTGAAAAGTGCATTATTCACTGAAATATGTACGCCGTGATGCAAATTATGCAAATTATTCACACTGAAATGGAATGCATTCCTGCACATTTCTTTTTCTGCTGCTAAATGCTAGATATTTTACCTCCACCTCACTGTGAACTTATCTTATTACAATCAATGCTCTGTTCCAAGTCTACTTATGCCCTGTCTTCTGTTGCCTGTTGTGTCTCTTCTGCCTTCAACGCTTTACTTCAACATAGTAGAAAGTTGTAATTGCACTATATCTATAATGTATGTGCACTAAATGTAGCATGTAGCCTGTCCCAAATGTCTTTTGTATATACCTTAAATGTAACATAGTAAAACACTGTTTCGTCTCACTAAATACAATGTATATGGTTGAAATGACAATAAAACCCACTTGGCTTGAAGTTACACTGTGCTATGAGAGTCAGTCAGGCCGCTAAATTGTAACCCTGTGTCAACGTGACACGGTGAGATGTGCTTAAACAACTTTGTACATCTCTAGAAATAAAGCACCAGATCAGGTTATACTACTGCTCACAGTGAAAGGCCAAATGCTTCCCTCTCAGATACCAAAAAAGCCACAAATGACTGCAGTGCAGCGATGCTGAGAGGATGTGGATGCACTTCTGACCTGGTTGCTGGATGTAGAGGGGAAACAGAGCCAGTGAGACCTGCACGGACTCCTGCAGACTCTGGTAGCAGATCTGCCGTGACTTTGTGGACTCCCCAGAAATACTTTCCACCAGGTCACGTAATACTGACAGGGTCTGCTGCACGACTGCTTTGTCTGTCAGAGCGGGAAAACAAGGAAACAAAGCTTGTAACACACATACACACAAACTGAAGGGCAGAGGGAATAATAAGATTATCTATATGGCTTTGAAACGTATGGCGATCTAGCACTTTCTGCCTCCCCTGCACTGACCTCTTTACTTTTGATCAGGCTATCTAGTGCAGGGGTTCTCAAACTTTATGGGACATGGGACCTCTTTTGGAGCAGAAAAATTTCCAAGGACCTCTTATAATCGCAACAGAAATTTGACCATAGATGTATATATCCACTAGTTTAGAAGATTCTAGATGCTATTTTGTAGAAACATTTTACATGGACCCCCTGGCAATGCACTACGGACCCCAGAGGGTCTCTGGACCCCAGTTTGAGAACCAGTAATTTAGTGCATTTCAAATAGTGCTACGCAAACATAAAAAGACAGATTAAAAAACAGATTAAACCTAGCCTTGATTGCAACCCCCATCCATTAAAATGCAATAAGTGGAGTGAGGGCAGCTGAACGGCTGCACAGAATGTTGTGGTCTTACTGTTGTGGTGGTAGGCAGGTGGGCGTGGTAAGAGGCGGTACTGCTGCGTGAGCGTGCTGACCAGGCGCCCGTGACTGGAAGAACGACTGGGCCATTGCTGCTCCGACTCCGGCAGACACGGCCATGGCAGCAGCAGCATGTTGGACAGCGCTCGGCAAACCAGTACATGGGCCTGAGAGCAAACACACAGACATATGTACACATATAAACTATAAAAATATAAAATTACCTGTGAGGAAAACAAAACACACCAAAGGAAGGTTTCTCATAACTTTCAAAACAGCATTTAAATGAAAACATTCCCCAATTGCTTATAGATTACGACCAGACAGCAACCTTGGCTGAAAGTTTGCTATAAAATGAAAAATAAATCAATATTAGTTCCTCTGCGTGAACTAAGACTAACTTAAAACTGAATAATCCAAATATTCACATTATTCTTCACACAGAGTAGACAACATGATTATTCATCATGAGTACTCATGATTAAGTACTCAAATAATAGGAAACATGACATTCTACATAGGGAGTACCTTGGTTCTTTCATTTTTCTGGAGCTTCAATGGATATGAGGCTAATTTACCAGTTTATTGTTTTTCTGATGGTTAAATGGCTCATTATGGGGTGAATGAAGGCTCTTTTGGCTCCCCCTAAGGCTTCGTTATGAATTGACGGGGCTTGCAAAATGACAAAGTCACCCCAACATAGAACAAAACTAAAAGTGTCTCACATGAGGTTTGTGCAATCGCATTTTTTTACCTTGTTAGTCAATATAAATAAAATGATCGTCACTGGTTCTTATTCTTTGGTTTGCAAATAAATCTATATGTATTGGTGAGAATTTAGGTGTAAGTTACAAACAAACAAACAAACAATAAATAAATGGCAACTGTGGGGGGAGCTCCTTAGTTCCTGAGTTATAGAAATCCCAGACTTGCCTGGTATGTCTTCTACATTGCCTGGTATGTCTTCTACATTGCCTGCTTGATGTGATGTCATGTATGAGGTAGACATACTGGCTTACCTCATGGGGCAGCTGGTGGTTGTGGTTCTCAGTGATCAGGTTAAAGACATTCTGCACCGCTGGCAGTGACACCAAGAACACCGGACGCACTGTAGTGGCCATGGACACAAGGAGATGGCATGCTGATAGCAACAACTTCTCTGGCACCTACAAGTACGAGGGAATTGATAGATCATGTCAGGTACTCTACTAAATGTCCTAAATAAATAAATGAAACTCTATATCTGTGACACAGCACCACCCACTGGATAAAATGGATAAAGCTATTTTGCAGAGCCAATGGAAGTAAAGGGGCAGTGAGGCTGTACAAGCTCCGGAAGGCAATACCTTGGCACTAATGAGGGGAGTGGTGGCAGCCATGCTGGATGTGATCAAGTTGGCAAATCGTGTTTGGTCCTGCTGTCGCTGCACCTCACTGCAAAACTGAGCCAGCCAATGGGAGTAGGCCTGCAGAGCCGCCAAGGACTGGGCATGGCTATAATAAAGCAAACACAGACACACTGTAGCCAAAAGAACAGTCACCCTAACTAGACTCAAGCCCTGGTCTACAAAAGACTATAGCAATTTATTTAGAATTCAAAATACATACTCAGATAGACAGAAAGATGGCACAAAGGTGTGTGCAGGCAGTAGGCAGAAAAAAGATATGCGAGTGCATGCAGACTTACACATCTATGAGGTCTGGTTTTAACACAGAGGGAACCGCCGTCTCCACATCATACAAACTGATCTGGGAACCGTAGCATGTGACCTCCACCAACCTTAATGGACAAACATCAAGACAAACATCAAGACTCAAGACTTTTATGATTACCATCATCATTAAAATCAACACTACAAATGTCAGACTCATGTTAGCTGATTTAAGTCAAAGATACTAAACTTTGTCACATAATACGAACCCACATTTTCTAAATGATAGCAACTGAAAATCAAAGCCAACATGCTGTGGTATGGTACTGTCTGTGATCCCCTCACCTCTGCACAATAGCCAGGGCATCAGCAAATCGGGTAGTGAAAACATCACCAGTGAAAAACTCAGCGAGTCGCCCGACGGCCTGCAGCAGAGAACTGAGGTCCCGCAGGGCACAGTGCAGCTTCCTGCAGTCTGCCTCCGCAGTGATGTTCAGCCGCCGACCTGCAGGACACGGACGCACACAAGGACACACACACATGGAGACACACACACATGAAGACACACACACATGAAGACACACACACATGAAGACACACACACATGAAGACACACACACATGAAGACACACACACATGAAGACACACACACATGGACACACACATGTTTATACACAAATAAGTCATTATGTAATTATGAAAATGAATGGTAAAAGGCTGTAGCTCACTTGAACCAGTGGTCACAATGAACTGTTGCAGACCAAGGTAGATATCCAGATCCTCTTGAAGCACAGGGAACTGTTCATAAACCCAGAAAAACAACACATTACGCAGACAGAACAGTTATGGCAAACAAAAGTAATTTGACGTGTATCATCAATAAAGTGTAAGTAATTAGAATAACACCACTGTTACACCCTGAAGAGAAGTAAAGTATGGCTGATTTGACAAGAAGTGCCAAATGTTAAGTAGAATGCCAAACACTAAGCGCAATAAACACAAGACAACAGAATAACAAGTTTCAAGGCAAAAGTGTCTCTCCCGGGCTTCTCTGCCCATCGCAGACACCGGGAGGTAACCTAACAGAGATGGTTTTGATCATGTGGTACGGGTTCCACAGAAGCTCCAGGGCAGGGAAACAGTAAGGAACTCAAGGGGGCAATAGTAGTTAGCGCTGACCAACAATAATTAGCTCTGACCTTTATCATTTTTGATTTATTATAAGTAGTGAGCATCTCACTCTTCACCGTAGTCCTTATTTAAAGCCTATTTGATTAAATGTAAAAAACAAACAAATAAACATCTATGTTAAAACTCTACCTACCAGAGTATTAACACATTGACCTAAAAGTCAGAAACAGACACATAACAGCGCTTCAAGGAAATTCTGCTTTACTACTGCAGATTTCCAGGCCCCCTAATTCTGCATGCATGTGAGGGTAGTGGATTTTCTATCTCCAACACCAAGACAAAATCATAGCTTGAGACACCAGACACAGGTGTGATGCGCTGTGATGGGATGGGGACTCACCAGAGTGGAGAAAGTCTGAGAGGGAAGTAGCTCCATCACCTTGGCGACCACTTCCAAACTCTGACGCAAGTACCGCTGCCACTCTGTCTGTTTCTATGGTGACCGACATTCAGTTCAAAAACAGAGAACAGGTTTCAAAGCCACAGTGCACACATCACACAAAGAGTATCAAAGTGTGTACTGCCTCAATGAAAAGCATGTTCATGCTCATATCACAAGAGGCTTTTGATCAAAGTCCACTCCTGGAGGTGAGGCTACTTACATCATCATCCAGAGTCTCGTCGTCCAGCTCCTCCAGTTGGCTCTGGTTTGATCGAAACTGGATTCGGTTTAAAACTTCCCTGAGCAGCAGTACCAGAGCATCTTTATACCTACACACACCATCAACATAACACAACAACACACAACTCACTATAAACACAAGCATGACAATCACATGACAAACATGACAATCAGAAGAGCCATTTCTATTTTACTATTATCTTTGCTAACTGAGTGGGGATACAGGGGATGAAACTGAAAGAGAACTACACACGTGAGAAAAAAAAAAAAAAACTGGCTTGAGACTCTGAAGTGGCTTTCACATACTTCCTGTTTTCACACAGAGGCGTCTACAAAGCAACAGCCTGACAGGCTGTATATAGCTGAGATGTTTTAGGTGGTATGCATAAAATACAACCAAAGTATCTAGAATGGCAAGTTTTTTTGCTGGCTCTGATACCCAATATGTTGCCTGCTCAGTTTGGTTTTTTAAGAATTAGATCTATACGGTCCACCAGTACAATATGTGAACAAAAAGGAAGTACCATCATAAGCAAGTCAGAAACAGAAATGGCTGCAATCAAATAGGCTATATGTCAGAAAATACCTGAATTTGCACTGATTAAAGAATTACAGTCAGTGCAAATAAAAGAGACTGAAACATCAGCATGTATGCATCAGACATTGTTGAAAAATGTATTGGCCCATATTTAGACTATGGTGGTGCACATTGGACCAAATTAGGGTGGGCTGCACATGCCTGCACGCCCGCCCGCCCACACACACACTACCTGTTTAAAACACTGTCGCAGTCAGCCAGGCGGCTCCTGATTTTGGTGGTCATGTAATCCAGGAAGATACTCCAGATGTCCAGACAAGCCAGGTAACCTTCATGGGTTGGCTGCAAAACAGTGGGCAGTAAAGCAAAGGCCACTAGCAACAGCAGTATAATGCAATGTGGAGCCTGTGGTTTGAACAGTGCAGAGATTTGCTACCTGATTAAAAGTGTACTTGAAAAGAAGGGCTAAGAACTCAACAAGGGGAAACTGAGCATTAGATTCGATCCGTCTCAGATGAATGCTAACAAACAACCGCAGGAAGTCTGTGAACTTCTCCAAATAGCTGCAAAAAGAAAGCAAGAGTGAGTGTGCGAAAAGGGACATTTGCATCCTGTTTATGTCTGTGCGTGTGTGGAGCAAGCAATGGAGAGGTCAAAGCCCAGAGCCGTACCTCTCATCCAGTTCTTGAAGCCGGTTCTTGACCGTGTGCGTGTTGGTGTTGGTGGTGTTGCTGTGCGTGTTGGTGTGCGTGAGTTTTTGCAGCAGGAAAAAAGTCTGCTGGGATATCCGCAGCAGGAACTCCTCAAAGTCCAGAGGAATGCAGTTCTTGCACATGAGCTCATTGATACAACTCATGGCCAGCACGCCCAGGCGCGCCCGCTCCGACTGGCCAACTGGCTGCACCACCCGTGGCATTCCCGTGCCGCCGTTGGCTGGGAGAGTTGTGTTACCGGTGTTGGTGGTGGTGTTGTCCCCGTTGGAGGTGGGCACCGACTTGACCTTGATGGGCATCTGGCAGCCGAAGCGGGCGAAGTGGAAAATGGAGGCGAGGAGCGCGGGCGTGATGGAGGAGGAGAGGGGGATCCAGCTAAACAGGTGCACCAGACATTCCAGAGCCAGCGAGCACAGGGCACTACTCTCCAACCCCAACACCACAGCTGCACACCGGGAGAAAAAAAACCTCAGGGCTAAATACTCCCATGTATTCACATAACACAATTCCTACTGTTCTGTGGTGTACTTCCCAAAACTATGGTTACTATAGTGGTTGGCAATACGCAATTATATTGCAACCACAAAACTGGCTAACTTGGTTATGAACTATGAGTTTGGGAAACGGCCCCTGACTGGGAGCCCGGAAAAAGTTGCACACTGATGATTTCAGATCTCATTGTTCTATTTAAAGGCAAACCAGGAGACATTTTTAGGTTAATTTACCAGCTTCATAGTCATGTCAATGGTTAACTGGCTGAAACTCAAATGAAATCACTTTATCACCTTGTTAGTCAACTCTATGACAATGATCATTACTGGTTCCTATTCTTTGGTCTGCAAACAAATCCACATGAATTGGTGAGAATGTACAACCTTTTTTTTTTTTTTTTTTTTTTTTTTTAAATCAGTGACTATAGGGGAATCAACAGAGGTTAAAAATAAAGAACTAAATACATACATATAAATTTTAAAACTGCAGCCTTGCCTGGTATGCCTTTAATTTTTCAATCAATGTTATAATCCATCCACAGCAAACACGGTTAGCTACTGTAAACTTTAATTTAATTAAATTTATGCATTTAGTGGACGCTTTTATCCAAAGCGACTTACATATTTGTCAACTATCAATTACATCAGGGCCAGTCTCCCTTAGAGCAATTTAGGGCTAAGTGCCTCGCTCCAGGGCACAACGGTGGCAGCCAGGATTCGAACCCACAATTTTAAGGCTACTTGCACGCTAGCCAGGTTCCTTCACCACTACACCACCACCGCCCCTCACATCTGTGTCTATCTGTCTATCTGTGTGTAAACTACACAGATAGACAGCACTTCATATAGTGCTTCATACAGCATTTCATACAGGGACAATTTTGCAAAACACAAAATTACATGAATAGGTTATGACTCATGTGTCCACAAAAATCTCTGACAGAAGGAGACCACCACTCACCACTTTCACCTGATGTCGGGGAGGGAGGCGGCGTGGTGCCAGACCCACTGTGCTTCTCCCAGACTGTCTCCAGGATACCTGCAGAGAAATCCAGTCCTCATTATTTGCCATCCTGCTAACATGGGAGAGATGGTATGGGCTAAATCTGCAGTCAAAAGTCTCAGGGACTGTGACTAGCTTCAGTTGTGACAAGAACTCAGCTGGGACATCTGAACATCATAAAGTAGAAGTAAGCCTAATACTACATTGTATTATAACCCTACCCTGAACTCATATTTGTGGCACACATTAACACATTAACACTAAACCTGCTAATTCAATCAGCAGGACCCCTCAGAAAGGTAGATATGGTAATTAGTGTAATTACTTGGTGCTAATTAGAGTAATTATGGGCAATGGTGGCATAGGATGTAGTAGTCTTTTCAGTTGAATTTGTTACCGTTTCGTGGCTTTTACGGATAAACAAAATAATTTGCAACGCAACAACTTGAATGGTATGAGGATGTCAATCTGTAGCACAAAACCAGTTGTCATTGACACCAGTCATTATATTTTTGCAGCAGTCACTATACAAAAATAACTGACATCCAAACTTTTGGAAAGGTCCATTCAGTGTGAATGGAACCTCCTGTAGCATCCTGGAGAGCCATATAATAAGCACTATGCCCTCCTTTAGCTAGCTGTGACTTACTCTGACAGAGAGAATGTGTGTGTGTGTGTGTGTGTGTGTGTGCATAAGTGTGAATGTGAGGGAAAAAGTATGTATGTGTGTGTTTCCACCACACCCGTTAACAGGTTGAGCACGGTGGGAATCTGTTCCAGCAGGAGTTTGCGGAGTTCCTCCTTCCTGGCGACACTCAGGTCCTCCCGAGGGCACACCAACTCTTCAGACGTCATTTTAAGCAACACCAGACCCAAGGGAGCCATGGCAGGGGTTTGGACAAGCTAATGTAAGTGCACAAACACACACACAAACACACAGTGTGGGTACTTTTCACCAACTGACACATTCTCAGCTGACACATTCTGCATCACAAGTGTTTGAAATTGAATTCTAAAAAAATCTGTAACAATTCTAATAATTGCCATTCTAATAAAAAGAATACAGACCAGATGTTAGGCCTAGTATGCACACATGACAGTTGTAAATCACACAGTGTACATTAGAAGATCTCTGTCCTAACAGACGAGCTAGCGAAGTGAATCTGGCACCCTGGGGCATTAGCTCACTTGCTAGTGCATTCAACTTCCAGTCTGAGGTACTGAAATGCTGGTTTGAGACAGAGCGAGTACAGCGCTGAGCTTCTTGGGATAATGCAGGTTACATCATGTCTGAATGTTTACAAATGTTAGCTTCAAACGCTATGTTCACTGTTACCCAATACAGGATGGCTTAACATTACCTTAAGCTATAGATCTATATAGAAGCAATGTTATGGCAACATGGTAGGCACAGCAGAAATCTTAATACATTCTTTGAAGTATACAGTACGTATCCAATACAACAAACTAAACTGACACTAACTGACTATACATGATTCTGAATATAGCCTGCATGTCAGATTATGAGAACTAAGAACTGAACAAGGAAAGATCTTTAAGAAGAAATCTGGAAAACTCTGCACCTCTGCAGCAAATTCAAAACTGCACCTCACTACTGAGGGTTAAAATGGGGTAAATGAAGAGCTCACGGCCACTAGCAGTGTGATAGGATAGAGTTTCGGACAGTACTTCCGACTGAACTGCCTTGAGCTTGTAAATGGTTTTAAAGGTCAACACTGAAACATGAACACTAAATTCCCCTGCCTCTAGAAGCCATAGGCACTCATTACTTCTGCACATGCACAAGTCAAGCCAAGGTCTGGTCTGCTGTAAGAGAGGTTTATGGTTTTTTTTAAATAATAAAAACATATATTGATATTGAACATAACATGAACATGACATCTTGATATTGAAGACAAACTGATCTTCCATGCAGTCACAAAGGTGGAAAATAATTGCCATGTCCAGAGCAATGCACTTAGATTACATTCCAGTGCTTCAAGGGCCTTGAGGATCAGGGGCCAATACTACATGTATTGAGGATCAGGAGCCAGTACTACATGTATTGAGGATCAGGGGCCAATACTACATGTATTGAGGATCAGGGGCCAATACTACATGTATTGAGGATCAGGGGCCAATACTACACGTCTTGCTGCCAGAACCCCCTGCTGCAACTCCCGGAAGACACAAGGAGGAAGCTTAAGTGGGAGAGACATAGGAAGCTAACATGCTTTTTAATGCATTACAAAACTCTAAATGCTCATAAGCCTTTTATCATAAGCCTGTATCAGGCCTGATGCTGTTTTAACAACACTTGATAAAAGACTTTGCTTTTGTTGCTAAACTAAAAGGGTGACATCCACAAATACATCAACAAAACCGAGGGTCATTGACCAATAACCACTTTTGTAACACGTCTTTCAGTTATTGTGCTTTCTTCCAAACACTAACTTACAGGCAATCTTTAACTTACAAAACAACACAGCTTAATCAATTGCACAACCTTAACAAAACACAGCTGCAGAACAGTTAAAAAGCAGAATAGTATGTTTTGAATTAATTTAGCTTTCTTTAACTGAATGAATCAGCTCAGTTTGAAAGCGCTAAATTCACAAAATTTTTCACCAAATAAACATCAGTATCAACAATACAGCCTTAATATGGACCTAGGTTGATCAAACATACCTGTAAAGTGTTGCTGAAGAAGTCATGGTAAAACATGGGCCAGTCTTGCCGGCCAATATCCACAATGACTTTACATAATTTATTTCTGATAAAGAATGGCAGAACGGCATGCTGAGACAGAAGCAACTTGGGAAGGCAACTCCGAAGCTCAGCCTTCTCCTCACTGGCCACTCCAACCCACATCTTGTTCACCAGGTTCTGCAGGAGAGATTCATTGAGAATGCACTCATAACATGACCAGACTCCCACTGATAACCACTAGAGCAGGTATCATCTTGTATTTAAGGTGTATTACTCCTGAGAGTTAATGCCAAATTAAAAAAAAAAGGAATCCAACTTCTTCAGCAAAGTGAGACACTCATTGTATGCAGAAACTACACGTAAAAGCAAGTAATCTCTAGTCTGCCGTCAATCTGACTACCACAGATGGAAAACATATCTAACCCTAATGTGTGCTAACTCTGTTCATCAATGTTTTTGGAGCAGAAATCGACATGCTACCCTAGAGGAAAAAAAAGGAGAACTTCAATCTTAGTTAGGTTCCACTATTTAAATAAATGCATCTATTTTGCGTTGAGGCAGACAAAGTGACATGCAACACTCTGACAGACAACAGCTGATCCTAACTTGACTTGTATGCTCTGAAGACCATCTGAAGAACAGATGTACTCCACATCATCTTACACACAGTTCCAGCACAAAATCCAGAACAATGTCTGCTGAAAGTACAATGTATGTGTTTCTAATACATATGTGAAACTGACTGTCAGCAGATTGTCAGCAATATCTTAGCGTCATGATTGTTCTAGGCCTACGTTGATTTTGTGAGAGAATGTACTGACCTCAAACACAGTAAGGCTGTACATCATGACGTACTCATTTCGGCTGTTGGACAGGAAGTACAAGCAGTGCCTCCATGAGCCTGCCTGTGATGCAAATGTATTAAGCAACTCTTCTGCAAAACAACATAAATGCAAAGAATGAGAGCAGATTCACAGTGACTAAAAATGCAGTGTAAAACCTAAAAATGCAGTGTGAAACCTTAGTATGTATAGTGTGTAAAGACATCAGATTACCAGTGTAACTGTAAAATATTCAGACAAGACCTGGGGTACCAAGTGGAGGGAGGGGTAAGACTGGGTCTATCTGTGTTTACTTGTGAGGGGAGTGATTACATTTCCTTAATCTCTTTAGTAAAGTGGGAGGATCCATTCAAAACACAGCTTATGCTGTCTTGGTGTGAGATTAACCTACTCCAAAGCAGTTTTGATAACCAAAACAGTCTGATGCCACAGAATTTACTGTAACTGATTTTTATCATTTCCTCATACTTCAACTAGACTAGAACTGACTTGCAGAATTAGCAAAATTGCACTAATTTTGAAGTGTACCAGTAAGTGCAAAATGAAACAAAACTCCTGCCTTTCATGACAGTATCTCAGGGAGTAAATATATTACTTTACCGATCTCTCTTTTCCTTTCATTTGTAGTACAACTGTGGAAAAACTCTGTCATTAAGCTCTCAAGAGCACGCAGCGAGGCCTCCTCAGTTGCCTGTGAGCAGGACAGAAAGATTGAAAAGATTGAGAGGAGGTGGAAGAGAGAGGAAATAAGTGAGAGAAAGTCAGAGACAAAATCTGAAGGATGCAATTATAACCTGAAAAAATGAATTGTAAAGTAGTGTGGTTGCTATTATACAAGCATCAAGGGTTAAAGGTTCCCAAGTTAACATGAAGACACTGATGGTTCACACATCACGCTGTACCATGTGGGCAATACTGATGAAGCCTACATCTCAATCTCCCTGGCCTGACGGCGCAAGAGACTGAAATTCTTGAAATGAGTCACGACACGTCGTGAATTGCTCAACAGCGCGCATTCTTCGGGGTTCATGACGTGACAACACGGAATCACCATCGATTAGATTTCCTGCACTGTGCTAGACACATGAGCTGTGGAGTCCGAGAAACGTTAACGTTATTTACGTTTTTTTTTTACAGTGACCTGATTTCTACAGTCCGACTCTTGTGCGACAGAACACAGCAGTCAATAATGATGGCGATATTCTGTCGCACAATAATACCAATGTTAGATGCAACAGCAATCACACATAGACTGTTATCATCAGAGCCATACACAAACAGGGGCGCGGCGGTGCACAAAATGGCCTGCACACAAGACAATCAGTACAATTTTCATATCAGATACAGCACCAATTATATTAGCTAACAGGCCTATGTCAGTTTAACTAGGTTTCTCCATTTCGGTACTCACCATGAGCGGGTTCAGTCAAGTTCAGCGCCCGGTCGCTGCTGCGTGTCTGTGGCTACTGAAGAGGCAGAAAGCAGGGGCACTGTCTCATGCTGTGCCCGAGGCGCACGGCCCTATCAGCGTCTACAAACTCCAAAATTCGCATCACGTTCAAGACCCACTGTAACAGCTACTTACAGATACACAAAAAGGTACCCCGACTTGTGACACTGTTGCGCTGAGACGGTCGCTTGTTGATAATGTTGCAACACGGGTATGAGTAGGGGTGACAACAAGACTCTCTGCAGCGCAGCCCGGATGCAGCAGAAGAGAAGCTAAAGTTAACTATTAAACACCATACATTCGCTGTTATTCTCAGGAAATCGATAGCGCTAGTTGAAAATTTCAGTTGGTTTTTCTGAGTGACCGGTCGGGTGTTGCTAGTTGATGCCTCCGCAGTGAGCAGTTCGCTAGGTTCGATTAGCTTTCGCAGGCCCCGAAACATCAGCTTCCTCTCTCAGCTAACAACCCCTCCTCACCGGAAGTGAAATCTTAATCTTGGGCCGGATGGAACCGGCCGTAGCGAGACGTGTGGCAAAAAATGCCCTAGGGTCAATTTATTCGCGCCACCTTACGTATTGAAAAACTATCAAAGTGATTGGGACATGAAATATCTGGGATTGCAGCACTGTCATGGCAATATATGGAATGCTATGCCGCTCTGCACCAATGACTATCTGTACCTTCTGCACCACAGCAAACATGTTCTTACAGGTGAGGAAATAATATGAAACAAATATTTGTATGTAGTAAAATACAAGGTTTATGTACATAGTTTATATATAGCATATTTGTAAAAGAAAATTAACACAAAAACAAGGCTTATTTAATTTGCCACTTTTCAAATTAAGGCATTTTTTTGACACCTTCACATCAGAATATAAATTATTTGAAGAAAGCTTCGAAATATATAACATGTAGACCCTTTACAAACAGCTTTTACTGTGCTCCATTTTTGCTAGTTTTTTTTCCTAACTTGTCAGAGGAAGTGGCTAACCTGAGGTTGCAGGCGCTGCCTTGTCAAAGGCAGAACACTGCATGTATTCTAAAATGAAACTCAGTATCTTCACAGTCATACAACGACACAATAGTTTTGATCAGTTCACTTTTAAAAATGATAATTGAAACGAGTTCATAAATGTCTGCACTTAATATATCTCTGGCAATAAAATCACATTAGTCATTACAAACATTCTTGAAAACAAACATAAAGAGAGATAATTTGACACACAGCATGTAGAACAAAACTTAAACCAGACAGTGGTTGAGTCATAAGCAGAAAAAAGGTTTGGACCTCATTTCAGTGGCCCCTTACACCCACAATAAGCTGATACACACTCTATATATAGAGGAACTGACACCAGGCTCATCTTCCGCATTAGGACTATAAAGAGTCTTTGTCCAGTTCTGGTTTGTGTTGTCTTAAGGCTTGCATATTGTAGGCCCAAGCACGGTCGACACCCTCTCCCTCCACTCGAAATGGTGTCCAGTCAGGGAAAGGGAAGCGTCCAGCGACAACCAAGGCATCATCAGGAAGTTCTGACAATAATTTCTCCTGCAGAGGAGAGAGCTGCAGAACAGAACAGATGTATGAGAACATACAGACATACAGTACTTACACAGGGACAAGTGAATGTGAGAGACTGTATTACAATGGCTTGAAAAAGAAACACCGAAGGACTTACTACACTTGGTGCCAGAAACACTGTGACATTCTTGCATCCAGAGAGATCAACCTGCAAATGCAGTCACAAAAAAATGTGTTAACAGACTAACATCACACTTGAGTGATAATGGCCTATTCTATTATTCACTGATGATGACAGAGTTGTTTTTTTGTTTTTGTTCTTTTCATTTAGCTGACAGTGACATCAGAGGCCACGTCATACTAACTGTGCCTGATGGTTATAAGCCGCTACCAATGCCCAAATAGTCAAGTAATCTTGGGAGACAACATAGCCGACTTCACCTGCCTCAAGGCCCAGATCTGTCTGGATCAAAGCGATCTCATCTTTGAAAATCCCATGTTTTCCCTGGATAGTGGTTGCCAATCAGCAACCCAAGGAATGACATTACAGCAGTGGTGGAGCTAATGAGGCAATACATCTGCAGTAGCATTGCCAGCTAACATCAAAGACGTGCAGCTGACAGTTTGCAAAAGGCCAACAGGGAAGTAGTATTAGGAATCCAATGAACAATGTCCCGAGACGAATGTTTCCAGACCTCACATGGGTTTGGTGAAGCCAGGCTACTATGGTTGATACAAAGGAAATTGAAGGGATGCTGCCACAAGCTAATGACTTACCTTCCATAAATCCTCTCGGCGATAGGATACCTTTTTATAGTGCCCTGCTCTCCATGCATGAAAGTTAGCCAGCCGCACAAGCCATGGATTCAACTCATAACCAACAGCAGGAGAAAAACCCCTTTTATAGGCTTCCAGCACCTATACAAATAAATAAACTGACTATGACTATGATTAAATGTATGCACAAAATGCATACATTTATGACTAAATGTATAAACAACAACCACGACTACATGTATGCACGTGCACAAACGTACACAAACACAAAGAAGAATGTGTGTTTCTGTTTGCGGTTCAATGCATGCAGACTAAGTACAAAGATACTCACAATCCTTCCATCTCCAGAGCCTAAATCAGCCATGCCTCCAGATCTTCCATGTAGCAAAGTCATGACATTCCGTACTTGGGTTCTGCTAGCTGGCAGGTAAGGCACCTTCCCAAGCAAAGAGTAAGTCATTACACATTCAGTCAGCTGCTTAATGCTAAATATGTTTACGTGACAATACAATAAATCGACATAACCTTTAAGGTTAGTGCAGCGTGAATGGAGCTGTTAAGTACCTGAAGTTTTAAAGGAACTTTACGGAACCCTGGCATGAGGATCCCGGCCCACACTCCATAAACAGCTAATCCTGTCCCAGCAGTGACCTGCAAGACACCCCAAAAACCCAGACGCCTCTCTCTGAACTCTGAGAGGATTTCATCTGGGCTGTCTGTGTCCATGTCTTTAAAGAAGCAAGAGAAAGAATAAACGTAACCCACTTAGAGAAGGTTCAGCTGAACTGAAGAGAACATTTCCGCACGTCTAATGTCTTGTATTTCGTATGCTACAACAAGCCTTTCGCACTTATAAAAGTGGAATTAAATGTCATTAAGATGTAGTGTTCACACGTACCTTTGTACGGTTACACCATGGTTACACCGTAATGCATACTCTGTGGATTGTAATAAATGTGTTACAACATATTTAGCTAATTTAGCCACGAGCATGTGTACTTGCCAATAACTTTTGCCAGAAACTGTATTATACTTTAGTGATAGTAATTATTGGCACAGACTACCTTTACTAACCTTCAAAAGCGAGCTCCTTGGTCCACCCCTAAATTGCACCGTAACTCTCCCATTTCTGATAATCAAGCGTTCCGACCTTTGGTCCGCAGGATAGCCCCCCCCCCCCCCATACGCGAGAAAATAAGACATTAACAGCACCACTTGTGCACCAGAGCGGTTATGTACTATTATGAGCATATTTTGTTGATGCGAACAAAATAGGATAGTTTATTTGATCATTTTATAATAAATATGTCAACTATGTATAGCTAAATCTAAAACATTAAAAGGGGGAGATATTATGGATCACGCATATGGATTATGGATATGATTTTAGTTTTCCTTTTTAAAATGTATTTGATCTAAAAACATTCATAAAAGCGATACGAAAGTCCCGCCCCTTATTGGTGTGGTCTTCGTTCATTGGTCAGCGAGCTGTTCTTTAAGCAAGCATCCAGGACCATACACTCTTTGACTACAGTGAAGGTTGTGCTCACGAAATATGTCTGAACAAAGTTGACATATGGGACTTAGAATAAAATGTATTTTCTTCTCCCTACTGTCGGTCTGGCTGTTGGTCGTACACGAAACCGAACAAATATCTGGCGATGACGGTGGCTGGTGAGTTAAATGGTGACTTGAAATGCTTTGCTAACCAGTTAGCATAATGTTATGTTTTGTTTCGAAGTAGCCTATTCGTTCATGTTTCAATCAGTCTATGTGTTTCTTACAGGTCATCGGGAGGCGACAGCCTCACAGATGAGGGTCCCTGTAACATCGATATCAGAGAACAAACGTCTCTGACATACTCACAGTTTATTCAGCAGTAAGCATATGTGACGATGATTCATTAATGTGGACACTTTGCGGAAACAAGAAACATATTATATACAAAAATATTTACAAAAATATATAAATAAATAAAAAATCATTAACTACCATTGTGTTTTGTTTTGTTTGGGCAGATATGCATACACAAAGCCCGTCATTCTCAGAGGAATTACCGACAACACGGTGAGAAGGATCTTACGTTAGGCTTATGCATTCAAATATCTTTACTTAGAATGTCAAAACTGAAATCATAAGTTGTCTGTTATGTTTTCAGAGGTTCCGGTTCATGTGCTCCAAGTACAATCTTCTCAGGGAGTATAGTGAGAAAACTGTGAGACTCAGCACAGCAAACACACATTCCTACAGGAAAGGTACAAGCCATGTATATATCTATCCATCTATCACTGCCAAAGGCATAAGCATAAGGATATTGAGATTTCAAGAGTCTTGTTAGTAAAAATGCAGTTATATTTTTTGTGTGTATTTTCTCTGCAGTTGATGTTACCTTTGAGGAGTTTGTGAAGTACCTCCTGACCCCTCAGTCAGTGGACTCTTTGGGCAGTGGTCAGTGTTTCATTGTCCATTACAAGCTTTAGTGTACCTTTGCTTCCTATTGAAAAATACATATACAATATGTTAAATGTCTGTGTTCGTAAACAATTTTAGTGTTAGGCACTGCCTTTAGGGATGCAGTCCTTTTGTGTTAATTTCTTTCAGTGTGATTGTTTCAGACACTTTGTATTTTTTTGGAGATAACAACTTCACTGAGTGGCATGCCTTGTTTGATGAGTACAGTACACCCCCCTACAAAATCCCCTATACCAGCCCAGCGTACAGCTTTGGCATAGCAGGTAAAGTATGTGATCAGTACATGATTGCCTCATATTGCTCTCTAGCAAGCCCCAATGTTTCTGATAAAGAGTAAAAACATGTTCACTTCAATTATGGTTCCACTATCCACAAAAGCTATCCACTAAGGTAATTGTGATTTTTTTTTTGCTTGCGTAGCCTTGCATGCAAAGATTTTCATAGGTGTTCTATATTTGTTTCTTTTTTTTTTTTTAAAACACAGGTCCAGGCACAGGTGTTCCATTCCACTGGCACGGACCAGGCTATTCCGAGGTCATTTATGGTCGTAAGGTACAGACATATCACTAGTCATTCATCATGATTATCTCTATGGCCTGGTCAGTCGCAACCCACTGGCTTTCGCCATTCGCCTTTTGTTTGAAGAGTGTGACATTTTCTGCAGCGCTGGTTCCTGTACCCTCCAGATGAGCAGCCAGAGTTCCACCCCAATCACACCACATTGACCTGGGTCAAGAAGTCCTACCCAGTCCTGGGGATTAACGAAAGGCCTCTGGAGTGTACTATCCGACCAGGGGAGGTTAGGACAGATGCACTACTCACACTACAGACTCCAATACACAAAGTACAAGCGAAATACATGTGACATTGTAATTATATAAACTTGCCATTTATGTATCTTTATTGTTTAATAGAGTTACACCACATGTATGTGGAAGCCAATTCTAAATTAGTATTTTGTGTTTCTTTTTGGTGTGCCTCTGTAGGTGCTCTATTTCCCTGACCGCTGGTGGCATGCAACACTGAATCTGGACACCAGCGTTTTCATTTCTACATTCCTTGGTTAACCCCACCACCGTCCAAAATAGGTCCATACTAAAACTTACTGTGTGTGTGTGTGTTTGAGTGTATTTGTTAATGAATGTGGACTTTCTTCAGAGCTAAATTGCAAAATAAATAGATTAAATATATACCTAATTAAATTGAACTAATTCCTGATGTGTGTGGTCTTGACATTGTATCTACCTTGTGCACTGCTTCAGAGGTCATTGGTCAAGGTCCGGTAGCATACAAATCTAAATTTGTAGAACGTCTACTTTGCAGTCTCACAGCTTACCACAAAAATATGAAAGGCTGGTCAAGGTTTACTCTTCACCCTGAGATAAGTCAGCCATGGACAGAGCAGCAGACGTAAACACACACACACACAAAAGTGAACCTAAAGCAATATGTTGAGGCAAATCAGCAGTGTAGAAAATAGCCAAGGTGACTAACATATACACTGACTTTCCAATACATTACTGAGTATGCCAAAATAAGTAAAAAGGCACTACTTATAGTGACAATTACAAAGTGAAGCAACAACCCAATGCACAGTGAAATCAGCAGATCAGCCACCCCTGATTTAAAGAAACACAGATATTTGGGTTGGTGTGCGCTCCTCTTCTCCTCATCCATAAAGGGGCCCTCAAGGTGCACACCAAAGAATAATGGTAGAGGTAAATGGTAGTAGGCTAAGCAACTTGGAAAATGATAGCAAGTAAAAATAACAAACATTCCCATTCTTGACCGACTCTCTTACAATTTCTAGACTTTACTGCAATTTGGCAAGTAAGCAGCGCACTTGGCATTTTCCAGATGTAAGTGGGAAGTGATATTCAGCACAATGCATAAACCATAAAATGGTGTATTACAATTCAAGGGTCTCTGACACTGTAGCACATAGACAAAGTCCATTTATATGTAACACATAGTAGAACTGGCTGCAGTTCTAGAGAGCAAACTGAACATTCAGCATAAATTAGACAAAGCAAAGACAGCCAAGGCATAAAGAAAGCTTAGTGCCATCATCTCGCTCTTCTGCTCTCAGCTATGTGACCTACGCAGCCTAGACAGCGAGCTAAACAAGAAAATATGATCCAGGAATCTGAAGAAGCTTTCAGAGCGTTTACTTGAACCACAGTTTTCGTCTTTTTGTGAAACTGAAAACATACAAAAATAAAGATACATTTCAATCTACAGTGCACATTCTTTACACATTCAAAGTTTATCCACAGCCAATCATTGTTTCCCCTGTTCTAGCAACACACTACTTTCTCAGGATTACTAGCTAGCATAACATTTCGAACTCAAACATTTGAACCTAAAGTTACATTATCACTTGTAGTTAAACTAAGTTACAAGATAAACTTACAGACTGTCCTGTATCAAGTGTATGCAGTGAGCAACACTAAGCATATGTCTTTCTGTTTTCTCCCATTTGTACAATGACGAAACTGAAAGTATATTTTCCGACTTAAACAAAGATACCTAGCCTGGCCACTAGGTGGCAGTATTTTACCATGTAACAGGCGATATTAACCAGAAACCTAGGGACAGAACACTCCCTGCCTGACATCATAAGGATGTCATCCAAACAAAGACATCAGTCTCTCAAGCAGTGTCCCTAGACACCAGAAGGATGACTTCACTTATAGGCCATAAGAAGAGTCTCTGTTCACCCTTCTGCACAACTTTGACTTCTATCTTTCTGACTCTGCCATCCTCACTGGGAAAGGTTTTGTTCACGAGTCCGACAGGCCAGTCATTCCTCTTCTCCTGCATCCTTCAGCATGACTATGTCCCCTTCTTGTAGGTTTGGTCTCTGTGTCTGCCATTTCCGTCGATCTTGGAGCCCACTGATGTATTCTTTTCGCCATCGTGCCCAGAACACCTCGGCCAAGTACTGCACACGCTGCTTTCAAACTGGCCAGGTGGCACTGGTGCCATGCCGTACTTTTGTGTGAGCAGCATGGCAGGGGTGAGAATCACAGGGTTCTCTGGATCTGTGGAAACTGTAGTGAGGGGCTGTGCATTTACTATTGCTGTTACTTCAGCCATGAATGTCACTAATACCTCATGAGTGAGCCTTGCATGCCCATGTTGCAGTAGCATTGCATCCAGGATTCGGCGCGCAACTCCTATCATGCGTTCCCAGGATCCGGCCATGTGTGACGCATGAGGAGGATTAAACTGCCACTGGCAACCACTGTCCTCAGGTAAGTGTAAATGTTTTTGTTGTGGCATCCCTTCTTGTCAATCTGCAGTTCTTTGCAGGCGCTCACAAAATTGGTCCCACAATCAAATCTGAGCAGTTTCGCAGCACCCCTAATCGCAAAGAATCGGCGCAGGGCATTGATGAATGAGGATGTGTCCATCGATTCTATGATCTCAATGTGTATGGCACGTATACTCATACAAGCGAAGATGACCGCCCATCTTTTGGCCTCCGTGTGACCTCCCCTTGTCCTCCTTGCTGTGACAGGCCACGGACCAAACACATCCAGACCCACGTATGTGAATGGAGGGTCTGAACATAGTCTGTCCTTAGGCAGGTCAGCCATGATTTGTTCTTCTTGCTTGCCTCTAAGCCTTCGGCATGTGAGGCAATTGAAGATCGCGCTGCTCACAGCTCTCTTTTCTCCCACAATCCGAAATCCAGCAGCTCTGACCACCCCTTCAGTGAAATGTCTGCCCTGGTGGTACACTTTTTCATAGAAGTGCCTGACTATTAGCTCAGTCACATGATGTCTTCTTGGAATAAGAAGAGGATGCGTTTCATCCAAAGTCAGCTGTGCTCTTGTTAGCTGGCCTCCCACTCTAAGAAGTCCACTGGTGTCCACATATGGGCTTTACTTCATCTACATCAATGTCTAGCTCTTCTTGAACTATTTCTGCTACTTCCACAGCCAGCACTGCAGCGCAGAGCTCCAGTCTTGGGATAGTGATGTCTGGTTTTGGAGAAGTCTTGCTCTACCAAAGAGGAAGCCCACCTCACTGCAACCATCAACGTTGGTAAGCTTCAGGTAGGCAACAGCACTCACTGCTTTTATGGATGCATCACAGAAAATGATTACCTCTTTCCTCTGTGTTGCAGACGAGGGGATTGAGGTGTACATCCTTGGGATGCTCAGCTGCTGTAAGTGCTTTAAAGACTCCCACATATTCCCACATATCTTGCTTTTCCTTTGGCAGCTGTTTGTCCCAGTCACAGACGTCAGAAGAGATATCTCTCAGAATGGCGCGACCTTCAATGCTGACGGGCACAGCAAAGCCAAGGGGGTCAAATAGGCTGTTGATGACCGATAGCACCCCACGCCTCGTAAATGGCTTCTCACTGGTGGTCACCTGAAACATGAACAAGTCTGTGGGCAGGTCCCACCCTAATCCTAAGGTACCCTGCATAGATGGTGTACTTTGTCCAAGATCCAGGCCCTGCAGCCTGGTGGCCAGATCTTCATCTGGAAAGGCGCTTGTCGAACTGTTGAATGAAATCTTGTGCAGGCGTATATTTGATTGTGCCAGCATTTTTTGAGTTCTGCGCAGTAAAAGTGGCGCTCAGTGAACATCCTTGCATCACTTACATATTCTTTCTCATCTTCAATGGCAGTCCTTTTTAGCCCATAGATAGCAACTGATGGTGATGGGCAGTATCCGAATCGTGGACCCTCATTCGAAACTCTGCAATGTCTCCATCCATGTCGTGGTTCTGAAACCACAAGAACCGAAGGTAATCCCGATGTTCTTCTTTGATGATGACGTTGTGGAACATTTGCTCCACGTCTGCCATCACTGCATATGGTTTGTGTCTGAATCTGATGAGCACGCCGACCATGGTGTTGTTGAGGTCTGGGCCCTTGAGCAGCACATCATTAAGGGATATGTTGTTGCATTGAGCACTCGAGTCAAAGAGTATCCGGATTTTTCCCGGCTTTTGTGGATGGTAAATGATGGTAATTCTTCCCTTTTGAATTCAGGCCCTTTATTAAAGTGAGTTTTGATATATTCTTCAATACGTTTGACTGGCTCAGGTGTTAGAGGGATAGCTGGAATGGTCCGTTAATGGTCATCAGACAATAAATCAGACAATAAATAAACTCATACATTTATGCTTAAGTGCCTCATGAAGGAATGACTTGGAAGTATATGTCATGTTCAGGATTTGTGTGGCATTCCTCCTGAAAGGTTTCACTCACATGCAGTCAACATTTGTAAAGCAACAAATAGTGCACAAAAACCAGATGAGCAACCAGTGACCTGATTTAAATTGTGGACAGGAATGGTAGAGCATCATTAAGTTCTAACAGAATGCATGTGGATTTACCTTGCGGAAATGTGCAAAAAATTTTAAGCAACAGAGCCTTAATTGGAGAGAAACATTTTGCTTCTTGTTAAAGGTTAAAATTCACAAAGTGAATGACCTTACAATAAATCTCCTCTTTTTCATTCCATTCCTACGAAGTTTCTTGCCTGCCTGATAGATGTGTCTAAGGGAATGTGGGAGCATTTGTCACCCTGCACTAATAATGACTATCCTTAGCAGGAGTAGAAATTGTTCAGTTCAAACTACTGATCATCATTTCACAATGGCTGTTCTAATTAATTTGGATAGACATTTGAAAAGAGATCATCTGAGGAGTGTTTTACATTGTTCATGGTCATGGTCATCAAAGTAGTGGCTGTTGGTGCCCCGGCGCTGTCTGTGGTACCCAATTTCATCAGTCAGCCCACATAGATCAGTTTGACTGGAAGCTCATGGAGGTCAGTTGGGAAGGAGAGTTTTAAAGATTCTGCATGGAGAATGAGTGAAAACTTGTATATATATATATGTATATGCCTGCTTAGTCATCGACAGTGATTCCAAATACCACATGTACGCCACTTAACACTGCACATGTCACAGGCTGAGTTCGTGTCTCTCAGTAAGGAGATGGTCTTTTGATGGACCTCAAACCTCATGGTGGTCTGTCCATCTGCCTCTTTGAGAGAGAGAGAGCAGGCTCTTGCTCTGCTTCTGGTCAAGATGGTGTCCTCTATCCAACAGTATGGTAATCCTGCCAAGTTAAATCAGAAGATTTTGGTAGATATTTGAATAATGCTAGATGAATGAAAACTACTCCTCTGTGATTTTGAAGTCAATAAATCACAATAGAACATAATTATCTATTAAGTGTGATTAGCTGCTTTTTAAACATGAAATGTTTGTTGCCATTGTTGCCATTATTAGGCTATAAAAGCAAAAGAGAAAATGGATATTGACGTGTATGAACAACAAAGATAAGGACAAGACAAAAGTATTATTACTTACAGCAAAAAAATTATATCCAGTGGAGTTCACTCCTCCAATGACAGTATCAGATTCAGTCATGCCTCTGCTGGCTCTCAACCCAAAGCCAATTCAGCCAGTGGTATTTACACACAACTCAAAGGTAATGTTGCCTTGGATCACTGAATCAGACACAGATTAGAGTCAACTTGGCAATACAAAGCAGATAACTACTAGCATAGGGGATGCCTCCATTCAGAACAGTGCAACTAGAAGTGGGAATCATGATCAATTCCTCATATCAATGCCACCATGTTTTTCAGACAATGGTTAATGGGTCTTTCTGAATTCTAAAATTGTGAAATAGATAACACAGTTCTACATGTTCTAGCTCAGGGATGGCTAAACTTTTCTGTTTGCAAGCCACATCCCGAAAGATCTACGCTGCCAAGGGCCAATGCAAAATCAAGAGCCTTGCGGACAGCATGAAAGAGAGTCTCATGTGTAAAAAATTGGCAGGCTATTCAACTATGACAGTGACCAGACGACACCGATTTTGGATCTGTCACCGATTTTGGATCTGTAAAATACAAGAAAAACCACTTTGTCCCAGATTTTTTTTAAGCTAAAACAATTTTGTTGAGTGTAGAAATAAGAATGTCCCTGGTTCCCAAGGAAAATTCAGGGGAATGTCCTCGATTTTCATCTCAGAAGTCTGGTCACCTTATGTATTGGGTGTTTTGTTTGTCCCCTCCACTGCCAGCTCCACTAAGATGTAAAATCAGTCTGCTATTATATTCTAGCCTACTGATCAATAGACCTAAACGTCAGCGTTTTTTAGGTAGCCTACACATTGGTGTAAGTACTTCTGCTAACCACCAGAGGCTATCATCCACAACTTTGGAGACAAGTTAGCCTATCCACCACACCCCCAAATCTTTAGATGGGCGGGTGACAATTGAGGCGCGCTCTTGGGAAAAGCCACGGACGCGCATACACAACTGTGTTCACAACTGTGGAGCTACGGGTTTGCGTAGAAACGGTTTACTACACTCAGCAAACGGGACGTCTGTTGGAACTGTGTTATGGATACTACTAGTCCCCGTTGGAGTCACAGGCTTACATTTTCAGACTTGGAATTTAATCAACGTTCGTTGTTTTGTATTTAAGCGTTATCGGTTTTTCTTGAGCGGTGCATCCAACAGTCATGGAATGCGTACCATTGTGGGGAAGTGGGGTTTTAAATCTCGCCGTTCAGTCTTTGCATCCTCCAATGTTTGTTCTTTAGTTCTTAAAAGCTGGCTAAAGCCAAGGCATTTTCCGTAATAGAATTTGCATTTTCACGAATAGTAGCACCAAGCGACCCAATAACGTTAAATTAGGTTTGTCGGGGCAGCTCTGTGTTTTGATCTGAAAGTCACCTACCTACAAGCACCGTAACGCTAACGTTACGTGCTAACCAACTAAGAAAGAAAAGTCGTCGGCTAGCCAGTGAGTAGGAAGGCATAACGTTACCTGACCAGGTCGTTGGCAAAAATGGAGGCTGTTATTGAAAAAGAATGCAGTGCACTTGGAGGTCTTTTTCAAACCATAATTGGTGACATGAAGGTAAAGTAACTTCTGTTCTATTGTTTTGTTGTGTTGATATTTGGCTTGCATCAAGTTTTGTACCAGAACTCTCTAGAGTTTGTTCATTAGCGTTACATGCGGTAAGTTAACTAGCAAATGTAGTCGACTGTATGACACTAGAAATAAGCCCTTACGTTCACTTTTTTAAAAAGGAAAGATGATAACCTAGCAAGATTTGAAGATGCAAAAAAAGATAAATTTGGTCAACAGCTAATCCAGTGGTTGTGAACGCTAACTCTACCACTGCAATGTAGTAAAGTTACAAAAACGTCTTGGTACAGCTCACTCAGCAGCTAAACAATAACAAACAAAATCCTGCAATGATCTACATTTCTTGTAACACACCTGCTCTTATGGAATGCTGTTTTGACCACTGATGTTATCCATGCAAAGGGTGATCTCTCCTTAGCAAGCTTTGAGTGTCAGTTGTGGTGTGTGGTAAAGATGGGGAAACAAACATTCTCTGACCAGTGAACACCTACATTTGGTATAGATTTAATAATAGCCATGTTGTAGTACTGCTCTCTAAGGTTCCTGTGTTATTTGCCTCCTAGTGACACATCCTGCATGGGTTAATCATACAGTATATGTGTCCTGACCTTTAGTGTTCTTGAACACTGAGGAGCAAACATGGGAAAAGATGTGTACCTGCATTGTAGCCTACTTAATTTGTTATTGTAGATTGTAGAATTCAGCATTTCATTCACAGTATTCAATTTCTCTGGAGAGCAAACTTATTTACTTACAAACTAATTGCATGGAAGTGACATTCTTATGACAGTGATGACTAGGGGAAAAAAGTAAATGCCAGCCATCTCAAGCGCATTCCTGCACCCCAGTTGTATAATGGCTCACTATAGGGGAGTATCTTTTGGAATGTTATCTATCTCATTAGTTATGAGCCCCTAGTCAGTGCAAGGCACACTGCCCAAAATTTGTTGATAGTAGTAGAAGTAGTAGACCCCCATCCAACCCAGACTTTCAGCCTGACCCACATGGGTTAGAATGCCAATGTAGTATACCCTCTTCCACTGACTCTGTCCTGTCTTTCTGCAGTCCTAACCCAGACACACGTACCTGACACATTTTAGCGCCCTCTGTGTAGCCTAGTTTCAATGTGTGATGAAGCGCTTTAACTTTGAAGTTGTGTGGTGCACAAGATTTTGACGTGACATTTTTTGTTTCATTTAATTTTTTTTCTACAGAGCAGTTATCCAGTCTGGGAAGATTTCATTAGCAAAGCTTCAAAGTTGCAGTCCCAGCTAAGGTGAGTCATATCTGTCATCACATTTGCCTAAGTCTATATGCACTTTATTGACAGGCCATACTAATAATAATTATCCCAGTGATGGTGAAGCATCAGTTAGTGTGGCAGTTTTGTTGTAATAGTTGCCATAGTAGCAAACAAACAGAGAGTAGCACACTGCTCTGTCTGAAGCTAAGGAAGTAACCAGCATGATGAAGCTGAAGTGACTTGATGGTCTCCATGGCTCTCTTGTCTTACTTCCACGACCATCATCTTGTAGACCATAAATTTGGTCCTCAATGCATTCAGGAGTCAAAGACATTCAGAGACAAAGAGTTGTCTGTGTTGTCTGGAAGCATGTAAGGCATTTCCTTGAGTGTCCCATGTTAGTATGCTGAAAGGTATGATTACAGAGTGATGAAATGTTTTTTTTTTTTAAATGCCACAAACAATTCAAGACGTCCTGTCTGAGGGTGTTGACGGCGTATTGGTGTCTGATACTCCACTTCTGGAACATTCTGTGAGGGCGGAAAGGCACAGCATTCAAAACGGCCGCTTAAAGACCTGCAGATGAAGCCCGAGGGCAAAAGCTCTGTAATTTAGTCTGTGCACTGGAACTACAAAGCTTCATAATTACTGTTTTTTAGTCATCTCTGTTTCTTTTCCTGTGGTGGAACCTCAGCTCTGCGCGCCACTCTGATCTCTTTTCTTGACATCAGAGTCAAATCAGTGGATTTGTAAACAAAATATTTTCTTAGGCAAGCCTCGTGCCCATGGTCTTTTCCCTCCAAAGCAGAGCGGGCCATTCTCAAGACTGCATCCTATGTTGGAATTAGACACAGTCCAGTGCCAGAAACAAGAATCGAGCCTGACCCCCTCTATGTTCATCCTGTGTCAATGCTCTGTAGCCGTATGTGTGTGTCTGTATATGTGTGTTTTGAAGAGGGGGCAAAGTTGTTTGAGTGGTTTTAGATCACACATGCCTCACTGTGTTGTTTTAAACCAATCCTTTGACCTGATTAAGGATCTTGCAGCTGAAGCCAGAGGCTCTGTCGACTCCTAAAATAGAAAAGAATTAGGAGATCCTCATTTCCTTTGTCCCAGAGAGGAGGAGGGTTTTATTTTAGAGCAAGGGAGTATTTTTATCACCTTGCAAAGAAAGCGCAGCCCCTCCTGCATTACATCTTCCGCTGTGTATGTTGTTCCGCTGCCTCTCTGAGCAGCTGGGTTCGGCTGAGCCTCACCGACTCCCACTCAGTGGATTGTGTTGAAATGGATGCTGGATGGGTTTACAACCAACTGGCCTAGTTGTGCCATGTTGTGTGTTGGTTGATTCACTACAACTAGCCCAATAAAAAGCATGTGTTATCCAGTCGTGCAACGCACATGACCCTTGAGTGAGTGTTACGATAGGACGGTGTTTTAGGCTACTTTGTCTCTTTTTCTCTCTCTCTTATCTATCTATCTATTTATCTCTATTCATCCATCTATCCATCTCTCTCTCTCTCTCTCTCTCTCTCTCTCTCTCTCTCGCTCTCTCTCGCTCAGCTCTCTCGACTGTTGCCTCGTCTTATTCCAAAGCACTCCCCTTACTCTCACCCTCACCCTGCTCGGCACTCGTGGCAGGCAGTGGAAATACTGAAACACATGATCAGATTTCACAGTTGTCTGCTCCCGTCAGACATTCCAAACATTGGGGAGAAATTGCTGTGCCAAGTGCTTTTCCCCCTCTTTTTTTCTTTTTTCTCTGTAAAGGTGTTGGGATGGTGGTGAAATATTTCTCTTGTGATGGAAACCAAGTTACTTATCAGTTACTGTACACATTAAGGCCATCATATCAAGTGTTTTAAAGGTTGTAGTTGATGAGACAAACCCCAAGGCAACTAATGCTGTGGTAAATTTTTTTTTAAATGGCATCAGTCAAGTACCTGATTACTCTAATGCTCTGTGTTTCTAGCTTGTCTTACCTTTTGTGCCATCTGCTTTGTGTCAAAGAAGAAATCCAAAGAAATAAAGAAGTGCTAACAAGCTTTCTACTCAGACTTTTCCACAGGTTTGGAAGTAATCGTCTTGCCCGAAAAAAAAAAAAAAACTCAAAACATGATGTTTTTGCTGTTGGCTGGAGGCCAGAGCTATGAAAGCTGTTTTTTGTGAGAAATGGAAGGACCCAACAGTGATCCCTCTGTTTCCTTTTTCCCTTCCAGAACCACGGTGGTAGCCACTGCAGCCTTCCTTGATGCCTTCCAGAAGGTGGCCGACCTGGCAACCAACTCTCGAGGTAAGCAGTCACAGATGCAAGGTGCAAACGAGAGAGGTTCATTTATTTTATGGTATCTTGTTTCTCCCAGGAATAAAAAAAGGTACAGTGAACTGTGAAAAGTTCTCTGAGGAGGTTGTAGTTCTGTCAAACCTCCACCCATATTGCTTTGTACTGTTGGGGCACTCCATTTTTACAGAACTAACCAGGGCATCATCTGATTCCACTGGCTCCCCCACCCCCCATTCACCTCTATTAATCATTTAACTATGACAAGCATGCTTTAGTATGGGCTTTTTCAAACAGGCAGGGCTCCACGTTAGTAAACCTGGCTACTTGAATACTTTGTATCCATTCCACATAATTCATAGTTTACTATGCACACACACACGCGCGCACACACACACACACACACACACACACACACACACACACACACAAGCACACACACTTACATTCCCCATCCCCACTCCCTTCCAGACTGCCTGCCTCACAAGTACCTAAAAATAGGCAAGGCTCAAAAAGACATGGACATTCATCAGACAAGCCAGAGGAGGAAATAGGTAGGGTAGAGGGTCCTTTAGCTCTCACATCCAGTGGTGTGTGTGTGTGTGTGTGTGCGTGCGTGTGCGCGCACATGTGCATGTGCATATGTACCTGTTTATTTGCGATTGACACTACAGTGCTGGAATATTCTGCTGACTCACTCGCAGGATCTCATGTAGGTTGCTGGCAGTGATGGCGCAGCTGGCTTTGAGACCCATCAAACTTGTCACACATAAACAGTCTCCCCAGAAAGCCAGAGCTTCACTAAAATCTCTCTATGAGAATCTTTTCATTCTGTTTATCATGATGCCTCTTGGACAGTGCTTCATTACACACACTCCTACTCCCCACGCAAAGCCATAAAAACTAAAATACTAAAAAAATGACCTTATTAAAACAATATCAACCTTTATTCATGCTCAGTCACACCAATATCAAATATGTGGCCAATGTGGATGTACTACTTCCTAGCTTATATGAGTTGCAGTTAGTAGTGTATGCATGGTTCTTTGAGACAGTGCTCAGGGTGGAGTTTGTCAAGCCTGAGAACTTTGGGGAGTCATTTCTGGGAGACTTTGTGTTTCTCTAAATGGCAAACCTCATCTCTTTAGCAGTGGAATGGGTGGACTCACTTACATTCATACATTGCAGAATATATTTTGTAAGATGAACTCATGCCAATGCTCCAGCATCTGTGGCTATGACATCCATAGAGTTAAGTTTGTTTGGTAGCCCCCCACAGATGGCTTGGGTGTTTGACGTGTTGTAACACGTTTATCTAGTTTAGCAGAGAACAGAGCAGTGACTGTACGTCTAGAGTTTCTCTTGGGGTTTTTTTTGCCGTGGAGTCTTTCTGTCAGCATTTGTTTTTCATCAGGCTTGTGGTAGAGGGTGGCGTCCTCATCTCAGTGGTGTTGTTTTAGATTCGTGTTTCTGCTGTGCATCAGCAGGGCCGGCACACAAACCTGTCAAAAGCTGATGAGTGACGCTGTCAAATTTAAACAGTAAACAATGAAGTAGCTTTTCAAACACACCTAGCTACACAGTATTGGACTCTTTTCTTGCCAAGACCTCTTCGAAAGTAAGATGTATATTGGAAGAAAGAGTTTTAAGCATCTTGGACTGGGTCCAAATACTTTGCCAATCAGTATCACTAATTGGCCAAAGTAACACTTTTTTTAAAATGGAAACAAATGGAAACTGGAATTAAATGGAAAATGTTGTTATGTGTTATGTGTTTGTTGCCTGACTGTGGAGTTTGTTGTTTGTTGTCTACCGAGTGGTGACCTCTAGACTCATTCCTCTGCCACCAACTCTGTTATCTCTCCTCCCTTTTATGTCTTTATAATGTTATTCTTCTCTGCATGCTCTCAGGTGAACTCAGTGATAGCAGAGTGTGTGGGATTAACAGGTGATTGTCTTGTGTCTGAAGATGCAGGCTCACTCTTCAGCTTCAGCTATGCTGTTTCTCTCAGGAGGTCTCAAAAATTGCATAGCCTAGGCCTTTGCAAAGAGTTAATTTTTTATTTTATGGAGGAATTCAGTAAGAGCTGTTCCTCTCTTCTACCTAGGAATGGTAGCCAAATGGAAAGGTCAGACATACTAAAGCACCTATATGTCAGAGACTGATAGAAATATCTAGAGATAAAGCTAACCGTAAATAGTGCTTTACTCAGGAGCAAAACACCCTGTCAGTCTATAGCTCATACTGACAGGGCTCACATGCAGCACAATAACATACCACACACACACACACACACACACACACACACACCCCATATGGTAGTAACGAGTGGCTGTCCTCCTGTTCCGTTCATGATTTTCCATTGAGATAGAAGTCTTAATCTGACGTCTCTCTCTTTGCTTGGCAAGGGGTCTGATAACCTAAATGGTAAACATGTGTTTGTAATTTTGAGGAGAACTATGTTTGTGTGCATGGGTGTGTTTGTGTGAGTGACTCTTTGTTTGTGAGTGCCTGCATGTGCACGCAGTTTATGTATAATCACTGATTGACTCTACTTCTGTTGAGTAGAAGGGTACCTTTATTTTATTTATACTGAGGGTTTACTCATTCTGGCTTACCATCAGCCTCTATCAATTGGGCTGTTTATCCATCTCCTGGAATGGCTAGACCTCGTTTGTGTGTTTATGTGAAGTGTTAACCCAAAGTTTTGTGGCCCCCGTCAGATTAATATTTTATGTCAGTGCAGCTATTTAAAATGTAGTGGTGCAATGAGGCAGTGCGTCTCTTTGATGGGTAGCAAGGGTCCAACCTAGAAATTCAAATATAGCAGTGTTTAAATGTAAACCAATAAAGGCTAACATTGGCCTTTTTTTTTTTTGACCAGCCGAGGTCTCTTTGCAGCAAAGACCATACCTTACCCTTGGCTTATTTGTGTGTGTGTGTGTGTGTGTGTGTGTGTGTGTGTGTGTGTGTGTGTGTG
The DNA here is from genome assembly GCA_015244755.2 of Tenualosa ilisha. NCBI lineage: Eukaryota > Metazoa > Chordata > Actinopteri > Clupeiformes > Clupeidae > Tenualosa > Tenualosa ilisha. The sequence goes on from PYXC01000584.1 coordinate 3,816,782, forward strand.
TGTGTGTGTGTGTGTGTGTGTGTGTGTGTGTGTGTGTGTGTGTGTGTGTGTGTGCGCGCGCGTGTGTGTGTGCGCGCGCGTGTATGTGTAGGCACAAGCCCTTGTGGACATTACCCTTTGGTCTTAATCATGTAGTGCAGCTGCAAAGCTCCTTAGGCTGGTCTGTGTGTGTGTCACTTGCTGTTTAAGCCATCTTCTGCATACTGTTCTGGACCCTCTGCAGGGGTCTGCTGCTTTGACTCCCCTCCCATCCCCCCAACTGTCTTCATCATACTGCTGGATTTGGGACACACACAGTATACAGATGCATGCAGTCTCAGGCCAAGCTTAGTCGGTGCAGGTTACTTTGTGGAGAATGTTCATGAGCTGCTCAGAACTTTTTTCCCTTCTCTTGTCAGCTGTTTAGGAAGCAAGCATGCAGACGTCACACTTGTTGAGCTGCCACTTGCGTCAGCCGTGACACTTCTGCTTTGTCTTTTCCCTGCACCTACTCGCCAGCCAGCGGTCTGTCAGCTTCTGGGGCGTTTATGGTCACCATAGTAACCACCTGTCTCATGCAACAAGGCAACTGGAGACAGGAAACTGAGCTTGTTTTGCCGGTTTTGTCCGATTCCCCCGTGGTACAGCTGTGCCGTGCCATCTCCGTTGTGAGTGCCCGAGTTATGAGGTTATTGGAGCAGGATTATAATAAGCTGTACAGCTGTGGCATCAGTTGGCATGTGCTGATGGTACCCTGCTGTCTGCCGAGGATGAGGAGGAAGGGGGTTGGGGCGGAGGTGGTCGACATGCCCACCCATTGGCCTGATTATAGTAGTGACAGTAAATGTAAGGAGTATAATAAGTCATTTGTGTACACACATGCACAAAAAAGTTTCCAAGGTTCTACATAGAACGCTTAAAGGATTTTCACAGCTTATGGTGCCTATGGAGCTGTTAGCCATGAAGTGCTTTGGCTCAGTTAGCTGCAAAACATCAGGCACTAGGGAGAAATTGGGGACAATTAGACATTTACATTTACATTTACATTTACATTTAGGCATTTAGCAGACGCTTTTATCCAAAGCGACTTACAAAAGAGGATAACATTCAAGCTACAACACAATGAACTAACAAGGAGTGCATATTGCTAACATAGAATCTGCGCTGTTTTAAGTTGAAAGTGCAATAGTGTAACACAGTGTAGAGAATTAAATTATTAAGTGCATTCTCAAAGTTTACACCAGGAGATATTCTTGGAAGAGCTTAGTCTTCACGAGTTTCTTGAAGGTGGAGAGGGTATCAGTTGATCTGGTAGCACTTGGGAGGTCATTCCACCAGCGCGGAACCAGATATGAGAAGAGTCTGGACCGACCTGCACAAGGTGTTGGCCGTGCTAGAAAACGTTCCTTAGAGGAGCGTAGTGGTCGTCGGGTGACATAGGGCTTCAGAAGAGAATTCAAGTAGATGGGAGCAGAGCCATCATTCACCCTGTAGGCCAACATAAGTGCCTTGAATTTAATGCGAGCAGCCAAGGGCAGCCAGTGAAGTTCAATGAACAGAGGTGTGACATGTGCCCTTTTTGGCTGGTTAAAGACCAGACGTGCAGCTGCATTCTGGATCATCTGTAGCGGTCTCACTGCACAGGCTGGTAGGCCTGATAGGAGGACATTGCAGTAGTCAAGACGAGAGATAACCAGGGTCTGAACCAGGAGCTGGGTTGCATGTTGGGTTAGGTACGGCCTGATCTTCCTTATGTTGAATAGGGAAAAACGGCACGACCGAGCCACAGAGGCAACGTGATCTGCAAAGGTCAGTTGGTCATCGATCATGACACCTAGGTTTCTTGCCACTTTGGTGGGAGAAACAGACAGGGAGTCGATCTTGATACCGATGTCGTGGTGTATGGCTTGTTTGGCTGGGAGGACCAGCAGTTCAGTTTTGGAGAGATTTAGTTGGAGGTGATGTCCTTTCATCCATGCAGATATATCGGAGAGACAGTCCGAGATCCGTGATGACACCGTGGAGTCGTCCGGCGGAAAGGACAGATAGAGCTGGGTATCATCCGCATAGCAGTGGTAAGAGAAGCCATGGGAGTGGATGATTGAGCCCAGCGAGGTGATGTACAGTGCGAAGAGAAGGGGCCCCAGCACAGATCCTTGGGGTACTCCTGTGGTGAGTTGGTGAAGTGCCGATGTCTGTCCTAGCCACGATACGTTGAACGACCGTCCAGTAAGATAGGACTTGAACCAGGAGTGCACTGTGCCATCAATCCCAATGTTGGTCAGCTTGTCCAGTAGGATGCTGTGGTTGACCGTGTCAAATGCTGCTGATAGGTCCAGCAGGATGAGCACTGAGGACTGACCTGCCGCTCTGGCCTCTTTTAGTGCTTCCGTCACAGACAGAAGCGCCGTTTCAGTGGAGTGGCCACTTCTGAAGCCGGATTGGTTGGAGTCGAGGAGGTTGTTCTGAGTGAGAAATCCTGTGACCTGTTTAAAGACAGCTCGTTCAATGGCTTTGGAAAGGAAGGGAAGAAGAGAGACAGGCCGGTAGTTCTCCACTTGAGTGGGAGCGAGGGATGGTTTTTTGAGCAATGGTGTTACCTGGGCTTGTTTGAAGGCAGTGGGAAATGTACCCTTAGTTAGTGACGCATTGACCACATGTGTGGTTGCTGTCACAATTGTGGGGGTTATGGCCTGAAGAAGGGTTGTTGGGATAGGATCCAGAAGACAAGAGGTAGGCCGGCTGTCTGTGAGAAGCTTAGACACCTCTGCCTCGGAGAGAGGAGTGAAAGAAGAAAAGGAAGCAGTTGGTGTAGAGAGGCTAGGAGAAGGAACCACTGTAGATTGGTTTGAGAACTGACTACTAATAGCTGCAACTTTGTTAGTGAAGAATGCAGCAAAAGTGTCAGCTGTGAGGTTAGTTGGAGGAGGTGGAGGAGGTGGGTTTAGTAAAGATTTAAAGGTGGAAAAGAGTTTCTTGGTGTCCGTGGCGTTGTTAATCTTGTCATGATAGAAAGCCTTTTTCGCAGCAGTGACACTGGATGAGAAGGAAGATAGTAGTACTTGGAATTGTGCTAGATCGGCCGAATTCTTAGTTTTGTGCCATTTCCTTTCAGCAGCTCTGAGGTTACTGCGCATTGACCGAAGTGAGTCATTAAGCCACGCATGAGACTGGGTGGGTCGTGCGGGTCTGGTAGACAGAGGGCACACACGATCCAAGCAGAATCTCAGCGTAGAACAGAGTGACTCTGTGGCGTCATCAACCTCAAAAGAAGAGAAACTTCTAGACGGTGGTAGAGCAGACGCCACCAAGGAGGAAAAGTGAGTAGGAGATAGATTCCGGAGATTGCGACGGACAGAGACAGAGGGAGTAGGAGCAGATGGTTGCTGACAGAGGGAAACCTTGAACTGAATAAAGTAATGGTCAGATAGATGTAGAGGAGTAACTGTCTGTAAAGTAGCGGCGCACTTCCTGGTGAAAATGAGATCAAGTTCCTTACCGGCTTTGTGAGTCGGAGGGCTGTGAACCCGCTGTAGCTCAAAGGAGTCCATCAGAGATAGGAATTCTGCAGAACCTGGATTGTCTAAGTGGATGTTCATATCACCGAGAACAAGCATGGGACAGTCATGCTCAGGGATGGAGGAAAGCAGAGTGTCAAGTTCCTCAAGGAAATCGCCCATTTGACCTGGAGGACGATAGATCACACAGAGATATACTTTGACCGGTGCCGTTACTAAGATGGCATGGTATTCAAAGGAGCTGTATGTGACAGATGGTACCAGTTGAGTATATTTCCATTTGTCTGATATTAACAGCCCCGTACCACCCCCTCTCCTGGATGGGCGGGAGGTGTGGGAAAAAGCATAGTTGGTGGAGAGTGCAGCAGGAGTGGCAGTGTTTTCTGGTTTGATCCAGGTCTCGGTGAGAGCCAGAATGTCCAGAGAAAGATGGTTCGCATAAGCCGAAATGAAGTCTGCTTTGTTCACTGCAGACTGACAGTTCCACAAACCTACGGTGAAGGAGTTGTTCGTGGGTGACGAGACATGATGTGTAGATCGGAGGTTTGCAAGGATCCGTTTCCGTTTGTGGAAGCGGAATCTGCGACGACTGGAGACAACTGGAATGGAGTACTTCACACCTTCTGATGGCTTGTAGGTGTATTACAAATCAGGTGGTTTCCCACAAGACAGGTAATCCAAAGCAGCTTCCAAGTTTAGCAAAAGTAGCACAGAACTAAATAAGCAGACACTCACTTACTTCCTGTGTGTGTAGCTCCTCTGAGGGTTCCAGGGAGCAGCAAGGTTTTTAAGGGTTAAGTGAGAAGACCGCCCACCAAGAGTCAGACAGAAACAATAGGCCTGATAGGAGTGGCCAACGACCAATTGATTTCTGATGACCCAGCTGTGCTAGTACTTCACACCTTCTGATGGCTTGTAGGTGTATTACAAATCAGGTGGTTTCCCACAAGACAGGTAATCCAAAGCAGCTTCCAAGTTTAGCAAAAGTAGCACAGAACTAAATAAGCAGACACTCACTTACTTCCTGTGTGTGTAGCTCCTCTGAGGGTTCCAGGGAGCAGCAAGGTTTTTAAGGGTTAAGTGAGAAGACCGACCACCATGAGTCCGACATAAACAATAGGCCTGATAGGAGTGGCCAACGACCAATTGATTTCTGATGACCCAGCTGTGCTAGTACTTCACACCTTCTGATGGCTTGTAGGTGTATTACAAATCAGGTGGTTTCCCACAAGACAGGTAATCCAAAGCAGCTTCCAAGTTTAGCAAAAGTAGCACAGAACTAAATAAGCAGACACTCACTTACTTCCTGTGTGTGTAGCTCCTCTGAGGGTTCCAGGGAGCAGCAAGGTTTTTAAGGGTTAAGTGAGAAGACCGCCCACCAAGAGTCAGACAGAAACAATAGGCCTGATAGGAGTGGCCAACGACCAATTGATTTCTGATGACCCAGCTGTGCTAGTACTTCACACCTTCTGATGGCTTGTAGGTGTATTACAAATCAGGTGGTTTCCCACAAGACAGGTAATCCAAAGCAGCTTCCAAGTTTAGCAAAAGTAGCACAGAACTAAATAAGCAGACACTCACTTACTTCCTGTGTGTGTAACAGACGGCCAGAGAACATATGCGAGATTCACATGCAACACAAGGCCCTAGTTATTGTAGACTTACTTGCGTCAATATGTAAATGTTTAGTGAAGTGTGTAAACACCAGCTGTGTGCTTTTCCACTTTTTGGCCACGTACGTTGCAAAAAGGGAAGTCTGAATGCTTCCCACTTGGGGGTTTGTTTGTTTGTGTGTTTGTTTGTTTGTTTGTTTGTTTGTTTCTCTTGATATGCTTGTCTATTAGATTAGCAGCCCTGAACTTTGCTGCTATTGAAGAAACTATGAAAAGCCCCTCCCTGTCCAGTTATTTTAAAATCCTCTGACGTAGAACTAAGAGATGTGACAAACACGTGCTTTATCTTTTATAACCATGCCAGGAAAGAGTTATTAGCATGGTATTGCTCTCCGACTTTGACTCAGGTGTCAGCGGCCTATCTGCACTGGCAAGCCAAAGACTTTTTTAATATATACAGTCATCCAAGCAAACACAAACAGGAGCCTGTTTTTGCTGGGAGGAATTTCCTGAACTGGAGAGAATGTGTGTGTGTGTGTGTGTGTGCGTGTGTGTGTGCATGTGTGCGTGTAATGGACCGATCAGATGTCTTGTCACCTACTGAAACCAGACAGGTGTCTACGATTTTATGATTGGAGTGATACCATCTCTCACCCTGTCACACCGAATGAGTTCGTTTGGTCTCAGACGTACACAAACCATGTCATGTCACTTGTCCATGGAATGGCTGAGTTCAACCAAAACATGAGCTTGACTTTCCATCTCGTGCTATTTACACTGTGGTTTGTCATTGGCTTTGGTAGAGTGTAGACAGTCTCACACCTTTGTTTTTCAAATGAGGTGTTAGGACGTGCAAATGACTGGAGTCTTTGCACTTCTCATGACCTCTCCAACACGTGATAAGACAGGCAGACAACGAACAAACTTTGCACCCTTCGAGTGAACACCCTTGACACTGAATTAACTGTTAAGAACAAACAACACTCCCTATACATTCCTTTTTTGTGTTGAGAGTTCACCCAGTGTTTACAGTGTTTAGGCAACACAAAGCATTCTCCACTGTCCGCTGTTCACACATGAAACATCTGTCAAATGGCTCCGCTGTTTCCAAGTGGGGGCTTGAACATTCATAGTTCCCAAAAATCAAAGATCAGGATAGAAGTTGCATCATAATGTTTACTTTGTATGACAAAGGCTTGTGTCTGTTTATGTTAGCCTGAGGCAAGAAATAGCCTACACGTCTCATGTTTGGCCCATCAGTGCACTGACTCAAATACTGTGGCATTTTGTTATTTTCACCATAACATGACATGACAGGACATAATTTGCTCTGGTTTTCTATCATGAATCATGATCAGAATGTTGCAAACTTGTATAAGAGTGTGTTGTAATTCACCTGAGTCACAATGCAGTATAATGACGTTACCTCTATCAGTTTGATCCTGAAGATAGGATTTGGTTTCAATGTTGTTTTTTGTGCCATGACTATTAAAAAAAAAAAAAAAACACAGGTGTGCATTTGTTATCAGCTTTAATGTTTTTGAGGGTGCATGGCTACAGGTTTGTTTGGGTTATGTTAAACCTAATGCGTGATGCCTGCACACCCTTATGTAGTTTTCCCCTATTTGTTTAGCATCACAAGACCACGTGCTGTAGTGCTGGGTGTTGCCTGCAGCCTCATGATACGATGTGGCCTCCGTGTCATGATGCATAATATGATTAGCATCACCATGCATGTTGATTTTGAATCAGGACCATGCAAAAAACAGATCAATATAATGGTTATGGTAAAGTCTAGAATCACACAACTTTAAATCAATCACACAACACTTGGGTTAGCTCACAGAGACTTTAACGTAAAAACTTTTCTTTTGTGTTGTCTTTTGTGTTTTTTCTTGTTTTATTGCTATATAGCAACATCTGTATCAATAGGTAATGAGAACATCACAATACTTTCACGATATCCATGTTTTGAGGACAAGCCTAATTTGTTGATACACCAACTTATTTTGTTTACTTGTCCTTTATCAGTGTTTGCTCATAGTCTCTCTCCAAGTCTCTTCCCATCTCTCCCATGCCTCTGACTGCTCTTTTTATCAGTAAAAAGCATTTGAGGTCTCTTCACTGGAAACCCCATGACTTGTTTACCGTAAGGCCATTAATTATTGAATTAGATTTTGCTGATTTGATCACAGTGTCAGGGCTAGTCTCAGACACAGCTCTCTTCAAAACTTTAGTTTGAATCACAGTGTGTGTGTGTGTGTGTGTGTGTGTGTGTGTGTGTGTGTGTGTGTGTGTGTGTGTGTGTGAGAGAGAGAGAGAGAGTGAGAGTAACCTGCTCTGTATGCTCCACTTTTCAAGTGGTCACTTCGCATGTTGTGTGACATGTAGACAAATATTTTCTATCATGAAAGCAACACACCAGGGAGACACACATGCCTGATTTGGCTGTGCAGTTATCTTAGCAGAGGCAGTCATGTGCTGCTAAAGAGGCCTACTTTTTTTCAAAAGCCTGGTTCATTTTCCCCATAGATACCAATGGTGCTCAGATCATATTTTCCTTCAGTGGATAATGGTTCCCTGTGGCTTGCAGAATGGGCCTGTGTGCATGTCCGTCTAAATGCTCTGACTTTATTATGGGCCTATGATTTTCCAGGCCTGTACTGTAGCACCCCCAACAGTGGAGGCCTTTGTGAAGGTCCTTTGACTTTCTCCAACATGCAACCCTACACATACACCCCCCTCCCACACACACACACACACACTGTTTCAGGCCCGCGGATGATGTCCATCTGCCCGGGTGTTTAATGAGTGAAAATGAAGTCATGGCTCTGAGGGGAAGCTGCCCTGGCTATGCCACTGGCCCTGGTGTTGGCTGCAGATCTCTCTGGAATCTTGGCACAGAACAGCGAAGGTTCATCTAGGAATGGAGTAGCCCTAGCACGCCAGCACCCCAGCCATTATGAGGTCTGACGAAGAGTGTCTGTGTATGTGTGACGGATTTTAAAGCTCTAAAAGGCTTTAACTGAACATGGTGCATAAAAAGGATTAGCTTCACATCCTTTTCCTTTGCCCCATTTAGCTATTGATTTCCCTTTTTTGAGAAAAAAGGAAGTTTTGATTTATGCTCCAAAAATCCGGAACCACATTAACCTCTGTGGAAAATCTGAATGAGTCTCTTGAGGCTGAGGGAGCAGAGGGCTTGAGTTGTCCCCTCTGATTATCCAGGGTCAAGTCTAATCCATGTCTTGGGGAAAAGCTATTGCATCCCAATTCTGTCTAGAGCTGTCATCCTGTGTGAGGATATGGGGCAGATTTAGCCTTAGATTTGGGTCAAGTCGACTCTTATACTAATCAGCTGACTTAATCTCAAGTGAAACTGCATAGAAATTAGTTAGTAGAAGTGATGTTTGGTTTTAGGGGCACGTTTATTTACTTAATCAGCCCGCTAATTTCCATTAGGTGTGGCATGTGTATTGTCACATAAAACATTTCAACAAACATTTTCTTCACAATTTCACATGCATGATATGAGCATGAACTTGACTGAGTTTAAAAGGTTGCATGGTCACAAGACAGTGGTGTGTAGTCTCCCCCCAGTACTACGGTTGACACAACAACTCAATTTACTGTATGACCTGCTGGTGCTTTTTGAGTACCTCAGGGTCACTACAGGCCAACTTGAACATTTCTGTTCTCCTGAATAAAATTACCTTGGTCTAACAAAATAATTCACTAGTGAGATTAGAGATTTTGTCTTACTGCAGATTAGCTAGACGTCTGGGTTTGTTTACATCCTCTGATTTAGTGTTTTTCATTGATTTGTGGTAATTCAGCATAATTCAGTTGCGCTGTATATTTATCTTGTGATCTTGAGTTATCACATTGTCTGTTGTCGTGTGTTGGTGCTTTTCCTTGCTCCACCAGTTCTAAAAAGAAACTGTTTTATAATTGTACTCTAAAAACCAGTGTTGCCGGCTCATATCATCACCCCTGATTTGTCTGATGAAGAAGGTTGTAATAAACAACAACTGGTAAGCTCTTTACAATTCAGGCCTTCTGTCACAATTCTGCCTTCTGTGTTTTTCTATCACTATGTGTCACTATGAAATTACCCTGTACTAAAGTGACCTCTCCCTTGGCACCAATCGTCATTCTCTTAATCCTTTGTGTATGACCAAATTAGATGAAAAAATGGTGCTAAAAGTGACAAAAAGATGGTTCTAGAAATGGCAGAACCACATTGGCCATGCCCAAGGTTTTTGGAGCATTTGTGGCAGTGTGTCATTTAAAACCTTTTTTTATCTGGAATCTTTTGCTAGGTTCTATGTTTCTGTTGAGGTCATGGAGCACTTGATGGAGCACTTGAGTGCTCTACACCTTGAGCCAGTTGTTGGAGGGAAACTTTGATGTGGATCTGCAGTAGCACTCCTTGTCTCTTGTGAGTGGAAAGCCTGGAATTTAATAAGCCCCTGTGACCCTGGCCTGGCCTGAAGCTTGTGTTTGGCTTCATTCATTCCCATTCCTATTAATGAGCTGAAAACAATGTTGAATCAAGAGGCTAACATAAGCAGGGACACATTTGTAGCAAACTGTCCATTGAGGGAAATCGGTCACGCTTGTATCCATTGGGGTAATGGGTGGGAGATGAGTGCTCCTCTCCTGGATGGTTGCAGGTGGCCGGATGCCAATCGGACCTTACTAACGGGAGGACTCCCCATATCCTCTAATTGGGTCGGAAGAAAAAACTGGAGCTGTCATGTCAGAGAGTGTTTCTCACCGGTTTTAATGAAGATAATGAATCATTGGAGAGCAGCTCGGGTGGTCTTGTCTTCCCAGGCAGGCCAAAAGCGTGCAGCTGAGCATGTAGCTCAAAGGGATGAAAAGTGGCATTCAGATTTTCCATGAATCAGCCACCTTGTTATGCCCCCCGCATGTCGGTGATGTTTTGTGTTTTGAGCACTGACATCACACGGATGCGTTAGGATCACTAGGCCTACATGAGGAGACATGCTTCATTTGTTTTTAGGATCAACATAATTCATAATAGAAACCATGATCTCTCATGGCCTGCCTCTTTTACTGTTCACTGATTTACTGTTGTTTTATAGGTTTATTGGAGTACAGGTACGCCTACTCACATGTTTGTGGATTCCTTTCATGTGGGAATGTGTTTACTTAGGAACAGCACTGAAGAGATGTGGTACCTACATATTCAACCCCATTTATTGTTAACTGTTTTTTTTTTTGTTTGTTTTCGTATTGTCTTCGTATGGGACAGATCTGTTATGTCTGTTTTGCATTATGCTTGAAAGGTCTGGCTTTTTGTGACTTTATGACAGTTGGAGGTGCAGAGGTGCTTATTGGCCGTTTATCACAGCAGTGTACATTTGAAACCTTTTGATAAGCTTTTGATAACAAAAGACAGGAAGCAGTGTGAGTAAATGCTGATCTTAGATAGCACAAACAGGCTCCTGGCCCTCAGCACTTGGACCAGCCTGGTTGGCTGCAAGTGGAACCATAAAGTCAAGACTGTAAAATGCAAGCAGTGCTGGGCACTGGTTATGTCATTGACTTAAACTTAGACTGTTAAAGGGCACACCGCAAAATCGAATTGCTTAGTTTGGAACTTAAAGCTTTGGATTTGTTGTAGGGTTGTAAAATGGGCTTTCATTAAGAGAAACATGCAAGTAGCGTACTCTTAGCTGAAGAGGCTAAAGGTGAAAGGTGAGCTAAACTCCATCTGCTCTTAGTTTGTTGTGCTTGTGTGTCCTGGACTACAGAAGCAGAGTCACGGTGTTTTGCAGGCACGCATCAAATGCAGCTCAGGTGCAGAGAGGCCAGCCGTGTTTAACCAGAGCCAGCAGGTCCTGCCTTCCAAAGGCACTTGGAGTGTGGAAGCTGTAGCTGCTTTCTGCTGAAGCACTGAATGTGCTTCACGGTCCCTGGGCCCAGGGGTAACATTAGCTCCTGGTGTGTGTGTGTGCGTGCATGTGTGTGTGCTCTCGCACAACCCAAGAACCCCTGGCTCTGTTCCTGTAATTAGCAGCGAAATGAGCGGCTGGCTGCTGGGCTGCACAGGGTCTTATCTTGGGGTTGGGCCCGTGGAGATGGAGAACATCTGTGTTCCACTCAAGGGTGGGGGGTGGGGTGGTGGAAGTGGGGGTGAGCTGTAGAGCTGGGCTTGGCCCTTATGAAAGGACACGGCCAGGTGCCCTTTTAAGTCAGGCTTATCTGGCTCCCAAGCCCTGCAGATTTGTTCAATTGGGCGTCCACTGGTCTCATTAAGGAAGAATGTCAGTAGATGGTTGTTGTGTTGTGCACAGACTCTGCTGTTATCGTAAAGATAAGTTGTTGTGACATTCTTGGATCTACCGTTTGGAAATGTTGCTGTACCGTAATAGAAGCAGTGATTGCCAAATTATATTTTAGGAACACCGTAATTGTGGTCAGTTGTAGTGAATTATCATTTGCTTACCTTAGGAACTCTAGATTTATTGTAATGGCATCTTGAAGGCATGCAAAAATGATCACAGCATAGCAGTAGTCTATCATAGGTGACTACACTCATTTCTTTTTCTTCTCCAGAACCATTATCTAGTGTAGTGGTGTTCAACAATGAGTTCTCCGATGCAGTACTTCAATAGTAGCCTAGTTATTACAATATTACTCTTCACTGTAAAAAAAAAAAGAAAAAAAATCGACTGTGCGAAGCTCTGTAATATTGGTATGTGTGTGTGCTCTTTGTTTCTGCTGCCCTCAGAGGCTCTCGGATGAGAATAAATCTACCCCATGGTAAAAGACTGGCCCACGTCTCATTGCTCCCATGTGCGTAAGCCATTTTCAGTTTGCGCGCCCAAACTCCATTTGTGATGGAAGTTGATAGACGTGACCAGAGATTGTTATCCGCCCAGACAGTCCATGCTCCCGATGAATGGCATTAGTGTGGAATTGACGCAAGGGTGTTTGCCTTAACCCGCCATAATCCTCCTGGCAATTAAAACAGGAAAGCTGCTTTATTTATGGCCTGTCTAACACCCCCCCCCCCCCCCCAAACCAATGTGTGGAGGAAGCAGTGTAAGTGTGAGCATGAAGCATTTGTGCTTCTGAGCACTCATACACATGGGGCCTGCAGAAGGAGCAACAGGAGCAGCGATAGTGGTGGTGGCTCCTGAAAAGGAGTATTTATCTCTGAGGAGCGGCGCGCCCAGTAGGCACAAACAACTGAAATGTCAGGAGAGCGAGTGTGCGAGCGGCCCTCTCCGGCTGGAACAGTCGGCGGCCTGTGTGCATTGTGTCAGACGGCCGAGGAGCGGAAACAAAAGTAAGACTATCTGAGGCCCTCTGTGGGAGGGAGGGAGACTGTATGAAGGCAGCCACTCTGAATAGACGGGTCTGTGGGCTCATGGAGAAAGAATACAACACACTGATTGACCCAAGACGGAACGCATTCATGAGGTTGGTTGCCACTGACCCCCCCCACCCTCACCCTATTTCTTTTTGACATCATTTACATATTTTAGGTTTTTAGTTTGGGGTGGACAGAAGGGAAAAAAAGAAACTATCTTTTACATCTTCCTTGGGAGAGAAAACATGTTAACTTGTTTTATTAAGTTGTCAGCTAATTGGGGCCAAACCCTCTTGTTCCTGAGTGAGTGTGTGTGTGTTAGTTAGTTAGTTAGTTAGTGTTTCAATCACGTGATGGTGGCTGCTGGAGGGCAGCTGTGTGCCATGTGGAGTCACTTTTCCAGACGTGTTGAGACAACACAGCACAGCACAGCACAGCACAGCACAGCACAGCACCGCACCTCCCCTTCCCCCAGGCCTGTGTGGAGACTCAGGCTTGAGCTCAGTGGTGCTTCTAGCAGACTAGACACAGCTGCTCTCCCGTCTCCTCTCTCTTCCCAGCCAGGCTAAACTCAAACTCATGCTCCTCTCTATTCTGTCTGCTGCCTTTTTTTGACAGGCGTCACTCACGTCTGCTCATTACATCTAGCTTGTGTGTGCCTCCACTGTGTAAGATGATCTTTGGTTGCTTCGGGACCACTTGAAGCTGAGGAAGTGCTCTATCTGGATTTTAATTGTACCTGTTAAACTAAATTTGTTGCTCCATGTGAGGCAGACCACGGCAGTCTTTAGAAATGGTCAAAATGAGCCAAGACAGGGAGAAAGATTTAACTGGGGCATGCTTTAGAAGCTCACTTTAGATTAAAAAAAAGCATTCACTGTTTTGTGTTTAATGAGGTGATGTGATGTGTCCATATTTGACTTCTCTTCTCCTCTTGGAATGTAATCCAATGTATCCAATGGCCCCCTCCTCCTCAGTATGGTGTTAATGCTGCCTGCTTGTGTTTGTGCTTCAGGGAGCACCAGAGACATCGGCTCGGCTCTGACGAGGATGTGTATGAGACACCGGAGCATCGAGGCCAGACTGCGGCAGCTGTCAATGTAACGTATTCCAAATCCCACCAATGCCTCTCTCACTCCACCCCTTCTTAACACGTTTCTGCTCAATCTCCTCTACACAAAAGTGTCTCCTGGATATACTGTCTATAAAAAATCCCTCACTGACAGTGAGTACAGATGACTAAGCTGCGCCCTAGCTCTTGAGAGGGAAATCTCACTTAGGGTTCAATGGGAGTGGAGCTTAAAGTTAGAGCTCGGTCCCAGACTGCGTGGAGGCCCTGTTGGTTTTTCCGCCTCTGTCCGGCGTCCTTCAGTCCGTCTTACGCACACTCACAGGAGTGTAATTCGAGAATGGTAGTTTGGCGGGAGCTCGCCCTGAGTCTCTGCTGCCCTTACTGTAAATCAGTGGTTTGTGGTCGAGCTGTTGTAGAATAGAGAGAGAGACAGAGTGAGACACAGGGAGAGAGAGGGAAAAAGGGGGGAATGAGCGACTAAAATAAATGTCAGCAGACGTAGCTGCTATTTTCGCCTCATTCCTGCAGTGGAGTCACACAGTGCCCCTGGGACAGGCAAACAGAAAGACAGACAGATGGGGAGGACAGACAGACAGAAGGGCAGGAAGACAGACAGGCAGACAGCCACAGGCCTACTCACTAGTAAACATCACTTGTATATGCTGCCCAAACAGTCAGCCACTCCACTGCTCCCTCTCACGATACATTAGAATGCCAATCCCTCTGTTTTTTCCCCCTCCATTAATTCGTGGGGTGAGGTCATCTCTGTGGTGCTCTAGAAGTCATATAGCATATAGCCCCGCTGGAAGAGCAGGACTGAGGACATGCTCAAGCTGTTAGTTGCTTATACAGGGGAGTGCCCTTGCAAGCAGGGCCCCTCGAATGAAGACATAGTGTGTGATGGAATCCTTAAAAAGTCCCCTTTATGCTTTTGACTCACAGGGCTCTCATCGACTGCCTGATCAACCCACTCCAGGACCAGATTGAGGACTGGAAGAAGGGAGCCAACACTTTAGACAAAGACCACGCCAAAGGTGAGGTGCCCAGTGTGCCCAATGCCTCTGCAGGCCTCTTCACTCCTTCATTGTTTGTCTCCCCCCACCACTAACCAGTACTCATTACTGTAATCAAAGCCAGAAATAAATCCAATTTCAAATGGAGATGAATGCTTCCCATTACTGTTTCAAGTTCAAACATGAAATCATCCCCCACATGCCAGAGCACATATGTCAGGATGAGGATTACATATGACCCATATTTTGTGTGGGGCCCCTGTGTAATCTTTCTTAGTCTGAAAGACCATCCCCCATGTTTAGCAATTGCTCAGTTGTCACTTGTCATGTGGACAATTTTGTTGTTGATTTATCTCCTGTCCATTCCATAATTCTGTGAAACCTTTCTGTCTGCATCTTCCAGAGTATAAGAAGGCCAGACAAGAGATCAAGAAGAAGTCGTCCGACACCCTGAAGCTGCAGAAGAAAGCAAAGAAAGGTAGCGGAGACAAGGAGGTCACCCCTGCACACACCCTAGTCATTTCTGCCATCTTCATTCTTAAACAAACAGATGGCAGCAAACAAAGGCCCCCAGCTGTTTGCCCAATAGAGAGACACAGTGACCGTGAAACTCTTAAAACAGATGTGTTCTAGGTTAGTCTGTTTGTTCAGTGGGAAAGGCCACACACTGCAGTGTGATAAATTGACTCATAAGAATACTTGGAAAGAACTTTTTTTTTTTTTACCGTTTCTAAAAAATCTGATTTATTTTCTAATTTGTATCCATCCTGTAGTAGTAGTTTGGAATCAGTCCTAAAAATGCACTTGTAACCTGGATCAGAGAAATGTTGGAAATCCAGTTGCATTTTGTTTGTTGGAGCATATTTGTAATTATAATGTCCCTGGCACAAAATGTTCACAATTACTAACTTTACATTGAGCAAGCATGAAAAGAGACTTATATAATATAATTATCATTAATTTGTAACTGAGTTTGTTACTTAATTTCTAACTCTTTTGAGAAAAGAAAAAGAGGCTGCTAATACTTAAATTCATATGTGTGTACAATTGATCTGGATGGTGGACTGCATATAATAGCACCACGGCACTAGGTGGGATGATTTTGGGACAGGTCAGATAGGGCAGTGTGAGGAACAGGGAACTAAATGACAGGTGAGTTAGAATCCAGGTGGAGTCTACACTTTGCCAGAACAGGTGCAGCAAAACATGAGTAAAGGGATCTTTAACCAAATGCTTAAAACAAACAAGCAATGTGCCTAGCTGTGATCTAGCCTACTATGATAAAGCCTTACAGGGGCAGGGTTGAGGTTGTGAGTGCATCATCACTCGTCAAACACACTAATCACATTATCTCTTAACATCCACACCTACTACACTGTATACTGATTGGAAGGTGTTTATCATATCAGTCATTCAGATTAATGGGCATATGCCCTGCACAAGCTCTGTGGTGTTAACGTTTAGGTCTTGATTCCTGCCTGGGGAAACACACCTAGTTAGAGGATGCTGATCTCATTCTTTTCCTCTTTTACACTCATCCTCTCCCTTCCTTCGGCCAGTGCTGTTTCCAGCTGATGCCCTGGGTAAGTCCCTCACCCCACTCCCTCACAGTTCCTGCCCCCCTCACCTGCACCCCACCTTCTCACACTCCCCGTTCCCATCTCCTCCGTCTGTGGATCTAAAGGGGTTTCACCCCGTAGTTGATAAGTTGATGTTTACATGGCAATGTTCCAGGTCTGTGTGTTCTCTAGTCTACACAGATCCTACTCAGGGCAAGATACATGTACTCTACTCTTGACACAGTGTTTCAATCAAATCATGTTATCTGAAACCAAATCATGTCAGTTCTTGGAGGAGTGAGTACATTTTTTTCACTTGGTCTCAGGTGAAAGAAGGGCTCATCCTTCTTTTGAAGGATGGCAATATATTGTGTTAGGTGTTACTTGTAAGTGTGCTTCACAAACACAAGATTTTAGGCAGGCACATTGCAGCTTAATTTACTTTTCAAACGCTTAATGTGTTTGTGTGGGCATACGCCTGTTTATGCGCACACACACAAGTGAGTGCTAAATTTAGACCTTGGGATACTTTGTCACATCTTGGCAATCTGCTGAATCTCACTCACAACGAGACACAGTAAAGCAGTCTCAGTAAGGTTTTAAACTTCTAAAGACTGTCGTCTGACACATCTCTTTGATAGCATCGTTCCTCATTGAAGCCTCTTCATCTAAACATTGCCCATCTAAAATGAAGCCAAGAGTTCCATACCTCTGGTTCATGTTTGGCCTTGTTTGGCCGTGTGTCCTAACTTCTGCAGTGTCCCCTCTTATCGGATGTGTGTACACAAACCCTTGCAGCCCTGTTTGTGGTGTTCTGCATGCCTGCATATGAACGCTTTGTGCCCCAGTCATGAACACTGAAATCAGTTTGTGTCTCGTCTGTTAACAAGCATGTCCCAGTGCTGCACTAGCTGTGACAAATGCATGCTGGACCTTGTATTTCCTAGCAATTACAGTGTTTTGGTTTGTGTCTGAACAAAGTCACATCTTGTTATCATGTGCTTTGCATAATTGGTGGGGGAACTATGATTAATGCTTTCAGAAGATGTATCTGCTAACCATTATGCTGTAAGGAGAATTCATTTGTTTATAGACACATTGAATATGAGTCATTCATTCCTTGTCAATGATCAGCTAAAGCTCTTTTTTTAAATCTAATGTCGTCATTATAGTATCAGCGATTTTTTTTTTTCTCTCCCTGTATCCTTTCTCCAAAATCTTGTGGTAACCTGATGACTATCTGTGATTCTGGCACAGTTAAAAAAAAATGGCCACAGTAAATGATAAAAGCCGCAAACTGAATGGCAAGTGACCCATACGGCACATGTTCTCTCCCTGTGGTTGCAAGCAAGGAAACTGCATTCTTGATGCATTTAATAAAAAGACACAGACATAACAGCAGCTCTGCTTTGGTTCAACAATAACCAAAGCGGTCGTTTGATGTGGGGAGCTCCAAGTGCTTGGTATGACAAAAGCAATTGAGAACATGTGCTGGATGTCATTTTCTCACCAGAATTGGGTTATTGTGGATGTGCATTCCATGGCCAGAGAGGAATACCGCATCAGTTTCCCACTGACAATAACAAAAAGGAAAAAAAAACTCTGTCTGAGTCTGTGCCACCTACCGAGCTGGCTTCCTTGGAATGACAACTTTTAATGGCATATTTGGGGAACTTCAAAGCTGCGTTTGCCTCGGAAGTATGTGTCGGAGGGTTCCAGGGGTCACAAGCCACGTTCGCTGTTGTTTGCTCACACCAGTCCTGTCATGCTTCATCTCCTTGGACCGCCCTCTAAAAACAAAAAGGGAAAACCAACTTAAAAACTTGACTATTTCCCCTTCTCTGATCTTGCCAGCGTGCCTATTAGGCCTGGGGTGGATTTATGAGAAGTCTAGATTGGAGATGTGGGTCAGCGTTTGTGTAAACGGACTAATCCTACTAAACACTCAACACATTTAGCCACTTTCCTCCAGCCCCTGCATCATCAGTTTTAACTTATCACTACATGTGCAGAACTTAAAGAGGCTTTAGACTTATTCCGCGTTTGAAAAACATGTGCGAGCCTGGTTTTAGCCGTTCATCCAAACATGGGCCTGTTGAAGGTCGATGGAGAGAGTGTTTATATTTTGATCGTGCCCTTGGTAGGAGCAGTGGGCACTTGGGTGCTTGCCAGTAACCTTGGCAACAGTAAGCCCAGGGTGAAGTAATGCGCTATGCACTCCAAAAGTAAATTAGGGGGAAAAAAACTCTGGACTTTGCAACTTTGGTTGTTGATCATTATTTGAAACAGGAATGTAATTTCTTCTGTGCCAGTTCTCTCATCTAAAATGTGGTCTTTGGGTCCCTCCAGATAAGAAGTGATTAAGTTTGTATGATGAGTGTTGCCTGATTTGCAGTTGTTTGCCTCTCAGTAAGAACATAGTGAGCAGAATGCACCCATTCTGGTGTTTTGTTGCTATTGTGTCATATCATGGCCTTGTTTTATATGAAACATTTCCAGCTGAAGATAGAATGTGTAACCATGGTGTCGCTCTCTCTCTCTCTCTCTCTCTCTCCTCTCTCTCTCTCTCTCTCTCTCTCTCTCTCTCTCTCTCTCTCTCTCTCTCTCTCTCTCTCTCTCTCTCTCTCTCTCTCTCTCTCTCTCAGGCCGCGGGGACATCCAGCCCCAGCTGGACAGTGCTATGCAGGACATGAGTGATAAGTACCTGCTGCTGGAGGAGACGGAAAAGCAGGCAGTGAGGAGGGCTCTGATCGAGGAGAGAGCGCGCTTCTGTGCCTTTGTGTCCATGCTGAGGCCTGTGGTGGTAAGAGATGCCGCTCACTCAAAACAACACACACTTTTACAGTACACACTACTTGCCGAAATAGAAAATGTCAAAATGGTTTCCAAGGCAGCTCTTGCCTAAGCCCCCCCCCCCCCCCCCCCCACCCACCCCATCACCTGTTGAATGATTCTTGGCCATAATAATTTTGAAGATTGTGGGTTAATAATTTCACTCTTCTAATAATCCCCCCGCCGCCGCAACTGCCAACAGACTGTGAAGAATTGTGTGTTTGTGTGTTCCAGGATGAGGAGGTCTCCATGCTGGGAGAGATCACTCACCTGCAGACTATTGCAGATGACCTCAAGTCTTTGACTGTTGACCCCCATAAATTGCCTGCTGCCAGTGAACAGGTGAGTGAACTCCAGGCCTATGGCTGTACTCGCTGTACTGAGAACAGCCCGTTCCCAGGGTTACTCATGGTGAGAGCTTGGCCAATTACAAACAAGTGTTTTTGGCAAAATATGCATGCTGTCTTGGTATGCTTTTAATACACAAAACCCAGAAGTTTGATATTAGCTTTGATATTATCTGACTTCTGTTGAGTCAGGTTTCTTACATGTCATAAAAATAGATGTTTTTTTCCTCAACTGAATATTAACTAGATTGAACACAAAAGCTAATTACTACCCATAGATGTTTTTAAGTGTGTGCTTTCAAGTATGTGAGAGAACCAGTTTTCATGTGACTGACAACTGCTCTTAACCCCCCCCCAAACACACACACACACACACGCATACACACACACACACACCCTCCAGGTCATCCATGACTTAAAAGGCTCAGACTACAACTGGACCTACCAGACCCCGCCATCCTCGCCTGGCAACACTGTCTCTAGGAAGTCCAGCATGTGCAGGTACTCCCACAGGAAGCCTAACCCTAACCCTAACCCACACTGACAGATCCAGCAGGTCATACTCAATACTGCATGCTATTGTTAGCCAAGGTGCAGTGGAGTGTAATGACGGATAGTTTCTCCTTCATTTAGCGAGGTAATTCGTTTGACATGTATGAGCTAGCACAGAACTACTGAAGAAAACATCTAAATCATCTGCTAAATGTGTTAATGTGAATATGTCATTTGAAACAGTGATGTTTGTGGGTCAGCTGTGTATATTGCATGTTGTGGATGCAAATGAATGCCTTCTGTGTGATTCGTCTCCTTCCAGCGGCAGTCTGAACAGCGTGACCAGCAGTGACTCACGTTCCAGCGGCTCCTACTCCCACTCCCACTCGCCCTCGTCACATTACCGCTACCGCAGCTGCACCCTGCCGCCGCACTCCTCCAACCGCCTGGCGTCCATCTCCTCCCACGACTCCGGCTTCATCTCACAGGACGCCGGCCAGTCCAAGTCGCCCTCACCCATGCCTGCCGACACCAGCACACAGGTGAGACCTCAGGCATCAGGCTGTGTCTGATGAACCGAGATTCCCAGGGATCCCTCCCACACTCCCAGTGTTCTTGAAATGCATTAGCTTTCTCCATATCAGCATGCTGTTCCATGCCAGTATGGAAACTAGTAGGAGGTCTATAGGTTTCAGGAGGATGTCAGTCACTTTTAGGCTTATGTTTAGCACAGAGCTCCCTTTCCCCACACACCCACACAGATAAATAGTTACTAGCTTCCTGTGGCTTTTCCTTTTCCTCCTCTTCTCTCCACGACTCCTCTCCTCCTCTCTCGCTGTCTCGCTCTCTTGCGCTCTGCATGATGTGGAATGGGAAACTGCATCAGCCTGAGGCTGAGAGCCCTATGTGCCCTTCTTACCTCCCCATCCTTGAGCCTTGTCATTATGAGTCTCTCCACGGGGTGGCCTCCTTCACCCCTCCCTGGCTCCCCCTACCCTCATGACTGGTGACTGGAGTGCGCTCTCCTGCCAGGCTTGGGGAGGTGAAGGAAAGCCTAGGAGGTTATGGTTTGGAAGCAGGAAGCAAGCATTCGTCCTTTCCTCAGTCATGCGAGGAACTGATTTTTTAGAGTAGGTGACCACATTTTTGGCGTAGCCTGCTTCCTTCCACGGGCAATCTGGGCCGCACCTGCGGTCGCTGGTGCTGCAGCCGGTACTGTGCTCAAGGTTTCCACAGTGACTGCCAAAAAGGCCATCAAGGAGTGCACCAGATTGGCAGCCAACCCAACCCAACCCAACCTAGCCTAACCCAACCCCACTCCACCACAGCTCTCCTGAGCCCTGGCCAAATCTCAGAACCTCTGACCGATGACTGATCTGGGACCTGTGGACTGTGCCACCAATGCCAGTGTTTCCACAGCTCCACTGACCCGAGAGACTGATTCAGTGTCTGAATCGAAATGTCTTTTGAATCAACTTGAGGGTGGATATTGGGATTTAGCCCATGCCTAACTGACTGACCTAAAGACCCCTTGCTTTTACTGATCTCTCAGCTGTCTGTCTGTCTGTCTGTCTGTGGAGTTGTCTCCAGGCAGCATCCTGTCAGCTGTCTAATGGCATGTGGAACCTCTGCTCTGTTGGCACTCACTCTCTCACTCCTGCCTTTTCTCTCTCAGCTTCCTTGTGTGGCTTTGAGGTTTCTTGCTGCCCGCAGCTCTCAAAAGTTTTTCCTGTGCTCTTTTGTTTCTCTCACCATCATGGTGTGTGTGTGTGTGTGGTGTGTGGTGTGTGTGTGTGTGTGTGTGTGTGTGTGTGTGTGTGGTGTGTGTGTGTGTGGTGTGTGTGTGTGTGTGTGGTGTGTGGTGTGTGGTGTGTGTGTGCGTTGTGCGCGCACGCGTGTGTGTGTGTACTCCTATGCTCCGCTTCCCTCTGCATGGCTCCCAGCACCACAGCTGTGCAGTCTCTCTCACTCAGGTCACATCTCAAGGCCCAGTAGAGAAGGTGAAGCCCTCCCATCATTACCATCCCCTCAGTAGAGTAGAACAGAAAAGACTCTGAGGCCATTCTCCCTCCCCTGCCGCAGCCTAAAAGCTTCTGCTGTCCCCCTTCACTCATCAGAGTTCTTGTTTTCAGTTGAACTTGTTTCTTTTGTTGGTTGTTTGGAAGTTTACTTTTAATTGTGTTTGTTGTTGTTTGCTTGTCATTTTTGGCTCATTATTGACATTCTTTTAGTTATTGATGCATTTCATTTTTGTGTTTTTTGTTCTGTTTTTTTTTGTCATCATTGGGTGCTATGCTCCATGTTCAGTTGACCAACGGCTTTGACCACCACCACCACCACCAGCACCACCACCACTATGGCCTAACGGACTCACTGTGCCTGGCTGGGGTGGGTGGAGGCAGTGGCAGCAGCAGCCTTTACCCCTCCTACCCTCCCCCTGCCTCCCCCTCATCCTCCTCCTGCTCGTCCTCCTCCACCCTGCGCTCCTGGTCGCGGCCCCTGTCCGCCCTCGTCCCCGACTATCCCCACTACTGCACCTTGGGCCCGGGCGGCATCTTCCCCTCCTCCAAGGTCCCCAGCTGGAAGGTTTGTTTTGCGACTCCCATCACTGCACTCATCCATTAACTTCATCTTCATCTTCTCCTCTCACTGAATAGATCAGGACCGGGGCTGGGAGATCTGTCTGAGGGAGAAGCTGCTGAAATTTGTGTCGGAAAATGTATTTTTATTATTTTTGTGTTGGAAATTTATATATATGTGTGTGTGTGTGTGTGTGTGTGTGTGTGTGTTTTATAGGACTGGGCCAAGCCTGGACCTTATGACCAGCCTATGGTGAACACACTACGCAGAAAGAAGGAGAGTGTGGAGCTCCCTCCGGCCCCAGCACAGCCTGCGCTAAGCAGCAACTCCACAGAGGAGCCAGTGAGAGGCGGCCACACCCCAGCCATGCCTAAGGTAGAGCCAACGCACGTTCACAAACAGCCAGACTCATGCAGCCAAACACATGCAGTGTATAGCCGTAACTCTAGCCATGCAATAGAGAGAGCAGGGTGTGTCTGTTCAGGCATGCATGTGTGAAATGGCTATGGACGCCATAGGGCTTGTCTGGGTGTTGCGCAAATGTATGTCTGTCTCCAGACGGTGCCTATATGTCTGGCAGGAATTGCGTAGCGCAAACCATAAATGGTTTATGAAATGCAAAACATGACCTTCCAAAAAAGCTAATAATGTTGAAATGATTTTTGGTGTGTACAGTTTTGAAGTTGAAGCTTTCTTTCCAGTGTCTATTAGTCTCTGTTTACTGAATGAAATTAATGCTTGCATGTGATTAATGTCCACTAGTTTGTATGAGCATTAAGCAGTCTGTTTAATGTATGTTTGTGTTTGTGTTTGTGTTTGTGTGTGTGTGTGTGTGTGGTGTGTGTGTGTGTGTGTGGTGTGTGTGTGTGTGTGTGTGTCTGTGTGTGTATCCAGCCAGTGGATGACTCTGACCCCCATGCGGAGCTGGCTCTGGCCCTGTCCTGTGGACTGCAGCTGGACACTCAAGCCCAGGGCTCCAGTCGAGACTCCCTGCAGTGCTCCAGTGGATACAGCACCCAGACCAACACGCCCAGCTGCTCCGAGGACACCATCCCCTCACAGAGTACGACCAGCACGCACACACACACGCATTCACACAAACACGTGCTGCTGTGGACACACACTTGCATGCACACACTCAAGCACATGTATTATGCACATGCACACACACACACACACACACACACACACACACACTACACACACTGTCAGGCAGAAACATGTGCTCAAACTGTAGGAAAGAGTCCAGCATTTTCCTG
This sequence comes from Tenualosa ilisha, assembly GCA_015244755.2. Classification (NCBI taxonomy): domain Eukaryota; kingdom Metazoa; phylum Chordata; class Actinopteri; order Clupeiformes; family Clupeidae; genus Tenualosa; species Tenualosa ilisha. The sequence goes on from PYXC01000584.1 coordinate 3,840,394, forward strand.
TCAGGATCAGTCTAAGAATGTCTGATCCAAGATAAACAGCTGCATAATTACACTCATAATTATATGTACACAGAAGCATGGACAAAGAATTTACAGAGTACAAGCACAAGTATTTGTATGTATTTTCTGATAGGCATGTATGTGTCACAGACTTTTACACACTTTTGGAACCACCTGGGAAAGGGACAGGGATTAACAGGGACGTGACCTACTGAGAGTTACTCGGGTTCAACAGCCTGCAGCCCCAAAATAGTGCATAGATGATGCATGCACATATAATGAGACGGGCACAAACACCATAGCTATGCTGGCCTAAGAAAACAACTACCAGTATTATTTAGTGATGTGTAAATGTTTCTCTGCTCTCTGTGTTTCAGTGTCTGACTATGACTATTTCTCCATGGCTGGGGAGCAGGAGGCGGACCCACAAGACTTTGACAAGTCCTCCACCATCCCCCGCAACAGCGACATCACCCAGTCCTACCGCCGCATGTTCCAGGCCAAGCGCCCTGCCTCCACCGCCGGCGTCCCCTCGGGCCCCGGCCCGGTCATCATCACACCTGGCGTGGCTACCATCCGCCGCACACCCTCCACCAAGCCCTCGGGCCGCCGCGCCACCATCTCGGGAGGCGGTCCCATTCCCATCAAGACCCCCGTCATCCCGCCCAAGACCCCTGCCCTTCCAGACGCCCTACCCAACCTCTGCTTCAGTCAGGGCAGCATAACGGGCACCGAGGAGGAGGACCCCCCCAGCCCCGAGTCGCCAGCCTCAGGGGAGGGAGACCAGCTGGGAATCCTGCCCGTGTCGTTGTGGAGTGGACAGGCCTCCACCAACCCACCCGTCCTGGTTGGCCATGCAGGGAAAGCCTCCGAGGTGATGCTGGACGGGATTGACTCCTCGGACCCTCAGGGCGATACGATGCTGCTGGCTATTCGCCGCGGCGTCAAACTGAAGAAGACTCTGACCAATGATCGTTCTGCTCCACGCATTGCCTGAGCGCACAGCAGAAGACCTTGAAGATCTGGTTGAAAAACTGCAGAATGAGAAGCACCAGAAACAAGACTGTTATTCACAGAGACGAGGGTCCATCTGATAAGTTGGTATGACTGATTGTGTGTGTAGATGTAGACAGAATTAAACAAAAGGTGTGTGTGTGTGTGTGTGTGGATGTGGATATGTGTGTGAACCTTGCAATATTATAGGCCTATAGCCATTGGATTGATTTTTACGCTGGTCAACCAGTCAGTGACAGTACTATAAGAGATATAACTGCCATTCAGGAAGCGTTTGGATGGCTGTGTTGACCCGTCCCACAAGAGCAAGGGAGACTTGGTTAGTACAGGAGCAGCAAGGACCAGCAAGTCCTGGTGGCTGTTGATTGGAGCATGGACAATAACCCCTTCATTATGTACATACCATAAGTCTGTCACTATTTCCTTTTTGTTGTCTTAAGCAGCTGAGGCCAACACCTGGAGTGCCAAATTAGGAGGAATGTTCCAACAGAATCTTCATTAAGTGAGGTTGTGCAGGTGGCAGGTACCATCTTGATCCTAGATGCTCATAACAGGGCCTGTTCCTCTCTGCTGATTTCTTAGCCAGAATTCTTATGTGATGCAACAATTTTAATCACTCAGTTTTTACTGAGATCATGAATGGTCTCTTTCAAAGCGATATGCTGGCTCAGTGTTTGACTTGAATGTGCTATGATGGAATATATCTGTACTGTTTGTCGTAATGGTACAAAGTGGCAGCAGAAAATGAAACAAATATATAATCTGTGACTATGCATATCTGTATAAAGATGAAAAAGATTTTAGAAGGTGACACTAAAGATTTTATTCACTGCTTCTGCTTATCAGTTTAAAGCAACTTTTTGTTCAATACTAAGAATGCATGAAGCCTTACCCCTGTAAACTGTTCATTACATATTATTATAATGTTTATCTCAAAATAAGCTATGGTTTATTACACACATCTTGATGTACAGAAACTGATTTGTAGTGATTTTTTTTTATCCCCCCTCCAATAGGTTTTTGGCTCAGTTTTAGAGTAGAGATGTAATGGTAAGGAAGTGATTAGCTAAGCATGAAATGCTAAAAGTCTGTGCCTCTCATACCTCTGTTTCTTTTTTTCTGTGATTTAATTTTGTACATACTGTACATACATTTTTTTGTAATTTTATAGGCTGATAAATAAAAGAATCTCTTTCCCTCCCTGGAAGAGATCATACACTTTAATTTCATAAATGGTAGAGTATTAAAGCATTCAGATTTAGGCAAAAAGAACTTAAATATGATATGAAAGCACACCTTACTAAAACAAACTATCCAAAATGGTATTAAGAAATTGTTAATTGTGTAGCTGACTTCATTGATGTTTTGGTTAGCAAAATTGGCCAAGTTAAACTAGCATATCCAAATAAGTATACTGGTCTGCATTAACAAAGCTATTAACATATTTTCTGCGCACTGTGAAAATGCGCTGTGGGAGTTGTAGGTAGTATATTTAGCATACCCATATTTAGCCTAGGAAATGCCTCATACGGAAGCAAACATGTAGTTTTGAAGTTTCCACAGACTGTTTATATAGGCCACCATCAGTGATTATAAGGATTATAATTTTTGACCTGTTCATTTAGTGCTCTGACATTGGTTTCTCTCTTCCATGTTGCTTTATAAAAATGTTCCATTCTACCACACTCAATGGTTTGTTTATTTATTTAATTTCATGTTTAATTACAGCTTTAGCACCAAATTAAAAATGAATTGTGTTTTATGAGTTATGTGTGGATGTGTTTTATTATTATTATTATTATTATTTTACTCATCACTTATCACAAGTATGCAGTTCGTTAATTCCAAGTCCTGTAAGGGGCATGTATTCCAAGTACACGGTTTAATGACACACCTGCATTTAAGCTCTGCATTCACAACTCTGCTGATTGGATCAGGTTAAAATGCCTCCTGAGACAACGAGTTCAATGGGATTAAATCCAGACAAGCACTGTAGGGAGATGATAATGGAGTGGAAAGGCATGGCCAGGTTACTTTACTAAGAGAAGGAAATTGAAAGGTAACCATATTAGTAGAATTACCTCTTACTCATAAACTTCTCACTAAACTATTACTTGGAATAGTTTACCCTCATGTTCTCCCTGAGACACTCTATGCCTTACTGATTACTCCTTAAATCACACATGGCTTACTATAACATTTAGCATTCCATCGTTATTGCTGCATAAAGATGTGAAGACATTATATAACACATAATGATGTGGTTGTGTTTTGTATTGGAGAAAGTTTGATCTTTTTCCACATAGTTTGCTAGGGAGACCTGAGAATCCAATCACATTTATTTTGTGTACCCACTAGAGTGATTTCCAGTTGTACCTGTGCTCCACTTGGACAAGGTCTAGAATGAGGATTTCAGCATCAGTGGAGACTTTTCTTTCATAGAGTGCCCCCTGGTGGCAGACAGAGAAATGTATGATTGACATCCTAGTCTGTTTGACGCACATGGGTCAATGATGACCATTCAGGGTTTTTTTTTCTGTGCCGTTTATTTGCATTTTGTTTTATTTAAATCCTATTCAGCTTTACTCATACAGCTAGCTGTTTGAATATATGTATGAATTTCTGGTCTTTTTTGGAATATTTCTCCATAGCTTCATCAAACAGCCTCATCTCTGTACTTAGACAACTTTGGGGACACACATAACAGTGTCCCCACTGTCTTAGGTTCTCTACTTTCATTTATGACACATAAAAGACACATCTCTTAGCCGATCTGGTCAGATAAATAGCAATTCTTATTTCTACAAGACCTACAGTTTTATTGAAATCAGCAAAATACTGCTTGAGCTCCAAGGCCGTACAGTTCTCACCACCAACATGAGGAAAAGGCAATGTCAGGGTTTATTTGGGTTCAAATATTAACAAACAGAACTGTACCTTAAAGGCATACCAGGCCAGACTGCGATTTTTTTTTACCTCCAGAGCTCCCCTACAGTCGCCGATTAAAAGAAAAAATAGCAACAACATTGTAAATTCTCACCAATCCATGTGAAGTTGGTAATTAACCTGAAAATGTTGTCTGGTGTGTCTTTAGTGTGTTTAAGGAGGAAAGATCTTATTTTATCTCCCTTTACATTAATGAAAAATATTAAGTTTGCTGAACTGTACATTGCCTTAGTTGCCTTGTTTTTAGGACACAGAATAACACATATTCCTAAGCAGATGCTTTTGACAAACAAAACCTATATTATATTTCACCTGAGGACCAAACAAACCATGCCACAGAAATAGCTCTCTTCTCCCTTCAGAAACTCTGTTATTGTTTGGAGGCAGGCTGCTCCTGTTCATTGCTTTTTAGTTTCAGGAGCCTAGACATCACAACAAGATTCCAGTTCCCCATGAGAATTAAGAGACAGCGGATCACATTATTTTGATGTTGTAAAAAAGTGTTATGTGTTTACAAATGTCACTGAATGTTGAATGTACCTCTGAATGGTGTGTGTGTGTGTGTGTGTGTGTGTGTGTGTGTGTGTGGTGTGTGTGTGTGTGTGTGTGTGTGTGTGTGTGTGTGTGTGTGTGTGTGTGTAAAGCCTATGTATTTCAGATTGTTCTCAGAGCCAAGCCCCATTACTGACTATTTAAAACACATAGATACTCCTACACTGTGCACAAATATACATTGTCCTATATTTTCTCTGTCAATTATTTGCTTCGTACGGTAGGCTCAAGGGCAATCAATGGGAATAAGGTCATGTCCCCCTGATAGATTATGTTGTTAGGTTCAAACCTCCGAGCCTAAACCATATTGGTTAAAGGAATTGGTAGTAAGCTAAGGGATAACTAGGACAAAATTAAAATTTGCATTGTATTCCCTCGTGCATATTCCAATAGGTCGAAAAATAGGCCTAACATGCCACATTTTTGTCTGTAAAGGGGTATTTTCACGTCTTCTGGCGTTCATGCCTTATGACCTGTGTAAATGAATTCTTCTCAAAGAAAATTCAATTACTGATTAAGTAGACCCATCCAGTGATGGGCCTACTGTAACATGACCCTATTTAACATTCTCTGACATTGACCCTACTACCGCTGTGCGTTTTCGTCGACAACCTTCCTCTTGTCATGGCCTTGCCATTCAAACCACGCCTACCAACGATGACATCACTCTCCAAACAGATCTCAGATAGAAGGACCTCCCTGTCCCGGTGACAATCCTTGGAATGCGTAAATTGTACTTTATCAGTTGCTTCAGTTTCTTCCAGCCTCTGACCACGGTATGCTTTCAATGGGTTAACAAGTTACTGTCTTGTTAAATGAATACAACGTAAGATACCGACGTCTGTGAAATCGTCAGAGGCGACGTAAGGATCTTTCTACCCAGTGGAAAATGAGAGGCCAGTGAGGTTGCCTCCATCATCAGGGTAACAGACTCCGAGAATGGGACCTATCGCTAAAGCTATGAGGATAAAGATAATGCGTTCAGTGTACAGTAACTAGCGATGTCCAATTTACTCCAGTCGGGTTCGGAATCGGCCTGTTAGATGATCTGACTGAACACAGCCGATAGCTCTTTGCAGGTAGGCTACATGGACAAGCTACTGTTATGATGATGCAGATGTTCAAAAATTAAAGAAGTGAGCAATATGTAGACAGTAAGCACACCCTGATAAAACACACGAATCTTCTATTGTGCTAAGAAACTGAGATCAAAAGCGTGGATAGCTAAAGTGTTTATGGTTTTTCCTCGAAGGTTTCATTGATGCTACTGGCTCCATCCGCAAGATGCTGCCTTGTTTGTGGAGAGCCGTGCGACCAGCCCTAACTCTGAGGATGGGAATATTTCCTGGTCCCGTACGAGGAAAGTGTTCTCCTGTCTACCGCAATACTGCATCCGTCATTCAAGCCTCTCACTTAGGTACCCATCCTCTGAAGGAGCCTATGGAGCCTTTGACCTCTCCACAAGGAGCCCGGGATTTTATTTATAGTCTTCATCCCACGGAACGGACTTGCCTTTTGCGAGAACTCCACCGCTTTGAATCTATCGCAATGGTTCAAGGTAGGCCTGGGTTACTCTCCTTAATTTGGCTATATACCATAGTTGTGCGCGCGTAGGCTTAGTAGACTTTACTGCACTGCAAAGTAATGGAGCTGTGCATTTTACTTTGTTGCCCGAAGGAGGAAGAGCCTGTGATAAACTTATGATTTGGGAAACATTAGACCCATTTGAAGTATGCTCACTGCCAAGTAAGACAACTGCCCAATAACGAATTGTTCTTTCAACAATGAAAGGACAGTCCAGCAAAAAATAAACGGTCAATGACAACCTCAGCTGGGCTCTGCCATGCACACTGAGCACATTTTTGTACTGTACCAGCATGTGTTCTCACCTTTGAAATGGGATATTTTCCCTGTCATCAGAATTACCAGTTGTGTTTCTGCCGAGGTGGCATGGGAAAGGAAACTAGTGAGATGTCAGGTCATAGTCGTGTTGTCCTACGCCACCTTACACTGTAGCTGATGCAAAAGGGGAAGAAAACTAGCTATCTCTCTATCTCTCAAACTGATGACATGCAATTATTATATCTCTTTTTGACAGAACAACTGGAGATGGCACCTCCAACTGCTGCACAACTTAGATACGGTAGGAGAAGGTCTACACATAAGCTCAGTGTTATCTTCACACATGTAGCATTGATTCAGTGTACCACCATGTCATACTCAAGAGTGGGGGGAACAACATAGCTTACTTCTCTTATGGATTGTCATGAAGTACTTCTTTTTGATGGTATGCAACAGAACATGCTGCAAGTGAGTGTTTAAACAGACACCAGTGACAAACCAGCAGTGATTCGGGTACAGTTCAGCAACCATGATAGCTTGCATTGTTTCCATGCCTGTAATTGTCAGTGACTTTTACAGATGACTTTTGTCACAGCAGTAGCACTGGCTGTATTTCACTGTATGTCCCTCCCAGGCTGCCACTCTCCCATGGTGTGGTTGAACACTGAGTCAGTATATTGATTTGCATGCTTTATCGCTCAAATAAGGGACGACTCTCAGTGTCACACTAAATGCAATTTGATGTAATGTGATACAGTTTCATGTCGCCCTTACCTTCCGCTCATGGCTCTGTCACATGTCTGTGTATAATTTAGACCAGAACAGACTCCGTGAAAATGTCTGCTCTTTATAGCTTTCTCACAGAGTTGATTTATTGTAAATTGATTCTGTCCCCTTCATCTTACAGCCTTTGCATGAAAGGCTATCGATGTTAACACTGCTCCATTTCTCTCTTGAGAGTTAAATTGTGTGTTTGGTCAGTGTTCACTGTGCAGTGTTGTATTGCAGTTTGTTTATGTGCCTCATTGTCTCAGACTGGTTCTTTTATTTGGTAGTAAATTATTGAATTTACTGGATAACAAAAGAAAAGCACTGCAACTTGGTTCAGAACTGAATTGGTTTAGAAATGCAGTGTTGTTACCTAACAGACTGGAGAGCCATAAAGCCCAAATCCACCCAAATCATAGCCTGCTTCTGCATTGCACCTACTGGATCTTAAACACGGCATAATTTAAGGCCAGTACACTCTGAGAGTCGCCTCACTTGCAGTTTGGCAGTTACTTTATTGTACCCTACCTTGTGCACTGTCCATCAGTTTCTTTGTGTGTGTGGTTGGGTGTGAGAGTGTGTGTGAGAGGTAGAATCATTACAAGTACTTTCCTCAAGGATAATAATCATTAATTGTCTCAATATGATTAAGAATTAAGTGAGTTGATTTCTGGTCTTTGATTTCAGTACTTTTCCACAATGCTCTTCCCTTTATTGGGTTTGGTTTCCTGGATAATGCCATCATGATTGTCGCTGTAAGTCAGAATATTCCTTAATAACTATCTTAGTCTCTCATTACATGTTGCACACGCACACACACACACACACACACACACATATACACACACACATAAGCATACACACTCACATAGTTTTGTCATATTTGAGCCTGTTAGTAATTTCAAGATCATTTGGGATTTAGATGAACTCATCAAGTACTTAGAATAAGCTCCAGGTGATGATAAGACACCAAAAATTATGGGAAACATATCTTTGAACAATAATTCCTTGATCTGCAGGGTACCCAAATTGAACTCTCAATAGGTGTCATCCTGGGGATCTCAACTATGGCAGGTAAGGTATGGAAGTACTTCTCCAGGAATCTTATAGATTGCGATTGCACGTTGCATTGTTGTTAATGTGAGCCAGTTAGAATGTATGTTCAGTATAGAGCTTATACTAAAGACACAACTTGTTGTAAAAAGGGCTCTTTGAAAGTGCTGAGTGATGGTGAATAACTAAATATCTGTAAATATCTGTAACTATGAGATCACGTTTCATGAATGAATTATTATTGTGTCCTTGTGTTCTAATGTGGGAATCCATATTAAAATTAGCAGTAATAAGAATCCTTGTCAAAATAAGCACATACTAGAGTGCCTTGGGACAATCTTCATTTACTCAACAGGGATTTAAAGACCAATCAAGTAGCAAAGTTGAGAATAGTCAGAGGACAACATATCCGTTGTTGTTTTTTTATTATTTTGCGTTATATGTTCATTTCAAATGTGATACCAGAATATATCTCAGAGAACTTGGGAGGGGGGAAGCAAAAGACACGAGAAGTTGTGTAACGTCAGTTACAAGGATGGGCATTTTACGATTAACTAGGTTAACTGGTAAGAAGATTGTTTGTAAAAAAAAGAGCATCCTTTTCTTGTCCTATACAGAGTTTCAGCTGTCCAACAGGCAGATGTCTTCTTCATCATATTGTTCTTTTTATATCATGCCCATGCCATAGACACAGATGCACCATAATAGCATCATAGAGTCTGGCTTTTTAAGACTGTGGCACCTCTGGATCTTGCCAGAGGTTAGTTCCAGTTGCTGTTTCACAGGTAGGCCTGATACTCGTCAGAGGTTAATCCTGTTCTCTCTCCAACTCAGCTGCTGGTCTTGGAAACCTGGTATCAGATCTGGCAGGCCTGGGGTAAGCATGATAAATATAGGATCCTTTTTATGAAAATAATGATTGTATCGGTTTAACTGTGGACTAATCTTATGACTGATACTGTCATTTCCTGACTGTTAATCAAGATTTACACACTGTTTTTGCATAAAAATGTTGCACTTAGTTTAGTACATGGGAGCAGGCTATACATGAGAATGAACTTATTTTATTCTTTCTTATTCAGTCACTATCGGATTATAGTTTGATGTAGTCATGTTAAATGACGTATGGTTAAACATGGGTGTGGTTGATACATGGGTGTGTACAGAATCCCATTTTTTTTTAACTTGCATGAAAAATTGTCTTGTCAGTGTATCTGGAGATTGTTGTAGGTGATGTTTTCATTGTAAGACCCAGAATATAAGATGGTTGGTACAAAAGTGAAATGCATATTCAGGTTGACTTCAGCAGGCTAGTTAGATGAGTCATTTTCATTCTTTAGGTGACAGGATTTTGTCTTGTTTGTGTGTAGTCTTGCAGGTTATGTGGAAGCTTTGGCCGCCAGGTTGGGTATGCAGATACCGGATTTGAGCCCGAAGCAGGCAGACATGTGGCAGACACGACTCAGCTCTCATTCTGTAAGAACTTCCTCCCTCTCTCTCAGCTCTCCTCCTCTAACAGCTCCCTTCCACTTTCCCAGCTCTCCTTCTGTAAGAACTTCCTCCCTCTCTCTCAGCTCTCCTTCTGTAAGAACTTCCTCCCTCTCTCTCAGCTCTCCTTCTGTAAGAATTTCCTCCCTCTCTCTCAGCTCTCCTTCTGTAAGAATTCTCTGCCTCTCTCTTCAATCTCTTTTTGTTCTCCTTTTGTCCTTTGCCCACCCCAGATTTTGTTTTGGGTTTGCTTATTTAGCTCTGCTTCCTCTAATAATTTCCGTAGTTTAGCTGATGCTTGTCGAGTGGAATTTCCTGTCGCACCACCATCTCAACTTTTGCTTTTGCCTTTATATGCTGGTTCAGTGCTGTAAGTAACAGTAATGTGCCACTGGACAGCTGGATTACTCACAGCAGTTTCACACACAGGGAATGCAGTAGGACTGAGGACACTGCCATAGGGCTACATGTAGTGATCATTAAGATCATGGTTGGCAATCATCCTACATGCATATCATTCCTCTAATTTACTCAATAGTCTTGTTTGTAAAATATTAAACAATACATTTATTTGATACTCTTGCTTGTGAAATGTATACAATAATATTCAAATGAAATATATAATAATATGTAATCTTAAAGAGTCAACTGATCAATCAATCAATCAATCAATCAAGCATGTCTGTCTATCTATCTAATCTACCAAATATTCAGTATTACACATGACTATATGTTCATTACATGTACTGATGTTTCACAAGCAGCACTGGACTTTTCTAGCTCTGTCTCTTTCTGTGTCTCTTAGGGAAAAGCCATAGGAGTGGCCATAGGCTGCCTGCTGGGAATGTTTCCCCTTCTCTTCTTCAGCGAGGAGAAGAAAGATGGAGAGGAAAACACACAGGCCTCTGTGGACTCCAAAGCTAGCTGAATAGCCAATCTCAGGGCTACCTGTTCAAGGACTTGCCTGTAAAGAGATAAAGACTAATGCGCACAGAATCAAGAGCTGCATAGCTCTCTAACAGTCAACATAATATTGAGAAATTAAATTAGACTCAAATATGCATGATTTTAATGACACATTCTAAATCTAAATCTGTTAACATTTCAACTATTTTTTTAAATATCAAATGGGAGCACAACCCTCTGCAATATCTCTGCCACCTTTGTCTGTATTTACTTGAAATTGTGCTGTGCAATCTAGAGATAGACTTTTAAACTGTTTGTTTTAGGAAAGTCACACGTTTCTCTGAGCTGTTCTAGCCAGCATGCCTCTGATTACTGGGAAAAAATGGGATAGACATAAAACCTATGTGACTTTGCCTTTCTTACCTTAGATGTGTAAATCTCTCTTTTTAGATTAGAATTGGAGCATTTCCATGTTGCTTCTCTGTATATCTGCTGTAAAATGCTTGAATTGAATGTTTGTTTCTGAACATTAAAACATCATCAGGCATTGATTCATAATTTAAGATGTCATCTTTTTGCATTCTTGCAGGTGTAGTATGAAGTAACCTAGTTGTAACATCTCAGGTCTAAAAATAATGGTATTTCCAGGTGCCGTCTGGTTTCAGTTTCATACTATTTGGAAGAGCCAGGAAATTTTATCTCAGGTTATGCTACTGCTGTTTTCCAAGAGACCAGCAGATTCTGAAGAGCTACTGGGTGCTTGTGGTTAGAGGGGTCAAATTAATTAGTAATAATCAGTTGTTTATCACTGTCATGGGAAAACAAAAGGACACTTACTTGATCCTAGGTAGCAAAGGAGATTCACATTCATCCAAAAAAAAGATCAAAAGCTGTCATTTTGTATTTAAGTAGGCCTAGTATAATCTTTTGTGGGTATTTCAAAAATTTCAAACAATTTTTTGTACGTAAAAGGTTAAATTTTTTATCTCATTTAGAAACAAAAAGCACTTAAAATTAGATAATTTTGTTAGAATTCTGTATATCAGTGATCATAACTCCTCTCCAGTTTTGACAGAATGTGTTTGTTATTCTGGCGTGTCACATGGTGTGTGCTGGGCATTCTGACTTGACTGCGTTTGGTCTTTATGGTCTTGGGAACCTGACCCATGATGGCACTGGAGAGCAGCTCAACCTGCTGATGTCATCTGGAGCAAGTCATATAGTGCTGTTGACAGTTTACAACTGACTGACTTCAGCAGGTCTTTTCTGAATGTCTTCCATTGTAAGGTTTGCTTTGATTCTCTTGTTTTTTTTTTTTTTTTTTTTTTTTTTTTTACTTTCTCCCCAGCCAACTGGTCTTCCAAGAGATCCTGTCATCTGCAGTGGCCATTAAAGCATCAGGTGCAGAGACTGCCCACTGAGTCTCATATTTTGTAGCACTGGTGATGCTCTCTAGTTTATCCTTTATAATCTGTTCAGCTTTGCCATGAACAGCTTTTGCAGTCCTTGCGAGCAGCTGTGGCTGGTTCTTTCCATTACAAAAAGTCTCAATTGCCCTTTCAGTGAACACCATAAATATCTCTTTCAGTTGTTTCGACATGATTTATTGGCAAAGATGACCTCTGGGTTATCTTGGATATTAGTGATCTCCTTCATCAGAGTTTGTAGAGGTTCACTTTTAAGGTGTCTTTTAGATTAGATTAGATTAGATTAGATTAGATTCAACTTTATTGTCATTACACATGTATAAATACAGGTAACGAAATGCAGTTTGGCATCTAATCAGAAGTGCAAAGAGCAGCAAGTGCAGTATATACAGTATGCAGTATGTACAGCAGTAAAGAGCAGATTATATACAGATAAGAGTAGTAATAATAAATAGGCAGAAGAGAAATATACATGTTAGGTGAAGAGATAGTAAGGGTAATATACAGATGTGCTATAGAGATGCAATGTAAGGGCAATATACATAAATGTAAGGGCAATATATATAAATTTGATGATTTCTTAGATGGGCAATATATATAAATTTGATGATTTCTTAGATTTTTTATATCAATAGACTTGTTCACTGAGTCACATAAATGTTTTATAACTGAACTGTCTTCTTCTTTGGCCTCCTCCTTATATTCCACATTTTTACCTTTGTGGGATCATTCTTTATCTGCGCAACCATAATCCTAAATCTATTAATTGTGCTCTTTTGTGGAGAAGATTACAGCTTTGTGGATCCTTCTGTGGATTGAGTCATTTGGCACATTGGCAGTAATGTCAACGCAAAATAATGCAAACTTGTCGGTCTTCCAGGTATTAAAAGAAAACTCTCCAGTCATGGGGGCTGATATGCACATCAAGATCTCCTCGTTGCCTTGTTATGTAAGAACACCAAACGACCCTTCCAAATTCAACGGATTCAGCCCAGTGTCTCTAATTGTAACTCCGGCCAAAATGTGGGCGGCCCTTAAACTTATAGTATAATTGCCAGTTCTTTTAAGCAGAATCTGAGATTGGCACCAAAGATTCTCTCCAGGCCAGTTGATAGTCTGTACATCGCTCTAAGATCATCCATGCTGGGACTCTTCATTAAGATCAATGTGGCCTTCCTTTCCACTATCTTAAAAGCACTAATTTCCCAAATGACTTTCTCAATGTTATCCAGAAAGAAAACCCACATGTACATACTGGCAGCTATTTGGTCTTGGAGCCTATTATCACTGGTCTTGTAAGCCACATTCAATTCTTTGGTTATATCTCCTTGCTTTGGGACCACCTTTTCCATTTGCATTTGTTTTTTTTATATCAGGGGACTGAACTCTTCCAACATTTTGCTTGACACTATCTTCACTTTGTCTGAGCAAGCACTGAATAACCTGACACTGGTAGATGAGTAGATACACAGACTCCTTTGCTTTCTCTAAATCCTATACCGTTTCTGCTACAGCTTCCTTGTTCAAGTTTTCCTTGTTTTACATTTTGAACAAAGTACCTGGTAGTAGAAGTCAATCACAGCCCAATTGCTGTCCAATTCAATAGCCTTAGTGTACACTCTGAGCTTGTCTCATATTTGCATTAGGCAAGAACTCAGTAGCAACCTACACCTGTCCTCTGTTAAGTGCATTTGCGTTTTCTATCCTGGACAAACCCATTTGGGAGAAATTTACGCAAAAGTGTGACATGCGTTTTAAAACAGCTGCCCCACAACAGCAGGATTGCAATAAATGCAAAAAAGCATGCTACACAAAAGATTGGGGTTAGAAATAGCATTGTCAGGGCTACTGAATAAGCATAAAATTTAACTTTTTAAACTTATTTTAGGATTTCAAAAAATCAACCACTAGATGAAATTCATTCAGACCTTCAAAAAAAGTTCATCACCTATCATTCTATGATAAAAAGACATCAGACACCAGAGGATTCTGCATTTAAATGAAGGCTATAATGCTCTCTGTTCTGACTAAATGATGCCTGTATTTTCATTGCACCGGAACATTTCCTGTAGTCCCTGGTTTAGGTCTCCTGGTTCTCCCCAGGGAATTGATATGAACAAGATAGTTTTATGAGGGAGAATATTTTCAATGTGTTTCAAAATGACCAATTTTCTCACTTTTAGAGAGCTAAAGTTTTCACTAAAATTATCAAAAGCCTGCCCCAAATAGCCACCTGTCCCAAATAAGCAGAGGCAATTTTGCGATTTAAACAAATAAAAGCCCTGGCTGTAATTTGAAGTTCTAGGGTATCACTAGCGAGACAAGTAGATGTCCAAATAAAAAAAGTGTACATAGTTTGGTTATATTAGTTTAATGTTCATTGTCCAAACACAACTGATTAGGATACTACTGCTTTATTAAAGAGCTGAACATGTTGAATTACAAACCATTTCATTTCTAATTTTGAACATTCATTTGAATTTTTTACTTTTATGAAGGCTTACATACAGGTTATATAACTGGTTAAGTGTTCACCTAAATTATAAAGAAAAAAAAAACTGCATGTAAACATCAATAAATAAACAACACAAAATTGGCCTTATTTGCTATCCTTGTTAACAACTTCCTAATCAACAACATTAACCCAAACAAGTGCCTAACTAAAACAAAGAACCCGTCTGTCCATCACAGTTGCGAAGTGAGCAAAGTTCCGCCCAGTCCTTCATGAGGCACTCTGGTGCTTGGCAATCTATGGTCCACCTGTTTTATTCAGTGTCTGTAGAAATAAGATGATATGCTATGATAAGAGCTTTGGTGTATGCACTGTATTTAAATTAGAGTGACAAGTAGATGTCAGCCTAATTAGATTGTATGACTGACCTGGGAGAGAGTAAGAGTGGCAATGGTATTTTATTACCATATTAGTATTTATGGCTTTAGCAAGAATGGTGTGATAAAACAACACATGCACAAGTTACCTGTTTGAAGAGCTGAAGGCCCAGATAATTTGTGGCCATAGTCCTCAGATTGGTGCCACCACCAACTTTACAGCGGACATAGCCATACAAGTTGGCCCACTGTAAGGCACACCCATAATAACTATTCCCTGTATCCAGAAAGAATTAGACCCATAAAATCCCATGTAAACCAGGCAATATATGGGCCTTGTATTTAGTTTCAGACTGTCCTCTTGATTGAAAAGTAATATTAATTGATAATAAGGATACTTACCAACCACTTAATCCTGAAGGAGAAAACAGTGCTGAACACAAAAATTACCCAGAAGACTGGACACACAATTAGACCCAGCCAGAATATCCGCGATTCAGAGTTTGAAACAGTCTTTCTGCTGGTTTCCTATAAGAGAAGTTTTATGGCTTCATAATGATGCAATATATAACAATATATTGAAGCAATAAACTGACAGGACACATGTCAAAACAGGCCCATGCACATGCTAGGTAAAGGAGTTATATGATAAATAGTTTCACTCTAGGAAGATTTTTGGGGGGGCTAGTTGTGTTTCCCGCTAAAATGCATTGAGCAATCCATGAGAAAGCAGTTAGGTCAAAAGTTGCATGCAGAGGACTGTATACCTTTCTGGCTTCAAACACCCAGTGGCTCTTGCCGTCCTCATCTACCTGGTTCCACCATCTAAGACCCACCAACAAGCGGCCAGTCACATTCTGAAAAGGGAAGAGAAGTAGAGGATGGTAAAGACCTGCCTGGGAGACAATATCCCATACTGATATACAAATAATCCAAATTATATTGCTTATGAAATCTTTAAATACACTGAATATTGTCTATTAAAAATCCCTGATTTGCATAAAATACCTTTAACCTGCCAGAGTAAATATGTGACAAAACAGTTCCAATGTTAAAATGTTTATATAATTATGGCCATAAGTACTCTGCCTTTGCAGGTTTGTGTGTGTGTGTTGGGGGCATGGAAGGTAAACACACCTTGACAGTCCAGAAGTCACATGACAGCAGTAGGATTATGGTCACCATGCACACTATGAAGCTGCCACTGAAGAGCTCACATAGGAGGTAAACCAGGATGGCCATGGTGCGGAAGAAGAGGTGGAAAAAGGACGCCAAGGGGTGCCTGAAACGGAGGAATTTAGCAACCATATAAATGCAAAGATGCACGCTCAGGTACTCTGTATGAGAGGAGATGGAAAGGAAAAAGAGGGCAAAGAAGAGGTTGCTGTATGACCATCTTCATAAACGTGATGGTGAGGGCATTAAGAGATACTAGAATCTCTCAACTTTAAATTTTAAAATCCTGGCTGTTTTTTTCCCAGCTGTGTATACACATTGTCTTAAACCTCCACACACAAAACACAAAAAGCTGAACACCCACCCCACCCAACACCCAGGCCTATCTTGAGTAGAATGACATATTGAATTTAGTCCTTGAGCCAGGGAGCAGTAAGACACATAGTGCCTTCTGAGGGATCTGAGGGCAGTAAGGCACATGATTGGAATGATATACCAGAGTCTAATTTCTGTGTTTCAGTATTTTGCCAAATGTATTACGTGAAATTGCGTGTATGTCTGGGAATGTGTTTTTAGTTTGGGCTGGTTGGTTTCTGACATTTCATCTAGGTTCTGCGTTTTGAAATTTGTGGAAAATGTAAATTCTGGATCTGCATGATAAAGCCATCAAAGTGTAACATCGATTTCCAGCGTGTATGTGCCAGTAATATGACTTAGGGGAAAAAACTGTAAGGTTAGGCTTACTCACTTGATTTTAGATTTTCTCTCTCTGACTTCGTTTTCGTCCTCATGAAAAAGGGGCACGTCGCCCTCTACAGAGTCCTGCTGACACAAACCATTTTCATGTGAGTTGCGCACAGCGTGCAGGTGTCTTCACCCGTGCGTCTACACTAAATTGCAACTGAACAGGCCACCAAAACAAAGACAACATGGAACATCTTTTTCTCCAGCAACACAAAGCATGTCGATAGCATGTCTGACAAAATCTTGTGAAAAATTGAGAAATCGCAGTTATTTTAAAGTTGTCACGCGTTGTGAATATTTAAATCCTATTACTTATGGATTAGCCTTCTATTTATCCAAACCCCCAAATCATACAAAATAGTTACACAGTTCACAATCTACCTGGCAAAGGAATATCTGTGCTTACCTGTCTCAACATTTCTCTCTGCAGTCAAGAAACTTCCTGGTGACGTGTATGTTTACAGATTGGAATCCCAGCGTTCCTTTTGGACAATTGAGGTCCTGAAGAGCTTTCTGCAGGCTTACTGCCACCTGCTGTCGGAATTGTCGTATTGGCTGTATGTAGTGTAGGGTAATCCAACTTTTTTCATGCTAAACCATTGGTCGCAGTAGGAGCAAAAACTGTACTGTATTGTTGCTGGTGGCTCGTGCCACTCATCTACTGTCCCGAGTACTGTCCCTCGCCACTCGCCCACGCTTCCATGTCGCTCATCTGTCTTGAGGACTGTCCTGCATTACTTGCCCACTGTCCTGTGCAACTCGTTTACTGTCCAGTGAGAATTGCCAATTGTTAAAAACCTAACCCTGGACCTAACCTTAAACGTAACCAATGGGACAGTGGTATATGAGTGCCACAAGACAGCATGAGTAGCACAGGACAGTGCATGAGACAGTAGGACAGCAGGCAGGTGGCACAAGACAGTTGATGAGTTGTGCAGGGCAGGTCACGGGACAGTTGGTGAGCGGCACAAGCCACTAGCAACAGCACAGTACAGTTATGGCTCCTACTGCCACTGCATATGGATGTGCATGATTTTTTTTTTGTGCATACATGTATTGCATTGGATGCATATAAAATGAAATGTCTACACAGCAATTTTCTACACAGCCACTATAACAGATTTATAGCTTTGGGCAATACTGTAACATACACAGCACTGCAGTGGATACATTGTTCTTTAATCCATTTCATGGTGGCTGTGGCGGTCAATATTTTACTAATTTTAGGGCTGATTTGTCTGACAATGAACAACTTCTATGGCCTGAAGCCCCTCCTCTCATGTGACAGTCATACCTCAGCTTCTAGCCTAAGGTCACTCTGCTGTCTCATCTCGCTTACAGTCAGTTAAGATGTCTCTCCAGACAGTCCTTCTCATCTGTCTCTGCCTCTTCAGCCCTGCATTTGCCCTCTACAAACAGTGGATCCCAGACAC
The DNA here is from genome assembly GCA_015244755.2 of Tenualosa ilisha. Classification (NCBI taxonomy): domain Eukaryota; kingdom Metazoa; phylum Chordata; class Actinopteri; order Clupeiformes; family Clupeidae; genus Tenualosa; species Tenualosa ilisha. The sequence goes on from PYXC01000584.1 coordinate 3,858,572, forward strand.
CAACTACGAGAATGCCACAAACTGGGATAAGGGCTCTGTCCCCTGTGGGAATGACAGAGTGTACTTTCAGTCTGAGAGAAGAGTGTCGGTGTATGTAGAGACTGTGCACTCATTGCTGGAGATGAGGCTGCCGGTAAACGGGGAGCTGATCCTCGCCTCAGGAGCTGCCTTTGTGCCGTCCAGTGGCAGCGAGCCAGGATGTGGAGGTGGAGTGACGGCCAGGTTCAAGGATTCAGAGGGCCTGAAGTGGTTCGACCCAGGGCTCTGGAAGGCAGCGGCCACCTGGGATGATCTCCAGGCTGGCCGCTTTGTGTTCTCTGTGCATGGAGAAAGCGTGCCGTGCAACCAGGATGATGTTGTGTTTCGCCCGGGATCCTTCCGTGTGGACGTCTCTTCTGGTCAGTTGACGGTTCCTGTGAAGAGCGTTTCCATCCTGGGTCAGAAGTTCAGCACTGGCTCCTCCTTCTCCCAATACCTGACCTCTAACTCAGGCAAGCTGCAGTTCCATGGTTCCTCCTTGCCAGCTGTCGTGCCACCTGTCTGCACAGACCCATCTGGTTGCCAGTGTGGGACCGCAGCTGATCAAGAACGAATCTGTGCCAGTGTCACATGCCCTGAGTTAGCCTGCCTGAACCCTCTTCGTCCGGTGGGCCACTGCTGCGATATCTGTGGAGCAATCGTCAACCTGCAGATCTCTGAGGCATTTAACCTGGAGTCCTACCGCCAGCGTCTGCTGCACCTTGTCCTAAACAAGCCCGACTATCAGACCATCAGGCTTGGCCTCTCCAAGGTGCTGGAGGTGCAGAAGCTGTTTGGGTTCATTTCCCGCTCAGGACAGCCAAAGATCCAAGCAGTGTTGCTGGAAAACAACGGGGAGGACATCAGCCAGCTGGCAGAGCAGGCAGCCAAAGACATCACCTCAGATGCTCGCGCCAATGGTGCCAATCTCGGCATAGGGGGGGCAGATTTGGAGGTGTCGTCAGGTGACAGAGGTGGTGCTGGGGCAGGTACGGTGGTGGGGGCAGTGGTGGCCATTCTGCTGGTCATGGCGCTCATTGTGGGCATAGGGCTCTATGTGCAGCGGCGCGGCACCATCACTCTGCCCAGTCTGCCAACCATGCCCTCCGTAAGCTTCTGGAGGAAGGGCAGTGAGGTGGGCGAACTTGGCGGCCCACTCGACCACGGCTTTGACAACCCCATGTTTGACAAGCCTACTTTCATGCCTGCTGAGCCAGGCCTGTATGGGGACAGTACAAACTCCATCTCAATCACAGCGTCAGGAGTGCACTTCGTCAACCCTGTTTATGACGAGACTGACTTTAATGCATAAATCACCGGGCACTTCCTCAATCAACCATCACATAAATAAATCTGATGAGCACAAAGTACATTTTTAAAAACAATAGTTGTTTGAACCAAAAAAATTTATTGAAGAAATGAAGAAAATGCATAATACACTGAATGTTATGTAAATGGAGGAAAAGTCATAATATACTGATCAGTATGTAAAACTTCTTATAGACATATAGACAGAATTTGTTGAAAATAAAAAAGGAACAGGCCATGAGTGATTTCTTTCAGCCATGAATCTCACTAGCTCAGTGCTCAGTTATGTTTAGGAGACAAATGGCATCATCCTTCTTCGAGAGCCAAAAGGCTGGATACAGTGGCTCCAAGAAACGAGTCCTGTATTTGTGCAACAATTTCATGGACCCAGTCACACCATAGAAGGCTATGACACCAGCCTGATAATCAACATATATTCCAACTCGGCTCAAGGGCTCCCCCTGCAGGCAGATCTCCTTGTCTGCATGCCAGCAGGAGAGTCCGTGGCCGGTTTGGCCCAGGCTCCAGGAGAAAGTGTTGCCAGTTATACAGCCACTGGGCTCGGCGCTCTTACGCTGGATGCTGTGGTATGTGAGGCCCACGTGTGTGCCCTCACCTCTCAGCTCAACCTCAAAGTAGTGGCGGCCCAGGAACAGGCTCTCGCTGGCCAGGGCCTGGCGCCAGTGCTCAAAGCGCTCGGGGTGCTGCTGGTAGCAGTGCTGCCAGGGGGTGGTGTTGGTCAGCCTCTTATTGCCCTCTGTCAGTCTCAGGAACTGGTGCGCGGAGTCAGTGTTGATCGTTAGATTGGTCATATCTGTGTGAACCATACAAGATTTTGGTCAGCTCAGCTGAGGAGCTTAGGTGAATATGTGGTCAGTTCTGTTTTGCTGAAAATTATTACAACCCTATAAAACTTAAATACACTATAAACAATTGTATCATGCTTATTTTTAGTATGTAAAAGATTCGAAAGAGTTCCTTACAGCTCAGGAAGTCACTGCGTGTCATGGGTTCAGGCTTGCTGGCATTGATGTCAGAGGTGGTAGACAGGATTGTAGTGTTTCTGTCCAGTCCCTCTAACAATGGCGAAAAAACTATCATTACATTGCGGAGCTTAACATAGAAATAAAACATGATACAACTGGACTTTTTTATTGCAACCATTATCACACACTCTATGGTAACTGAAATGAAATGCTTAGGAGATCTTGATTAATACGGTAATGCACTGCATTATGTCAAATTAACTTTGTATGACAAACTAGATGTTCCCCACTAGTTGTTGTAAAATTATGCTCCTGCTATACTTGTTTGGACAACAGAATATCAGATTTGCACTTCATTAACTCGCAGTTACATATTCTATTCAGTGCAACTTCTAACATGCTCAGACTCAGGTGGATCACACAAACGGGTCTTTGAGGACAACAGTTCCTGTTTTTCCAGGTTCAGGTGCCATCTCATCTCACCTCTATGGCACAGGCCAGTGAGTCGGCATCTGTAAGAGGTCAGTAGATGCTCACACAGCTCCTGTGTGGTGTCTGAGAGGGTCTGTCTGAATGTGCTGAGACGGTCGGGGAGGCTGATATAAATCCCAGGTAAATCAATGTCAACTGAGGCCCTCATCCACTCGCAGTACTCCTGTAGGTCAGGAGAAGGTAAAAACAGCTCACAGCCCTATAGCATGAACATCAAACTGTGTGCATGGCTGTATTCTGCACAGATTGAATAGGGCAATCCCACAGATTATTTAAACTGGCAATAAAATGGCATGGTATTTGTATGACGTACATGATCACACAAAATTTGAGCATTTGCTATTTTTGGCTGTAGAAGTTACATGAAAAACTGTACAGAACACCTCACATAGTCATTCATGTCATACAAATACCATGGCATGCTATTGGTGTTATGGATGGAACAAAAAAATAAACTTACTTACTAAATATACTAGGAATCACTTCATGAAAAGCAAAATATACATCAATCTATGTGTCAGTATTCTGCATGCACACAAACACAGACGTCAAATTACAGGGTCATCATGTCTCTCTCTCTGGCACAAGAGATAACTAGCTGGCCAAATGTGGCTATGTTGTTTCTCATAGCAATATCAGAGGTATATTAGAGGTCTGAGCCACAGATAACTGAGAGGACAATACACAGATAAGCACAAAGATACGAGGGGCTCTGTCTAGTCACGTACTACATTTGTTCCCAACATTCAAGCTGCTGTTTAGTTTAGACATGTTTCTGACCTGCTTGCTGCTCATTTAACACAAAGCACTGAATAATGAAATAAACAAAATAAAGACAAATAATTGGAAAAATAGTAACTATTTGTGTCATAACAATGAATCACATTGACCTGCATGAAGTCCACATCGTTTTTGTTGTTGCTGAACCTCTCCCCCGAGACCAGAGACTTCTTCAGCTGGCATATCTTCAGGTGCAGGTGTGCCCGTATGCTCTCTGCCTGGCACGCGACCCGCTTGAGCTCTCCCTCCAGCACCTCCCTCACCTCCGCCCTGGCCCTCTCCACAGCCACCTGCAGTCTGGAGAACTGCTGCTCCAGGCTCCGCTGCAGTCTCATCGCTGAGCTCTGTAAAGACAGGTTACAACATACAATATACAGTCTAATGCAGGGGTCTCCAACCTTTTTTCCTCCCAGAGCTACTTTGACTAAATGAATGTGGCCAAGAGACACTCCACTATTTTACAGCAGTGTTACTCCACCACCTGCTTATGAGTAGCTCTCCAAAGAGTCAAAGGAAATGTAAATAAATCTCATGGTCACAAAACCTGCTAAATCTATTAAATCAAATTCAAACATCCTGCTATGCCTGGTACAAAATAATCCGTTTTTACTGCTCTCTTATGAGAATTGATGTTGGTAGTGCACATCAGATTTGGCTACAACTTTGGAAAATAAAGGTGCCACAAATTTAGATGACACTTCAGATAAGTGTTTGTACTGTGCTGTAGGTGTGTAAGACAGTAAAGGATGCTAACTGATGTACAGATGTAACAAACGTAGAGTAGCAGAAAAAACGTTGGAGACCCCAATGTAGGTTTTGCAGGCCTTGCCTATGTTCTTGGTGCTATACTGATGCTGCAATGGTAATATGTAGGTTACGTAGGCCTAGTTAGGTCATCAAGCCCTGCTCCTGCCGAAAGCTAACATAAGTCCCTGCCTCCACACCTCTGCTGAGGTGATATTGTTTCGAAGATTGGTGATGGCATCCTCTGCTGTGGAGACTGTTCTCATCATTTCTCTTTTCTTTCTCTGAAGCTCTGCCTGCAGATGAAGACACACACATACACACATACACACAAAACATCCTTTTAAACAGCCCCATATGTGTAAAAAAAAATTCCTTACAAATATATTCCCACCATCTATCTTGTTTGTGTGAGCACTTATCTTTCCCTACACAGGGGAATACTTCAGTGCCACAACTGAAGATTTTTTGTGCGTTTAAATCCAGATGTTCCATGGCCTCCATGGGTAGATTTGGTTGAGGAAAAATAAACAACTGGCAGCAATCATCAGTGTAACTGAACCAAGCCCGTATTTGGTCCTGGCTACATGCAGAATGCAAGAGTCATAAAGACATGAACATACACTCTCACATCAGGGTCATTATGTTCCTAATCCCCCTGGGAACACAGCGCAATATGTCTCCGTGCGAATGACCTCCGTGTTTCTCAAGGAATGTAGTTTACAGTTGTTAAATGCCACAAATTTGATCCATTGACATACTGCAATGAATACAATTATTATTAAGCAAATGCATATCAAAATTAGGGCTGTGCAGTTAATGTAATTCTAATTGTGATATAAATTGTTCCCCCAACAATAAAAAAAACATAATCAGGAACTAATCAGGACTATTATTTTGTCACATTCTATTTGACAAGTAGGCCTTGACTAAGGTTTTTATTCTGGGTTGTTTACTTAATTATACATACATAATTGTCCAAATTAAAAGTCCAAATTAGTTTTAATTAAAATTAATTAAAATGATTAGTAACTGTCATAAACATTTTTCCATAATCAATTATTTTTCCATAATTCCATAATCCAAAACATGGTTTACAATACATGAAGGCACAAATATTTTATGTATTTATATTTCAGCGTTCCTGGGCATGTAATCACACTGTAAAGCCACATATGTATTTTGTGTGTGTGCGGCGTGTGTGTGTGTGTGTGTGTGTGTGTGTGTGTGTGTCTATATATGTAAATGCAGCGTATGTGCGTGTGTGAATTTGTACAGTACCTCGGCCAGTCTGCGGCCTCGGCCACAAGCAGGGTGTTGTGGTCCTGGTGGCCCTGCTCCCAGCATGCCCGGCACAGGCACACGCCACAGGTGTCAGCCTTGCAGAAGAGCTCCAGGGGCAGCCTGTGCTCCTGACAGCAGCGCACCTCCAGGTCCATCTGGGGCGCCACCAGCTGATGGCTCTGGAAACGCCGGCTCTCCAGGTGAGGTCGCAGGTGAGCCTCGCAGTACGACACCAGGCAGGTGAGGCACGACTTGACGGCCTGGCGGGGGCTCTCAATGCACGAGTCACATAGCACGTTTTCCACACACAGATCCTGAATGGCATGCTTCAAAGTCTCAACAGAGCCATTATAGTCAACATCACTACAGTCTGATGGATCACCGCTGTCAGTTCCCGTACAACCGCCAGTGTTTCCATGCTCCTCACCTTCCTCTAACCAGGCTCCTTGATTTATACTGCCACTCCCCTCAGCTAGAGTGTCTGAAACAGCACTGCTTAAATTCTCAGCTAGAGTGTCTGAAACAGCACTGCTTAAATTCTCAGCTAGAGTGTCTGAAACAGCACTGCTTAAATTCTCAGCTAGAGTGTCTGAAACAGCACTGCTTAAATTCTCTCCCACTTCCTCCATCTTTAGGCTCTTTTCTGTGTCCATTGTTGGGCTTCTCTCTCCATCAACCATGGCATGATGGATGTGGTTCCTCTCTTGCCTACAGCTGCATGTCCCGTCTATGGAGAAACCATGGGAGAGGAACTACTGGCAGTATAGTTCTCTCTCACACACACAACAGGGCAACATGAAGAGCTCTGGCTCAAAGCTGCCTAGGAAGAGAGAGGGCAGTCAGTCCCTCATGCTGTGACTCCACCCCATCGCCATTTTTTTTGACAAAGTAAGTGTAAGGTTTTTATTCATTTTAATTTTTTTGGATGTGTTGCTTTAGGAAGTTACTTTATTTTGTCACATAGGAAATTCTTCCTCTTAATTCAATCCATCCATAGGAAGTTTGCACACAAACATACAAACAGCTTTTGAGCAGTGACCTCACATGGAGTGCACACACACCACACTGTGCACACATCCAAACTTGGAGCAGTGAGTAATCCTTAGATTTGGCACATGTTGAGCAGTCGTATGGATGAGGTGTTTGTGAGATGATTTCCTTCTTGAGCTATAATAAAGAGTGTTCTTCTTTCAAGTATGGATATGAATACATCTATTCATTTTTCTCTGGTATACAACTGACCATCATACCATGGCCCTGATTGTAGCCCTATAAAACATTCATTTCAAATGATGTTGTGTATGTGGGTTTGTTGTGCAGCTGTAGAAGTAGATACATGATTACACAAGCAAATGAGCAAATGTGTGTGTGTGTGTGTGTGTGTGTGTGTCTGTGTGTGTGTGTGTGTGTCTGTGTGTGTGGTCATATAAATGGCAGTGACTGTGTTTTATATAAAATGAGACAGATAATAACGTGTAAGAGCCTTGTGAATTCTGTTGTAAGAATGTGAAACTGGTTCTTTTTATTGCGCTGAAGATGTGGGGCCCACAGCTCTTCAGCATTGTGGTAGTGTTGAAATTGATTGACAGAATAAACCCTGTTTCCTTAAGATTACATGTGGCAGACACAGAAACAGACCAAACTCTCAAGCGCGCCCACACACACACACACACACACGCACACACACACACACACACACACACACACACACACACACACAAGAACTCATACGAAGTCACCTGAAAAGGTCAACTTCAGGATTTGTGCAGGTTTTATTTGTGCAATTAAATGGTCTTGTTATAATTTCAGTTGGTACTGGGATACAAAAATACATATATTATAAATACAACTATATACAGAGATTTTCATTTACATAAACTATCCTTAGCATCCTAAGAGATGTCTGTCTTACCAATGCTTCTAGAGGAAGTGGCCACTCAAATGACAGCAGAGAACATGACAGACATCATATATATCCAAGTATATCATGTATATCCAAGGCTTTGTAGGCTGTTAATGAACCATAAAGAAGCAACAAACATAGAGACTGGAAATAGCAACTGTGTCTGATGTTCTCATGCTAAGTTGAACTTCCTTTTGGGTAGAATAAAAAGGGCTTATTTCTGGCTCAGTACAAAAATTGCCTGAGCACAATGAGTGTCTATTTCAAGAACAAACATGTTGAGAACACCACTACACTCTAAATAAACCTGACACTTTAGTGAGCGATTAAAGTGATTCTTGTGAGTGTTAAGGCTGAAGAGGATAAAAAATGATTTTAAAGAGAGTTTAAATACATCACTTCTTTATATGCTGCATTGCTTTGCTGTCCTGTTTGGTCATAAATCCACATACTGTGCATAGCTGAGCAGATGATTTTGGCATATCATGGGAGTCTCATAACTTCAGCCAGCTTGATATGTTACCATTACAAAACCACAACTCCAACAAAACTGACACAGAATTAAAAAGAATGTCTATATCTAAGTACACATATGAGCAACAATCGTTTGTTAATATTAATTAGCCCCAGCATTGTTTTACTGTCAATCTACTTTTGTAACCTTTTAACGTTTCATTGAGCTATCTTTCAACATTACACCAATGCTGTCATCATCCCGCCATAGAAAGGTGCAAAGTCATGGAAATATTGTTTGTAAATATTAACAGCTTACATATACCTAACATGAATTAGTGATCATAAGTTCATGTGAAAAACTCAAATCAGTTACACTGGTCAACCTTTTTACTAATTCACATTACAGAACCCTAGACACTACGAAATGCAGTTTCTTGATCATGAAATCTAGCGTTCACTTCATGTTTTCTGCTGATGATATGTTAAACAATTTATTTACGTGATTCTTTGTAAACTGACATGCAGTCCCTATTGTCAACAGCTAGCTGCATAGCAGGACTGCAGCACTCTAGAGAGGCATGTAGACAGTAGTCCGTTGTCAGTTGTATATTGCAGTATTGTCCACAAGGGGGAGACACTGGGCTACAACAGGTCACTGAAAGGGCAAGGAGAGCGAGCGAGCAAAAAAAACAAAGCAAGCACATACTTTCTTCTCTTCGCAATAGTAATCATACACAGTAACAGTACACAGTACACAGTCCTGTCTTCAAAAGCCTAAGGACCAAATATCAGTTTCATAAAATGGAGACTGATGTGTCACAAAGGATTCTGTGTGATTTGATGTACTTGGCAGATTGTAAGATCCTTGTGAGACAGATCATGCTTCTAGCTTATTCCCCCCTGTCAGAAACCAAAAAAACTCCAAAACTCCCCCAGCTGACACTACAGGGACACAGAGATTGGCGTGTACCCTAGACTCAGGCAACAACTATAGCAGGCACAAGAACAAGAGTCACCATTCTCCTGGACTTGTCATGTTAAGAAAGGTGTCAGTGCAGGTAAAACTCTGTACTAGGTGACTCATATGCAGACACTGCTGAATAGTATATTTCAACAATCCAGAATTACATGCAAGTCTGGTCCTTAAAAATAAAAGTCAAGTTATGTTCAAATGAGTTGGCATTAACACCTGCTCATCCACCTGCCTGTCATAAATACAACACTGACCCTCTACCTTAGAGAATCAGATTAGGTCTGACTCCAAGCCTGCCATGTGAAAGCACCTTGTCCTTACTCTGAAGCTCCTCAGCGAGACCAATTGTATCCAGCCTTCTGAATCTCTTCAGAGTCATTCTCACCCATTCTCCCAGAGGGTCTGTCTGGCCTTTACTCTCTGGCAGTCTCCTCAGTTTATTTCAACCGCCCCTCATGGTACATGGGCTAGCTGAAACAAGAGCAGGAATGTAAACCTGTGAGACATAGCAGCAGTATAGCACTGCCCAGTACATCATGTAGTAAGTTACACTCCCACTACATTTTCAAGTGGCATTCAGATATAGAGCTTGGGAATGTGATGTCACAATGCTAGCGTTAGAGGGCATCGCTGTGGCTGATGGGAAGGATTCACCATATTGTGTGGCCACCGCTCCTTGTTTATTGTAGAGGTAGTGTGCTGTCGGAAGTTTTTCATTATTAAGATCTATTACTAAACTACTTTTCAGCATACCAAATTAGTGACAGATATCTGACTCACAAGAAATCACGTTTCACACAGTGCCCACACAATATAGTGGACGTGCTCTGCGCTGTGGTGCAATGTCCCACTGAACCGCTTACTTTGCTTCCCAAGCTCTATTCATGAATGTAAAATGATCTGAAATGATCTCATTTGAATATATCTTGATATCAGAATGATTTTAAAAAGTGCTGGTAACGGACTTTAGTTTGTAAGAAGAAAAGTAAAGACTGGAAGACAACAATTGTTTAGCGTCTTAACTCACAGTGCTGTGTCCCTCATAGCTTCAGGGAACTCAATGGTCTCCATGTGTCTATTGCAGGCATCCATCATCTTCTTGCGGGGCCCCAGTGGGATGTGGATGCCCTTAAGGTCGTCATCTGTGCAGAGCAGCAGGGCCTCCAGGTCAATCTTCTCCCGCCGAAGGATAGGCATGAACTCATTCATGCACTGAGTGGCCAGAAAGACCTCCAGTGGGTTGCTCTCAGGCTCATCGTCATCATCCAGGCCCAGCTCCACCTCGTCCCACGGCAGTTCATCAGCACTACTGCGCTGGAGGCTGCGGGCACTGCCAATGCTGTCCTCGTCGACGCTGGGGGAGCGCTGGAGCCGACTGCGCAGGCGAACGTTGGGCGTTGTGGTCACCTCCTCCAGGTCCGCCAGGCTGCCCTCGTCGCGGGCGCCGATGTCAAATAGGCCGCTGCTGACATAGTTGCGGCGGAACACCATGGTGCCGAGGCCGGGCCGGTTGAAAGTGAGTCGTGCCCGGAGTCAGTGCTCACCTCCGAGTGTTCCACGTCGGGGGGCCCGCCGTGAAGGTCCGGCTCACTGATGGCACGGGAGATGGCGTCCTCGTTGTTGTCGGAGGGGAACATGTGGCGGATGTTGCGGCGCGAGCGGTCCCGGGGTGTTATGTACGTGCCCTGCTTCAGGAACATGACGTCGTTGCCCAGTTGGAGGCCAGACAGAGAGCGGACACTCTTGCGGCCGTCCTCGTAGATCTTGAAGGTCCCGTCGCCCTGCTTCTTCTTCTCAAGTTTCTTCTGGATCTTGGTTTTCCCTCTGGCTGTGGCATGAAGAGTAGCCTGAGGAGATCGGTCAAGATCAGATGGAGATTAGAATTCAAAGTCCACCTAATACAACCATTGAACCTCAAACATGCATAAGGTGCTGGTATCCTGTTTGTCACTAGGTATTCACCACTATTTGAATATTATTTTTATCAGACTATTTGTGTAGGTACGGTCTCCAGAATAATTTGGATAGCATGTAGTCATAAAGACAAGTCTTATTCCCACCAGCCAGCCATGCACTAAGCAGTTCTGGGTGGAGGGTGGGAAACCACCACAAAATAAAAGAAAAAGCTTTACAGCACGACACATACATGACACGTATTGTCATTAAATACCAATTAGCATGTTTTGTGTGCCTATTCGGTAGCTGGCCCACTAGTGTTACATCAAAACCACATATGTTGTGTTGCTTTGAAAGATTTTTGATGGTGTAGTGGTGTACTGTCAGACCTGGGAGTATGGCACACTAATGGTGGCAGTGTTGAAGAGTTTACGGCTAACAATACTGCCCGTGTAGCTGGAGAAACTCATGGCATCCGACACAGAGGCCTCTGATGCCTCCTTATGGAACTTGCGCTCCATGCGCCGGTGGTGCTTCCTCTGTATCTTGACGCAGTCCTTGATGCGGCGCTCAGCATCGCGGAACGCCCGGTTCTTCAGCTTTCCCACCAGCTTGGGGTTGAGGGCTGTCTGCTTTGCGGCAATGGAGTCCAAGTAGCGCACGCAGTCCATGTGGTTCTTGGTGGCGGCCATGTCCAGAGGCGTATGGTAGTCGTTGTCAAGGCACCAGATGTTGGCACCAAATGACACCAAGAAGGACAGGCAGTTCTGATGGCCATTGGCAGCGGCCAGGTGGAGTGGGGTGTTTCCCCATATGTCACACTTATCAGGATCACCTCTGGTGAGAGAACAAGGACAAACAGATATTAGTGAATTCACTTCTTTTGGCTCTAGGGACCTTACAGACATCATGTCTAAGTTGTCTTTTTGGTGTCTTTTTTATAGCTGATATGCACCTCAGCCAATTTATGGAAAAATTAGTTGGATGGAAAATGACTTTTTTAAACACCCCAGCTCAGTCCTATAGGCACTGCTAGGAGTTTACAGTCAACAATGTTGTCTTTCATTTTTGTTGTGTGTTCCAACCCAGGAACGATAACTTTAAAGATAACTGTAAAAATGATATTTTTGTCCAAACTGACCAATGATAGCGAAAGTCTCTCCTCATGTGTATGAACATGAACAATGAACATTCCATGGTTTCTGACTGGCTGACAGCCATTTATCGTTCTCAAAATCACTCTAAAAAAGATCCTAATGATATTGGTGCACAAGTCGTTATAGGTTGTGTAGTTATAGCAGTTATAGTTTGTGGTGTGGACGTTGTCATTCATATTAATTAAACCAATATTTATTTGTCATAGTTATAGTTATCGTTCTTGGTGTGAACAGCCCTTTACTCTAAACTGTGATGGTGGTGATGATAATCCTCCATCATTCTGTGCACCAAATTCCCATCAGACAATGGTCAACTGAACTGACAATAATCTTATTCAGTTGCTCATTCATTTGAATCAAAGGTTTAATTGAGATGTAATTATGCACACATGTATAGACATACAGTCAAACAAGATTAAATAATTCATGGCAGCCATGCTGAAGCCATGCATGAGGGCACAGTGATGAATGGGAAGTGAGACGGCTGTCTGGGCTTCTGTGTGTCAAAGATCCTGTAAAATATGTTCTACATAAGTTTTCCGACAGTCACAAACAAGCATGGCACCTAAATTATTTAAAATCCCTTTAAGCCTCTTTAAGAACTCACTACCCTCATTCTCACCTCTCTCTTTGAACAGCAACTGGAAATGTTTGTTGACATCTCTCTCTCTCTCTCTCTCTCACACACACACACACATACACATACCTTGCCTATGTTTCCCTATATCTTAACAGGTCTGCCCCAAGGGTCGCCTCTGCCCCTGCTCAGCTCTTGCAGGTGCGTAACCTTATCCTCTGCTCACCCTGCTCACAAATGTGCACTCAGTATTGAGTTGCAGGGAATACTACAGGAGCTGTACCTGTGAACGGCACAATAATGCCACTGAATTCCCAGGCTCATAGAACCATGGCTTGACATCTAACCTTTAATTCTGACATCACTTCACCAGTACAGACATGTATCCAGAAACACATACATCACTGACACTACTGATTTGACTAACATCCACATGTACGCATACAAACAAGCCTCCCTCTACATCTACCATTTTCTGCTCTGCTAAGGTCTATAAATAGGCTAAAGTGAAGCCTTAGAATGCTGCTGGAGCCTGACTCCTCCGGCGGGAGTTATCAATATTTGATGTGGCGCAGGTGAAGCTTTGGAGGTTACTGGTGCATTATTGATGGAGAGTCCTGAACGCTTTGCTATTGGAAGAGAGCTGTCTACGGTGCAGGAACTAGCATCTGCAGGTGGCACCTGCTTGGAAAATATCAAGTGTAGAGGGAACATCTGCATATAAAGAGTAATCTTAAACAGACACAAAGAAAAGATAGGCGGCCAAAAGTAGCCGGCCAAAAGTAGCCAGCCAAAAGCTAGCGAGAGTATTCTGCATCCTGCATCTACTAACACATCCATTGTATTTGGTGACTTAGACAGTAGTACATACATGCAAACTGTACATAAGAGTAAACATTTTCTTTATTATTCTGAAATATGGCCTGTATTGATTCAACTGTATGGCAATAAACTTTTCAGACTGCCAATTTTGTCATCAAAACTCGATTTGATTCAATTTAATAAAAGTGATTTATGTGATGTGTGACATAACCAGAAAAATCCCACTATATAGTCTAGCAGTAGATAAGCTTTGCAATAAATGTCCTAAATGCTGGTTCCAAGAATTCCCACGCTCTAGACTGGCGTGAGAAGACAGTGAACTGGAGCTTGCACCTCAGTGATAGTAGACTGTAGCTGAGTGCACAGGCTCAAAAGTACATTACATAACAGTGCAGAATAGAGAGATTTAACTTGAATGCTTAGGGTACCAATTTAACAGTCTGGCCGTTCTAAACCTATCAGACCCCCAGCTGCATAGTGGGGCTCTACGCAGGAACTGATTCTAATTCCACTGCGATATGCATGGGTGTTCCTATCAAGTTTTCAGGTTTAAAAAGAAACAGTAGGTGTAACTGTTAGAAACCTCAGCTAGCAAAATTGTAAGGCGTTCCCAGACACTTTGTCATCAAGTCTGGTGGTTTTGTCTAAACGCATAAGCATGAAGATAAGCAGATGATCTATTGCCGGTTTACAGGACATTAAGTAGTAGACATTTAAGATGAGGCCAAAGAGAAATGAGGGTATCACTCTGATAAAAACTGTGATATAATCACTGTGAAGTTAACAACAGCCAAAATGCAGAGCCCTTGGTAATGTATCTTACCACTGCGTGTGTCCAAGTCTACTGTGGCTCTAACAACTCCAATTTTTTAACATGGTTCAACTACAGAGTATACTACAATGCCTGCGAAAAGGCATCTAACCGCAGACATGCCAATTCTGGTATGATTAATTACAATGCCCTATCTTTGTAAAGAGTCATTGGGCAGACTTAGCACAATAACAGACAGGGCTGTGACAGTGCAAATCAACTAAGTGGCCACAGCGGTCGTTTGAATCAGCTTTGGCATCGACTTTGGGCTTGGCCTTAGACTTGGGCTTTTCTTTGAAAGTTGAGCAGAAAAAGGCACTCAAGTCATTAGTTTCAAAGAAGGACGTATTTGCCATTTTGCCTACATTGCTCTGATTGGTCGTTATCCAGTTTGAAAGACATACGCTAGTTCTGCCCCTTGGATTGAACCCAGTCTATCGGTCTTGGCCAGACTATACATTTTGATGTTATAGTGGTGCAGAAACAAGCATTTCCAGTTGCTGTTCAATAAATGCTGCCACCTCAGCGAAACCAGTTTTATTCTTTAAGACCCAAATTCATAATTACAAGTTAGAAAATAGCCTAATAAGGAAACAGTAGACCAAAAGTATAAGATAGGAAAGCTGAAATTATGAGATTTAAGTCATAACTATGAGATATAAAATACTTCTTTTTACATATGGAGAACGCATGCTCAAATTGCTTGCTGGCGTGGGAACAAACGTTTCCAGCTACAGGTTTTTCTTTAAGCCTCAAATTCATAATTATGAGATAAAAAGTAGCCTAATAATATAATGACTTAATAATGACTTTCTATGTCATAATTTCAGCTTTCAAATCTCTAATTTTAACTTTTTGTCTCATAATTTTGACTTTTATGACCTTTTTTTTCCCGGCAGAAATGGGCTTCCACATACATCAGACACTAGAATTTTAAAGATACAAAATCAAAGATTTGGGAACACATTGTATAGGTTATTATACAAGACTCCAAGCTCCAAAAAAAAAAACAGTTGCCTATGACTTTGCACTGAAGACTTAACACAGGTGTTCTGACTAATTTGTTGATGTATCTGGCTGAAGAGTTGTAGAAATGAGATAGGATGGAGCTGTGTGGTAGGACAGTCGAGAGGGGCAGCACCTTTGCCCCAATTTGAAATTGCACAGCACAGTCAGCAGACTTTGGAGAACAGGAACAGTAGAGGTCATTTTCCATGATAATGAACACTTGGCAACATTTTTCTTTATTCAGATTTGTCAGAAAGGTTAATGCCACCTTTTCTGTGGTGTGACAAACTCAAAGCACATTTATTTTTGGATGCTCATTCAAATTCATTTCTTGCATACATGAAAACTAGGCCAGATGAACATAGGCTACCACTCGTGGTTGTTGTCACACAAAACACCTTAGGCACAGCACTGAAAGACTCCATCATTTTCCATAATTTCTTGTGACTGAAAACAAAAAGTAGTCTAATCTGGAGATGGCTGGAAGTAGGCCAAGAACAAAGTGTCATCTAAAAAATACAACTATTGATATGTAGCTTAATATTATATATGATATAATATTGATACTCTAATACAAAGTGTGTTTGTGCCACTTTTCTACCTTCTCTTTACTTGTTAACTATAAAGATGAAGTATATTCAGCATCACTGATTTAAAAGTGTTGAGCATGGCACACTGACAAAAGGGATGCTGCATGCCTCTATGTGGTTTACTGTATCAGCTGCCCAGTTTGCCTGCCAATGTGGGAGCTTCTGTTAATTAACCACTGTCATAATGAGCATGGGAGGGAAACCAGGTCAGCTGGAAAAGTTTTAAACAAGGCCTCTGTGTCTATAGGCCTACTTCAAGTCCTCAGAGTTCCTCGGAAACACTCAAAAGTTTAGAGTAGGATCACCACACAGAATCACACCTCAATTAAAGAAAAACAAACTCAACTCTCTCTCTCTTGTGAATTAAAAAAAATAAACTGATGTCACATAAAATATTAAATGTTCACGTACAGAATTACAAGCAGTCAACATTTTATGTTTATGTTTTTTTTTTTGAGAATTTAAAAATTGTTTGAGTTCTTACTTTGATCAACAGAGCTTCCAAGATATTTCGCACTATCTCATAAACCACGGCAGTTAATAGGCCTATACCTACAGCAATTGTGTATATTTAGTTTTTCTAATGCCCCCTATTTGAAATGAACAGAGATTAATGAATTAGCCTATTAAATGTTTCTTTTTCAAGTCATAAAATGTGCTCACGAGATAAACGTGATCAGATGGCAACTGATCTGACCTAAATCTGGGTAACACGACGCACACGTCCGAGCACATATACGACCCAATTACGTAATCTTAGCTTTAACATTCGATACTATGCATAGACTACTGACAGCACTCTCAGCCGCTGCCATGCCAGGCTGCATCTCGCATGTCACTGCTACAGCAAACAACGCATAGTAAAATACTTCTACAACGAGAGCAACAAGGCACTTTTGAGTAGCCTAACTCACCCTCTCCCAACAATTAATCGTAGGGCGTCCAAATTGCCGTGATAAGCTGCCCATAAGGTCGGTGTCATTCCATCTTCGTCAGGTGAGTTGAGGTCCTTCCTTGTGGCCTCTTTGAGCAGGTCGAGGTACCCATCCCGAGCCGCCTTATGGTACTTGTCATTCATGGTGTAACCGCTCCCTCACCTCCATAATGCTGCTGTCCGTTATCGCAAAAACTCACCCAGAGAGAGCTTCTAAGGGCTGGGGCAGAAGCCCCGCACCTCTGCTCGCGAGCGGCATGCCCGAGATCGCGCTGCTGACTAAACTGGGAAGCACGCCCGTGGTTTCCATGGACACCTGGGATGCTTGCTGTCGCTGATGAAGGCGTGGTTTTGAGTCAGCTGCAGCCCTCATCAAGAATGCAGCCTGGATGGTAATTTGAGGCAACGTGCAGAATTCCATAGCCTATATGTAAATGTTGCCTTCCTTACAGCAGATTGAGCACTACACAGCGGACTGAATTAATTTGTTGGCTAAATGCTGTATCTCTATTATAGTCTTAGCTTGTCTAATTTCTTGTATGAATTTGTTATTTTCCATATTTTTTTCAAAATCTTAATGCAGCCCTTAGCCACCTCCCTATGCACTACATGCACTTTTTCCTGTCCCTTCCTACCCTTGAAACTTAACCTCCAGTCAAGTCTGGTAGCCATTAAAGTCACTTAAATGTACAGTCAGTGGCTCTGTGTTATAATTTGGAGGCAGGCTGCCGACCATTTGTTTGCAGCTGTAGCCAGGTGTCATTTAGAATGTGTTCTGTGTTATTGTCATTTAGAATATCTAAATGTATCCTGTGTTATTGTTTGGGGGACAGGCTGCCCCAACTGTTTGTTGTCAGTTTTCAGAGCCTGTGTATCATAAAAAGACTGGATTTTACAGTGACCCAAGAGAATTAAGAGCTAGCGGGTCATGAGGAGATATCACCTTTATGTTATAAAAAGTGCTCTGTGTTTACAAATCACGTACCTGGGATAGCCACACTGACCAGATTGTTAAAAAAGCTCAGCAGCGTCTCTTTCACCTCAGACGACTAAGGAAGTTTGGTATATGAACAAAGATCCTGAAGGCCGTTTATAGAGGCACCACAGAGAGCATCCTGACCAGTAGCATCACTTCATGATTTGGAAGTTGCTCTGCTACCATACAAAAGGCACTGCAAAGAGTCATGTGCACAGCACAAAGCATCTGTGGGTGTGATCTACCCACCATCCACCATAAGAGCCGATGCATCAGGAAGGCCAAAAGAATCAGCCATCCTCATCATGTACTGTTTCAGCTGCTACCATCTGGCAAGCGATATTGTATTCTTAAGGCTTGGACCAACAGACTCCAAAACAGTTTCTTCTACCAAGCGACAAGGCTTATGAACACTGAAACAATGACAGCCTAAGCCTGTGCCTGTCAGTCTTTTCACTACAACACTTTCCATTTTTTCTCTCTCTCTCACACACACACTCTCTCTCTCTCAGCACTTAACATTTATTTATTATTTCTTTTTGAGGAGACACAAGAATTTTACTCTCTTATACAAGTTTAATAAGATGTAATAAAGACTAGCTTCAATCTTAAATCTTAAATCAAGACTGCACCTTTAA
The DNA here is from genome assembly GCA_015244755.2 of Tenualosa ilisha. Classification (NCBI taxonomy): domain Eukaryota; kingdom Metazoa; phylum Chordata; class Actinopteri; order Clupeiformes; family Clupeidae; genus Tenualosa; species Tenualosa ilisha. The sequence continues at coordinate 3,876,925 of PYXC01000584.1, forward strand.
CATTTCAAAAGAACAGAAGAATCTTAAATGAAGTCATAATTGTCATAGTCCGTGGCATCAATCTTCATTCCATTCTTATTGTTGTCTGGTTCTGGCGCAATCTAAAACTATAAGAGAGGTAGAGTGCTTTGCATCGTGCTTTTTCTCACAGCTGAGGGTGACTGAAATAACTTGTGTGTCTATATATATATATTAGTGGGCCTAAAGAGGGTACTGAATCATGGGAAAGTGTGATGAAGAGGAATTAAGTTGTAAAAGACAGTGATTTTACAACAGGCAGATTTAGCTGTTTTAAATCTTAGTGGACACGTCTGTGGTTATAAATACCATGGATTGTCCCATGACCTCTCCAGTACAGACCAACCTACACACCCCTGCACAGGTAAGTGTTGACACCAGTGTCTGAATACTTCTTTGTTTCTGTTACATGTTTTACAGCTTTCAGCGAAATCATATTATAACAAAAAGCTCTGTTTTAATACTGGAGAGGTTTGTAAGCTTTCCTCATGTTTATCCTTCTGTTGAGAGGGGGCAGCACGTACGCCTGGCTTTGCGTTGGCTGGGTTAGTCTACAGAAACAGCTTGCTATTGGATTAGTGGTTTCGTCATTCCAAGTTTACTCAGAGAAATCTGATAACAAAAGGCTGTGATACAAAGACACAGAAGCACAGGGCTGTACCTGAGACAGGTGAATAAAAGCCTGGCAGCATTTGTAGAGAGATGAAATCTGCTGTTATCTTCAGTTATTTGTTCCTCTTGTCTCCTCATGTGAGCTGTTCCCTTTGCTGATTGTTGCCACTGAATAAACACTGTTATCTGTCAGTTAAACTGTATGGGTAGGATATCTGCTTGTGGCTTCAATGCAGCACAGTGAATTAGAAATGTCTCAGGGAAGTTCATGAGGAAAAAGGTGGACTGCTGTATGTATACTGAGCTGCAATACAACTGACAATGTGCCTGGTCACAGGACACCCATCTGACTCCAGCAGGATGACAAGGAAAGATGAAGAGGCACCCAAGATTTGCTCCTCGCCACCCATTGCAGTGGCATCAACAGCAAAGTACCGCTCACGCCGCCTGTCCAGCTGGACAAGCTCCTCAGTCGGACCGCCCTCCCTGGACCCGGCCTGCAACTGGGGCTGCCTACTGTCAGGGCTGGTGGCCCTCAACGTGCTCTTGCTGGGCTGTGCCCTGATCAGCGCCAGCATCTTCAACCAGGTGAGCATCACCAGCATCGAACTGCAGATCTACCTCATTGCCATCGTGATCCTAAGCACTTGCTGGATTCTCTACTACACTATCTACACCACCCGAGAGGACCACGCCGTTCTCTACAAGGACGGCCACGCTGGCCCCATTTGGCTCAGGGGTAAGAGAGTTGGACAGAGAAAGTCTCTTTAGAACACTTTAGTCTGATATAGGACACATTTGAAAATGGTAACTTGTCTTAGTTACTTGGCTTGGTAACTTGGCTTAGTAAACAGACTGATCTTTCACATGTTGATATGGAAAAAAGGAAGCCTACTTTGGTCAAATCTGTACAAACAGTGTCAGCATATGAAATACATTCAAGGAGTTGAAATAAGGTAATGGAGAACAGAGATGACACATTGACCTCTAATATTGACCAGCGTCTTGTTTTCTGCAGGGGGCCTTATTCTATTTGGCCTATGCAGTTTGATCATGGACATCTTCAAAATTGCTCTTTATGTGGGCTATAGTCATTGTGACTCACCTGTTAAGATCGTCTTTCCCATTATTCAGGCTGTGTTCATTTTAGTACAGGTAAGTAAAGCATTCACTTATAACATTCAACAACTGATATTGCCATTAAGCAAAAAGTAACCTTGCCATTTTTTGTAGTCTTGCCATTTTTCAGGGCAAGGTCAGGTTTCTGTTACTGGTAGTATGACACCACACTGACCATTTAATAGCTTATTGCAAAAAAGGGAATTGTACTGGTTTTGTGATTATTTGATATCATTACTAAACTTGTCAAACTTAAGTCCTCATGTTTGTTTTTCAGACATACTTCCTTTGGCTCCATGCAAAGGACTGTGTTCAACTGCAGAGAAATATAACTCGGTAGGTCTGCTATCAGCACTGCGCATGGTGGTTTTTCAGGAACTTCCTGATTTAATTTACAAGAGGTGTGTGATTCTTCAGTTAGAATCATGGGAAAGACTGCTTCCTTGTCCCTTGACCGTATCAGACACACTGAACTCCAGTATTGGCCAATACCTGTGTTCCCACTCTGATAAAAAGTGCTGTGGGCACATTTTGCAATGACACATCACAAAGCACACATTCTGGTAATGGCAACTGGCAAAAAAGTGAAACATGGAATTAGAGGACAAGTGAAGGAAATAGTTTGTCTGTGTGACAAAAAAAGATCCCGTAGTTGCCATTGTTCAGAGATTTTTGGTGACATCTCATACCTGTGCAAAAAAAAATGAGAAACCAAGGTAGCTAAAAAGCAGGGCATATGTCTTTTGTTGTAGTTGTTTTAATCTAACATGATTGTATACCACTGAAATACACCTGTCTTAATGTCTTTTTGTCTACCTCACTGCAGTGGTGGCCTAATGCTGACATTGTCCACAAATCTGATGCTGTGGATGACAGCAGTGACTGAGGAGTCTCTGCACCAGACTGTGCTTCCCACACTAGATAATACCAGCAGAGCCTCCCACAACATGGCAATGCGAGGTAAACACATGCTAAATAGTAGGGTGCAGCCATGATACAGTTCAGATTTTATGATGTTGTTTTCATAAAGCTCTGTTTTAATATGCATGAGTTGATCCCAATATTCGGTTAGGAGTAGCTACCAGACATACACATACACGTCTTTGGCTCAAATGTGTCTCATATTCATCCCTCTGCAGCGAGCTCAAATGACGACTGCAAGTGCAGCCACTCTGCCTGCAGCGTCTTCGAGACGGCCTCCAACTACTTGTACCCCTTCAACATCGAGTACAGCCTGTTCGCCTCAGCCATGACCTACGTGATGTGGAAGAACGTGGCTCGCCTGGTAGACGAGCACCACCACCACCGGCTGCGTTTCCACCTGCGCGACGTGCTTGTGGGCCCCATCAATGGCCTGTTGGTGCTGGTGGCAGGCCTGGTCACCTTCATCATGTACAAGGTAGACGTGCAGGACAAGGACATGGCCAAGCGGACACAGGCGCTGCGCATGCACTACATCGTGAACTCAGTGGCCTATATGCTCATGGCGGCTGCCACGCTGGCCGGCTGGGTGCTCTACGGCCTCGACCGGCGTGAGCGCGTCTCTGGCAAAAACCCGACCCGCAGCCTGGACGTGGGCTTGCTCATCGGGGCCTCCGTGGGCCAGTTTGCCATCTGCTACTTCACCATCGTGGCAGAGGTGGCGAATGGCGTGCAGGACGAGCTGGATGCGCTCAACCTGGCTAGCGCGTTGCTGACAGTGATACAGCTGTGCCTGCAAAACGGCTTCATCATTGAGGGCCTTCACCGGGAGCCGTACGCAAACCCACATGCGTCCTCGCAGATGTCAGATGGAGTCTCCAATGTATTCAGCAACATGCATGCCACGCGCTCGCACAGTGACACTGAACTCGTGGAGACAAAGCCAAGCCAAGTCAGGATGAGCACTGTCTCACAGGCGCACTCACTTCCGTCACACCACTATCCCACACATCTTAGCTGGAAGAGACGAGCACTGAAGGAAATCTGTGCCTTTCTGATGCTCTGCAACATCACTGTAAGTCCCCATACTATGCATGTGAATCCAAATACCCCATTCATACCGGTTAAGTCTTTGATGGTTCAGGGCTAAGGGCTTAAGATGTGCAATGGGATTCAGCCTTTGTGTACTTTCACCCTTATTGTTTCATTTTGCCTACTGCTTCTCTTTACAGTTGTGGATCATGCCAGCCTTTGGTGCCCGGCCACAGTTTGAGAACACCGATGGACTCGAGTTCTATGAGACATACTTGTGGGTTGCTGTGGTGAATATTGGCCTGCCCTTTGGCATCTTCTATCGGATGCACTCTGTGGCCGGTTTGTTTGAGCTCTACGTCATCTCCTGAGTCCCTGTTCTCTCTTTCTCTCTCAAATTACAATAAACATGCCATAGGACAGCACATCTTCATCCAGAAATGGGAGAGAAATTAAGATTGTTAGTAAGATTGTTTTATCTAGCCAAAAATACTCCAAGCTGTGAACCTGTGCGTGCTGTTCCCTTTCTACTTCCAATCTAATCTTCAAAGCACAGGTGTGGCAACAGTTGGACAGCAGATTTGTACAGTCATTGTCTGTGTAATTAAACAGAGTGGTAGATGACTTGTAAATAACTCTAACTTTTGCTACTTAATTATGTTGTAACTTAAGCTGTGTAATTATGGATATGTTATTGAATACTGGATATTAATTCAAAGCAAATAGACATGTCCTTCCAGAGCTGCAAATAGTTTGTCTTTACATCACAGAGAGTTTGATGTAGAATATACTTACTGTATGGTATGTACAATCATGTGTAGAAGTGTTTGTAATCAGATGCTTCTTCATGCAAAATGAGTGTTAGAATTAGAGGCATTTAACTTTCAACTTACACCCCTCCCCAGTTCTCACATTCTCATGGAAAAAGTGAGTGCACATGACATACATGTGCAAGCAAGCGTATATGCGATGAGAACAGCCCCTTTATTAATCACCATGTTCTGCTGTCAGGCAACCTACTTCCTCTGTTTTCCCCCGGTTATTACTCATACTGCCTCTCAGGTATGTCAGTTCAGTCAGATAAAGAGGGTAGTCATAATATAAGGCATTATTTATAATGCACGTTATAAATGTTATACATGTTACATAATGTACATTATATAATATATATATATATATATAATGCTAATGTTCTGATATATGATCACAAAATAAAAAACACGGTGACATCTTCCACTTCTTGAGGGAATAATTTATGATATATTTGAATTCAGACAAAAATACTACTTTAAACTTCAAGCACAGTATTTACAGTTGGTCATATTAGTCAAAGCATAATGAAAACAATTTAGGGCTTGAGAGTGCAATTAACAGTGTTTTTTTCACATTGAAATATCAAGCTCTTTAAATACGAGAACTCAAAGTGTGTGTTTGCTGAACACACAGGATCACAAGCGCATGGTCCTCATTGGTATATATCTGCTGAATACGTTCTACACACCAGACACAGAGAGCTACATATCCCAGTCTGAAAAGCATTTATCCATAGTGAGTTGCATGCCAAAGAAGAATTGACATTCTTTAAAGAGGGCATGTCCAGATGTACTATGGTTCAAAACACTTAACATTCAAAAGCTGCCAGGACAACCACAAATTTATGTGGACAAGTCCTTCTGGCATTTTACAATTTATCCAAATGTAAACAGACAGAACATAAAGTTGAGTAGTGTGCAGTCAGTGTTAGTGTTAGCTGTAGGTAAATGTGGAAAGCCTGTAAGCCTACTGAAGCATATGATGCATCATCACAGACCTACTGTAGCATTGGGGTTGTACTACTGAACACTGACAAAAGCAAGCTCACAGCCCATAATAGTCACAAAAATGTTGAGACACTGCCAAGTTGCCAGCCTCATGGCAAAATTATGTCTCACAGACACACCACACACACACACACACACACACACACACACACACACACACAAACACACTCACATACACACGCATACACGATATATATATATATATTTATAATCTTAGAAATTCTTAGCTGGTCAACAATACAAACAACTAATTTGAGTTACATAGAAAGTGTGTGTTGCTTTGAATTCAAGAAGGAGAGATGGGACTCTTGTAACACAATCAGCGCCCTCTGGTGGCCAAATGTGAGCAGAGACTCTGATATGCCAAAGGCCAAAAGAGGACAGAGTTGTAGGGAGGAGAGAAGTTAGAGAGAAAGAAGGAACTAGGACGTGTAAAGAGTTGTCACAAAGCACCAGGAGTAGGCCACAATGGATGACTTAACATGAAATCAGACAAAAAGAGAGGAAAAGAGAGGGGGTAGATCAATACAAAACAGGCAAGGGGGTAGAGAGAGAGAGAGAGAGAGGGCTAGATCAATTCAGAAAAGGTAGAAGGATAGAAAGGAAGAAAAGACAGAGTGAGAGAAAGAGAGAGAGAGAGAGAGAAATGAGTGCAAGATGCAACACACTGAGGTTCAGGCAATACGGGTCATGCTAGGGTGGCCATTCCTCTGGTCATGGACAGACAGTCTGCTGGACTCCCACCCTACATCCTCTGGATCTCAAAGAGACGCACGTCAGTGTCGTACCAGATTGGAGGATCCACATTGCTTTGGGGGAAAAATGGAAGAGTCATTAGGTAGAACACCTTAACGAAACCATTCCATAGCGCACGCTCGCACACACACACACACACGCACAAACACACGCACACACACACACACACACACACGCACATGTGCACCTACACCCATACTTACATAGTGGATACACATACACATACACGCACGCACACATGCACATGTGCACCCACACCCATACTTATATCGCACATACACACACACACACACATGCACACACACTCATACGCACACACACACACACACACACACATTGTATACATGACATCCAGTTCCACCTGATAAAACAAAGAGTGCAGGAGACAGACCTACCGGAGGTAAACGACGCCCCACATGTACGTGCGGAACCACATGGCAGTACCAGCGTTGGCCTGGTACTTGCGGATGAGGATGGGGTGTGGCACGGGCAGCAGGCCCACCAGTGTGCCATGCTGCAAGAACTTCAGGATCTCCGACTCATCAGTCAAGCCCCTGTTGAGGTCAATAATTTAGCTTTGAAAGTTCTGGACACAAACAGTTGTAATATGTAAAGTATCAATTGGAACAGAAAATTTTGATTAACACGTTTTTTTAACACAGGTTTCTTGAGTTTGATACACATAGGCAACACATCAACAATCATAATGGACAAATGATCCCCAAACAAACACATTTTACCAGTCTCCAGTCTCAGGGTCAGGGGCTCAAGCTTGACTGGATTTACAGAGAGAATGAACTGACAACAGAGGGTACGCACACAGCGGAAATCACTGACTGTGAAACTCACTTGTCGATGCAGATCTTCTCCACCTGCGGGACGAGTACCTGCAACAGACGCATGATGGTCTGCAGCGGCAACTTCGACTTCCATGACAGAACCTGAGAACCATCATGTAGAGGAGGATATGAGCAAATCCACACACATTCAGGACTGCTTATGGCTTTTCAGAATGTTTATGTTTATGACTACTGGTTCTTGGCAGATGCTTTTATACCAAAACTCAATAATAAATAAAAAACATGGTTAAAGTAAAAAAAAAAATGAGAGTAAACAGGAAACTGCTACAACTGTTTTACACCTACCCATTCAGGTGTGGGGTTCCAGTAAGAAACGGAAGAGGTGCTGGACAAGCGACGCCTCTCCATCTCTGCCTCAGTGTAAAAAACATCCTGCCAGGAAGGAAAAAATGTCAGCAATACAGAGCAGCTCACCAAATGTCAGACATGTCTATATTGGGAAAAACAAGATATCTCCACATTCTTCCACACCTCGTTGTCTCGTCCTGAGTTGGACTCTGTGTCACTGGCACCTGTGCTGGCACTGGGGTCGACTTCCCTGGTCTTAGGAGAGTCCCCGTGTGGCACTGTTACCATAGTACCATCCTCTGACACCTGGGACTTCTCTGTCAGCTTGTCAATGCCTACACGAGTAACATATAAATGCCATTGCTTTATGAGAGAATGAATTCATCAACAACACACTCCTAGTTTGTCATAGAACAATTCATCAGAGATACTAATTGGTGGTAGTAGTATGCTGAAGACACTTGGATCTTGCAAAGGTGACTGTGTGCAAAAATACATTTTACTGTCTATGAAAAATACTGATGACAACCTTTTGATATGAACATATGTGCATACAAGCAAACTATACACTATACAGGTAGATCCAATTGTGTGTCGACAGTAAGTCCAAAAAGTCTAGAATAAATGGATTATTGTGAACATCATGAGCGGGTGATGTGTTGGGGCTGGGTGGACAGACCACCTGGCATGGCCACCAGAGTGGCGTTGAGTGTGCCTGGCTCTGCAGGGACGGCAGGGCGTGAGCCCTCCATGGACACGGTCTCCTGCGAGCTGGTCCGAGAGATGGTGTCCGGCGTCTTCTTCTTCCTCTGCAGGGCCTTGTGGATAGAGGCTGTGTCTGTGGGCAGGTTGGCCAGCTGGTGGAACACGCTGCGCTTGCGGATAATGGCGTACACTAGGTTACAGTTCCCTAAAAGACAGCAGAAGATCAAGGAAAGTTCTGTAGGACAAACCCTGAATCATAAGCATAAGATTTATAGAGACATCACTACATTGGCATGGTAAAATATATATAGATTTGGTAGACATATGAGTGAAATGTGTCATATATGTATATACAAATATAACATAAACACAAATAACATGTGTAAAATATATGTGTGTGTGTGTGTGTGTGTGAATGTATGTGAGTGTGTGTGTGTGTGTGTGTGTGGTGTGTCGTTCAGACCTGCACTTCAATTCAGAGATGTTCCTCATATGGAATACTACAGGCCAGTGGATAGATAATCCTCTTGCCATCACCTACCCCCATTCTATCCCGTTCACTAAGACCTTCCATTAGAATAATACTGATGACAGCGATGCCTTACCATCAAACTGGTACTGAATGATGTTGTTGAAGGCTTCGAGCAGGAAGAAGACCAGGTGGTGGTTCTGGGAGGAGGAGAAGAGGTACCACTGGGTGGAGAAGGCCTCCAGCAGGTGGAGAAGCTTGTTAGCAGCCACCATGGACAAACTCTTGAGATAGGGGGAGACTGGAGGAGGAGAGGAGCATGTGAAGCAGAGATGGATAGATACTTTATTCATTCATGGAAATGCAGACTTCCCGTAGCTTGGAAGAAGCATACTTACACCCTCAACCCCACACAAAGACAGGAAAGCTTGTATTTTGAATATATTGATATTTTCATAGTGAATACATGATCTTGTACTGCTTGAACTAATTGTCTTAATCTGAATGAACTAATTCTGCCCTAGTCAGTGGCAACTCACCATTCACTACAATTGTTAGCAGGCAGTCAAAGAGAGGCTGTAGGCGCTGGTGGCCACTAGTGATGATCTTGTGAAAGACCTACAATGCACAAAAATGAGGCGAAGAATAAGGAGAATGATCCCAGTTTGTGTGGAATATAAGACTATTGGCTATTGACAGAGGACGCGAGGAGAAAAAAAAACGTTACTTTTTTACCAATAAAAAACAAAATATTCTGAGATAGAAAACCCACAATTTAAAAATGGCTGTGACATACCAGCTTACACATTCAGAAGGTTCAAGAAAGATATCCCAAATTTAAAATCCTTTTTAAAGAGTACACAAGCAATGTGTGGTTCATTTCACTCATTAACCCTACCTACAGACTATTACACAGTTAACAAGCAGACAGACAGACATGTGCAAAAGCTCCTTCTTTTACTGTAAAGCAGTGTCCATAGCATTCAGCATTTTGACAGTAACATATAGGCCTAGTGGCAGGACTGTGTGTTCACTGGACAGACACATGTAAGCAGTGTTTTAGGGTGTTCCAGTGGTGAGGCCTTACTATGATGAGCAGGTCTGCATGTGTTCCTGTGAAGACGGGAATGTCCATAGGGACGTGCAGAGAGTAGGGCTTGTTCAAGCGCACACCGAAGTTCCGCTCCCCGCTCAGCAACAGCAGGATGAACACCCCAATGTGCATCAGGCCAACCCGCGCTACAGCACCACACACAAATACCATTAGTCCGATTAAAAGAGGAGATATAATAACATTATCTTTCCCTTCTCTCTATCTCTCTCTCTCACACACAAACACACACATACAACAAACACACATACTCACACTGATCTGCCCTGGCATCATTCAGGTAGAACAAAATAGGCACCAGGATGTCCAAAACATCACTACTCTTCAGGACAAAGTACAGAAATTTCTGAGGGGACAAAGAAGAGAAATATTAGCAAACGTGAAGACGAATTTTGTGAGAGTACATTTTGTTTGTGTATGTGTCTGTGTATGTATGTGTGTGTGTGTGTGTGTGTGTAGACTTGATCTTGACCTTATTGAAGTCACAGAGTTTCCAGAAGAGCACCAGCATTTCCTGATGGAACTGGATCTTTTTGGTGGAGTTGGGCAGGTAGGTCTGAGCCAGGGGATTTGAGAGCAGACGTGCTAAACCCTTCAGAACAAAGTCATAGTCCTGTAGACAAGCACACGCGCACACACACACACTCACTCACACACACACACACACAGATGCATACATGCACACACACACACACACACACAGAAATGCAGATGCAAATCAGAGTTGGAAGAGCTGTGGGAAGATGTTTAGATGTGTAGATGTTTAGCAGGCATCTAAGGAATAATCAACAATACCTCCTCTCTGTGGATTCTGGACAGGTAGTTTACAAACAGGTTATCTGGACCTGCAGACTGAGGAAACAAATACATAACACACACATTACAGATGTGATTTGAAGAGCGAGGGTCAGAGTTCAATATATTTTAACCTGGAACAACATGTTAAGCAACAACATATTTGTAGTAAGGAAGTCATTTTATTGACAAAAGAATGCAAATGGACATCTGTATAAGTATGTTTGTGTGTGTGTTTGTGTGTGTGTATGTGTGTGTGTGAGGCAGACCTCCTGCTCATCCAGGCTGCTGGGGGAGGGAGCCTGGTGAGGGCTGGTGCCTGCCTCATGCTCTAGGGTGGTGATGAGGATCTGCAGGGCCTGCTCCACCAGGGCCTCACGGTAGTCCGCAAACAGCAGGTGGTTGTAGGGGATCCCATAGCCCACAGGGTCGTATGCACACACCACATTTAACAGGGAGGTAAATAGGGGCAAAGCGTGCCTGAAATACACACACAACATACACACACACACACACACACACACACATACAGAGACACACAGAGTGAAAGAGAGAGAGAGGGAAGGAGGGAGAGAGTGAGAGAGAGAGTGAGAGAGAGAAAGACAAACATCCATTTAGAGTTGTGTATGTTGAATGGTAGGGGCTCTGATGTTGACTCTTCCAATTTGTCACAGATGAAGAGATACACAGACACAGTTGTGTTCACAATGTGCGCACACACACACACACACACACACACACACACATATACACATACACACAGAGCCATGATTTGTCAAAATGTGTGCATATGTATGGGAGGTAATGCTATCAGATATCCCTGTGTGTGCCTTTGCAAATGGACAGGCTGTGGCCAATAAAGGACTATGTACACAGCACATTAAACCTGTGTGTGTGTGTGTGTGTGTGTGTGTGTGTGTGTGTGTGCATGTGTGTTTTGTGTCTCACCTGTTCTCTGTGGAGCAGAAAAAAGTGACCCAGGGGTTAAGGATGTTGTTGTCGGAAGATGGAGGCAAGTACATGGCCTCTGAGAAACACGTCAGCAGCAACCTCAGCAGCTCAGTTCTACATAAAGATACACACACACACACACACACACACACAGAATGGCTTACACCATAGACATAGATAGGAAAAACAACCCTTGGTTTAACACACATGAAATGCCAGTGTATGTTGTCTCTCAGAAACCAGTCTTGATTTGAACACCTTCAAGGAAGCATTTTAGCGTCTTTCATTTCAGTTAGTTTCATTACAAAGTGTAATATTAATCAGTATAACGTGAACTAACACACAGACATGAACATGAACATAAACTCACTCACCTGTTTAAGTCATGGATGTAGTTAAGTGGTGGGGACTGAGCAAAGCCAACTCCTGCCTCCCAGATGTACTCACAGCTGTCCAGAGAATGCATGTCCTCAACAGAGTCCTTGGAGTCCACACATGCAGGTACACACACACACACACACACACACACACACACACACACACACACACACATAAATCAATGAATTTATGTATAGACCTTAGTTGACCTTATAGTTCTCATGTGACAGCCAAGCACACTGCTTCCTCAAAGACATACATGTTTCCCAAGCCCAGCAGACAATGGTGTAATGGATAACTGATTGTCATCTCTTCAAAGGTATGCACACACGCACACAAAGAATGCAGGAACTTGTCTTTATTACAGTCTTGCTGCCAACTGGCTGGGCAAGAAATGAGTAGGAAGTAGGAAATGAGTAGGCTCCTATTGCCACACTCAGAGCAAGATCCAGTGTTCCCCACTCATGGGTTAGACTTTAGTGGCCCACCATAGTCTCATTTGCCCCACCATAATCTAAATATAGACCATGAATATTTCAGCCATATCTCTTTTGTTTGCTTTATTTTCCATTCTTTCATCAGTACTAATGAAGGTCTATTTAAACATAAACACAAACATAAACATGACTGACTTCCCCTTTAATGTTGATGTGGACTTGAGATGGGGAAAGGCTTTAGGTGAAGTACGTCTGCTCTACTCACCGGCCCATTCCTCTTATGGCTCTGCACAGTGAAGTCTGGGCAGAACAGCAGATCAGCAATAGCCAACAGCAGTGATTCTGCCAGGGGTCGAGCCCCCTCATCGTCATCATCATCCACTTCTTCCATCTGTGGGTAGACCATTAATTACTTAATTAAGTAAAAAAAAACAATACATTACAATAATGTGAGGCTATGCAGTGACACACAATATATCGGCCTTTCACCCTGGAAATGATAACCATGAAGATGACTGTAATAAGGAGTGTCCACACTCAGTATGTTTACACGCACATGTAAATCAGACTTTTGGCAATAATCAAGATAATGCTTTAACCAGAGTACCTGAGTAATCCGAGTATCCATGTATGGGAAGAAAAACTAATTATTGACCAAAGTGCGTTTGACTCCATGACAGCAGGTGGTGATATACTCCCGTTTGCATTTCTACCAGCCTAGTGCTACAGGCAAAGAACAAAAAATAAGCTTCTGTGGCTAAACCAAAGATGCCAGATGCTAAACCTCAAACTTCCAATGTAAGTTTGAAGACTATGGGGATATTTGATAGGAATATGAATGAAGAGATGGCCAACGCTGCAGCACTGTAGGTTCATTTTGTACATACTTTACTTCTGATTGTTTGGCACTTGAGACACCTGCTGTACATGCTGCAAAAACTAACCCAAGAGTTTTGTTCATTTCTGAGGGAGGAGTGTCAGTTCGATCTTAGCTCGGCTGTCTGCTTTGTCCGGTATACATGCAAGAGAAATCCAATTTCCAATCGCATTATCTGGGTATCTTAACCAGACTATGAGTAGTCTGGTTCGGTTCAATTTCAGCCAGACTATGGTGTTTAGTAAGTTTGATTTTGATTGGACTAAGGCAATAATTCGATTTTCTCTTAGTGCATGTAAACGTACTGACTGACAAATGATAAGGACTATCTTTCCACATACTGTATTGATGAATGTGATGTTTAAATTTCTATTCTGACTGGCAGTCAGCTTTTTACCATTCTTAAAACTCCACTGAAAGCAAACCCAAATGATTGCTCTTCATGTTGTCATCATTGTGGTACGCAGTGTGAACACTGTACTTCATATTAACTTGAGTGATCTAGTTATGGTCCATGATGTGGCTCTATACTGTATTTAATCTGTGTCTGTGACTGCTGGTGTTACCCCTGCTCGCCCAGCACCCGGGACTGTGGACCAGAAGAAGCCCCTCCAGTCCTGATCTTCAAAGATGTAGGGCAGGATGCGCGTCAACATTCGGCAGCAGTTCAACACGACTGTCTTCTCCCGCTCAGTCGGACAGCCAGACTCTGCTCCCTGGACCAGTTTCTCTACTGCCTGAGGATCGCAGGCAAGCAAACAAGCACACACACACACAAATATAACAACACAGTCATTTATTTCGAACATTTAGGAAACATAGTGTCTGTAGCAAAAGAGATCATGACAGGCATATCATCCTTTGTATTTCTAATCGAAATTCAGGCTGACATCTCTATGGTGTCACCAGCCTCCCATTAGACTTCCGTATCTGATCTTATCTTCTTCTGATCTCCCGCATACAAACAACCCCCCCCTCACACACACACACATACACATACATTACTAAATGAGGCATATCCTTGACTTTTCCAGTGATCCTATTCTGTTTGCAAACCCATGCACATCATTTGTGCAAACCCATGCGCATAATTAAAAGTACTAAAAGCATCAATGAAATGCCCAGCGAGGTTGAGTTTCCATGGTACTAAGAAAGAGGTTAGACCAAGACCCAATCCCTCTTGTCCTTCATTATCTACATTGGCAGGAAATGGGGAGTACAAAACAGGAAGGGACTGGTTCTGATCTGCTTCCTTCCCACACTAGGCAGTGTACTGCCAGCGACTCAGCTCACTACCACCACACACACACTTTATCTTACAGGAGAGTACGTCTGCACAATCAAACACATCTCTGAGTCTCAAGATTTGTTGCAACTGTGCTCTTTTTAATGTGGGTGTGCTGTTTGGACAAAAAAATGATCCTGAATAGGTTAAAGACACCAGCCAGGTTAAATAATTGTTAGTTGGATAGGATCAATTTATCCACACCTTTTGTTGATTTACACTGTAATGACTAACCATCAATTATATTTACCATCATTGTCAACACCTGAAAAAGTAACTCTTGACATCCAGAGCAACCTGGTAATCACAGATGCAGTCAACAAAAAAAGAGTTTTTAATAAAGTAGGGACATGCTAGCTGCTATTACCTTGTAGCACAAAGTGGCCAGATTTGAGGGAGACTCCTCCCTAACAGCCCGGATCTCAGCAGCAGGAACCAGGGCAAACACATCCTGTACCGTTGTGGTGCTGTCTGCCCAGAACTGATCCCAGAAAGCATCATCCGTGGCCTCCACTGGCTGCAGACAACCATGACAACTGTGTTGGTGAGTGTGCATAAAATCATCTACATCCATTATCAGCACAAACACATCCAGTAAATCACACACACACACACACACACAAATATCTCTAAAAGAGGGGTCTCTTTGATTGGTGAAGTTGATTAGCTGTTCACATGAGTAAAAAAACAGAAAGGTCTTTCAGAAAAAAACAAGCAAAACAAACACATTGAGTGGTGACGTCCAAGGTCTATTTTTGGACCATATCAATGACAATATTAAATTCTGTTCTGAAGATGTGCTACTTCATTTAACACTTAAAATATGTATACACGTGAGGAGTATATCTTCAGTAGAATGTAGACTTTATTTCGACTTTAGCAAAAATGATTTTAAATCCCTGGATATGAGGTCATTATAGTATTTAGTTAGGGAGCCACCTGCAGCATCTGGCCACTGATATATGAAACTCCTTACGTCATCATACACAAATAAAATGCACATGTTGTCCCTTTAATAATGTACCTTTAAAATAGTGATCTTAATTGACTTTAACAAGAACCGAATTATATATCATTCAGTACATTTTTGCAGCACCCAAACCTAGCGATTGTCTCCGTATGGCAGTGGTTGAATCATAGCCTACTGTTTGATTACTTATTTATCTGAATCGGGCCCATCACTACCACCAGGACTGGTACTCGTTAAGAATCAGTATTTGGGACATAAAGGATTTGTTAAGCCTAGTGCCATCCCCTGTTGTATAGTCTACTTAAGAAATAATGGCGTATATGCAAGACAAAGGGCTTTATTCATTGCTTTTACATGTCGAATGACCAGATCAGCCTATTTAAATCGCGCGTTGAAGCGAACAAAGACCGAGGAAATAACAACGAAAACTGTATTTTATACAGTCAACACTGTAAAACATCAACACATTGCTCATACACGTTAAGAAGCGCATTGCATTATTTCAGATCACTGATGGTGCAGTACCCTCTGTAGCGCGCAGTGCCATCTGACACGCGCTGATTCCACGTCTGGCTCTTTGTTATTATGAGTCATTGACATTTAAAGGCATATATTTTAACCTTACAAACCTGAGTTTTGGTTGTTAGTTGAATTACAGCTTTCCTGAAATTCAGTTTAGAATCCGTGTTTCCCATTTTGGATGACCTGTCAGTGGTACGGCTGTGCTGCCGTCAATCCTTTTAATCCCTCATACACACACAGGCTCTACCGCCTTCCTCTGAGAGGCTTGAAGAGCTTGGAGCTCGTGCGGAGGCGGTGGATGGTGCACTGAGAGCGACACTTCCGGGTTCAAATCAAAACAAACGCAATCAGCTGAAACAATAGCCTACAAGTCAAATTAAAATAATGTGTATCCATATAGTCTACATATGTAGGGCTAAAATTACAAACTTGACCACATAAATCAGTTTGAACAAATTATGAGATCTTGTGTTTATCTTCCTTAAAGAACATCAATTTATGGTGACAGTCCATTATTTAAGCTACACGAGCATTGGTGGTTGTACAGGTTTCCTTCATAAGAAGACAAAGGCGGGCAAAACACAATGTTTTTTCAGTAAGCAGATCACTGTTAAAAAATCTGGTGTTGTTCAGCCATTATCTGTCCGTCAGAGGTTTCATACGCAGGCTGTCCTACTCCAACTCCAAATATAATTGATAAACCTACATTACAAAAATAAATGATTATTATTGTAATTTTGTTATGGGCCATCTGCTGGTCTATTTCAGTAGGTCTAGTAAAGCAATCATGAAACAAGAAAGCATATATTTTCAGATGATCTTCTGGATTTATCTTACTTGCATTTATAATTTTTATATAATTTCATATTTGGTATTCAATAACCTGTGCTGGGTGCGGTTGCCCATGAAGGTTTTTTTATTTTTAATACTCCTTTCCTGTAGATGGCAGCAAATGTTAATTCTACACACTAGTGTAGGCAGGTAAGGGATTTGAAACGGTAGCTTTTCTACTTGGCCTGACTTGCTCCTTAAAATCAGAAAGAGAGTAGACCAGTCTTTTTTTCAAATTCCAAAAAGGAGCATTTTCCTATCCAAAGTATGGAACAAAGCACTGGAGACACTACTGGACCACGCAAAATTATTTATGCAGCAGGCAATGTTTTTACACCTGCTGCCACGGCTCACATGGCACTTTCTATGCATGTGTCCTAGGTCTGCTGTTGACCTACAGGTTCACACCATGCTTGCTTTAAATCTATAGAGTCAGGACAGAGCAGAAAAGCCAGATGTTGTTCTTCAGAGATATTTCCTGAATGTGGAAAAAGCTTGCTGGCCTTGAATCACTTGTTGTTCCTTTGAGTGGTTGACACATTACTTGTCCTTCCAGGTAGCCTGACAAGCCAGACTATAACAGCAAAATGTATAGTATGGCCATGACCGATAGACACGGGCTCAATCCAAGGGACAGAATGAGCGGGTGTCTTTCAATCTGCCTCTGCACACTGATAAGCTGTAAAGTTACCGCTAGGGTACGTCTAGGCAACTCTCCATA
This sequence comes from Tenualosa ilisha, assembly GCA_015244755.2. NCBI lineage: Eukaryota > Metazoa > Chordata > Actinopteri > Clupeiformes > Clupeidae > Tenualosa > Tenualosa ilisha. The sequence continues at coordinate 3,894,403 of PYXC01000584.1, forward strand.
AGGACAGAGCGATGTGATTGGTCCAACCAAACCTTGGAAGAAGACCTACTGAGGCCCTATGGCGCATGGCTAGAAGTACCGGCTGAGCAAAACTATTTGCCACTGCTAGAGTACGTCTAGATTTCTAGGCTACCCTCCAGCAGCATCTGCAGGACAAACTGAAGTGAATGTTTTTTAACTGAATAACTCAGGAAGCTGGTTTGGCCTCCACAATCAAATGCTATCCCAGTGTAGTTAACTGCCCACAGATAGGAACATTTTTTTTCCTTCTAGGACAGATGAATTTTCCACTGTCAAAGGAAGTTTTATATAAAGTAGGTGCATAATTTAGCCTGTAGTACTATAAGACAGGTTTTGTCTGTTTGTTTTGAGTATTCTGGAGCCATTGAATTAATTCCCAAGATGGACTCCCAGATTCATAAGGAAGACAGGACTCTGTAGGAGTCTGGAGACAGCTAGCTTTGAAATGCCTCAGAAACACCATCACACACCGGGACCGTCAAATGAATCTGTATGCTTTTAACCTGATAGCAGTGTTGTTATTTTTATCATTTACACTGGCATTAAACTAATTTTGAACACTGTAACATCTCTGTCTAGACGTGCAGATGAATACAGACATAAGAACTAAGAACATTTTCTTTACAGACACACACACAAACATACAGACATAAAGGAAAGAAAGATGATTCTCTCTGTCTCTCTATGTGTGTGTGTGTGTGTGTGTGTGTGTGTGTGCAGGGAGTGCATGTGTGTGATCCATAACCTCATCAGAGGGTTAGAGAGAGTTAATAGAGTTGTCCTTGTTCTGGTGGCTAAGTATGTGCATATATTGTTTTATTTTTACCATCCCAATCTGGGTTACACCAAAAGCCCCCGGTCCATGTCCTTTCTCTAGTAGTGGAGGACAAGTCCTTGTGAATGCTACAAGAGATGGTTTTATGGTCAGTTTGTGCTTAGAATCTCAGACCATATGACTTTTACTTAATATAGGATGTCTTGAGGTCCTATATGACAACAAATACTTCGACTAAAAAATATGACCACATTACACGCTTACCTATATACTCTCTTTTCTGTCTTTCCTTCTTTCTTCCTTTCTAAGAATGCAAGAGAGAACTGCACGCAGAAATGCACAACAAACGACTAAACATTTGCTCAAATTACCTCTCAGATGGAAACACACTTCAGGAATTTTTCTTTCAGCAACAGGCCCATGTTTTGGCTAGCTGCTTTGTTTGAAAGAAATAAGTGGTATTTCTTTCCTCTTCAGTAACCTCATTGAAGATGATTCCGTAATGCTTTTGTATCTGTTACTGTTCACAGGACACGAGGGTTCTCTCTCAAGAGTTTGGACAATTTAGACACCCAGACAATGTTTCTCAAATTGCCAAGGCCATAGCCTAAAAGAGAAATGCAGACGTTAAACCTTTCTCTTCTACTTTTATCACTTTTGTCTCAATCTCACCGCATAAGAAGAGAGAGGTGTTTCTGTGTTGTGCGAGTGTGTGTGTTTGAGTTGAGAATCTGTGTGTAGCTCACAACAGAAGCACAGCACAGAGCACATATAGAATGTGGGCATGATGTCTGCAGTGAACCATTTTACTTTTCAGAGCGAAACCAGAGCCCAGGCACTCTCTAAAAGGAGTCCATTCAGGAGGGAAATTAAACGTCTCAGGCCAAAGACTGCAACGCAGAAAGGAATCAATTGGGCACCCTCAGACACACAGCACAACAAAGGCCCTGTAGGCAAGACCTCATGTTACGGTGCCATCGCCTGCTGAGCTATACAGCAGCACTTGAGTTTTTTTTTCTCCTCTGCAGTGCTAGCCCTTGCTCTCCACCCAGTGGGAGCAGGATAGCAGCGCTCCACTCTGCTGGTGACGGCAGGCAAGCAGCACTGTGCTGAGAGAGGGATTGTGTTCTGGGACTTGGGGCCGAGAGCTGGGAGACAGGAGGAGGAGGCCTCTGACAACAGCAGTCCCACGTGACAAGCACAAGCACTGGGCCCACAGAGTAGAGCAAAGCTGTGGAAGCCCCCTCACCCCCTGCATAGATATCTGTCATAGGGTTAATGTGTAGGCTGTCACTTCCAATTTGTGTGGGGTTTTTGTTTGCCTTCAGGTGTGTCCCAGAGAAGTTTATTCATCCCATTATACCGTGTATCCAATGCTCTATCTTGTGTTTTGGAACATGGAACTAACAGATATCTAAAGGCTTAAAGGCTCAATAGTAAAATCAGTTCTGTTACGGAACAACGGATGTTTTTTTGTTAAACTTATTGATATTATTATTGTATTTGTTATCATTAGTATAATTGATTAATATGTTTGATATTTGCTTTTCGACTTTATTCCAAACTTTTTTTCTAACTAATGATGTAGTGTTAATGTGAGTGGATTCAATATGTTGTGCAGTATGCCATTTTGGAAACAGCCAGTGTCTAGTTTATGTGACCACTCTTTACCTCGGCTCAGTCTTTCCAGTCTTCCTCCTCAAGGCCCTGATGAAGACGACATGATGATCTGAGCTCATCTTCCTTTGAATTAGTCATGCTGTCAGCCCATTCTTTGTCCAGCACAACCATCTGAGCTCCATCTGAGCTGCGAACCCCTCATGGTCCTTAGTCTGTTCCCTCACAGTCTCCTCCTCTAGAGGTCTGGACAAACAGAATGGATTGTGCTGTTCTTGCAATTGATAAACAACAAAACTGTTTCAGTTTAGGGGATCCTATCACCACTAAAAAGGAAGCTGTTACATTTACTGTCTTACAAAAACAAAAAACATACTGTTAGCTTTCTAGGAATTCATTGAAGGCCATCAAAACTCAAAACATGTTTCTCTCATTTGGAAACCATTGGAGACAGTGCTGTTGTGCTTGGAGGGACGTGAGTATATGTCAGCTAACCTTGGCAAACCAAGAAAGTGGTCAGCTTACTTGACAGACACTTTGTTTCTCTTTTGAAGCAGCGCTCTAAAATGTCTTCATCTGAACAGCCACAGATCTTGGTAAACAATTTGACTAGTTTAGTGTTCAGTCTGTTTTGTTTACTAATGATATCCAATGACAAACAGATCAGACATGGCACAACATCAAAAGAGACAGAGGGGGTCCAAGCCCTCACTGACTCAAGTGTGATTCAGCACATTCTCCTGACCATCACTGAAAAAGCCAAAGTGTCAATTATGTATAGAGAGTTACAGTAAAAGGCTACGCTATCAGGAAACAGACAGGTGCACCATTACATGTTGCCAGCCAAAATGGAAGCCGTGACATCTGAGCTCAACCTAGAATTCATACAGTTTGTATGAAAACAACTCAGCCAACTGACTACTTTCATGGCAACTGACAAAACAGTCAACTACTCCAGGAGCTGTTATAGAATTAAATAGTCAACATGGATGGAAATAGTGCTATGAAGCACTTATGACTACTTATGACTAACTGATATCTGCCTGGTGAGAATGCCATCTGTCTTTTGTGTTTCTAACTGCGACTGTATGAGCATGTGACTATTTGATTTCAGAGTCTCTGAATGTGTTGCACACTCAAGCAAATGGAAAATTTTTGCTCCAAAGGTGTGTAGGTCACGGCAGACCACTGCTGTCTCTCTGCATGGCAGCTGTTCCAAATGGAATCCATCTATATTCTCACTCATTACCAAAAACATATGGACACCAACCCACCTGTTTTTCATCAGCTACTGCGAGTGACGGACTGAGTAGGAATGAATGTGTGTCTGTGCGTGTGTGTAACGGGAGTGGCGGGGGCATACGTAAATAAAATACATAAAGGGGATCCAGTAGCTTAAAGATGTCTTCTTGCCCACTTACAGGACTGCTTTTAAAACATAATTTCTTTTATCAGCAGAGCTATATGAATCCACCCACATCCATTAGAGATCTATTCTGACAATGCAGGCATATGACCTGGTGTGACCCGAGAGTGTCCGAAGTTTAATTTAACTGCTGGGTATAACCCTGGAATTTGAAAATCGATTTATAGGACCCAGACCTATTATCAAGTGAGATTTGGTATAGTGTTATCCAGATATCCAAAGATATTCAAAATTAAAGATTTGATCTAAGTAATGAAAAGTATACTCCTTTTGTTAACTCATTTGTCTCTGTGAGGGAGTTTTCTCTTTTTAAGTGTTCAAATCATTGCCATTCACTGAGTCATTTCAAGTAAATCCAACCCACATTTCTAACAAGGCAATTATTAGCTATTTACACAGACATATAAATATACATTTGTCTTTAAATTTGTTGCTTTAGTTTTTATCCTTTATAGTGCACGTATCAGCATAAAATCCCCTATAGTGTGCTAGTGGCAATCTAGAGAATCATTTTCTAATAGCAGGAAACCTCCAGGCTCCAGCACAGTTCAGCTCAAAGGAGCAGGGTTAGGTGCACAGGCATTAGCCTAAGGCTAGCCCTGGAGAAATGCCAAAGAGACGGCAATGTAAACAGCTATGCTCTTGCTAGAGACAGGTGGGCTTCCAGTGGCAAAACTGAAATAGGCACACCCATAATCTGTCCTTATTTATCATCTACTTGTCTGGAATGGCTTTGTGCAGCTAGGTTTAATGGTCAAAATTTGTAAGATTTAATGAGTTTACTACTCCTTTGAAGGATTGATTAGTACATTGCATTTACCCCACAATAGGTCATAAATCCGATGTGTCGTCCTACCTGTTTCCCTTTGTTCTGTCACTCCTCTTCCTCCATCTTCAGTCTCTTTAATAACTGAAGCAGGGCAAGCAAGGAAATGATTTTCCTCTCCAAGACAAAAAAAAGATACTTCACCTTCTCTCCTCTAGGGGAATTATTAAGACCACCTCATGTCTTTCTCTGCTGGCCATTCACATCTGTGTGTCTCAGAAAAAGAATACGAAGTCCCTGAAACATCTGGTTGATAACACACATAGAAAACTAAAAATGAAGTAAGTAAACTATGCCTGCATGTCCAAAAGACAGGAAAACATCTAATGCAATTGCGACTAAACAGACAAATGAAAAATGGATCCATGTGGCAATGCATCACATTTCTCATTTCATTTTTTAATACTGAGGTATTGTAACCTTTTGCACTAATTTGTTCTTAAAATTCATGGTCTTTAGCAACTCCATGAAGACTTGAATGATGCCTATCATATTCCTCATTTTTCAACTGCCTCATTTTTTGAGTGTCTCAAGAATTGCAGCATGTCTCTTATACAGTGAGACTGACAGTAGACTTTCCTTTCAAGTGTCCAGTTTGTTACCTTCAGTAATTGTGCCATGAAGTATGACAGTGAGTTTGAGCTGACTATATAAATAATGTAATAATATAATAAATACAATGGTGCAGTGTGGAGGTGGTAATACCGCCCTGACATGAAGTGGAAGGCAAGCAAAAAAACCCTTCTGAGAAACCTGACTGGGGTAACAACAGAGCAATAGAGCAACCCATACTTTCGTCATTTCCAATCATTTTAAATCTACTGGGATGGTGAGTGTACAAAGTTGAATATCTGGTACAGTATAAACCAGGTTATACTCAACTCTCATGACAGCCAGTGAAAATAACAATATGCTGCCCTAACCTTTTTGTGACCTCAGTCAGATAACCTGCATTTATCCAAAGCCACAAGTGAAGTAAGCAAGGGAGAATGCAAGGAAACTTTAGTTCAATAGGAAAAAGCACTGAATGCAAGATTTAAAATAGGTTTGTGTCATAGCATGTCAGTGCTACATAGGGATAGGACATGGAGAGGAGTTTGTTTTCTTTGTTTATGTCTTAGGAGTGAATGCTGTTTTATGTGAGGAGCAGGGGCATCATTTCCACCATAACAATGCAATGAAGACAGAGTCTTGCTTGGGACAGGATGTGGATGCTATCAAACCCCTCTTGCTGGCAGTGAACAAGATGGATTATAATAGGCCTACGTGGATGGGGGAGTTTAAAAAGGACTATGCTATGTTGAGATTTATACATACAGATTGAGTCCTGAATAACTGATGGAAATCATCATTCCTAAGACAATAGATGTGCTATGCTTGCAATACCGTAGTCCATTGTTACTGAGCCCAGAAGGGTTTTGTGTGTGTGTACAAAATCCTTTTGGTGAGGGAGCAGGAGTGCTATAAGGCTGGAGCACCTGCAGGGTCCCAAAGCAGCTTAATTATACAGAATCCTTCCTCAAGGTTTATAGGCAGAATGGTAAAAATGCTTCTGTTTAGATAACCAGTTTGACAGAGAGAGCTCTTCTGTCAAACTAAAACAGGATTCTTCTGTACTTTTTTGCACTCTTGTTATAACTGCCCACAAAGCACGTTCCTCAAATATCCTCAGCCCTCCAGATATGTCATGTCATAATGCTGGAAGGGCTCTGACAGAAATTCTGTAAACATTTAGATCTTACCAACCAACCGTACCAAAGGACTTTACATTGCATTGTGTATCTTAATAGCATAACGTTTAACTTGCACAAGAATAAAGCATTATGCTTAAATCTGGCGGCATACGTGGACTTCTCTTTGTCTTATGATACACCATTGGCCTGTAAAATGGACCAATCGGCGCCTTGCGTGTCCCCTGGCGAGCGGCACGAGCTCATTAACATGTAGTTAGCCGACCAATGGGTGACTGTGTTTACCCTCTCCGACATGAGAAGCACGAGCTGATGGGTGCACTGAAAGAGGCTCACTTGTCAGAGGCTCGAGCCTCGTTTCTCTGGTCCTGGGGCTCGAGCCCAGCGTTGCCAGATGAGCGAGAGCCATTGCACCTCGAATGGAAAACTTGGAATGAACCATTGCTGCATGATGTATAAAATGAACGTCATACTTGATCTGTCTCCTCGATTTATTTATTTTAACGAGCATTTGAACATAATTTATTGTTATGCAAGGATTTAACGTACCAGTAAGTAATTCATTTATTACGCATTTTATTCATCTTGGATTTGATTTACATTTCCATGATATATTTCATATTTATTTAGTCCGATTATTTGTCCGTTCATTTGTTTCTGCTCAAGTAAAATCTATATGTTGTATAGTCTGCAATTGTCTTTAAATCATTCTGTTATTAAAGCATGCATAATAAACTGAATTAATTTCAATGGCCTGTGGCTAATTTCATTCCATATTTCATCACTTGCTTTGTGCAAAGACATGCCTTTTATTTAAATCACATGTGCTTTCATTTGGCGTATTTTTGTTCATTACACGCATAGGCTATGTGCTTTATTTGAAATATGAAATGATTTGTCCATTAGGCCTGTAGCTTAATCACTAAGAAAAAATATAACTCCACACGGATATTCTCACTTCTTATTATCATAGACTCTTGTTGAAATATTTCCATCAAAAATATGTTTGCTTGCACTACAATTGTGGTGTTTTAAAAATATATTAATATTTTGAACACCAGTTTGATAGCTTTGAAATGACAATATATTTTAAACTCGTGGTCTAACACAATCCCATTCGCTTCGTTTTAATTAACAACTGACAGAAGATGACAGAATCTGTCCATAAGTAAAATAGTTGTTGCATTTCTTCGTATCTTGTTAAATGGCAATATTTAGTGAAAGGGTGAATTGTGGAATTATAAATATGCATTTGTGTATGAGCTAGATAACGTTTAATGGCAATTAGTCATAGGCCTGTAAATTGTATTTATTTATTTGTATTATATGGCATATTTATTTGCAGATGAACATTTTACTGTGGTCAGGAGCTATGCACTGGGGTGCGGCCGGTAAGGAGAGAAGGAGGCCTGGTCAAAAGAGAAGCCGCGAGAGGTGGAATCCCACCCGGGCGGATCGGCTCGGTGTTACCGCTGTAGACCAGCCCCGAGCGCTTTAGCAGGAATTGCTAGTAGAACATGAATTATCGTCTGATTTACCGCTTGCGATTGGATTTTCAGGACACCACAACAAAAAGTTATGGATGGCTACGTTTGTTGCAACACATTGTTTGAAAAATTGGCTACATTGTTTTAATTCTCTCATGGTTACGCCTGACAAAGTGTTGTTTTTATTCATTCGCTGTCGCTAGGATTATACTGTTGGGATCTGAATTTTTTTTTCCAGATTGAATTGTATTTTCAGGTGATATGGCTAGTTGTCGGTTCGCTGTAAGAAACATTGCGGTCTTTTGTCATGAGAAAGAGAGAGGAAGGGGACGGACAGTAATGGCTGACATGGAGCAGTCCTATGGGGAGACAAAGAGAAGTGTTACGGCCGGTCGCCGTGTTCGTGGTCGCATGTTATCGTCCATCCAAATTTTGTTGTTGCCTACTAATCTTTGTGAATACTAGTGTTAAATTGAAACAGTCTGCGTGCTCCTAAATAGCCGGAATGATTCCGTGCCAACATAAATAATCGCTTAATTTCGCCCGCTAATCCTCCAAAAATATTTAAAGGCTGAAAGATAACAGAGGTTCGTCGCCTCTGAACAATCAGTGAATTTAAATCACTCGAGAAATCACGCATGGACTTCCGATTGCGGCACGTTTTGAAATCTGATTAATTGCGGTGCCAAGATAGGCCTTTGATGTCCTGAAATAAATGCCAGAAATAGGTCATGGAAGATGAAAGAGAGATGCAGATGCAGTGTACGTGTACACGCACACACACAGGCTACACACACACAAAGAACATTTCATTTCAGTAAAAGAATCTTAAGCAAAAGAATCAGCTATGGTACGGAGTTTTCATCACAATTAATCTGCAACCATAATACACATCTATTGAAAGCAGGGTTAGTAGCTTCTAAACGATGAATGGGAGGAGATATAGCACCTGTAGAGGCCCAACATTGCTGACTTGTGATGACAGACACGTCTCCGGTCTGCTCAGACCCCGTTTCTCTTAGATAATAGTGAATGCTGACTTCCCCCACTGCACTAAACGAAACAATTGTGCTGTAAAGTAAAAATCGTCGGACGGAGACACGATAGCCACGGACACCACAGACGTCTAACAATCCCCCCCAATGTCATGGGTGTCATACTGCGTTAAAACCAGTGGCACGTCAATAAATCGATTTATATTGTCCATACAAGCGCACTGACATTTCTCCCTCATTTATTTTCTATTTTACAGAAAAAGATGAGTGGAGGCTACTGTTTTCACAGCGTAACTCAGCAACTGAACGGCCACCATCCTTTCAGAGTGAGAGGATTCCATGCACGTCTGATCTGATGCCACTTTCCTGCCTCTTGAATTTTGGGTTACCGAGACTACACAAGGATGGAGGGCCGAGATTTCACTGCCCCCGCACACCTTTTATCAGAGCGGAGTGCACTGGTGCATCGTGCCGCGACTCGGATCTCCTCGGCAGGTCACAGTTCTGTCCAACATACAAGTCATTTTCCAACCGGAAAGTACTACCCTTCTCACATACAGATGCCCTCACATTCAGGTATGTTGCCCTTCTCCCCCCCCCATTTTTTTGCTCTTCACTGGAATCTTGGCTATTGCAGGCTACCGTACCCGATAACATGTCTGAACATCTGACCTATGATCAAGGCCTCACTAAAATTGTTTTTGAACACTACAATTAGTTGCCACTTGCTATTAGGCCCTATTCGACGAATTATTTTATTAGGCTGTTGTTTTATCTCTGCGGTGGCGGTCGACTGTCCTGATATAGAATAAGAAATTATTTGTATAGGCCTACATATTTTTAGCGCTTCATCTTATTCTGGGTTCAATTGCGATTTAAAACGTATTTGAAGATCACTAGTTGCCTACGTGTTCATAATGTTGTTCATAGTGTTTGTCGTCTGTTGCCTTGCCTTCTGTGGCTGCCATGGGCCTACTGGCCAAATGTCACTTTGCAGTGAGCATACATTCGGTAGAAGTGCGCATGTGTGCTCGGACTACATGAGGTGGTTTTGTGTTCAGGTCAGTTCCAACGTTGGCTCGGAGAAAGTTTAAGAGAAAATTAGTGAGAGTGAGGTGTCGATGTGCGAATGTGTTGTCAGTACACACGATCGGTTTAACAGCAGATTTTGCTATGCGCAGGGATGCATGTAGGTAAGCATGCTTATACTAGATTGGGTAACACCCAATTTAGAAGGCATAACTGGATATCTTATATTGCTTAGCACCACAATATTTCATAATAATCATAAAATGGCAATTGACTATAAGACGTTTTTGGAATTAAAGACATGGTACCATAACTGCGGTAGGCTACCTATGGCAGAAACAATAAGGCCTCTGAGATGTAGTGATATGTGGACTATTTTATTTCAAAACATTTTGCTAGACCTAACAAATATTGTTGGTCTGGTAGTTATGTGACAGGAGATGTGGTCATTGCAGAATGGTTACCTTCCATTGGAACTACGGTGCCAATCACTCACACCTCATCACATGCATAGAGAAAACAGGGAGAGGTTTGAGATTTCATTTGACCAGATTTCATCAGTAATCAGTGCAGTGTGACAGAGTATTCAACAGCTTCCAATGAAAACTGTCATGAGAACATTGCATAATTTCAAATGGTAAAATACAAGACAATCATGGCAGTGTGTGTGTGCATGCATGCAAGTGTGTGGCCTATTATTGTTCATATGAGTGTGTGTTTCAACGGAGAGAGAGAGATGCGCATCCTGAAATAATACTAGCTTGAGCTAAAGGTCATTTGAAGTTGAATTAATTTAAAGCCAATAGACTGGTCAGCTGTTGGAGCCCTTTGAAAAGCTACAGCTTTCTTCTGTGATTTAGGTTTACAGTGGGCAGATGGTTTGTGGTGTGGTGGAAAGGCACAAACACAGCTGCTCACAACTTGCTGAGTGGCTGGTTGTGTGATTGCTGTGGTTGTGGGATTGCTGTCCCTCAGTGGAAGCAGAGATGTCACTGTATTTTTGAATTACCTCATGTCTTATAGCAATGCCAACTCATGTGACCAACATGAGTGTTCAGAAACATTAGCAGTCAAATTGAGTGCATTGATTGAAGCAACGCTATTTCATGTATAAGACAAAGGCTTATAAATGCTAAAATAAAATTATTATGCTACATGATTTCTGTAAACAAATAAATTGCCCATAAAACTAATGTCTCATTCACAGAATAAAACCCCACTTGCCTGGTATCTCCAGTGCAAATGAATATGTGTGTACTTTCTGTATGTATGTATTATTTCCTTCCTTCCTTCTTTCTTTTTTCTAACACCACTTAAACTCATGCCACATGTTATTGGCATGATAAAATTCTATCATATTATAAAGGACTGTTGTATTATGTGCACCACATGAATGGTATGAGATTAGGCATCCAATGTTTAGCTTGGTGGGTGTTAGCTGGAGATGCTAACCCTACTCAGTAGTTCTGTCTGACACAGGCCCTGCTTTTCTCATCCTGACTCACCTCAAAGCTTTGACACTCAAACAAGGTTTACATAAGGCCTCATTCGAGGATTCACTGCATGTAGTACTGTGCCTTGTGTATTCCCATTGGAGTTTCTTGTTAAAATTTTTTTGTGTTTGTTTTTTTTGCTGTAATTGATAGGACTGGGGTAGAGCTTTTTTTCTACTTTTCATCTTCACAAATTAGTGACATCATCATTTAAAGACTGTATATAGGTCACAGGTCAAAGGACCTTTTAGGCCTTATAGATCATTTTGCACCCCTCCATCTCCTTACAACCTCCTTACAACCAACTTTTGACCGCTTTGGCCATGCTGAATATGAATTTGAATGTTAATATAGAACATTTTGGGATTCAGTACCTGTTTCAGCCCCACAAATGTTTGTCCATTGAAAATCAAAGTGTTTTAAACCCATTAAATTCCATCGAATGGGATGGAGGAAGTTGAAACATGCCTCAATGCATGTTAAATCACATCATGGGCTTTCAAAAGTTATTTATCTTATGTTGTTTAATCTGTTCACTTAAGTGTATGTAGTCTTGGTTCAAATCTAATAGGCATTTTGACCATAGACCCTTAAGAGGAACAGATTAAACAGCAAAACCTATATATTTTCTAAAAGCTACACTCTCTAGATGTGATTTAACATGCATTGAGACATGTCCCAACTTCCTCCATCCCAACGGCTATGCTTAGTTTTGTAATGTATTTTAATGGAATTAGTGCAAGATGACCTGATCTGGCCCGTGGCCTATCATACTGCATCCCCTCCTTCCAACAATATAAACTTTTCTGGGAGGTCTGGCTATACTGAATATGAATTTGATTATTTTAGTTAATAATTTGGCATGCACCAGCTGTTTTGGCAAACACTACCAGCCCCATACATAATAGATTTTGAAAATAAATGCATTTCAATATTGTGAAGTAACAATATGTATGTCTCAGTGCTTATTTCCCATTTAGACGGCACGATGAGACAAGTCTTATAATGTTATGTCACATCTAGAAAGTATATGCCTCTTTATATATTTCTCACAATTACCTTGAGCTTACCTTTAATACCATTTATTAGTCAAAATGTGGAAGAAGGTGAGATACATACTTAGTACACATAGTATGTACGTAATGTAAGTTGTTTCTTTATCTTCCCCACAATAGTAGATGCCAGAACTGAAGAGATTTGTCTTATGATTTGCTTAGATATAATATAGATGTATGCATTGTGAATGTTATGGAGGACGACAGCACATGTCTCAACAGATGTTTTTACAAAACATGAAGTTTAATACCCTGTGTTATATCATCCCCAATCAGTGGTAGAAGCCAAAATGTGTTGATGTACGTTTGGTTTACAAAAAAAAACAAGTCATGGCCAACCAAAGAAAAAACAGCCTAAACTATGCATTTTCTGTGACATGTGCCCTGCAGATGTGGTATAACATGTCCCATGGTCCTCTAAAGTAATCAAACAGCTTAAACTATGTATTTTCTAACAGTGGGAGTCCTCTAGATGTGGTATGATATCAAATGAGACGTCCTCCACCACACTATCCTCAATAGTACAGACCTATAGGTGATTCAAGTAAATAGACTATATATTTCGGCCTCTCCTTTGAAGGGAAAATCAATTAAACCCCCTAAGTTGTATATTTTCTAAAAGCTTGTATCCTGTAGAGTTGATTAAATGTGCATTAAGATATGTCCGGTCCTTCCCCATCCCATTCCGAGGCCTAGCCCTCTATTGTATAGGTGAATTGTTTGTATGGTGATGCATTTTGATTTGTATCTTGAAGGACAAGCTCATTAACCAGCCTAAACTATGTGTACACTACAGGGATACAAGGATGTACCCTCAAGGTGTGATGTAACATCAGTTGAGACTTGCACCATCTTTCTATATTCCATGTACATGATCCTCAATTCTACACTGGGGAATCAAGTAAACAGCTGATACATATTATCCTGTGTTATTAAAAGGAAACATCTAAAACATGTGAAACTATATGCTCTCTAAAGGTCTGTGCTCTCCAGATGGGATTTAACATACATGAACATGTTCCATCCTCCTGTATGCCATGGACAGTGCATAGTGCTGTATTGGATTTACATTGTATTGAAACACATAGATTTTCAACGTACTATGTAATGGGGCTGTAAAACTGTCAGTGTTAACTTTCAAATTCTTATGCATCAGTGTTAACTTTCAAATTCATATGCATCATGTGCTGAAACTGGGATTAGTTGTTATCCGACAAGAAGAGAAGGTTCAAATCACTGTTCGGCCTTAAAACACATATATACGCACATGTAAGTGCATGAAAAAAGGTAGACTATGAATGCCAAAATATTGAAGACTTGATATTATTGTATTACTTGTATTAATTGATAATACTGAAGACTGAAGATATTTGACTTCTATACTAACAAAATCTGCAAAAAATCTATTTTAACATCAGTTCCAGCAAAAATCTGTTTTCAGAGCACAGCACACAGTGCTAATGGGTGACATGAAGACACTAGGTTTCCCATACCCATAATGAGGATTTGGGGCTTGGTCTACATGATCGATGGGCTCAGGGAGTAATTGGGTGCTATTTGATGGCTGGGTTATGAGTGGTTCATTACTGATGTGCCTCAGAGGAAGGCATTAGCAATGCAGTCTCAAATAACAGCCGACTCTGGACTGAATGTGTTGCCGAGCTGTTGTGAGGTGAGTTGCTCTCTGGTTTTGGACACTTTGACATAGGTCAGCACGGTGAGGCTTGTGTGTGTGTGTGTGTGTGTACCTGCTGCAAACTGCTGCATTGCATTGTGTGGAAATTGTAATATTTTTATTTCTCTTTTTCTGGCCACATCAGTGGCACCTACCTCTGAAGCATATGATGTCACCTTTTTGCCTGTGTAAACATACACACACATACATGCTGTACACACACACATACACACAGACACACACACACACACACACACACACTCGCACACACACACACACACACACACACACACACACATTTCAGTAGCAAAATGATCAGATCTTCCTGTTACACCCTTCCTTGCTCTGTTTTGGTGGAGCTGCTTTCATGTTTTGGTTTGTTTGACAATACAAGTGACCAGGTTTATTTATAACAAATACACCATGTTTGCACTTTTGAATCTGTGTTGTAGAATACAACATGGATCCTTTATGCCATCTGTTTTGAGAAAATGACAAAATGATGACCTGTATAAAATGTGTGACGTGGTTCCATTAGCACATACTATTAGAGCATTTCAAACTCCTTATGAAAAATAAGGATAAGTTCCAGATGTCAGAGAGAATAGGTAAACCTGCTAGTCTGGTTAGTTCTGGCACTCTGCAGTTATTAGAGGGACACAATGGCATGAAAGAGAGAGAGAGAGATCACTGTGTGTGTTTGTGTGTGTGTGGCAGACACATGTCTACACTTGCAATTACAAGTTGATTACCTGTAGAGGATAGGAGCTGTCAGGAATTCTCATTACACACCTGTCTGTGTTTGCGCGATGTGGCTGTGTGTGTGCGTGTGTGTGCAGTGACACCTCAATGGTTGACAATAATGAGAGAGAGAACATGAGAGAAATAGATAGCAATGCAGAAGGTAGAAGAGTTAATTGAGGACACAAACCTTTCAAAGGTTTCAGTCAAGTGCTTAGTTTTAGAAAGAAAAGTTACTGCTGTGAGTTCAAGATACAGTAGCTCAGTGATAACAGTCTATAGGACACGCTCACTTTAATGAAGCTTTTTTGACATAGATATTGTCAAAATTGGGTGTCTTGAGCTGTTCAGAAGGCAAAACACTGTCAGAACAGGGGGTAAACATGAATAAATAGAAAAACTAAATATTGGACAGCTGCAGCATCCACACTGTATTTGGGTCCCACAGGGCCCCTGGGGTAGAATCTGACCTGTGGTCATTTCCTGGTCCCACCTCGTCTTTCTCTCCCACCCACTGTCTGTCACTCTTCACTGTGCTATAAACGTGGAATTACCAAAATACACATAAAAAACAGGTTTTGATAACTGTGGGGGATAAATGATGAAGTGACCAAGCACAATTGGCCAGGCAAAACAGCCTTGTGCAGAAAATACTAATGAAAAGTGTAATATTGTGAGTGATAAGAGTAGCTAGGTAGGTTAAATTAGGAATACACATAGAGATACATACAGATGGGAATCAGCAGTAGCATAACATCATGTGAATAACATGGTAGTCATACCATAGATCATAGTGTATAACATCTGAACCCAGAGCAGCTTAAACCCTCTTGACATTGGTGTAACAAACACTACAAACAAACTAAACAAACAAAATTAAAAATGGTCCTAAAATGGCAGCATTTGGAAGAAAGATGCTAAAACACAATGCTCCATAGCAGGAGGAGGGTATTTAGTTTTGTTCCTGCTGTTTTCCTGACTTGTGAAATGGAGAGCCCATTAACCTCATTAACTCAGCCAAAAAAATTGATAAGCATTTTTTGAACGGCACTTTATGTAGTGCTCACTACTTCACTGAATTAAAATCCTCCTACAAAGTGTACAATCTCAGCTTTGAAAAAAGTCCCTTGCAAAATATTAATGGAATTTCTCCTCTAAAATGTATTTGTTTAATGATTTTATTTCTGAATGACACGCTAAGAAAGAAGAATTAAACAAATCTGCAATCTGGTTCAAACATTGTTCTCTAGTCAATCTTTATTACAATTCAGCTCTTTCAGTTTGTGCTGAGTGTCAAGCAAATATTCCAGGTGACGTAATGAACAGACACAGGCATATTTCATTGTTCTCTTCAGAGATGTTAGCCAGAGAGACATGATCCTGATGTCTGGTTTTTTTAGGGGATGCAATCTTATGCTTAGGTCTTTTATTGCCAGAGCCTAAGTCTGGTGTTCCTGCTCCAGCAGATCAAGGGTTTGTGGCGGCCCCTCCTCAGATGATGAAGAGAGAAACAGCTCATTGTTATGAGGCATGCACATAATGGCTGGAGCTCAGAGGGGCTCAAGGGTTGCAGGCCTTTGTAAATAAATGGCCTATTCATTGATGTAAATACAGAAATCTACTAATCTGAGCAAACGCTGGGACGATAAGTTCAAAGCTTTTTCAGACATGCCACCTGTCATTTTAGTTAGTGTTGACAAAAAACAGTCAAACAAGCCACAGAGGAACATTTGGAACCCTGAGGAACTGTAACAGGCAGAGTCTCTGATATCTCAGGATATGAAGGATATGTGGCCGATGGAAGCGCAAGCCGGGGCACAAGTCTGGTGACCAGAGACAGACCATCCACTGAGCCACAGATGAGGCTCCAGACAGACCAGACATTGCATTCTCTTACTTCCTTAGCTAAAAATAGAAATGTGCAAACCTGTCTGCACGGGGCTTCCAAAATTGTAACAAAAATATTATTGACAAAACATAAAAAACACATGTTATAGTGAGATGAAGAGTCAGTCTATACCCAGTAGTATTAACAGAGACATAAACCCAGACTCAATCATTGCCAACCTCCATATGCAGTCACATGACACAACACAAACTATTTAGTCTGTGTTGTGTCTCCAGGCATGGCTTCAGTCTTTGTGTTGGTCTACCTGTTTCCATGGAGACAGATGATGACTCAGATGCTGGGCCTGAGAGTAATGGAATCAGCCTCGGCCAGAGTTGTTAGCATGTTAGCTTGCCACATGAAAGCTAATGAAGATCCTGACATCTTAGTTCAGTGCAGAGACTGATAACTCTTGCGCAATGTTGAAAGGCAGATTGCCATTGTTTTTTCAGTTAATTAAACAAAGCCCTTAGACTGCATACTATGGGACTGAATGCTTAATAACACAGCTAATGATGTTGTTAGTCTGTTAGCCCAGAGAATGAATGAAGGACTATTATTCCATATATTATCTAGTAGTAGATTAATGACATTAATTACATAAGCTTAGTAAGTAATTAGATGAAGATTACACCATTATGTGTATCTTTTCTTGGGTTGTTTGGTCACAGCACAGTAATGGCCTGTATACAGCTTTAATGCCATTGCCACTGTATGATGCCACTGCATGATGATAGTTATGAACTGAGTTTGAATAATTGGTGATAAGTTAAATATTCTTTTGTAGTTTACTTGGTAGATGTATCATCATCTTCTCATCTTCCATCTCTATCTCTCTGTCTCTCTCTCTCTCTCTCTCACACACACACACGCACACACACATACTTAACACCTGAGGACATCAAAGTCTAACCAACTTATTTCCGGAATAAATATTCTCCCTCTTTTCCTCCTCCTCTTCATCCTTTCCCCTTTCCTTCACTTCTCTCACATCCTTAAACACCTCCACACTCACCACATCCACCAGACTCATAGCAAAAGCATGTGGTTTATGTGTGTGTGTGTGTTTGTGCACAAAGATGGAAGTAT
This sequence comes from Tenualosa ilisha, assembly GCA_015244755.2. Taxonomy (NCBI): domain Eukaryota; kingdom Metazoa; phylum Chordata; class Actinopteri; order Clupeiformes; family Clupeidae; genus Tenualosa; species Tenualosa ilisha. The sequence continues at coordinate 3,912,211 of PYXC01000584.1, forward strand.
CCATATCTGTCGTCCCATCCGCCTCCAACTTTCTCGTAGTCGTCCTGGGGGGGTTCCCAGAACGCAACAGGAAAAAGCAGACACCTCCAGAGTAAGCGTGATGGTCCCCAGTTGTCGACAGACCAACAAGAATTTGGCTACTACTTCTCCTAATGTTTTCAAGATGCCGTTGCTTGTTATAAGGAAATCCCCCTCTCCAGTAGCCATGTGAGACTGCCGCTCACCACTCGGTGCTAAGAGGAAACGGGCGCTGAGTCACTTATAAAGGTACCCTGTCCCAGAGTTTCGGCTCTTGCTCCACATCCGAGAAGCTTCACAGACAGCGTGGCCGTTCACTGTTCTCAGTACCAGCGCACGTTTCTACGATCCTTATAGGCTCAGCTCGTGGGAATCGGACTGCGTCTGTGTGTGCGCGCGTGTGTGTGTATGTGTACGCACACACAAACCTGTCCTCTGTGTTTGACATCCTTGTGTTTATCACTGACATGATGTTCTTAGTGGGTGAGTGAGATGTTTTTTTTTTGTAATCCTTATTTTTCAAAAGGAACACCTCTCAAAACTGCATCATATAGTTGATCTGTTTGCATGAGTGAATTCAGTGAGGGCTACAGTTTGACAGTTCACAGACGGGCTGACAAACGTTTGGAGTTCTACATTTGGTCTTTGAGAAATGTCTTAAACTTGTTCTACAAACTTGTGTATTATATCTGTATCAGTATGGACCATTGGCAGCTAGGTCTTGCTACAGAAGGAGCTGTTTGTAGGTGTGAGGTGAAAGGCAGTCTATATGACGCCCATGTGCGCCCAAGGAGACTCTGGATTTCATTGTTTTTTTTAAAAGCCGTCTTTTATTAGAAATGCTATGTTTGAAGTCTTGCTTTTGGCAATTAAGTAATTATCTGATCAAAAGAAGTAAAGACATGAAAGTTAAACATTAGAAAGGAAACCAAGCCTTGGTATTTGGGACTGATGTTTGTGGTGTGGTGATACATGTGTGAGGGGCGATAGGGTTGGGGGAGTGGCGGTCGCTCGCTGTCAACTTTGTAGTTTTATTGTTGTGTTATTGAAACAGACTAACAAATGATCTCAGACTAATCCCATTTGCAGTTATTACTGTAGATCTGTGTGGGTGTGTAGGTGGGGGTCCTGTGTGTGTGTGTGTGTGTGTGTGAGTGTGTATGCACATATGTGTGTGTGTGCCTCTGTGTAGGGGTTGCTCTGTTACCCCAAGATGTGTGTAAACTAGATTAGGCATCAGGGAGATTAGCAGTCCTATCTGGACTAGATTAGCACCCACACAGTTCCCAAGCAGAGAACCCAAAGTGTGTTCAACAGGAGCACAGCTCACTGATTAGGCTTACTTCTGTTGTGTGTGTGTGTGTGTAAAGGAGTTGGTGGGTTGTGCAGCTGCATGTATATGGGTCTTTTGCTATGGGTCTTTGCTTTATCAGCCAGTCTATATCAGTCTATGCATGTGGATTTATTATGACAACCATCATAATTGCACAGTACTCAGCTAAATTCAAATATCCATGTGTAGTTTAACACTAAGGAGTGGTATTTTCCAGATAATGCTGGTGTTATGCTCAATTTGCCTTCTGATTATGAAATATGGAATGGGTCTTTTATTTCTCTCTCTCTTCTTCTCTCTCACTGTGTCTCTTTCTATCTCTCTCTACACCCCCACACCTCCCTCTTTTCCTCTCTCCATCTCTCTCTCCTCTCCCTCTCTCAATCACAGGCAGTGGGCTGGTGGGAAACTCATCCTCCTCCTTCATGGGCTCCTTCCTGGCCAGTGGTCTGGGCTCGGCCCCCTCCCATCCTACCCACCCCTCTAGGCCTCCCTCCTCCCCCACCACCCACTCCAGCACCTCACAGATCTGGTTCCCGCACTCACATGAAGGTGAGGGACTCACAGTCACCGTCTTGACCTCTGATCTCTTGAAGTGGCCCGCCCTCATGGTTGCCTAAGGGCTGATTTTATTCCAGTCTTTTAGTGCTACCTGCCTATCTTTGTCTCTTTGTCTGCTCAAATTCCAGGGTCTCTTTGATCTCCCCAGATGTCTCATCTCCGTCTGTCTGTCTCAGTCTGAGATATTTGGGCATGCATATTACTCTTTATTAGCATGACCACATAATTGATTTAATTACCTAGGAAGTGGGTAATTGTTCATTTAGGTTCCTAAAGAATACAAATGTAAAAAAAGCAAGACTACTGGTGGGCACATGCTAGATGGGCACATGCTAGATGGGCACAGATGGCACAGGTGGGCACATGCTAGATGTTTTTATTTCTAGTAAAGCCCACTCTAAGAAAAGCTGGCTGTCTCAGACGTAGATTGGCCCCATATACGGTGGGTGGGTGCAGAGTTGGCCCGCTCTAAGGAGAGCGTATAGTCCTCAGTCCTCTCGCATCCCCCCCGAGTTGATCCAGAGGCCTGGCTGACACCTCGTCTTTGTGCTGCCGATGTACAAATGTGCTGAGCGGCAGGAGAAAAGCTTCCTGAGGAAATGCAGGAAAACATCTTACTCAGCTGCTGCTGCTGCTGCTTTGTCATTCAGTGACCAGAGTGTCTGTGTGTGTGTTTGTGTGTGTGTGTGTGTGTGTGTGTGTGTGTGTGCATGTGTGTGCGCGCGCGCATGTGTTTGCGTACCTGTGTCTCTGTGTGTCTGCTTTTTAGCATAATTCTTTTGGTTGAGCTGTTTTGGCTATATATATTTTTGTATGTGATGAAATAAAGAAGGCTAAACCTTCTACTTCTACTAGAGTTAAGACCATATATCTGATCTGTAAGAATATCAAACACACACTATCACACAAACCCACACACACACAGACACTATATGTACTATACTATACTCATATGTGACTAATACTAGAACTAGAAACAGACTCTGATATTGCAGCAGTAGTAGAGACACCTGCAAAAGACAAACCAGTCCAGTGGACTGAGAGGGTGATAGTGTGTCCAGTCCTCCTGTCTCATGCCTGTGCTTCTCCTCATCCCTCTCTTCTCCTCATCCCTCACTTCACCTCATCCCTCTCTTCATCTTATCCCTCTCTTCTCCTCTCCCCTCTCTTCTCCCCTCCATCAGCGGCCACAGGGTATCCTCGTTTCTCAGGGACACTCACCCACACCTTCCTTCCCATGGGCCCTCTGGATCACCATGCCAACGGCGGCGTCCTCTATGGCCAACACCGTTTCTATGACACCCAAAAAGGTTAGAGTCTTCACGTGTCAGACATTAAAATCTCTAGAAAAGTAATGATTCATTAGCTGTTGCTGTAAAAGAACAAACATATGTGTACCTATATCACCATTACAATTAATTATTGTTATTATACTTTTCATTTCTATTTTAATTTTGCTTTTGTTTGGCAGAGAATTTCTACCTGAGAGGGCTTCCCTCTCAACCTCTCCTCTCAGCCAATCACAGCATGCCACCAATCTCCAGGGCGGGACAAGGGGGAGGTTCTAGCGCCAAGACGGCGGAGCGAAGCATGTCCCTGTCCAGCCGGCAAAAGGAGCCAATGAGCAGCAAGCAGGAAGCCAAGCAGAGGCAGCAGAGCCAATCCCATCAGCTCCAGCAGGCACAGGCACAGGCCCAAGCAGCGCAGAACAGCCAAGCCCAGCAGCAGCACCAACACCCCCACCAAGCACCTCACCCGCAAGCCCAGCGGCAGCACCAGCACACCCCTCAGCCCCCGCAGCAACCCCATCAGCACCACCACCACCACCACCACCACCACCACGGCCACCAACATCACCACCATCACCAACATCCCGCATCTCACCCCGCGCTCGTTATGGAGGACGGCAGCATGCACTCTGGAGCCCCTCACACCCAGGCTGTGGCTGCGCCTCTCAGTGCCTGCCTGCTCAACAGCAAATCTCCCAGCAGCCATTGCGGCGGCGGCGGTGGCGGAAGTGGTGGAGGTGGTGGAAGCGGTGGAGGCAGCGGCAGCGGCGGCTCCAAGAGCTCCAGCTGCGGCGAGGCGGCCGGGGGCCCGTTCCCGGAGCGAAGCGTGCGGGGGGAGATGCGGATCAGTGAGCAGCCGAGCACGGCGGTGGCCGACTGCGTGCAGCCGCCCCGTGAGCAGGGCCTCCAGCACTCGCTGCCCTACGCCACCCTCTCGCACACGCTGCCCGCCGGTGGAGGCGCGCCCGGGCACCCGCGGGGCTTCCACTGCCTGCAGTTCCACCCGCACCACCCGCACGCTCACGGCCACTACAACCCCCCTCACCCGGAGCTCCTCTACACCCACCCGCCCGCGCCCTTACCCAACTCACCCATGCCCCACAGGTCGGGCTCCATGACGGCTGAGCAGAAAGCTGCGGTGCCAACGTTTGGGCCAACTATCGGGCAGCCCGGAGAGAAGACCAACGGGTCGTTTCAGCTAGGCAGCCCTGAGTGCCACGCTATCGGCTCTGGGGCTGGCAGTGCCAAAGATAAGGCACTCCAGAAGAGCGGCAGTGATGGGCACGCTCAGGCCTGGCACAGGAAACAGATGTCCTACAGGAAGGCAGAGAAAGGCCCAGACTGGCCTCTCAGCCACCAGCAGCATCACCATCAACAACAACAACAACAACAACAACAACAACAACAGCAACAGCAACAGCAGCAACATCAACAGCAGCAGCAGCAGCAGGCGGCTCAGCTTCAGAACAGGACTCCTCAGGCGTCCCCCGCACGCTCCCGCAGTGCCGACCCCGATCACTCCAGACCCTCCTCAGCCCAGCAGCCCAAAGCCAGCCACCAACAGCAGCAGCCACAGCAGCAGCTCTACATCACCGCGCAGGCCTACAGGGACTGTTCCCACCCAGGGCCCCCTTCCAACCACTCGCCCCTGACAGCCAAGCCCCTGGGTCAGGATGGACGCGGTGCCGGTGGGGGTGGGGGTGGGGGTGGCAGTTGCTCGCTACAGAGGGACGGGCAGAAGGTCGCCCGCATTCGGCACCAGCAGCATAGCCGGGCCGGCTCAGGCACGCCGGGTTTGGAAGCCGCTCAGACAAATGGAGGTCATGACCCCAAGAGAAAGATAGACCTGACCCATAACCCTACCAATGGCCTCAATCCCAGCACCAACCAGAGCCAAACTCACCCTCATGGACACTCCGGCCACAACCCTAATCCCAATCATAACCACAGCACCAACCACAACACTAACCACAGTCACAATACCAACCATAACCATGCTACCAGCCATAACCCCAACCCAAACCTGCAGTACAGCTACACGAGACAAGGCCATCAGCCTCCAGAGGTGCAGCCCTGGCCCACTACTCCACAGAGGCCAGATACCCAGCGGCAACAACAGCAGCAGCAGCAGCAGTCTGCTGCCTACATGAGTTCCATCAGTGGTCCAGGAGCCAGGCAGCACCCCTCCATGGCTCCCCCTGCTGCTGTCCCTCCTGCCCCGGGTCCTGGTCCCACAGCCATCCCCCCCGCCCCTGCGCTAGCACACAGGCCTCCCCAGGGCCCTCCAGCAGATACAGGGGCCATGAAGAACTTACTCAAGTACACCAACCAACAACAGCAACAGCAGCAACAACAGCAGCAACAGCAGCCTCTGTCCCAGAAGAGTCCGTTCGGAGGCCTGGGTAGCCTGAAGGCCAGCTGCTCCCTGCAGGGGACCAAGCCGGTGCTGCCACCCCGACGGTCGTCTTCCAGCGATGGCCAGCGGTCCGACTGCGGGGGGCGGGGCCGCGAGCTGAGCGAGGCTGCGCACGGCGAGGGGGAGGTGCGTCAGCCGCCCGTTGGGATCGCCGTTGCCGTGGCGAGGCAGCGGGAGCCTCCCTGCCGCATGACGGACAACCAGACCAGGGGTAGAGGGCAGCCTGCCATGAAGGGTAAGAACAACAACTTCCTCCATCCCCCAGAGAGTCCCGCTGATAGGGATGGATGAAGGCCATGAATGGAAGCACGGGTCAAGGGGTGGGGGTGGGGGTCATTGTGCATGAAATAGCTCTATGTGACAGAGGACCTTTAAATGAGAAATGCCCAGTGTCATCTGTAAAGGCCTGGGATGGCTAAAGGTTTCATGGCTCATGAAGTGAGGCAGCGATGCAAGAACACCAGCATGTCATCTTCCTGTGGGCAGGCAGTTTAGGAAGCAGATTCAATCTTCTTTTTGTTTTTAGTCACATCAAAAGACAGATGATTGTTTTTCCCTAGCAGTCCTCTTGATCTTTTAAACCTGCACATCCCTCACTGTCCTCACTACTGTGTTAAGTATTTTCTGGAAATTTGGTAAAGTCTTCTAAACCCTTGGTTGATTCCACATGCAATGCAAAGGTTTCCTGGCAAACCTTTGTAGTCAGCGCGGTCCATGAAAAAGTTTTTTCCAGTGTGTTTGCTAATGCCAATGACTGATGCATCGCTGTGGTTTCACAGAATCTCCATCGGAGGAGGACAGGGGGAGAATGAGAGACCACATGGCTCTTCACAGAGACACGTTTATCAGGTGAGTCACCACTACTGGTTTACCGCCATCTTGTTTCTCTGCCCAGTCTGGCTTTTGTCCACGGTCATTCCTCACAAAGGCCCCCCCCCCATTTCTCTTTCCCAGGGATAGTAAGGACAGGCTGGAATTTGCTCGGATTCATCCCTCCAACAGTTGCCATGGAGACTTCGGCTCTCACCTCATGGGGTCAGGCGGGTCCGCTCTGCAGGAGCAGACTGCACACGCACACTCCGCTCACCACCATTGGATGGCACAGACAGGAAGTCCCTCCCTGTGGATGTCGGGCCATTCTTACGGTAAGCGTAATGACCAGAGGTCCAGGAAAGGCTAGGAGTTGATCCAGACTTCAGAAAGTAGGACACTGTAGTTCCAGTGAATCCATTGGTTGTCCATTGATTGGGTGAACTGATGAATCATGTTTACACGTGTGCTATTGATTATAACAGTGATTGGAATAGTGTGTGTGTGTGCGTGTGTGTAGGTGTATGAGTAGGGGTTGTGTGTGGGTTGAGAGACAAACGGAGAAAGAGAAACAGAAAGAGAGTGAGAGAGAAAGAGAGAGAGAGAGACTAATTGTGTGTGTGTGTGTGTGTGTGTGTGTGTGTGTGTGTGTGTGTGTGTGTGTGTGTGTTTCTGCTTCAGCAGGTCTGAGTCACTCTGCCCTGCACCAGAGCCTCCCCCCAGGCTTCCCAGCATCTGTGCCACCTCCCCTGCAGCCTGTTCTCCCGCTGCCACAGGACCCCCCAGCCCTGGTCATGCTACCCCCTGACAACAGCACACACACCGCCCCACACCTCGGTATGCACACACACACACACACACACACACACACACACACACACACACAACTATGAGCCATAACAACCACACACCCTTCCCTGTTTATTCTCCTTTTGATCTCTTTCTGTCCTCTCCTCTGTCTCCTGGCTCTTGCTCTCCCTCACCCTCCTCCTCTTTATTCCTTTCATTACTCCTCTGCCTCCTTTCCCTTGTTCAGTTTCTCTTTTCATCTCCTCATGTTTCAGTGAGCCATGAATGCATTGAGGAGGAGGCTGAGCAATACACAGAGAAAATGATCATCTTGTCTGACATACATTTATACATAAACCTACCATAGTGTAATGATATTTGAAAACACATATTAATTTTTCACACACACACACACACACACTACAGGCATAGACAATTGCACTCTCATCTCCAGCTGTTGTATGTTCTCAGCCGGATCTTCCCCCTATTTCTCTTAGTTGTTCCAGCGAAGGAAGGAAGTGTATCCAAAAATCCCTTCCCCTGGGAAGCATTAGCCCGTCCCTAAATCCCCTCCTCCGGGTAACATTAGTGGGGTTTGAGGGGGCGGACACAGCTAAAGAGCCTCAAGTGTAACACAGGCAGTGTGAGAATCTGGAGGCGTATGCTTCAACTGTGACTGGCAGTGTGACCTAGTGTAGGCTTAGGCTACACACACGCACACACACACACAGACACACAGACATACACACACACACACACACACACACTCACATACACAGGAAGCACTAACGTTTAGCATGGGAAATAGTGTCTGTGTAGATCTTCTCTCTAGTGGGAGACTGCTGTGGGAAGCAGAATCATCATCATCATCATCTATCAGGGCACATCTTACATTCCATTAGAAATCACTCATGAACAAAAAAAGCAAGAGAAAGATAACTTGGACAAAGGAAGAGAATTAGTGGGAGAATGACAAATGAGAGTGGGAGAATGTCAAGGCATGAGAATGTTTTCAGTGTGCTTGGCCCTCTGTGTTTACACAAGTGTGTGTGTGTATGTGTGTGAGAGAGAGAGTGTGTTAGTGTGTGAGAGAGAGAATGAGGGCATTAGTGACTGAGTGAATGTGGATCACTCTAAGTACCTACGAGTGTAAAGACTGTGTGTGTGTGTTTGTGTCTGAGTGGGTAACTAAGTGAGTGAGTGAGTGAATGTGGATGTGGTGTTTATATGTGTTAACACTGCTTTTGTTGTGTGTGTGTGTGTATAGATGTGATGGAGTCCTCGGCCCTCTGGCCTCCAGTGTTCCGCCCTCAGGGTCCAGCCCACATGCAGCATCCTGCTGTGTTCTCCCGCCAACAGTTACTACGGCAACAAGAGCTGTACGCGCTCCAGCAGCAGCAACAACACCAGAGCCAGCAACCCCACAGAAACAATCACCCTCAGGTAGCTCCCTCTGTTGCCCTCACTCACATACAGCTCACTATCTACAGACAGACACAGTCCCTCAACCTGGGCATGCACTGACATGTTTTATGGATGTTTGGGTTTGGTTTTCTTTCTTTTGTTTGTGACCTTGATAAAGCGACCTTGAGTTTGAGAAGGATGCTCTTATCACACATCCCAAACTTAATCTTGGACACACATTTAGACTCCCCTCTCGCCCTCTCCCTCTCTCCCTGTTAGACACCCACTGTTCATCACAGAGCAGCATGTACATACACATATAAACACACACACATGCACACATGCACACATGCTAGTGCTTAAGAACAGTCTTGGTCTTGAGACCGGTCTCAAAACCATTGTTTTTTTTTTTTTGTGGTTTCGGTCTTGTCACAAACTCAGCTCTTTTGCCCTCGGTTTTGTCTTGGTGTTGGCCATAGCGGTCTCGATGGGATTTGTTAAAAAACAGAGCAAGCATATTTATGCACATCGTCACAGAACAGTATCATTATTCCTTAGGCGCCTCGCTTCAAATGTAACCAGTCGCATCTAAATGCGCCTTAACACATAGGGACAATAGAACAATAAAGATAACATGAATCTGACACTTTGTGACACTTTATAGAATTGCCTGATGTTCTACAATTGATAGAAGCAATCATGTCATGTTGATTCTCTTCTAGTCTGTTTTCGGTCTTGGTCTCATCCTAGTGTGTCTAGGCCTTGGCCTTTGTGTTGCCTTGGTTTTAATACACCCCAGTCTTGGCAGTGTCTTGGACCTTGGTTTAGGCGGTCTACACACACATGCACGTACGCACACGCATACACACACGTACACACACACACATACGCGCACACATACGCATGCACAGACACAGACACACACGCACACACACACGCACACACACACACACACACACACATACACATAGACACACACACACACACACACACGCACACAGCCCTCTCACTGTCATCACCAGAGAGAGCCTCAGCCTCTTTGTTCTCCTCTGTCTCTAGACTGTGTTCTGTGAATGTTGAGATCTCTTAGTTGACCATTGGTTGGGGAGGCTGACTCAGTCTGCTTAAATGAGCACGCTGAGCTCAAGGGCTCTCATCAGGGTTTCGCTTGCCTGCTCCTTAAGTAGCCACACACTGGTGAAGAAGTGGACATGCAGAAATGCACACATGCAAACACACACACACACACACACACACACACACACACACACATGCACACATACACACACATACACACACACACACACACGCACACACACACACACACAAATAGGCACACATTTGACATTCACAAAATCACTACTGTCCAGACACTGATGCATACATTAGTTTGTGATGTCAGTTGAAATAGCTTTGTATGTATGTGTAATGTATGGTTGTTTCTGTGTGCAGGTCCAGAGGAAGCCAGAAGAGGGTGCTGTGGAGCTGCAGGACATCCTCTCTGAGGCACGGAGCCCCGCGGGGGCCCAGCACTTTTACAACCAGCCCAGCATGGCGGCCCCTGCCACGCACCTCTCACCCTGCTGCCAGTCCCCATGTCTGCAGTCGCACCCCCAGAGCACTCCGTCCACCCCCTGTCCCGCCATCAGCCCAGCACCCCCGTTGCCCCCCAAATCTGCAGAGCCGCAGGGCCAGCCTCCGCATGACTATCCACAATCCCTAGAGCCAGGTAAACCACCTCAGTACCACCTCATGCCTGAGAAAACACATTTGCCTACTCCATTCATCTATCTCCCTTACAGTGCACAGTTACCATTGGTCTGGATCATGATGATTTGTTTAAAAGGTGCTGTGAAGCATTGGAAGTCTGCTCCTGCATTTGCTTGCATTGTATGTAAGGCAGTGGGCATGCATGATACTACATGATATTATACTTTAACCTTTAACCTTTAATTTTTAATCACACTACTTAGCAGATGTACAAAATGCCACATTAAAATACTACAATAGTGCATTAAAATAGTAAATAGTGTTACATACTGTATTTCCATAAATTCTTCACTGTACGATATGGTGCTAGTCACTCACTCTCTTTCCCTGTAGACCTGCCGCCTGGATATACATATCCAGCCATGAACATCGCCTACAGGGGAAATCCCTCCCCTCAGGACGTCCCGTTGGCTGAGCCTGCTGACTTGAACGCTGTTCAGGCGGAGCCTACAGAACATGAACCACCCACTCTCTCTGGTCTGGGGGAGGAGTTTGAGTGCCAGACAGTGAGGCCACTCCCACACCAGGAAGTGGTGGAGGCGGTGGATGAGAGGGTGGTCCAGGAGGAGGAAGAGGACGAGGTGGAGGAGGAAGAAGGCGAGGGAGAGAAGCACCTGACTGGGCCAAGTGTGGTGGGTGTGGCTGCAGCGAGCGTGGTGATTGGCTGCTGCGCTCCTCTGGAGCGTGTGTCCGCCTCCCACCCAGTCAGTCCTGCTGGAGGTCCTATCAGTGACCCAGCCTGTGAACCTGCTGTCACCTTTGACCCAACGGTCACCCCTGACCCTTTGGTGACATCCACTCCAGTAATCTGTGATTCTGCTGATATCTCTGAGCCCCCGGCGACATCAGCGCCCTCGGACACTTGTGAACTCCCAGTGACCCCTCACCCACCAATGACCTGTGAGACCACAGAAAACCCAGACTCCGCCATCGCCGTGGAACCTGAGGACACAACTTCAGACTCAACAGCAAACTGTGACCCCGCTGTTACCTCTGAACCCCTGGCGAACTGTGACGAGGACGAGGGCAACAGTGAGGCCTTGGAGCCTGAGGGGGAGGAAGAGCCTGCAGAGGACAGCGTATCCCAAGATGCAGTGTGTGGTAATGATGAAGAGGAGGCGCGCTGTGACTCACTGAGCTGCTGGAGCCTGGAGTTGCTGATCGCCGCCGCCTTCTGTGGGGACGCGCCACCTCCGTCCCCTGCCCCCACAACCCTCCCACCCCCCCGCACCACGGCATGGAGCTGCTTAGCGAGCTGGCTGAGCTGCAGCTACAGCAACACACCACCGACCATGGACAGGGTTGGTTACACACACACACACACACACACACATCACAATATACACCTACATGTATACTACCGACCATGGACAGGGTTGGTTCCACACACACACACACACACACACACACACACACACACACACACACACATCACAATATACACCTACATGTATACCACTGACCACGGACAGGGTTGGTCACACACACACACACACACACACATCACAATATATACCCCCATGTTTGACACAAGCAAGCATACAAACAAGCTGTACATTGCAAAGCATATAGTGCATGTATGACAAAGCATGTATGACAAACAAATAAGCACACATGCACACACAGTCATAAAACACACACATCTGCACAAAGCACTAAACCCCTCTACCCAAAGTGTATATAGATGTACACTGTAAAGATGGCCTATATTAAAGCAGATTGTCAATGGGAGAGTGCTATGGCAAGAAATGGTGGTTATCCTAAACCACAGTATTAACGTCAAATCCATACAACATATTGTATTGAGGATTTTGTAATCACATGGTTAGACTGAAGTGTCCACTTTAGGTAGATATTTGACAGACCATAAACCCATTTAACCCATAACAGCATCATTCTGTATTTTAATTTATGCAAAGCTTTGTGGAGTGAGGTTCTTTCATCTACATGCTTTTCTCAGAATATGAGTACGGCCTGTGATTGAGTGTGTCCATGCTGTCTTTGATCTTAGGTGTGATGAAGTCTTCATTATCATACTCAGTCTGACTCCTTTGCTTGTCTGACACCCTGCTGTACACTGCCTCCCTCTGATGCTGACTTTCTCTGTTCATCTATTTTCCTCTGCTTTGTGTCACAGAAGGGGAGGGGTTGACCTTTGACCTGCGGAGTCTGGCGACGCTGGCGGTGGCACGTGCTCTGGAGCTGGGCTCTGTAGAGAAGCTGAGAGATGCTGGGAAGCCCTGCCTCGCCCGACGAGCCATCAACCTGCGACGGAAGTGTAGCTGGACCCCTCGCCATGAGCAGGTGTGATGGCAAACATACAGTATGCTGTCGTACACTTCACACTGTCCTGACTCCACATACTCCGTCTACTGTGTCCACACCGCATACTCACTTTGTTTACTGTATCCACACACAACATACTCAGTCTGCTGTAACCCCGCACTACATACTCAGTCTTCTCTGTTTCCACAGTCTACTGCATCCACACCACATACTCAGTCTACTGCATCCCACACCATCTACTGCATCCACACAACATACTCAGTCCCCACCTACTCTCCCCCCCCCCCCCCCCCCCCCCCCCCCCATCCACCACATACCAGTCTACTGCATCCACACACAACATAGTCAGTTTACTGTAACCACACACAACATACTCAGTCTACTGTAACCACACACTACATACTCAGTTAGTCTTCTCTGTATCCACACTACATACTTAGTTAGTCTACTGCATCCACACCACATACTGAATTGCTCAGGCAGATGTAGGCAACTGCACAGCTCTCTTAGCTGTGCTAGTACCTCCACAGGATTCTCTCTTCACAGAGAGGAGTGACATTTTAGAAAGTGAATTTGAAAGTAATGTGAAATGATTAGGATATGGCCATAATAGGATCAAGGATGAGGGATCTTTCTAAAGCCTTATTTGTGAAGGACTATAGGATTGCTCTGTATTGTTCCTATATTATCATGCCAAGTGCTTTTTTTTGTAATGAAGGCAAAAAGAGGAGTTTTACTGGGCCCTGCATTCGAGCACTTTTGATGCAAATGGTGTGGTGTGTGTGTGTGTGTGTGTGTGTGTGTGTGTGTGTGTGTGTGTGTGTGTGTGTGTGTGTGTGTGTTCAGGCTGGTCCAGTGAAGGTGGGCATGGAGGCGGGTGATGGAGAAGAGCTGGCAATGCGGGTGAGACTGGCAGAGCTCCAGCGGCGCTACAGAGAGAAACAGAGAGAGCTTGCCAAACTCCAGAGGAAGCATGAGAACCAGTAAGTTACACACACACACACACACACACACACACATATATATATATATATATATATATACAGTATAAATACAGAGAGAGAGAGAGAGAAAAACCTCTGAGACAGACTTAAGAGTTCATTTTCAAGCAGTCACTCTTTCACACCCCAGTGGAAAGTGTTTGTCATGAAATATAGTCCATCAAGGACAGTTAAAAATGGGACACTGAGGCATTTGCCTGCTTCTTTGTCACTTCCTGCAAAAACTTGGATTTAATCGAAGAGCAAAGCTGTGTACAACTGTAATCTATAAGTGACTGTAGTGTTATGGCATCTATGCAGAAAGTACATTAATCTTGAGTAGCGATGTCTACTGTCCATAATATCACTAACACTGACATTGCTTGACTTGACTTGCATTACTATGTCCAGTGCTATAGATCTGTGTCTGGTGTTTGATTCACGTTCCTCTTTGAAAATAACTGAATGTAAAAAAAGAAAACGTAAAGTAAAAACAATATTCAACACTGACCTTGGTGTGTGTGTGTGTGTGTGTGCAGAAAAGAGGAGGCTCCCCGTAGCCCTGTTCGACGAGGGCCCGGCCGGCCCCGTAAGCGTAAACTGCCCCCAAGCCTTAGTCCCGCCGCCTCCACTGACCCCCAGAGAAGAGGAAAGTAAGCTTCTCCTTTTCTTTCTTCCATTTCCTTCTTCCATCTTTCTTGCATTTCTTTATTTTTCTTGTTTTCCTCTCTCTTTCTTTCTTTTTTTCTTTCTTTTTGTCTCTCCTTCTCTCTTTCACTCACACTGTGTGGGCTGCAGTCTGAGGTTATGTCAGTAGTAGATGCGGTCTCTGTTCTCCAGTACGGTCAAATCTGGTCTCTGTGACTCCTTCATCAGCTCCTCATGTTTTGTCCTTGGCAGGTCAGTGACATCAGGGTTCTGCCTGTCTGGAGGGCCTCCGAAGAAGAGAACCAAGCCCAGCAGCCAGGACTTTGGGCGCCTCAGTTCCACAGAGGTGAGTGAATGCAGGAGACCTGTAGGAGGATGGAGTTAGTAGAGGGGGAAGGAGAATGTAGTCCTGTGGTTTGACATTGCTGAGAGTTGTCAGTAGGTATGAGAACAGATGTGCAGACCTGTGCGCGACCCAGGCATGTTGCAGTACAGTTAGTGAAAGTCTGCAGGTCATAGAAATGCCATGAAAAGAAAGTGATATCATATCATATCATAAGTCCTATTTCCTCCTGGCAGTTATGTTTGTTACCATCACCAGATATTCCAATAGAGCACGAGTGTAAGAATATTAAGACATGTTTGTAAAAAGAGACAATTGCACTGCACTATAGTGCTTCATAGGTGAGGAGGATCATACAGTAAAAAAAAAACAGGCCACTGGAGCACAGCACTGTTGAGGTGTGTTATTCTTTATTGAAGGTGCATAGATTGCATAGCTGTCTTTGACATCTGTGCAGCACCTTCAATAAAGAATCACAGAATTGAATGTAAGACGTGTTCTTTTGTTAGGCTAGTCCTGTAGTCTGAAATAGAAGGCAATTATGACAGGAGTGCTTTGTGTTAATAATTATCTCAATTTACTCATTGTAATGACAGCCAGTGAAGCGACAGACTGTGGTGTAATTATCAGCAGACCTTGGTAATTAGTCACCTGTATTTTCTGAGAAGAGCATTTGAAGTCTTTATCCACCGTGTCTGAGTCTTTGTTGGCAGCAGAGTTGGATTCCTGAATGTTGCAAGTGCCTCTCACTTTGGGTAAAGGAGATACCTCACCTGCCTTTATGACCAGCATACACAATGGCCATTAACTCATTAGACATCTGCTTATTGTCCCTTGTTCATCACAGGAGCAAGGAGGGTGAGGAACATGTCTAAAAGTCAGAGTTCAGTTCATAAGAAACGCATAGAGTATCATCAGAGCAGCAGTCTAAAGGCTGAGTGTCTCAGGAGTGTCCCGTGTCAATGATCTGTGTTTTGCCCTTCAGAGCTCGTCTGTGGGTCGGGAGAAGCGAGGATCTGAACAGCAGGTGTGTGTGCTGCGGCAGAAACGCGGCAGAAGGCCAAGGGAAGGAGCAGCCATGCAGAGACACACAAACACCACCAATGAGTCAGAGGGACAGAGCGACACAGGTACACACACACGCGCGCGCGCGCACGCACATACACTCATGCTTCGATGCAGCCACACATACAAAGGCCAACTCATAAACAGACATATATTTATGACAGTGTAAATATGTTTTCTGTTGCTCATAGTAAATGAATGTGTGTGAATAGTAGTAGTGAATGTACTGTGTGTGTGTGTGTGTTTACAGATAGCTGGCAGGGTGGAGTTACTGCTAAAGGCCACACCAGGAGGAAGAGTCTTGCTTCATCTTCCTCCTCCTTGCGACCACAGCTATCTAGACCCGGGGGTCCCCGGCGCATCAGGCAGGAAGTGTTGTCACCTTCTGACAGCCAGTCATCCGAACAGGGTAAGTCTAGCAAATCTACCTTCAATTCAGGAAGCCTAAACATTGGTCTACTGGGCAGTTCCCATGGAAAGTTAACTTTTTGTCTCATCCATAACAGTAATGCAATGGCAGGCATTTGAATGAAGATCAGAATTATTATATTTGACTTACTGTATTTAGCTGTAAAGGTTACATGAAGAAATTGGGCAAAATATGACTGATGATATATGACTGATGATGTTCACTCAAGTTTTGCCTCATCCATAACGTGGAACTGCAACAATGTTGCATTATGTTTTATACGTTACACATAGAGATGCATAGAAAAAGCAAAGCCAAAAGCATAGCAAAACGTTGTGCCTGTGGAACTTGCTGCCAGACTGGCAGTCACCAGTGCTCAGTCTGCTGAGTCCCTCTTACGCTGCGGCCTAAAAGTGGAAAAGTCACTGAGACTGTCTCATCATACTCACCTCACAGACGATGAAGAGGTGGACAGCTATGACAGCGATGATGGACACGACCTCAGAGCTCCGCCCTTGAGTGAAGCCCCATCAGCCTTAGCTGTGACAGGTGCCACCCCCTCCTCGGTGGTGAAACTGGAGGCCAATCAGAAGGCGCGGAAGAAGCGGGAGAGACAGGAGCTCCACGGTGAGACGCTCGGCTCCGTGAAGCGGAGCTAAAGCTGTATTCCACAGGATTATCCTGCATTAATCTACAGCAGATTGGAAAAATTCAGATGATGTGCAACTAGCAAAGTCTTATGAATGCAGAGAATTCCTACCTGATTTTGACAGACCTGAATTCTGGTCTGTTGCATGGAAACACATCTAGAGAAGCCATGTGTATTAATTAAACATACAATGCATGTCCAAAACATGCCTTTGCGCATAATTACAATCTACAGAAAAAATGCATAATGCACTTATTAAAAATGTAACACATAAGATATTATAGTCTATTATAGTCTTACTATACCAACATTTTAGCCAAGATGTAACTGTCAGATTATTATTAGTGGTAATATTGTCCTGTATGGGTTTGGTGGTAATTGAACTGTTTGGTGCACCCCTCAGGATGTGTGGGCATGTGTGCGGCAGATGAGGAAGTAAAGGTGAGGAGAAGCGCCCCCTGTGGGAGCACAGAGGTCACTGCAGTCAAGAGGAGAGTAGGGAGGCCGCGGCGCGAATCCACCCACCTCCTGACTTCCTCCAGCAGCAGCAGCGAGAGGTTCAGGAGGGCCACGCGGAGGAGCACTGCACTCAGGGTGAGGAGCACACACACACACACACACAAGCAAACACACACAGACAGACAGACAGACACAGATACACACAGACAGACAGACACACACACACACACACACAAGCAAACACACACAGACAGACAGACATACACACACACACACAAACAAGCAAACACACACACACAGACAGACAGACACAGACACACACACACACACACACACACAAGCAAACACACACAGAGACACACACACACACACAAATACACACACTCACAGACACACACACACATACACACAGACAGACACACATACACAAACACAAGGCACACGGACACACACACACACACACACACACACACACACACACACAGGGGCATTCCAGATAAAGGGTTCATGTGTTTACCAAGAGTTCCTGTCTTACTTCTTCAGTGCTCACACAGTGGTGAAAACTGGAGTGAAACTGTATGAAAGACGTCAGCTAGAGACTCTTTAATTAAGGGCATGTTATGATATAGCTCCAGTCAAACAGGCAGCCTCCTTTACCTGACTGTTTGGCATGTGTCTTTCTATGAAATTCTGCCTTTCTTTCACTTTTGTCTCATTACCTCATAAATCTCAAATTGCAGCGGACTGGCTGGTCTGCATTTTGTGACGTCTCTCTGAGGAGCCAAAGAAACCGTGAAAGACAGGTCAGTACATTAACCTCAGCAAACGTGTCGTCTGTAAAGAGGAGCACTTGACTAAGCATATTAGCACAAGCTAACATTCACCCTACAGCCAGCTGCCTCAACAGCTGAAATGCTTTATGGAAAACCTTTCTGTTCCAAACAGTTACATGCTGGTACTTCTACCTGTATTTGATGTCCATGTATTTGTGTGTGTGTGTGTGTGTGTGTGTGTGTGTGTGTGTGTGTGTGAGCAGGCTCGATCAGTAGGTCAGCTGCTGAGGAGTCTGGCTGCAGATCATGACTTCATACTAGATGGGGACAGCAGCTTCTCCGAGGAGGAGAGCAAAGGTGCCACACCAGCACTCTCAATATACTAACCACACCACTCAAAACCCTTAGCATTAATTTTGACAGGATAGGCTTATCATACAACATGTGCTTTGAATGCTGAATTTGTGTGTGTGTGTGTGTGTGTGTGTGTGTTTCATACAGTTCCTCTACCTAACTGTGTCCTAACCAAAGACCTGTTGAAAGATGGACTGAATATCTTGATCTCAAAAGAGGACGAGCTTCTGTATGCTGCAAGAGTCCATAACTACAATCCCCCAGACTTGTGAGTCTCAGACGCACCTCTTTCTCATGTGCATGTACGCATTCATGTACAGTGTGTAGGTAGTGGTGTTATTTATTCAAAGAGAGGGCAGCGTGCCTATTGCATTGCTCTACATTACTGCTCGCAGTCAGAGTACTCTCCAAAGACTTTGGTTTCCTCGACTAGATTTCTTAGCATCCAATCAGTGAAGGTAAATTGTAGGCTGAACCAACAGGTTAAAACTTCTAACAAAGTGCCACCCACTGCAAGGTACTGGTAAAAGTGTAGCGAAATAGTCAGAACTGTCAAGCTAATTTAGTCATGCAGTGGACAGCTGAATTAATCTCTCTCTCTCTCTCTCTCTCTCTCTCTCTCTCTCTCTCTCTCTGTGTGTGTATGTGTGTGTGTGCTCACAGTTACAGTGTGGTCATTAATGGAGAGAAGACTGGACACCCTAAGATCTACTCAGTGGAAAGACTACTCCAGGGGGCGGTAAGAAGACATGCACTCAAGCAAGAATAGACAGACACAGTGAGAGTTAGAGAGAGGAGAGAGAAAGAGAGGGAATGGGGGGTGGGGGTGGGGTTTAACAGGATCAGGCAGTGAAAAGACAGCATGAGAGCCAGTGTGTGTGTGTACGTCTGTATGTGTGTGTGTGTGTGTGTTTAATAGGACAAGACCACACACACACAAACACACCCACACACACATGTGCAGGCAGCCAATGCTGAGCGCCTGTGTTTCCTGCAGCTGCTACTTTAAGCAAACAGCAGATGGGCTTAATTAGAGTCTCCCTCTCCCTCTCCCTCTCTCTCTCTCTCTCTCTCTACCTCCCTCTCTCTCTCTCTTTCTCTCTCTCCCTGTCTCTCTGCCTCTCTCTCTCTCTCTTTCTCTCTCTCTCCCTCTCTCTTTCTATCTTTCCCCCTCTCTCTCTCTCTCTCTCTCCCTCTCTCCCTCCTTCTCTCTCTCTCTTTTTCTCTCCCTCTCTCTCTGCACACTCTCAGCAGAGCTCATTTAAAACAGCTGAGCTGGCGCTGATTGGGCCCGCACTGGATGCTTTCTTCTGTGCAATAATGTTAATTGAGTGTGTTTGTGTGTGTGTGTGTGTGGTGTGCAGGTTTTGGATGTGTCTCCGAAGACTGAGACAATGTTAAGGGAAGGGACACGAGTGTGTGCCTACTGGAGTGAGCGATCTCGCTGCCTCTACCCTGGCTATGTGCGCAGAGGTTAGTATGTCACACACACACACACACATAAACACACACTTACACACAACACAGACAGACACACACAAAATAAGGCGGTCAATTGCAAATGTGCCACATCTAACGACAAAGAGCAGTATACTTTCAAAAAACAGTTAGCTTTCAACCATCCACATCTGCAGTATGCACTAAGAGAGGTAGTGGTTGCCAGTTTGCCGCGACAGATGTGCTGAATATGATCAGACTGCATTTCATATATGATCTTGTAACTTGCCCAAACAAATGCATTTGATTACTAATAAAGAAATTTGGGTCTTGTAAATTACGGGAGATTCCCGGGAGAAAAGACAGGGGGTGGGAGATGGGTCTGAAATCCACGAGAGAAGCAGCTCTGCCTCATGTGAGTGTATCCTGTGTTTGCTCTCACAGGTGGTGTTGGGGCTGACGGGAAGGTGAGTGGAGTCATGGTGGAGTTTGACGATGGGGACCGGGGCCGGATCTCTCTGGCTCACATCCGTCTGCTGCCTCCGTCCTACCAGATTCAATGTGAGTGAAATTCACATTTCATTTACACACACATACACATACCCATGCGCACACTCACATACTGTACACAAACACGCATACACACACACACACACACACACACACACACACACACACAATTAGAAGAAGTATTCATTTTCTTGACCATTGGCAAGACAGTGTTGTTACTGTAATTTATTTGACCATGTTAGCGTCAAGAAGAATGCTAATGAAGCTAGAGCTTTCATTACTGTAAGCACTGCAGTCATTCCTTCTGTCCGTATTGCACTAGTGCAGACCCCAGACTGCACTCATCAGAGCCAATTACTAGCAGAGCTGAGCTAACACAATTACTGTAGATGGGGATCTAATTTATTATTGACTACCACCACTGTGAATCATCACGACTGTTTTGAGCATCATACCACACTGGCCACCACAAGTCACCTGTCAGACAAGTGACAGGTGACTTGAAATAATAATGTGTACTGCTATCGATAGCATGTTTTAAGTACTGGTAAATAAACATCTGTCTCATCCACCTCCTAAATCACTGTTTAATCTCCTTCAGTTAGTGGATCAATTGTCCTTGAAGAAGAAAAAAAAAAACAACCCTGATGTAACCACATTTTGATTTGAGCGTGATTAATGTGTGCTAATGTGCGCTCGTCTTCATTTTTGGTGCTTTTGTGTAGATGTGCAACCAGAGCGCCTCCTGCTGGATGGCTGTGGAACAGGCAGACAGACCTCTGTGACACCTCAACAGAGTGAGGCTGCTCTCATTCAGAAATCAAAGAGAGGTAAAGTAATTGTAATGATCAAACACATGACAACCAATGGATTTACACATGAATTGCATAACTTTTGTAAGAGTATTTTTGGGAAATAGCGCAGGCAGTACAATGCAAATGATCTCCAAGTAATGAGAGTAATTCGCTTTGGATAAAAGCGTCTGCTAAATGCCTAAATGTAAATGTAAATGTAAACGAG
The DNA here is from genome assembly GCA_015244755.2 of Tenualosa ilisha. Classification (NCBI taxonomy): domain Eukaryota; kingdom Metazoa; phylum Chordata; class Actinopteri; order Clupeiformes; family Clupeidae; genus Tenualosa; species Tenualosa ilisha. The sequence continues at coordinate 3,933,534 of PYXC01000584.1, forward strand.
ACATACTGTACATGTCATGTCAAGTCAAGTCAAGTCAGCTTTGTTGTACTTTTCTCCACATATACTAGACAGACAGAGGAATTGAAAGTACGTTTCTTGCTATCCCTCAGTGAAGATAATGTAATAATAGTATCATCATTTTGTTGTGAAAATATGAATATTCATATTAAAATGCTGTCATTGTAAATTAAAACTAAAGAAAACAGGCCAGAATTTCTTTGAACGCAGGTGTTCAAACTGTCTGTTGCACACATTGGAATTGCAAATGTTTCTGATCCATGAAGTCTGCATTTGTCTCACTGAACACTGAAACACCCAGGGATGTTTTCAACATGTTTTCCAGGGCGCCCCAAAGGATCTGGTAAGAAGAAGCTGACTAGCAGCATGCTATCAGCGCTGAGCTGGCCCTCAGTGGCCACCAGGAGATCCAAGGAGAACCTTTTCCAGCTGGGCCTCTCCAGGAGCTCCCGTCTTCTCCAGCCGCTGTCCTCCTCCTCCTCCTCCTCCTCCTCCTCTTCAGCACCGGTCCATAACCTCTTCAGCAGCCGCTCCTTCGAGGTCGACTCCTTCAGCAGCATTGCCCAGAGCTATGGCTGTTCCTCCTTCTGCGCTCCTTCGGCCCCGGGCTTGGCCCCAGGGAGCCACAGGGACCCCAGCAGGAGCAATGGCAGTGGCAGTGGCAGCAGCAGCAGCGGTGGGGTGTCCTCCTCCAAGAGGAGGCACATGGAGGAGATGGAGGCGTCCAGGGGCGGCCGCAGGTCGGAGCTCCTGGTGAAGCTGGACCACGAGGGAGTGACAGCGCCCAAGACCAAAAGCGGCAAAGTCCTGCAGGCTCAGAGAGGAGGAGGAGGAGGAGGAGGAGGAGGTGGGTCAGTGGGAGTATCGAGACCAGAGGCTTATGCCCACCCTGTGCTGCTGGTGGAAGAGAACCGCAGGAACGGCTGCTCGGGGCCTCAGCTGCTCCTCAAGGGGGCGCTGCACCACAGGAGGTTGTCACCGACGCCACCACCGGCCCTTCACCGGGCCGAGTGCGGGCGGCCTTGGGGCCGGAGCTGCGACTCCTATCCCAGCGTAGGCAGTGGGCAGAAGAGGATGGGCTCCCAGACAACGACGACGACGCCCGCCAACTACCTGTCCCGCCTTTCGTCCCGCCTTTCGTCATCCTCGTCGTCCTGCTCATCGTCATCCTCAGGCTCGTCGTCCAGCTCCAGCCTCTGCTCCTCGGACAACGACTCATCCTGGAGCTCGGACGAGGACGAGGGCTCACCCGCGCTCCTGCTGCGTAGCTGCGTGCCTTCCCAGCATGCATTGCTGCCTCCACCCACCCCTCCAGCCACCTTCTCTGGGCGCTCCTTCGTGGCCAAGGCGGTAGCCATGTCCGGCAGCGGCAGCGGCCCGGTGGCCAACAGGAAGAGGAAAGAGCTGCCTCTGGCCCTGTCCAGTCCTTCCAGAGAGCTGCTCAAGAGGCCCAGGCTGCAGAACGACGACTGTTACTCTGCCTGTCCAGCAGCCCAGCCGGGCAAAGAGCTGTGGAAGTGGGTTGGAACTCCTACACAGGTCAGACAACAACTTCCTGGGATTTTGGGTGGTGGATGTGGATATGTGCTCAGTGAAAATGTGTGTGAGTGTGTGCAGTCTATCTATATATGTGTGTATACATTTCCTATTTCTTAACATAGCTGTTGTCAGTGATAACTTATGTCCTAATCACAACCAAATGGTCAGACTCAAATGCTGCGCGTCTTTCTTAATACATTGCTCTGAATTCATTTTAAAGTAAAGTAGTGTAAGTCTGGTTTGCGTCTTCTTTAGAACGGGAGTTTTGGATGATTAGTGTGTGAATAGGGCGTGACCCCTCTGCTTGTGCTCCGCAGAGACGGGGTCTGAAGGGGAGGGCTCGGAAGCTGTTCTACAAGGCGGTGGCGCGCGGTAAGGAGACGGTGCGCGTGGGTGACTGCGCGGTGTTCCTGTCGGCGGGCCGCACGCAGACGCCCCACGTGGGCCGCATCCAGAGCCTCTGGGAGTCCTGGAGCAGCAGCATGGTGGTGAAGGTGCGCTGGTTCTACCACCCCCAGGAGGCTGGCGTGGGCAAGATGCACCGACAGGCCAAGGTAGCCAGTACTGTGTGTGTGTGTGTGTGTGTGTGTGTGTGTGTGTGTGAGAGAGAGAAAGATAGTGTATGTCTGTGTCTGCCTTTGTATTTACAATTTATTTACTCTGCCCATTGTCCTACTTTTTAAAAATATAAGTGATGTGCAGATCTGCAGTGTATTTATGGCCTGCATGTTTTTTTTATGTGCTCCTGTGCATGTGATCTTGAGTAGTGAGTGGTCTTGTTCTGTCTCCCTGTGTCCTGGATTAGCTGTATCTACATAAAATAATTGCACAGCTAATCTACTAATCCACTTCTACTGTAGTCTGATGTCTGTGTGAATGAACCGATGTAAGATGAAACTAATACTGAAATCAAACCATTTGTATTGATTGGAATCATTCTGTCATATGACCTTGTACTGGTTGTTGTGACTTTTGTTTTAGTTTTTTTGTTTTGTTTTTGTTTGTTAATCTTTAATTAAGTTGAATTTGTGTTCTCTCTCCCTGCCTCTGCCTCTGTCCATGTGTTGCTGTCACAGCATGCACTATACCAGTCCAGTCATGAGGATGAGAATGATGTCCAGACAATCTCTCATAAGTGCCAGGTGTTGAGTTGGGAGGAGTATGAGCGGGTGTGTCGCAGCAGGAAATCGGGTGACGGTGGACAGGAAGTCTTCTACCTGGCAGGGACCTACGACCCCGCGAGCGGTCAGATGGTCACAGCGCAGGGCCTCTCCATATTCTGCTGATATCTAAAGACAAACGATTCATTCTACAGTCTCGGTCCACGTTCATTCTTATACCTGTTCTCTGTACCTCCATAACATGTTTGGGACCAGACCAGATATACACACACCACACACACACACACACACACACACACACACACACACAGGTACACACACACACACACACATAGGCACATACTCCAGACATGCTGTCAACCAGGGTCTGTCTCATCACACCACGCCACTCCACCCACTCACAGCCAGCACTGCCCTGCTGTCTCAGACACAAGGGAGGTGTGGACTGTCTGATTGGGAAAAGGAGGGACAGGCTGAGTGAGTGACTGAGATTCAACAGTTCCTTGATTGTGAGTGCAGCAATTTGAAAGCACCTACACTTATGAAAAATAGATGTTAGTCCCATCTGTCTGCTGTATATATATATATATATATGTATGTATATAGATATGGAATTTATTCCAATCAAGCCATACAAGTCAGTACCTCTTATCTGTTTCTTCTTCAGGTGTGTATATTCTACAGAGGACGTATGTGAGTTTATCAGCCTCACATATAGAAAAGCTATTTTATATAAAAGTGTTCTGAATTTACGCCTAATTTTACACAACGCTTGGTTTACTATTTTCTTATGAATGGATGAGGATGTGACTGGAACTCTGCTTTTGAGAGGATGGGGTGAATATTGCACTGTACTGGCCCTAAGTGAGAGAGAGAGAGAGAGAGAGAGAGAGATGAGGGGAAAGACAAAAAGATGGGAACACTAAAGTGAGACTGTCATACTCTCACTGCCAGCTGCTCTCTGACTGTATTTGCATTTGATTTGTCTAATGTTGCTTTGGAGCAGTTTGGATTTGTTTATGTTAAAAGTCTTATTTTAGAGATTAGATAACAAGGCACTGCTGCTGGTTGCCACAAAAAGAAATCCACTTGAATGACTGAAAACGTTCTATGTGTCGCAACTTAGCTTTCTACTTTTACTTACACACACACACACACACACACACACACACACACACACTCACACGCATGCATGCACAGACAGAGCATTTGGGAGCACATGTAGTAAATAACACACTGTAGAGGGACAATCAGGCTGGAAAGGGAAGGGAAGAGAAGAAGGCTCTCTAAAACCTTATTTTATTTTTGGGTTTGTGCCAAAATGAGAAGAGACATTTTTCACCATGACCTCTATTTGTTTCATGTGCCATTTGAAGTGGAGTCTTCATTTAACAGACCTCTTATCTATTGCTTCCATTAAGGAGATGATGCTCTCCATTTGATTTGATTTCTTTGTTTGTTTGTCAGCAAAGGTGTGCAGAAACTAACAGACGGACAGATGGAGAATGAAACAAGGAAGCATTTTGGAACATCCTTTCATTTTGCCAGATAGGGATCATAGTATGCCCTTGTTCCTGTCCATGTCTCTTTATCAGCAAGAAGAGCAGTTATCTGTAGACTCATTAACATGCCTTCATTTACGACTGACATTTCAAATCCTATTTATGATCGACACCGAAAGCACACTGAAAGAGAAATTAAAAACATTCGCACAAATTTATTCAGTTTCCCACCATGCTTTGACAATGTTTTGCTTCTTGTTTGTACCATGGATTGGACTTGGCTCCATTCATTAATCATGCAATCAGGCCAAGCATAGGCAGCCCCTCACACAGACAGTGTGCCAAAGCAGTGCTCTTTTCTCCAATTCTGCCTAGGAGCAGAGTGTGCCTAGCTGTGTCAGCCAATCTTAGCCTGCTTTGTCATCAACCCTGGAGGATGTCATTAAGACTTGCATCACCATTATATTAGATTTTAACCTTGCATTGAGGACATGGACATAACACAAACGAACCAATAACAAACAATCCGTTTCCAACATGACATTTCTCTGACATCTACATCCTTTGGCTGGCAGGAATGTATATGGTATTCTGTTGTGCTCTGTGATGTGTGGTGATGTTTTTAATCAAACACTGACATCATGCATATACATTCAGTCATTTCTATATGGGATTGGGATCAGAGGTGTTATTGTCAAAAACAAAGGGCCCCAGAGCAGTGATATGTACCAATCAGAAAGCATGATGAACACAGTATTTTTGTTTTCCAGCATAATGTATGTCTTACATGGATTTATTGCAGTTTTTATATTGTGGCTGTGAAACACATAAATCAGATTCATTAAAAAACACACACACACAAAAGCATCAAGTTGCAGTGAATGTCAAAGGTATCCTGGGTAAACATGGCCTTTTCATTATCCCTCTCAGTGGCACCAATTAGAACTGATATTAAAAGGGTTGAAAGATGGGAAAAAATAAGCACTGCTCTTGTGTTTGGTTTAGAAATATTTCTAAAGCACTTTTATGTAAAGGTTGACCATAATTTAGACAGTGAACAAAAGATGCACGTTTATACAAATGAAAAGTACAGATAGTCTTTGACAAGCTCACAAATGTGTGTGTGTGTGTGTGTGTGTGTGTGTGTGTGTGTGTGTGTGTGTGTGTAGTGAGTAAGGGGATGTGGAAGTGAGCTGCTGTTGTTGCAGTGTGAGACTTGTGTGCATATGTCTGTGTATGAGTGTGTGTGTGTGTGTGTGTAACAGAGAGAGAGAGCATAGACCTCAAGAGTCACTGGAAGTGATGCCATGAATGTAACATAAGGAGATGGGAAATATTATCACATTTTAGAAAATTAAAGAAAATGTCAGAAATGTCAAAAAGTGTGATTATTATTTTTGTTGTCAAAGCGTGATTATTATTTTTGTTGTCAAAGTGATGTTATGTAAGAATTTTTCAGACTGGTGTGAGGCGTTCTCAAAGGGAAGACGATGTGTGTCTCTGTATCATGTTTGGCAGGTCATCTTTCGTTACCGATGTATACATTTAGGTTGTGAAACATGCACCACTTATTCAGCTAGTCAGATTTATGCTGTAAATATATAAGAAGTATTTTAACATGAATATTGTTTATAAGATTTATAATTATTGAATTTATTTTCATCTTATTTAATGGATTTAAAAAGTGGGAATTGCTTTGTAAATTTGTACAGTGAGTTGTCTCTTTTGGAGTAAACATTTTGCATAAATGCTTTATGGATATCAAACTGTAAATGTGGTTTAGTATTAAGATTTTTAAAGTTATAATGAATAAATATCTCATGTTGATTTTTTTCTTGTGTCTTTGTGGAATGTGTAATTTTGTCCTAATAGGTGAAGCTTCGTAGACCAAGACTGTTTTGTACTGAAATGGCTGGTAAAATCTTAAAAATGTATGTAAAAAAAAAAAACTCTGTGTGTGTGTGTGTGTGTGTGTGTGTCTGTGTGTTCGCGAGCCACAGAAGTGGGTTTAAACCCCTAATCAGGTGAACTAACCTCTACCTGAGATTTTGGGTTGTGTGTGTGTGTGTGTGTGTTTGTGCGTGTGACAGGGGTCATGTTTGTCTCCACAACACCCTCCTCTGTCTTACATCCTCTACTGCAGTTCTAGCAGGCAGCTCACCTGCACTCAGTCTTTGGCCAAATCCAATCAGAGCTTTGGCTCTGGGTGAGGAGCCTGTTTATGTGTCCATGCCTGTGTTTGTGTCTGGCTTGCCTGTTGAGACTGTCCCTTTAAGCTGCTCTTTGAGGGGACGGATGAGGACTGATCTTCCCATCATACACATCCAATCTCACAGCTCTGTCATCAAATCCAAACACAACTCACATCACTTACTGGTCCATTTACAAAATCCTCTGTGCTCAAGCACTTTAGCGTTAGCAAGTGGTTCCTTAGATTTGCAAAATAATCTGATTAGACACCTACAGCTAATACCAGTATTGTACAGGTAGTCTTATAATTACAGTAAGTATAAAGGGGGGGGTCCCAATATGTGTTATCTGTTTCAGTCTGTATAAACAGTTGATTCTGGTTATGTAAAAATCCATTTTTATGAAACCATGATCAATGTAGGCTTGTCAGAATGCAATCCAGGGTTTCTTTTATTTTCAGGATAGTAAAGGAAAACATAATAAGCAAACATAAAATCAACCAATCACACTGCTACAAAAAGTGTTTTGTCCATACAAAGAGCTAGAATCCAACAGAGAAACATCACCACTCTGTTCAAGGTCACACTTGTAATGAAATATCTCCAGCGACATGTTCCACCAACTGCACAGGCCAAGGCATCCTTCATAGAGAAGTAGACAAGGACAAGTTTTACTCATGACTGAAAGCGGTGTAGGACTGGAGGAATATAATATATTTATGTTATAATTATTATAATTGTCCTATATATGCACAGAACTTTAAGATAAGAACTAGAGGAGAAGTGCAACAGTGGTCTCAGAGCTCATTAATATTTGGGGAAAATAAGAACACTGGGAAATATCTCATAAGCTCAAAACACAGCGTTCCAAAGGTGGCAGGTGAGGAATACTGTATAATGACACCATATGTCTAACTGAATAGTACCTTGTATTAATACCGTATATTACTCATGATTGTCAAAATAATGCACAGAACCTCTGACAGGATTAGTGCACCTCAGAGTTCAGAATCATTTTGTGAAAATAAGAACACTTGTTAAGAACACTTACATCTTCTAAGCACATAGCACAGTTTTTTTTTTTCTTTTTTTTCCTCCCCTGGCTGTTAGCCAGTAAAAGCTGGAGGTGGTTCATCCCTTTACCTGGTGTCCCCTTTGGCTCAGAGAGGGGCTTAAAGTCCGCTCCACCTCGTGGACTCGGCTTCACCCATTGCTTGTCTGTCAAGGGCACTGGAGGGGCTCAAGACCTGATCCTGTTAGAACTTGGAACTATGGAAAGTCTTTGCTAGAACTGAGCTTATGACATACTGTTACACATGCATGCATGCATGCGTCCGCACACACACACACACACACACACGCACACACACACACACACACATACACACACCCAATTTCTCCGCCAAGTCGATGTGTTTTGAGTTTCCAGGCTTTTGGCTGCTTTTGCTTAAGACTGTGATTTATGTGTGGAAGTGTGAAGAACTAATGCTCTTATAGTCGAATGCCAGGCTGCACTATTGCCATTTTCAAGCATGTGTGAGTGTGTGTGTGTGTGTGTGTGTATTTCTGTGTGTGCCAGCTCATAAATAAAGAGAGAGGAAGACTGTGATTGGACAAAATATCACCTTCATCCAAGTCGCACATCTGAGCCAGAGACCACAGAACACAGAGGACTGAAGCCAACTAGTTTGAATTGCATAGACTGCCTGATGACTGGCCAAAGAGAGGATCACAAGTTTAGCGGGAAGAGGAAGAAAGAGTTCTTTGTGCTCCTGAAGCACATCAAATCCGCCCCACCAACCCTGTTCTAGCCGGGGCTTACGGCAATATGGTCAGATGACCCTTGTGCCCAGAAAAACGGTTTGCTCTAATTACAAGCCTGAACAGCACCCAGAAAACAGAACAGGAAAAGGAAGAGAGTTTCAAAGAGAGAGAGAGAGAGAGAGCGAGAGAGGAGAGAAAGAGGGGAGGAGGGTACGGACAGGTTTTTGGGTGCTGTTGGGGTACAGATCTGGGATAATCCCTTAGTTGGATGGAGTCATCAGAAGCCTTGTGCTCACTCTCCTCAGCAGCTTTGTACTAGTTGAGTGAGTGACAGAGGAGCCAGAGGGAGACCTTTGGGCACAGCAATGAAATAGGCAAGGATAGAAATAGGAAAGTTAGGGGAGGAGTTGTGAGTGTGAGTGTGTGTGTGTGTGTGTGAAAGAAAGGGAGAGAGTGTGTGTGTGTGTGTGTGTGTGTGTGTGTGTGTCTGTCAACGCGCACGCATGTGACGTCAGAGCCGCTTGTTGGATTGAGGCACAGTGCCCCGCTGGGAGTAATCCTGACGATTAGTGCAGACCGGCACCTGTGCTGCACTGCCACACATTCACTCTCTCTCAAACACACACACACACACGCACACAGAGACACTCTTTTTTAAAAGCAGAAGAGTCTGAAGGCATATTACCAAGACATCAAGCCAAGTCTACTCCTGGAAGTCAAGGAAATAAAAGATTTTTTCCCCAGGCGGAGGGCCACACCAAGGGAAATTCATGCAAATCCACCAAGGGGCTCACCTCGACAGAGAGAGAGGTAGGTGGATGTCGTAGTTGGCTTGGCTCTCTCCTCCAGACAAGGTGTGTACCTCCATTTCTCTCTCTGGCCCCCTCTGTGAAAGTGCTCTGAGAGGCCTCCCCCCTCCCCTCCATTCCGCTCCGACCATGCCCACCAATGGGATCTGCAAAGCCCTCAAGCTCCAGTTTGGCCTAATCAACCACCAGAGCCGCTACCTGACGGCCGAGGCCTTCGGCTTCAAGGTAAACGCCTCGGGCTCCAGTCTGAAGAAGAAGCAGATCTGGACGCTGGAGCAGGATGAGCAGGACGGCCAGGTGGTGTTCCTGCGCTCTCACCTGGGCCGCTACCTGGCGTCCAACAAGGACGGCAAGGTGAGCTGCGACGCCGAGAGCCCCTCGGCCGACTGCCGCTTCCTGATCGTGGCGAGGAGTGACGGCCGCTGGGCGCTGCAGTCTGAGCCGCACCAGCGCTTTTTTGGCGGCTCGGCCGACTACCTGTCGTGCTTCGCTCAGGCCGTCGGCGAGTCGGAGCTCTGGGCCATGCACCTGGCCCTGCACCCACAGGCCAACCTGATGAGCGTGACGCGCAAACGCTACGCCCACCTTTCGCGCCCCGACAGCGAGATCTCGGTGGACAGCAACATCCCCTGGGGGGTGGACTCACTAGTTACACTCCTCTATCAGGATGGCAAGTACTGTCTGAAGACCTGTGACAGCCGTTTCCTCTGCTGCGACGGCAAGCTGGTGAAGGACAGCTCCCCGCAGACCAGCTTCACACTGGAGCTCAAGGCTGGCAAACTGGCCTTCAAAGACTACGAAGGGAAGTACCTGACACCCATGGGCCCTACGGGCACCCTGCGCTCTGGACGCTGCTCCAAACCGGGCAAAGATGAGCTCTTCGACCTAGAGGAGAGCCACCCACAGGTGGTGTTCCAGGCAGCCAATAACCGATTTGTTTCCACACGTCAAGGTAAGCCATGACAGTGTTATGGGACAGGGTTATGGGGCATGGGACTGTCATGCACTTTGGGCTTGCTCTGTGTGTGTGTGTGTGTGTGTGTGTGTGTGTGTGTGTGTGTGTGTGTGTGTGTTGGCCAGTGGTCAGTGGTAACTCTCTGATTTGAATAGTATTTGTGTGCTGCCTGGACTATTTTTGGGTTGCACTCCAGTTTATAGGTTGTGTAATAGAATATATTCTGGCTTTCCCAGAACAAAAATGAAATAAAAGAAATATCTCACTAAAGCTTAGAAAGCATCTAACTAGTCAAGATAATTACCCAAAATATCTTTCAATTCCAGGGTTTGGAGAGGAGTTGATTTTACATTGACATCATGCAGAACAAAGTGTATATATATCCGAATTCCTACATTAGGATAACTCTTCACAAAATAGTATAATAGCCTAACACAATCTAACAGGCCATTTTGAAATATATATGCCAGTGATAACTGATTCCTGTTAAGGGGTGATTTTTAAAATAAAAATAGATATTACTGATTTAAGATCAGTACGTGTACTTTTCATCTTGTAAGTGTCATTACTTCTATGTAATTTTCCCATTTAGAAAGATCTCTGACCATGTCAGAGTGACGAGTGTAGGTAAGCAGAGGTGACTGTCAGATACAAGTCCCAGTGTCGCATCTGCTGACATTTTAGACTATGCCATGGCTGATCACTGCCTCCCCAAAGGTCATGGCACCGGGGTAGGTAGTGGATGGGGGGTGCAGGCAGGAGCCACAGGCCAGGGTTGTGGTGACCGGCTCCTTGTCAGCTTTCACTCCCACTCCCACTCCCACCCTTGCGGCTGGTGAGTTGTGAGGAGAGGAGAGGTTAATGAGGACTGTCAGCTTCAGCAGGGTGTCCTCCCAGGCTTAGCCCAGATCACTGCCTGCAGACACATCCTGCTGCCATGCCTTAATTACTACCACTGAGCACCAGGATTGGGGTTATAAATACACTGGGCTCATGCACTCAATGAGAGAGCAAGGGAGAGGATCGAAAAGGACGAGAGGTGTGTGTGTGTGGGTATGATGGGTGTGTGTGTGTATGTGTGTGTGTGTGTAGAAGGGATGACAAACTAAAATTGAGCAAGAGATTGACTGACAGAGACAGAGAGAATATGAGGCCATCATATTTTGTAGTCTATTAAATGTAGAGAGACCAATTACCATCTGGTTGTTCTTTCATAAGACCACATCATAGACTAGGCCTGTATTAGCCAATGGAACCTGTGCTGTGCTTTGTTCAGTATTCTACAGGATATTGATCAAAGCATCTTGATACTGAGTTATTAGTTTCGGGCCCCTAAAACCTGTTGCATCCTTTGCTGACACAACAACCCGCACTTCCCTCAACTCAGCTATCACTCAAACACACATACACACACCCATTCAGACACTGACAGGTGCACCAGAGCATGTGGTCTGGTGCACCTGTGGTGGTAGTGGTGCTACCGACTGAGATCATATGTTTCACAAGCTGAGCATGTATCCTGCACAGATGCAATCCCCAGCTCTCTCAACTCAAGCCATTGAGACTGGCTGAGTGTGTGCATGCCCCCTGTGTGGCCTTTTTCCCCTCTGTCCCATGAAGGCATCCTTGTCTTTGATGCCAGCCTGAATGGTTTCTCTCGTCTCCATGACCTGCCTGCCTGCCTGCCACCATATTCCTCCACCCCTCAGTTGCTATACTAAGCTGCTTATAGCCTTCTTGTGCAGCTAAGTGTGTGTGTGTGTGTGTGTGTGTGTGTGTGGATTAGAATGGTAACAGGCTTAAGAAGATGAAAAGACCTCTCTCAGGCACCTGAACTGCAGTAGATAAAGTCTGCTGATTATTTTTGCAGTCCTTCTTGAAAGAAAGGGAAACTAGATGCTAGTGATCACTTTTACGTTTAGAAAGAGGTTTTGTGATCTGGTGTTTTCCCTTGGATAGTGACATTGTGACATTGTTGGAATTGATGAAAGAATAGATATCAGTTGTGTACACCTATGAGTAGCTGTAAGATCATCAGAGTATGAGAGTAGTACTTACACCATGGATTTATGAAATGTACCCTGACGTATATGGAGTGTCTAATTGGATTATTGATGATATGTGACCAATCAAATAATTTTTGTTTATGACTAAATGACCAAATTATGTTTCTTAAATCCCCCTAAAAGGACTTCCATTAGACTCGGTTTGAATCCACTGCTGGTTTTCAGTGAGGGGTAATCACACAGATTACCCACACCACCAATAACTGGCACATAATCAGCTGAAGAGCTTTGTTTGAAGTGATTTAGACACAATTAAAAGCTTAATTTTGAAATGCATCATATGAATGGCATTGCATGTGTTGTATTTCTGCTAAATTATATCAGTATCCTAGTTCCCATTGCTTTTTTTTCCTGATCTTTCTCCATCAAAAAAACAGAAGGAGGAAGATTTGAAAAATAATATATATCTATATATATATATAAAGATTCTGATAAGTCTTGTTTCAACACAAGAATACAAAAAGACCAGCAGTGTGAAGCCTTCATTATTACTGCAAACCTTATGCTCCCTAAACCTCTGCTTCTCTTCGGCCTCAGGAGTGAGCATATCAGCCAATCAAGATGTGGAAACAGACATGGAGACCTTTCAGATGGAGATCGATAAAGAGACTAAGAAATGCATGTTCAGGACCAACGGAGGAAACTACTGGACTCTGGTAACACACGGTGAAATCCAGTCCACAGCAACAGAAATGTGAGAATATTTCTCTTCTTCTTTACAAGACACTCATCAAAACTTAACTGACTAAAGTAACTGATTAATTGCCATTTTCCATCATCCTTTGTAATCTGAGTCCCCAGTTGCATCAGCACACATAATTGGATTGTAATCGAGCCCAGCAGAAATACATCTGTACTATTTAACTGACATTCCTATCTTCCCAATCTAACTGCACACCAAATGCTAATTTCCTCACCATCGATCTTGACATTGACCTTGACACCCTTGACCCCATGCTCTGCTCCCCAGAGAGCCGAACACCATGTTTGACATCCAGTGGCTTGACCGCAGGGTGGCTCTGAAGGCAAGCAATGGGAAGTTTGTCTGCACCAAGAAGAACGGTCAGCTGGCTGCGGTCAGTGATTCAGTGGGTGAGTCCATGAGTTGTGTGTGGTGGTTGTGGTTCCACAAAACCAAGGCGCCTCAGTTCTCTTTGAATGCTGTATGTCGCAACAGTGTTTCAGCCAAGAGTAATCTGAGCATGTGTGAGATGTATAGTCAGGCCTCTAGTTCCTGTGAATGCTACGTGTCGCAACAATGCTTCGGGTCAGTATAATCTGAGCATGTGTGTTCGGTATATAGTCAGGTGAATAAACAATGATCATATGAACATCTTGCTTATGTCCCTGGTCTCCCATACCCATTGTGGATGTAATTACAGGAGATGACGAGCAGTTCCTGATGAAACTGATTAACAGGCCCATTCTGATTCTGCGTGGGGAGAATGGCTTTGTGTGCCACCACAAAAGCTCCAACACTCTGGATGCCAATCGCTCTGTCTATGACATATTTGCTTTGCTCTTTAGTGATGGAGCTTATCACATCAAATGTAAGTAAAAGAGTGTGAGTGTGACAGAGAGAAAGAGAGAGAGAGACTATGCACTGGTATGGTGCTTTAAGTCTAAAAGGTGGTTCTTAAGCTGACATTCATGCTGTGATTACAGTAATACTGAACTATTGATTTTATGTCGCCCCCAGGAGCTGTTAAAAATCAGTGCAACCTATAAGCTTACACTTCTTATTGCTTTTCACACATTCCTCAGAATGAAGACTCCCACATAGTGTTGATTGCAGAATGAATAGTGTGTTGGAGTTTGACTTTATTTTGAGCTATAAACAAAACACACCTGTTCATACAATGCGTGTCTCTTGGACACCACATATACCTTAGTTTGTACCTCTGATCTGTTGGGGAACATTTATGCATTTAGCCATTTTGTTTTGCTAATTAGATGGTCAAAATTCAGCTTGGGAACAAGGCTGGTCAAACTCATCAAAATTATAATAAACAAATATATATGAAAATAATATAAAAATAATTCTGTAAATTCATCACAATTTATCTGAGTGTTTTGCATCTCAACTCTATATATTTCAACTACTGGTTGCCATGTAATGAGACGCAGTCAACTTAAAGCTAGGTTTTACTATGGCACTGATTTAACCAATCATAATCAAGAGCTATGGGTTATGATGTACAATAACAGGCCCGTTGTGAATTTTGCAGCGGGTAGTGGGAGGTTCTGGTATGTGTCCAGCAGTGGATTGGTCTGCTCTGACGGGGACAAGCCCGAGGACTTCTTCCTGGAGTTCGTGGAGCACGGCCGGGTTTGCATTAAAAGCAAGAGTGGCAAGTACCTGCGGGGAGACCAAGGTGGGACACTGAAGGGTGATGCTGACAAAGTTGACGTGTCCTCATTATGGGAATACTGAAGCCTGGAGTGTGTTTTTACTCTCTCTCTGTCTCTCTCTCTCTCTCTCTCTCACTATAACTATCAAACCTAGCAATAGCCACTACCCCAAAAACATTCACCTCTCCTTGACCTAAACCATTCTATCTTCATATAAGCCTTCCCCTCTTTCTGTGTTCCTGGAGAAACCCTCTTTTGGCAAAAAGTGATTTAGTATGAAATATGACAACATTTTCTTTTCCATTTCATTGTTTTTTTTCCAAGGCAGATTTATGAGTACCTTCAATCACCTTTGCCAACTTGTGTGGTGTCATGACAACAGAATGTAATAGTGTGAGCACACAGGGCCGACTTCAGAAAACTGACCACAGTACTGACTGACTGCCACTGGCGATGGCTCTCTTGCCAATTTAACGAGCTGGCTTCATACCATGCAAATTTGGGCCACAGAAACAACGAGCCCCATATTATCAGATGTCTGATCATAGGACCGGTGTGCGCTCACTTTGAATCTGTTAATTGTCTGGAGCTCAAATTGTGAGAATACATGTGTTTATATTGTATGTTAAGGCCATGTTGACTTCAGAGTGTTTTTTATGCGATTTGCCCTTACAGAGTTCAAAGTCAAGAACTCTCATTTCTGAATGAGGGGTATTTTTGAAAGATTTACAGAATTTAGATCAGATTCCTTGTTATCATAACTTTATTTGATTTGCATGTAAACTCAAGTCCTTGCACCTTTTTAAAGCATTTTTTAACACAATGCAAAGTTTAAGAAAAAAGGGCAAAGCAGTCAAAACTAGGACACAAGAGGTTGGGTCAGCTATTCAGAAAATCTTGTGAGCCTGTCCATGGATGCTGCTATTAAACAGTGGTCTTCAATCAAAACTGTCTAGATTAACTGGAAATAGCCAATTTTGGATTTTAAGGAGCTGTAGATCCATTTCCCTGCCACCTTGTGAATGAAACCATGGAGATATCAGAGCGGCCAATTCTGAGAGAGATCCTTACTGTAGCTAAAGCAGAGAATATGGCAAAAAGATGTCACTTCTTTTGTGTCTTTGTGGATGGGCGATGTATTTATTCACAAAGATTTTGATGACGCCAAAATGTCACATTGTGGAACAATGAGACAGTTTATATAGGATTATTTTGGGTGTCTTGATGGCTATTCTTGTCATTAATTCCTTTATTAGAAATACGACATGTCAAAAACCATCTGTTTTATGTGAACATTGATTTCTGTATAGATCAAACTCAATTGGGTTAACTTGGCTGTTCTTTCTCATAATGAGTTCTTTCTTTTAACATGTGTGTCTGCTCAAATACTTGCTCAAATTATTTTCTATTTGGCCTATAATGTAATCTTGTATGTCATAGGTTATTAAATTACATTTCTATGATCCAACAGATATCATTTCTGTCATTTTTACCACAATGGAAAGATGTGTCACAGGTTGCATGTAGTGTTACTGACACAAAGCTCTCAGCTCACTTCATAACACCATTCTGAATTGCTATGTGAAATCTACTCTAGTCATATCTATGAATAGAAATCATAAGGAACTACCAGAAATAATTCCTCTTGGTGTCATCATTATACTTGAGGCTTTGGAGAGAATGCCCATGATTTTATGCAGTATCGTATAAAAAAAAGAAAAAATCAGTGTGGATTGCATTTTCAACCAGGATTTAGATAACAGCTAATTTTCAATGACGTAAGCCAAGCAATATTCTTAGCAGAGTTCATGGAGCCCTATAGGGCCATTCAAAACACCATTGAATGGGACAATTACGTTTTCCAATCAAGCTATTTCAAGGACACTTTCCTTGGGGAGTGCTCCTGTAGTTCACAATGCTGAGATCAGCGTATGTAGGCTAAATTTCATGGAGGGAGATCATGCATCCTTTGACTTTGTCCAAGTTTAAAAGAAAGTGCCTATTGTGGTGCTGGACAATGTAGTCAAGGCAAGCTTAGGCTATATCTTTCATAAGGTTATGTCTGCAAATTCACTAGTCAGAAAATCTGCTCAGGACTATTCAACTTTCAGAGTCAAAAAGGGCAAAAGCTTGCTTTCATGTGAATTTTAGCCAAGTTAACACTCCTGAGGCAATGCAAATTTAGGATTGTCCATAGAGTGTGTTTATTTTCAGCCAAAAATACAAACACACAAATATGTTTTGCCCTTATACAAAGATGGTGGGGTCTGAACTTTTTCCAGCTAATGCAACAAGGAAAGGACGCAGGCACAATGGCAGGCAAGTCTGTTAAGACATTCTAACATCACTTCATTAAACTTTAGTTACGAATTACTTGACTGCTATTTGCATAAGTTAGCAGATCTTAAACAACAGGACGAAAGGTCGCTGAAGATACATAATTAAAAAATGGTTGTTAAATGCATAGTGAGATTCAAGTGCAATGACTCATCATATTCAAACACATATTCTGTTTCTTTTCCCAACAAGCGGTCTGTTCATTTCAAACAAAAATTCTGAACGCCATTGCATAACAACTCTGAAATATGGCAACCTAATGCACAAGATAACTACCTACAATGATAACAGCAATTCAACTAAAAAGTATCAATAAAAGGAAAAAGGGCTGATTTTTCAAATAATTATAACCTATAACCTGAATTAACACTGATCGTGAGAGATAACGGAGCTTATTTCACGCATGTATTATTACATATGGTGGATTTGCCATGTAAAAAGCAGAGATGTGTTTATTGTGTTTACACAAACAATAATGCAATGTATCTATCTTGGTCACAAACACCTTTTCAGCGTGGGGTCTGCAGTGGCTGAGATAAGCGGTGAGGTGAAATATGTCTGTCCTTAACATAAGGCAGTAAACTGTTCAATTTGTTTTTTTTACCTGGCCAGTTTCTTTTTAATGCTTTTGGATTTGCAGAAGATGAACAGCACTTGTCTCAGTTGACAGACACTTTCAAGTAGCTTTTCTGTCAGTGTATATGGTAAATTGAACATTTTCCAGAACCTTTCACTTTCATCATCACCTATGGAGAAAATAATTGAGGAGCTATTACTGAACATTAGTCTACATTATACAAATAATGCATGCTTGTGTATGTGTATGTGTTTCTCTGAAGACTGGTAACACCAATTCTACTCCTTCTCTGAATAGCTGATGCAGTAATGTCTATAGGGAGCAGGAGCATTGTAAACAAAAGCAAGTCAACATGTCACTTGTAACAGCCTCTGTGAAGCAATATCTGGCCTGCTGCAATAAAAGGCTGTATTATCCACAACTTGTTTCACAGGAGGACCATTAAATCTGCCCTTAAAACTCAATGACATTTTGTAAGTCAACGTTTCAACTGTTGTTAAACCTTGCCATTTTTGAGGGACAATTTACAGTTAGCTCATAGAAACGGAATCTCACAGCATGATGCTTAGCTCACAGCTTAAAAGCCATGGAGTGGAGGACCAATTTAAAAAGGCAAGTGCAGCAAATTCTATGCTGGACTATTACTTGCTTGCTATTTAAAGGCTAAACACTTATTATAAGACTATGTGTGTAAAGTAATGCACAAAGTTCAGGCTTTGGGCCATTCCACTGTTAAGAGGTTTGATATTTCTGAACACCATGGAAAATAGCTGCATAGCCTGTTGTCGATCGTCTATCCCCCAAAAATGTAACAAGCCAAAAGACATAGTGTCAAAAGGCAATAAAGTGCCATAACTTCACACTTTGCATTTCCTGGCAGGTGCATTGTCCACTGTTAATTAGTTTTGTCACATTCATGCTTAAAATGTGAACCTGTCCTCTTATGGCTGTCTCACATCTCAGTGGAGGCAATTCACTGGGTGTGAATAACATCCAGTATGAGGAAATTGAGGTTCTGACTTAGCTTACAGTGCTATCTCTCTGCAGAACCATTAGTTCATATATGCTCTAAACATACACCGCACTTCACCTTGATGATCCATTTTGCATTTTGAAAGAGCTGAGTAAGTTCCTCCATCACATTAAAGACATATACCTGCTTGAATGAAATACTTAAAATGAAAATTACAATATGTATAGATGTAGGTAATGTATAGCTTATACCTAATATATATCTTATATCTTATATCTTGTTAATTCTTTGGAACTCTCTTGGATCCTTCTCCCACACCTGCACCATTCTTGCTTTACACCTGGGGCTGCCTACCGTGAGCACATTTTGGGAACCGCTGAGTTAAAACGATTACAAAACAGGGCGATTTGTTCATTTAACATTATTTGGATTAAAATGATTAATGCCGGCATTAACAAAATACTCTAAATTGCCAAAAAGAAAAGGATACATATATATCTGTTCATCAAGTAGCCAACAGCTGACTTGCACATCAGTTAACCGGCGAGTCTTGTGAATTGCCTCTCTCGGCAGACTGCATTCGCGGTCTGCTTGGAAACTGCCGACAAATGTTGGAGATAAGAAAGCTAAACGTTTCTCAAAATGAATCACAGACCTCTACTTGTCCGCTGCCTAAATAGAACGTCTTTTGTGAACACTTACAGTTTTTTCTGAACATATACAGTACAAATGGAGTATCAGCGCTTGCAATTAAAAAGATGAAGTTCGGAACAGTCGTTGTCGCGGCAGGTGCACTGGGTTTTCTCAGCTTCGCATTTCTTGCCTTGGCAATCGGAAGCGAGTACTGGTACATAATTGATGTGAATGTAGGTAACTGCTCGAACAGTCAATCTGCAATGGAAGTGCAGAGTTCTCATGCCGGATTATGGAGAATCTATGAAGGTATGCTCACTTTACAGACCATCTCTCAATTAAGTAAATCTGAATGTAGCCTACTTAAAGAGTCATTACAGAAATGTTTAACATATGATATTGTGCTTCAACTGTTTAGTCTGGTGTATTTGCAAATGTAGAAGATACCTTGTCATTCTGCTTGTGGAAACAGCTCAGACAAAACACAGGTAGGTTATCTTTTTAATCAGGAGAGGACAGCAACCTGTACGTCATCTCAGTGGAGACATCCAATCACACAGCGCTGGAGAAACACCTTCTAAGTAGGTTACATTGGCTTCCTTTCACTTATAAATTTAGATTTTGCCTGTTTTTGATTACACACTAATGATAACACTCTCACATCAGTGATTGCATGTTGGAATGTAATGGTATGTGGTGGCTGCAGTGTATGTCTCCAGTAATGCCAAAATTTAACAGAACCACTGCTAAATGGTCTAATTAAGGGTGTCTTTGTTATCAATCAGGAACTGACAAACATTTTTGCCACTGCCTCAACAAGGACTCAGTAGTCTCCCGGTCTCTTTTGTATGCCAGCTTAAATAAGACTAATGTAAAAGTTTTGATCAATAATGAGGGGGAAAAACTTACAAATGTACTCCCCCGTAGATGTGAATTGAGCCTTTATGAGAGCATCTTGACAACTGAAAGAAATATAGGCTAGAGAACATTTTGTACAGAGAAATGTTTCATTTAAGTAAACAAAGAAAAGATGACAGTGGCTGTCATGTTGATGAGGGGTGTATTGATGCCTGATTACCTCAAGATTAATTAAAGCCAGCAGTCAAGAGTCTACATTCATGTCTCTGGAATAAAGCTGCTCAATGCATGTCATAGCCTATGTGAAGACTCCAGCCTAATACACGAGGCCATTAGGTTTTTGTTATGGAGTTACATTTGTGCCTCTTATAAGAGTGAGCAGTAGAGCAATTTATGTGCAGAAATATTTTTTAGCAAGCACACAAATTCAATTATGAGGAAAAATTAAACTTGAGCACAAAGAATTTGTAATTGAGCAAAAAGGAATCTATTCTGTGCTCCACACGTCCTTGCATGTTTGCTAAGATCAATATCTATGTGTATAACAGCCCCCTTTCATTCAGTTTCACTCTACAGCTCACGTTAACTGTTTCTCCGTGCGCAGCACGCTGGCTCCCGAGATCTCTCTCGCTCTCACTCAGTTTAACCTGTGCACTCGCTCATAAACTGTAGAAAGCGTTACATTTGTGCCACAATTGTCAACCAATCAGAAAATTCAGGGAAGGTATTTTCTCATTTGCTGCTCCAGGGCCGAAAGTCGAGTGTCGTTGTCTGGGTCCTTTGAGGGCGACTATGTAAGCCCTTGAAATGCTTACCATTTAAGTTATTAATAAATTCATCAATTCTTGGGAAAAGAAGGTGACGTTAGTTTCAAGAGACATACAGTGTATAGTAACATTAGTTACTATAGCTAGGTTACAATGCTGTAAGTTAAATTACGCCACTTGTAAATTTAACTTAACAGTCTATACTGTTTCTGTCCTACTTTACTTAATTTTCTGGTCAAATAATTAAGATTGTTAGTGTAACATGAACAAGTTATCTTGAGTAGCTAGCGTCACCTATGATATGGCATTAACAATTGCTAGCTAGCGACAATGCTAACAATATTAGAAGTTCCCTAGCACTAAGGTTTAATGTCACATAATTGTATTCCTTGGTTTGGCACATTGTATTGTGACACATCGACAACATTTATTGTCGGCAACTCTCTCAGTTATTGATCATAAACAATGATAAGTGACAGTAGTTATTATTAGCCCTAGTGTTAGATGAGGTTAACACTAATTGTGTTAGTACAACAAACATTACAGCAACAAGCCAGAATTACTCTGATTCATTTATTTACTTTTGTTGGGGTATTACATGCTGTTAGATCCACCGCCAATAGTCCTGTTTTCAGTTTAGGGCTTGTTATTCACCCGCCCACCATTGTGAAACAAGCCATCCACTGCAGATGACAGTTCACTGTTAAACTGTTAAACTGTTCACTGTTATAGGTGTTGGACCAAAAATCACGTTCCTCTAGAAGCCACTTTCTATTGGCGTTCTGATTGGACAGATAGCCCGTCAATCAAATTCTGGCGAATTTTCTTATTGGCTGACAGTTGTGGCACTTTCTACATTTTGTCACAGGTGAAGTTGAGCAAGAGATCTCTAGAGCAGTTTATGTGAACGCGTAGAGTGAAAGTGAATAAAAAGAGGCTGTTTTATATTGCACATACATAGGCTACCGATTCCTGTTTGCGCACCAACAAGCTTTTTGTGCTTGAGTTTTATTTTTCCTCAAAATATAATTTGTGTGCTTGCTCAAAACATTTTTCTGCGGTCAATATTGTTCTACTGCTCGCTCCTAAAAGAGGCCCAAATGTGACTCCATATTTTGCTTCCTTTTTCTTTACAGCTACTGTAGTCTACATTCCCTGTCTTCTGCTGTTGTACCATCCTGCTTTTCCAACTTGTTCTTTCAGTATGGGCTGAATCCCAATTCCCCTCTTAAGACTAATCCCTAAGCCCTCGAATACTTAAATGGCATGGATCAGGCAATCATGATGTCAGTTCATGCCAGTTAAAGGAGAGATCCATAGCCCTGTTGTTTGAGGTCACAGAGTGCTGTCTGTATGACAAAGAACAAGAGAATACCGCATAGATCGAATAGCAAACCATCAGCTAACGTTACCTTGGTGGAGCATAGGAAAATTAAGTTAAATGTAATTTTCAATGCCCCATTTAGTTAGTGTTAGGTGCCGTGCAGTTTAGGCAGTGGACCAAAACTTTTACATAAGTAGATTTACTGGCTTTGCTCCCTGACACCTATTTGTATATCTCACAGTAGACTGCGGGGGACCAGGAAGCTCTTGTGCCCAGCGTTTGCTTCATTTTATAATCCAGCCAGGTTGTTATACTACTGAGCGGTCTCATGCTGGACAAACAAAACATTCATCACAACCCCAAGAAATATAATGGAAAAAAGCTGTTGCCCTTTGCAAAAATAGGCCAAGTGTGCATGTGAAAGAAGGCTGTTGAGATTCAGTTGCATCAGCACATTTGGCATCCAGTAAAAAAAACATATGTCCGCTCCTGATTAGTATTTACTGGTTTTCTGTAGCTGCTGGAATTAGACCTCTACTCTTGCCTACAGAGCAAGCTAAAGAACTGCTCCTCCTCCTAGACACTTTCATGAATAATGTTTGACCTTGTCCTGTCTCTACAGGGGGATACTGCAATCCACACTTTTCTCATGTGGTTTTACTTGGTGTTAGAATAACCTTACTAAATACCATGGAAGAATTCAGTATCAATAATAGTATTGTGTGTGTATGTGTATGTGTGTGTATATATACATGTGCATTCCTATACAGGCTTGCACAGAGCCGTGGTGATACTTCTGCCGATGAATCTGTTGTTGCTGGTCATAGGAGGCATCTCCACCCTCTTCAGTGCACTCATGCACAGTAGCTGTCTGCTAAAGGCCACTGCTGCATACCTACTACTCTGCAGTAAGTTCTTTCTGTCTCTCTCTCTCTCTCTCTCTCTCTCTCTCTCTCTTTGTCTTTATGGGAGCTTTATGGGAGTATAAATATACAGAGATTGTATGTCAAATATAAATGAGAGTTTAAATGAGCACATATGGGACCCTTGTGTGCGTGTGTGTGTGTGTGTGTGTGTGTGTGTGTGTGTTATTGTAGGTGGCTGTACAGATGTGCTAGCTGGAAATTCAATTGTGGATGACGATGTGTGTGTGTGTGTGTGTGTGCGAGCGACGTAACGTAATATCCATGGCAACTTATCAAAACCCTTTCCAGCAATGCGTCACCATAGTAAGTATGTTTAGTTGGGTGGACTATATGCACCTACTACAAGTGTAGTAATATAGGATTCCTGAAGCTGATAATGTTGAAAGCCCGAAATATGTTTTTGCATTTCACTCTCAAGAAATAGCACCATAATATAAACACAACCTTATTTTTTTGATATCCACAAGAGAAAAAAATAGCTACTCTACTAGAAAAATTCAAACCAATTAGCTATAGTCATGCAATGTAATTGTATGCCAATTATAGCATATACATATACATAAGCAATGTCAGTAAACTTTTGACTGTGCCAGCATATGTGCCAGCAGTAGCCTATATTTCCTCAGTGACATACCATTGAGTTGGACAGTGTCTGATTGTGACTGTGTACCAGAGCTTTTGCTCTTTACAATAGCATGTAATGCAGTATGTCTGATACAAATTGGAAGAGCTGCATTTTGACACATCTGCACAAACCATGCCCCCCGCTGGCTCTCCATCGTCTTCAGTGTCAGTGATTGAAGCTATGCTACTGACCTGTGCCCATGTCAGCCTCTTCTCTGGCTTTCTTTAAATGCCAGTGTTGGAAATCAATACATGCACCAACCCACAGCTTTTGAGAAATTGTGGGTGTGTGCATGAATTGTGTTAGTCCACGGGAGGCTGCCTATGGTGACTTGCAGGAAACAGACCTGAAAGACTGATGAATAACGGTCTGTGGGTGTTTAAGGGGACTTTGTTTGTGTGTGTGTGTGTGTGTGCGCGCGCGTGTGTGTGTGTGTTAGCGTGTGAATTGGTTTTTGTCCGCAGCCCAGTTTTACACAATTAGATTTCCCATTGATACAGGGTGGATGCTGGGAATACTGGAAAATATGTGTGCTCTGTGCACACAAAAACATGGAGATAGAGGCACTACTTCACCAACAGTTGTTTGTTGTTTCAAAGCAATACTAGATGGATAAATATGTCTCAACTAATAGACCATTTCACCAATATAATTAAAAACAGTACTTGAACATTTGAACATCCCAAACCACTTTGACTACGTAAGGGATAATGTGTTGACCGCTGGTCATTATAGGAAAATATTTCCCCTCAGGAATAACTGACATTGGAAAGGCCCATTCAAAGTGAATGGGACGTTCCACAGTATCCTGGAGAGTCATATAATAAATTAATATAGAATATTGACTGGACTTTATGCTGCCCTTTCCTGTGGAGTGCAACTGTGTTTGCTCAGTCAAGTTTATTGTCTTAGTGGTTTTCATTTGCGGGTGTTTTTGCTGGTGTCCATCCCTAACACACCACGCTATTGCAGTGTTGTTTGAAAACTTGTACACTACATGTGTCATAACTCAGAGTTGTACTTGAAGTCCAACATGTATAGGGTGAACAGGACAGGGGAGAGCACCATCCCTGCAGTTAACCAGTGCTGCTGACCACAGTCTCACATATACAGGCCCCCATTTATTATGCATCTTCATTGTCTCTGGCATCATGTTCAAATTTATTTTGAAACCATAGTGTCCAGTAAAGGGCAGATAATGGATAAAGTGTTTATAGACAGATGATGTGATTATCTGTCCTCTTATAGAGTCTTAACCATAAATGTCTAATGACGCCCCAGCTGATGCTGGAATTTACTTCCCCAATTTGTGGATGAATATGAGACGAGTATCGCTCTTTCACTGCCGACACGTTCTTCCATCTCTGAAACCAGCACTCGTGTGTCCTCTCAATAGGTCTCACAAGTACACACCAGGGAACCAAACTTCTTTATTCAGCTAGATTGCTTTAATTAGGTCATTTTCATCACACAGATTTTCATTCATACTTTTCTGTGTAGAGAGGGGTGGGTGGCGAATGAGTGTGTGTGTGTGTGTGGTTAAGGAACGTTAAACTACAATGGCAAATGCCTGTGATTCTTCATCCATGTAGAACTGATGTGACAGTTGCTCTGTAGTTTACATTTAGGTGATATATATATATTCATTTCTTAAATGTTAGAACTGCATTCTTTCTTAACATCCTAAAATGCCTAAAATGACTCTTACATGTAAATCTAGATAGATTATGTAAAGGGAACTGACCTTTCCATGGCCTTTCTCTAAAATACATTCTGTTTCTATTGGCAACTGGCAACCCTTACGGATGTGTCCTTCCTATAGTGTGAGAAATCCTACCTTTCCCTAGTATACTCCATGCCAGTAAAATATTTTTGGGACAACAAGGCTATCACCAGATTATACAGGGTTATATTGAATCCAAACATTAGACCATAAATTGATGTATGGAATGTATGATGATTGTATGTATGTACTTTTACTGTGAGTGTTTTTCTGGTGTTGAATGGTTGTAAGCAAATGAAAACAAATTTCTGCTGGATAAATTAAGTATGTATGCTATATATGTATGTGTGTATGTATTTATGTGTCTCAAAAGGTCTGCTTACCTTCTCTGGAGTGAGCATCTATGTCAGCTACTCCCAGCAGGCCCTGGCAGAGGTCCAACGCACGGTGGATGAGATGACGCTGTCTCAGGTCCACCCGTCTTTCGGCTGGTCTCTAACTGTGGCTTGCCTCTCGTTTGGCCTTCAAGTGTCCTGTGGGATTCTCTTGTTGGTAGCCTCCAGGATAGCTCAGAGCCTGGCACACTCCGCCAACTCCACCATCACCCTACAGCAGTTGGAGGCTCAACCCATCACAGTAATGTCTCACAGAGGGACTGCTTCAAACTGACACCAAATCAGGAGGTCAGCAGTTCTTCCTAGAGAATATATCACAACAGATGAAGTCAGTTCTATAGTTTATAATACAGTATATTGACGTGATTGTGAAGTCATGTTGTGACTTGTTGTGACATGTTGCGAGCTCACCGAGTGCTGTCGAAAGGAAGAACAATGAGAGAATTTGGTAACAACATAGACCAAATAGTGAATCGGTAAACTGAATGGGGCCATAGAAAACTAAGGTGAAAGTGAGCATATGGCCCTATTAAATAAGCATTAGCTGCCAGTTCACTATCTGGTCCATGTTATACCAAATTCTCTTGTTCTTCCTCTGATCGGCAGTACTCGGTGAGCTTGAACAGCTTTGAAAGTACAGTACTCCAGGTTATTACTGTAAGACGAAGTCAAGGGCACTGTTATAAAGTAAGTGAGGAGTCACTGTGGAACCTATCCAGTTGCTATAGAAATAGGGATGAACCTTTAATTAACTGACAGTGGAGCGAAGAAGCGAAGGCCACCCAACTGGCATCTCTGAAATAGTTAGTTAAGCTCCTTGTGCATATTTCCCCCTGTCATGGTTGTTAAAATGCATTTTTATGTCTGTTTTTTTACCTCATTTGATGAATAATATTTTATTCAAAGTGACCTTCATTTGTGTGCACGCTTGATAGTGTCTGAAGAACCACGGACTCTCTCAGCACCAGAGACAATTTACAGTGGTGATTTAATTTTGCGTGAAATGTCATTGGACACATAATGGCAGTTTCAGTCATTTCAGGCCTATTGGTGTAATTGTTTATCTCCTTCTGTGTAATGGGTCAGTTGGTTCAGAAGCACGTCACTCTCTCTGGGTTTCTGCCCTCCTTCCCTCATTTTGTCCTTCCATACTACCTTTTTCCTTTTTCCACTAATTCGTTTTCTTGACGTTTTGTTCTGTGCGATACAGTGCACACATATATTGTGTATTGTATATATTGTGTATTGTATATAACCATGTTGTTCATCTATGTGTGTATTTCTTTTCACAATGGAAAAGAAGGGGATGCATGAAAGCACCTGAAAACATTGGACAAAGAACAAAAGAGAAGTCTGAGAAAGTAAATAGGAATACATCTCTTTCTTTCTTTCTTTTTTCTCTCTGTCGACATGTCTCTCTACCTCTATTATGGTTTTATCACTGTCATTTCAAATCAGTCAAGTTGATCAGCTGATTCTTGGATTTCAAACTGTTGCCACCCTTCTAGCTCCATGTTCTGTCTGACTTTCAGATTGGACCACTAAATTCTGGGAGCACACCAAACTTACTGGGAACTAATTTGTTTTCACAGGCAGTCATATCAATAATTGCTCATTTACTGACATGTCAAATAGGACAATAAAGCAGAAGTCAGTTTAGTCCTGTGTGGTGTTTTAATGAACATGTAGAGCTACATGGCTGAGGCTGACTTTGTCCTGGTCCTGCATCTCTCTGCTTTTTGCCCTTGCATCTCCCCCACTTGCATCTCCCCCACAAGGAAGCCAAACACAGGTGTGGTGCAGTGCAAGTGTGATTGCTTCCTGGTTTTTGATCTTGCAAACTTCTCCAGCCCTCTGTCCTCCTCTCCCGCACTCTTTGGCATCTTTGCTATTTGTGTGTCTTTACACACAACTCTAACTTCTCTAACTTCTAACTCTGATTGGACATACTTTTATTTTCCAACCCCTCTTCTGCTGAACTCACTTTACTGAACCTCTGTTGTTATTCAGTTATTATCTTTAATAAATCCATTTTGCTAATGGTTACTCTGTGTGTGGTCTTCCCTTTCTGGTGAAAAATTTGGTGAAATTTTAAGGCACTGATGTGAGTTACAAAAAATCATTGACATAAAAAAACATCTTTTGGACTTGAAGCACGTTGGGGTTACATGGAACACTGTTCCATGGAGCCCTTCATCTTGCTGTCACATGCAGGGTCAAAGTGAAACGGGCTTCCTTCATGACTGAGCGTTACTATGACATCTGTGACTATGACAGCCTCTAGGTGACACTGTAGTCCCAGACAATGTGATTACGCCTACTGTAAAATTCAACCACTAGATGGCAGTTGTGCAGTGAAGTGCAACCTCTGGGCCTTTAAACTGGACATTGCATGAAGTTAACTGGTCATGCTGGTTAGCACAGCCTCAAAATCAGACAGCTAGAATGACCATCATCAGGTAATCAAACCAGCTAGACCACCATAACTCATGTGACAATATACCCTTAAAATTGGCAAAATAAGATGCCTATCTAACTATCGAACTATCTTAAACCAGCTTCATGCCTGATACTGATCAAGCTGTTTTTCTCTGCCGGGATATCTGTTTATCTGTCTGCTGGTAATCTGTTTTATAGCTTACGTAAAAAAAATAAAAAAATAAATGGTCGGTCATATACAAGTCGCATTACATAACCCCTGACCATGGTGTATCAACTGCAGGTCAGTATGATATTTTCCAGTGCTGTTCATAGTGTTTGTACTGCTCATTACACTTATTTATTTGAATGGAACACATTATTGTAAAATAGTAGATCTTACAGAACATAGAGTTTTACAGTGTGTAATGTAGATGTGTGTGTGTGTGTGTGTGTGTGTGTGTCTGTCTGTCTGCATGTGTGATTAGTGAAATTCTTTGGAATATAATGCAGTTTG
The DNA here is from genome assembly GCA_015244755.2 of Tenualosa ilisha. Classification (NCBI taxonomy): domain Eukaryota; kingdom Metazoa; phylum Chordata; class Actinopteri; order Clupeiformes; family Clupeidae; genus Tenualosa; species Tenualosa ilisha. The sequence goes on from PYXC01000584.1 coordinate 3,961,922, forward strand.
ATTAGGCTTCCTATCTGTTTAACATCAATACAATGATAAATGCAGAGGGAGTCTTCTAACACATAATCTCTCTCTCTCTCTCTCTTTCACACACACACACACACACACACACACTGTTTGTCTTATGCATACACACACACGCACACAGTTTCATGACATTCCATTCAAGTTCCTCTTTGATATGAGATACAATTCTAAAGTAATGTTCTCAGCTAGAGTCATGGTTTGAGGGAGTTTCTCTGGAATTTTTGGCGCTGTGTCACTGTCTGTTGCATTTCATGTTTCTAAGTAAAAATGAGTGAACCTTGAAAGACTGTTTCCCTTCACTTCTATTACAGGAAATTATGAACAATTAAATGCTGTGACCAAATAGTTCTGATCAATACAAAGGTATAAAACAAAATACCAGCTGTAAATTCTGCTGAAATTATAGGAAGACATTGGCTGTCTGTCAGGTTGGGCATACAGCATTTTTATTGTGTAATAGATGCAACATTGCCACACTGATCAAATGAAACTGTAGATAAAAAGTGTACACGTTACAGAGAAAGCTATCTTGCTTCTTGCATCTGTATATCATCGTAACCTTTTAGGCCTATATCTTTATTCTTTGGCTATATAGCCTACCTACTGCTTTCTTGGTAATATATGTTCCTATAAGTTGATTTATTACAAGATTGCTGCCTCATTTGAGTGCCTTTCCTTTGCTTTGAATGTCAGGGGAAACAGAATTCCAATTGGGTTTTCCACAGAACACTGTGGTTGCTGAGCACTGGGCTTTGCAGTATGCTAGTGTTTAGCTTGCTATCTATTGTTGTGGCAGTATTCCTGAACAACAGCCATACAGTTTGTGTTGGGCTGAGAGCAGGCTGGTTCTTTAGAAACAGTCCAAACTTTGCCTCAGAATTTGCATTACTTTGAGCCAAACAAAACTCTGTTTACTTATCCAAAACTGATGGTGACTACTTTAGAGGGCTTGAGAGACAATTAAAACCAAACCAATAATGTGCAATAAAATAAAAATAAAGTATACACATTGTCTAGTGTGGTGCCTCAAATTGGAAAAAGGTCAAAGACAAAATTTGCAGTTATGGCTTCAGTAGATGCTAGTCCTGCAAATTTCTGTAGCTGTAGTGACAAGTGGAATCCCACAGTCTTGTAAACTAATACACCACACACAAATCCAACTGCCACACATATTAATTACCAGTTCTCAAGTGGCCATTCCTTTCATGTTAATTCTAATGCCAACTTGCCATTTCCTAACACCAACAATGATTACATGATTACATGATTACACGATTGGCTGTAAATGGAAAAAAAATCAGATTTTAACAGACATTAGCAATGACACTTTCTAGACACTCACCCCAGATTTGCCCCGGGGCAATCTGTCATTGCAATAGGTCCACATCTAGACATCAAGATTACGCTATTACCCAACGTTGGAAAAAAAAAAAAACATTATTACCCAATATCAGGTAGTAAAAATGCCTAACAGACAATGCAAACTAAAATAATATATATATGCTATTACATATATATATATATGTAATAGGGGATAGAAATAATATACAGCATAAGCAAAAACTGAATGAATTTGGCATTCTGTGTCATAACTCTTTGCACACAATGTACACATTTAGGGGAGTGGTTGCCAAGCAATTATGACTTATTTTCTTTGACTTACTGTCATGATAACTGTTATTTTAAACAGCAACTAGGAGACACTTTACATAATATTTTGCTTTTGTGAATCAAGGTTAAAAAAGTTTTGTGGTCACATTGTGTTGCTATTTAAAGGTCATTATTGAATGTATTAGCAAGTTACAAAAATTAGGCTACTTAGCAACTTTAATATTGCATACACACGTTTGTTATCTCAGTGTTGGAGTCATATTTTTGTATCAGTATAAGAAACATCTGTTTATACAGGTTGAGTCCTTTTGAGATACTGCAGAAGCTGCTGGCAGGCTTGAGGATTTATGCTCTGGCATAAACCGAACAAACTGAAGATTTATGTTCTGGTGTAACAATCAATCTATTTAAAACTTGTGAAAGAGGTGTTAAAAAAAACAGTCTGTACACTTTATTGCATTGCAGCTGAAAGACCAATGACTATCAAAAAAACGTTTCTTAGGAAAGCAATAGAGTTCCACAGTAAAAAGGAGGTTCTCTAGAAACGGCTCTCATTACAGATGACTCCTCCTCACTTGTGTAAGTGCTCATGTGTCTGAGAAGTGTGTGGAACACCCATAGTGCTGTCAGCCAATGAGAATGGCTCCTTGCACATGTGCACATGAATAAAGTACGCCTCTGTAGTGATTCTTGACTGGTGTACATAATTAAGGACTTCCCAGGGCAGTTCTCTGGAATCATAGCCTCTGGGTAATACACAGAGATATATTAGTAACTAAGTAAAAATACTTCACTACAGTACTTAGGTATGTTTTGGGAGTATCTATACTTTACTTGAGTTGTTAAACTGTCAACATTTACTTTTACTTAACTACATTTCCTGAATTAATTGCACACTTTCACTCCATTACATTTTCAATTGTCAGCATAGTTACAAGTATCAGATGAAATTAAATTTGGTTGTTGACTGTGCGACTGCAACAAAGTTTTGGGGAAGCCGACTTGTCATTGTACTAGGGCAAACAATAAATTCCCCATTAAACCTGTAGATATGAAGTAGGCACCATTTTTCATTCTGAATGTGTGTTTGAGTGATGTTTTTTCAGGCCTTTTGACATTTTCTGAAGTTTGTTATAAGTTGTAAGTAAAAGTAAATTTTGGTAGCCTTTTTCACAGTAACTTGTATTTTTATACTTACATGTACATGTGTGGAGAGAGAGAGAGAGAGAGAGAGAGAGAAATGAAAGAGAGATGAGAGAGTTTGTTCAGCACCTGTGGGTAAAGATGTTTTATCAGCATATTTGCTTCGTGGGAATTGCCGCCAGTCGTCTTGGACACACAAAACTGCTGAGCAAGCCCTCGGGACAATACCACATGTTGTTCTCAAACATATCAGCTCTTATGTTTTCAGATAAACAGTGTCTTTTGCTCATAAAGGAGTTTACAGGAAAAATAAGTCCAATGTGTCATAGTTCTTAATCAAAACCCCTAAGAAATAATCCAAGCCCAGTTAGGTCTAATTTCTGTTCAGTTTACGATCTCAAAATATTCTTCCACTATTCTGTTGTTCCTATAGGGGATTTATGAGAAAGAGAGCAGAATTCAGTGTAAGCTTATATTTGTATTGTATTTCTGTGAGACAAAGACAAGATTTTTGTAGACTGTAATATTTTCCTCTGGCCATGGACAGTAGCAAACATGTGAATGCTTGTAATGCTGTGGGTCAGGGGCAGCTACAAGTGACACAGGATATTGAGAAATGTACAAAGTCGTTCAGCAATGTGACGCACAAGTGACTGTGTAGTGAGTTGATATTAGCATACCTGTTCCTCTTTTCCAAGTAAATGTGACAACCATCATATATGCAGATCTTGTCACACATGTAATTCTAATCTGGTGTGTTCCAGACAAGTCTTTCCTTGAACTTGAAGTGACGCTATAATTTTGTATTTCAGCTGAAAGTTACCTCCTCTACTTGTACAAATTTACAATAGCATAGAAATAGTTCAGGTAATTAGTCACTGAATGACACCAGACTTCTCTCCAACTTTTATCAGTATGTCCAACTAACTGACATAAAAAGTTATACCATTTAGCTCTTTCTCCCCTATGCAGAGATAACTAATATGGCCCTGTCCTTTCTCCTCCCCTTTATTAAGACACTGGTGTATTCTGCCACAATAAAGACTCATTTTACTGTTTGGGGACAGCAGAACTGTGTTCAGACATATCTCAGGACAGCTATATTTACAGGGGAGTATTTTCATGGTTGAAAACTTGGAGTCCTTAGTGTACTGTACATCCTTAATACTCTCCGTAATCTTCTTACCTCCGCCTTGGCCTATAGATGTAGGTTTTCATACTAGAAACCAAATGAAGGCAATCCGGCTTAATCTCTCTGCTTCTCTTTGTTTGCGTGCGTTTGTGTTTTTTTTTTCGGATTAGCAATGGCGTAAGCAGGTGTATACTTGTCTGACTGTCTAGAAGAAGACCTTTAGATTTGGCAATTATAGGGTGTGGTGAACTTTCCGTAAATTATGCTGTGTGTGTTTGTGTGTCTGTGTATGTGTGTCTGAGTGCTTGTTTAATGATAGTAATCTTTTAGAGTGACTTCATTCCACTGATGTGAATGGCTCAACTTCACACTAACAAAGCAGGAAGTGTCCTTACCCAGAAAGGAACAGAACAGAACACAGCCAAGGGGAAAGTTCCTGAGAATTTAATGTGAAAGTCCCAGGGAAGTGGTAACACAAGAGACAAACTTCATGTTTCCTAGGAAAATAGTGCTCTTTAATATAAATTATTCAAACATTTCATAAATAATTTAAGTGCAAAGTCATTTCAGTCAAACATCACAACAGTTTCTCCCATGACATAAAGAGAAGCTGGAGTTTCTATGTAAACATTGACAGGAGGACTCATATGGAAGTCTTCTATCTGAGTAAGTAACTCCCCTCAGTTAATACATTCATTTGTCTAAAGCATCAAACACACAAAGATGTACATTCTGGAAAACTACAGGCAGTTCATATTACTGGCAGTCTACGCACATCTGGTACACGTCTTTCAAAGTCCCTGATTCTGTTTAATTCTGTAACATGTAAGGCCAGTTGATGTTGCTTCTTCATTTCACATATTCTGTGGGAAGTCCACTTATGTTTAAGGCCACAGAACATTTGTCTGTCTGTCCGCAACCATTTTCTTCTCAGCACTTTTGAGCATACTTTTTTTTGTTCCCTTGGTTTTAAGTCCTTGGCTTCTTTGTGTGTTTAGTGGTGTGAAAGTGTTTACATCAACCCTTGGGCAAGTACCGCTGTCTCAATTGCCTTGACAGAAATGAACGTGAATGAGTGTATGTGTGTACCACAGCGGCTCTGGCAGCTCTGGAAATGTTGAGGTGGTTTTCCAACCAACTTCCACCCCAATCCTGCTACCATGGTAACCGGCAACAACAGCATGGCATGTGAGGCATTAACCGCAAGTTTCCTCGGAAACCCTCTGATTCAACCTCTCTCCAATTGTTGTTTTGTTCTCCATTTTTGCAACATCAGAAACAACCACTCTCATGACAGTATGCTGGCTTAGGGTCACACAGCGTCCTTTTTTTCCTTGTATGTTGATGCATTTGTTCAAGAGTTCATTAGATGGGGGCATCATACTTCTGTAGAAACTCCTGGATTAACTGAGGTAGGTTCTGTTGCTCTACACACACGTCCTGGTTTCCATTCACAGTCTTGCGGCACAGGTGCTGGAGTGAGGTGAGACCACAGGTCAGAGGCCTGTGCAGTATCAAAGGGATCTTCCCTCCGTTGGAGGAGATGTAGCAGGAAGGTGAATCCCCATCTGGCATGTAATAGTGGATCATCTTCAGCACGCAGTCAAACTGCGGCACCGTCTGGCTATGGGGGTCCGACTCCAGCCAGAAGCTGTTGGAGTCGCACTGCACACGCAGGTTCTTGGTGCCTTGCTGCATCTTGACTGTGAGGGTGAAGAAGTGACGCGTGTCAGAGCTGTCGCGTAGCAGAAAGGTGCCCACTGACTGGCTCTCCAGCAGTGCCTGAGCCTCACGCCCGCTGATGGCCCCCCAGTAGAAGCCGCTCTGCTGCAGCTTGGTGAGTGTCTTCAGGATAAGCTGGTGCTGCCTCATGCCAGTGAATGTCTTGCACCTCAGGGGCAGCTGCTGAGAATTGCTGGTCATCTGTACGCTCTTTCTCACCATGGTGCTTAGAACCTGTGATGAGAGTGAGATGGAGAAATTAAATCTCCCTGCCAGCAAGCAGTAAAATAAGTAATTAGCCTAAACTGTGGCCTAAACCACTACAAGAAGACTATAATTAATTGAAACAATGTCAAAGTATAACATTAATCTAGGATATTACTCGGATATTACATATAAGCCTATTGTAAGTACAACAGTTACTGGCTAATTCCACGCACAACTGTCACGTCCATAACGCCAAGCCATGGTATGAGATGATGTGATTACATAAAATTTGAACATTCACTCTTCTTGGTTGTAGAACAAATTTTATGAAACTTTTCGCATAATTATTCGCAGCATACAAATACCACGGCATTTTGTTCTGAGTTATGGACGTATAGCATAGCAAAGTGTAGTCTAAGTAAATATTATATAATTTTTCTACCTATGTTAGGCCAGCTATTTACGAAGTTAGGCTAAGGTAGGCTACTACGAAGTCTAGGGTTATGTTAACTAAAATAAACTGTCTGAATAAACCATAAATTGTATTTAAACGTAAATGTGAAACAAAAACATACAACGTTACAACGTTTTAAAGCTAACTTACCACAGGTTATGGTGGTTAGTGAGTGTATGTTATTTTAGTAGTCCTCTTTAAAGTTTAATAGACCTATTAGTCTCAAACAGGTCTCTTGGATTAGAAAAGTTCTCTCGTCTGCCGTGTCTTTCATTGCTCTGAGCTTTATACTGCTGCTCTCGTATCTGTGTGAGGCTCCACCCCGTTGCCAGTAAGCGCCGCTGGCGAAGTGTCAGTAAGGATTTTTTTTAAAAGGACAATTCCTGGTATTCACACACTGAGGTCCCCCTCCCCCCACCGCCCTTCTCTTACGGAACTCCCTCTATTCTTTACTGTAAGTTTGTTGCGTCGTTCCTTGGGAGCTACCCGCAACAACAACAAGCTGTTGCTCTGACTCTGACTATACAATGTTTAAGTTCGTATCCCTCTGATTAGTTTGCTGGTAGATCCGCGGTTTGCTAAAACAACTGACAACATATCGGCGGAAATAAGTTAGTCGCAAATGTGTAACTTGATGACTAACAACAAAGAACTACGCTTCTCATTCCTGACACATACTCACGATTAAGGCACGGACAAGACCGGCAACCGACAGCGGATTTTTGGTTAATTTCTTCCTAACAGATAGCCTATTCACATCATGCCATCGCACACCTCGAACGTCAAATTGTAGTTTACCGGTATAGGCTACAGCTCATCACGTGTTGTCATGAGGGCTCTCAAGTGTATTATTTAGGCTTTGCTTCGTAAAAGTACCCTAACACAACAAGCAGAATCAATAAGGAAAAAAAAATATAAATATTGTTTTGTTGTAAATAGTTGCCATGGTGAGTTAAGTGTAGCCGCTCCCACATGCGCTCTTTGTGAATGAGTGTAGCCTAGTGTTTCTCTGATCTGAGTCAGGCTTCTGTGTCTGAGACAGGATACAGTGATAAACTGTGAATCCATATCCTTTCCTGAAAATGAACAGCTTCATTGAGTTAACAGACATTGGGAAGTGTGTGTGTGTGTGTGTATGATGCTGGAGATAGTCATTTCATAGATCAACAATCACTATGCTTTAAATGCAATGATTCTCAGAAACACTGTCTTCACACAATAGCCTAACTTTAGTCAGAAAGAATAGTAAAACAGGAGATATTGTACTAGTGATTTTTAGATCTTTAGATTTATAGGTCATTAGGAACCTTGAGTTAAACTACAGTATATTCTCAAAAATACAACAACCACAAAACAAAAATGTTGACCACATTAAGCCTTGCCAGTCAGCCAGTATTTTTAGCAATGGTGGCGATGAGGTCATGTTTTTGGTGTGAGAACATTGTGTTCTGTGAACCATTGTTGGGGTCTGATGCATTTTGATTGCTAAATGTCATCACTGACAGTCAGTGCGCACACATACACACACACAAGCACGTGTACACACAAACACACAATTTCTTTACGGTTCTCTCTGTTCTGTGTTTACCTATTGTAGTTTTTTTTCACAAAGCACTACATCACAATGACATTGCAGGATATACCTGTTTTGTTCACGTGGAAAGGTATTCTCTTAAAAAGCATATGTAGTAGCCTACACTTTATTCTGTCACACTTGCAAGTGTATACAAAACTACCCAGGCGCAAACACACAAAAAAATAACGTCTTTATTTGAATTCGCAATTCAAAACACATAGGCCTATCCAAATATTTTAATCTCCTGGGTATACACAGCACCCTCTTCCAAATAGTGACTTCCAGGTACCATTATCTAATTAGAAAGGGAAATGTGTGTGTTTTCTATTCCCCATATATCCACCATGCAAACACTGGTTGGTGAAAAGTTCCAGGAAGCCACGGTACTCTGTTATCAGTTTTACTGTCACAAGTCAGTACTTCCTCCTGAAGAGAGAAGGCCCGCTGAGCCACCAGTGTGAATCACACACTCACACACACACAAACACACACACACACACACACACACACACACACACACACACACACACACACACACACACACCATACATTTCTACATTTCTGAGAAAACCACTGACTTCAATTAGTCGTTCCCCTGTTGAGACACAGTGCTGATGTCTACTTAGTCATGCTCAATGAGCACTAACGGTTGAACACATGAACTGGTTTTCAGGCTAAATGGACATGATTAACACTGGGAGAGGAACTATAAAGCAGAGGAAACGGGGGCTAAGTCTTAGCTGACCTAAAACAGGAGTCAAATGCACTGTCAGCCATGACCCCATGCACCACCATGGAGATGCAGTAAACCAATGCTAGCTGCAGCGGTTGAGGAAATCAACATCCTCAGATGTTTGTCACAGTCAAGACCTCATGGGACCTTCTGGCATTAGCTAGCAGGTAATAACACTACCCGCAATAGGTAACTCCTAATGCCAGGAATCTAAGTTGATCCACATACTGCACAGCTATAAAACTGTTGACTTTCCTACAAATACTGGCATGCTGTTTGCTCAGATAAGGACCACACACTTGCAGCAGTGTGGTGTCAAGCAAAGCCAGTTTGCAGTGAACGTGACAAGTAATTACATATTCCTGCATCAGTGACCAGTTGTCAGATAGAATGTTATAAATGAAAGTAACTTAAAGATCAATAGAACTTTTAGTTGATATCCAGTCAGAACACCCAACAATGTCTACACTGTCATTTTGTCCTTCAAGATGTCATCATACTAGTATAAGAAAGTAAAATTCTCAAAAATCAATAATAATAATTTAAAATAGGTAAAATAGGTATAGATTTGGTCACAGCTGGTGAGGCAGTGCAAAAAGAAAGACTAGTAATCTGTGCTTTGCCTCATCTTGTCTCTGCCGGAGGCATAGATATTTGCTTGTGAGAATGTGTGTTCAAAGACAGTGGCTGGTTGGCTCACTTTACAGTGAAGTTCTCCTGAAATTCAAAACTTAACTGGAATCACACACACACACACAAACACACACACCTGGGGCCAGTGACTGTGAAAATTAAAATAAAAGTGTCAGGTTACTGAGACACTGAACATTTGTGAGTAAAGTACAATCAATAGGTCTTAAGTAAAACATGTTGCTTGACAAACAAAAGCATCATTTTATCCATAAAAAATAAGTTGTCAGATCAGTGACGTGAATTAAATGCAATGCTTGCCATGCACAGTTGCGCAGCTTGTCATATACCCAACTGCAAGGATTTGCAGCAGGATAGACACTAGTCCAAGTCCATTCATGACGTCATTGCCAGCTTGTGCAAAATTCAGAATTTTAGAATTAGCTTTCATTCAATTCAGGAATTGCAAGTGGTATCAAATTAAATTAAAATGAATTGTACTTCCTTTAATTCCTGTTTCAAATTCAGCTGAAATTGAAGTCATTTGCAGTTCAGTTCTGAATTTTGCACAACCCTGCTACAATGACATTTGTCCCAAATGTGGTATAGAAGCCACAGCCATTTGTGAATAATTACATTTGGGTTTAAGGATTATGTTATCAATGACGATATGAAGAACAGAACAGCAGTGTGCAAAGTAATGTTATCTTATAAGTCTTTACAACTCAAAGTGTCACAAGGCTTTGTAAAGCTTCAATTTGTTAATTGTCCTTTTCCTCAACTAATGCCAACTACTGTAGAGTTACAAGTGCTCAGTGCATACGACATGTAAAGTGAGACTACATAATTACTCATGGAAATTACTAAGGCATCATTACAGACAGCCAGTAAAGTGGTATGTTTCCCTAGTATCAACAGGCCAAAAAAGCTCATACAGCTTTGTGACACTTCAAGTTGTAAAGGCTTATATGAAAACACTGTAATGGGTATATAATTACATGAGTACAGTCATGAGCACGCATATACAGTTATGAATAATAATTTCATTAGTTATGAATGCATGAGAACCTTTTAGGAAGGCATTTATAATTTATGAATACTGGGTTCATATAAAGTGTTACCAACTTTTTAATATTTGGTTTTGGTACATTATTATAGCCCATCAGATTTTTGACATGACATGACATGACTTGCTAGACCTGATCAATGACCTGATTTGCTTGACTTATAGCCTTTCACTTGACTTGCTTGAGACTTGAATATTATGACTTGAGACTTGCCTCTGACTTGCACATGAGTGACTTACTCCCACCTCAGAGTTTCAGAAATGTAACACGTAAGGTGTGTATGGAATATGTTGCGGTCAGTGATCACAGTAAGACACACACACACACACACATGCAACACGTGCTGCCAGGAATGACTGTCAGAACTCATATGACAATGTGCATGCATGTGCAGATGTAGAAGTCAGTTCTTGCAGTGTGCATCTTGTCAGATATTTGTGGATGACAAGACATCTGCTCTCGAATGTGGTATTTAGCCTACCCACACAGCCAGTGCTAGTTCCTTTTGTGTAATGCAACGTAGGTTACTCCTGCTAGTATAATCATTTCCTGGTTAATATTTTAGTGAACAACATGTGTTACTGCCAACTGTCATTTGAATTGTAGGTCAGTACTGGACAGCACTGCAACAGATTTGATATTAATTGAGGCTAAGAAAGATATACAGTGTTTTAAGTGTAATTTTTTCTTCTCTTTTATTTTCAATCTTTTTAAAATGGTTTGTATGACTAATAACGTGTAATATGTTTATTTTAAGACATATCTTTTCACTAGTTCATGATCTGAAATTTGAGGAAATAAAATATATAAGCATGTAAGATGAAGGTAGATGTGTACCCAACGAGCCCCTCTTAATCCAGGCGGCACTGCGCGGCAGGACTGACAGGATCACAATGTGTATTGGATCCCTCGGGACTTGCTGCAATGGCGGTGGTTCGTTGGGATCCCAGCAAGCATACAAGATCAGGGCTAACTATCTAACTGCACTGGCAGAGATCTAGGCCTGATCCTGTGAGATCAAAGTTTCATTTTGTTTTGGCATCATCTTCAGATGAATTGGACTACACAGAATCATGTAAAGGGCAAATCAATGACCATCAAACACCAATTAGCGTGTTCTAGCAGAAGTGAAAATGTTCGGGAGGGTGTTTGGAAGGTTTGGTACATGTGCCCTCTAGGTAGAGACCAGAATTGGTCTCAGTGCAAAGCTGTGTAGCTGAGTCTGAAGTCTAGCTGTCGTGCATTAATATTTGTTTTTACTGTGTCTTCTCCTACTTCTGTGTGGACACTTAAATATCTTCTTGGTTAATGTTAATGTACTGCAGTAGCCTACATCTGAAATTGATTCAATTTAAACTGTAAGAAAGATAGCTAATATGTCAAGCATATGTTCTCACATAACCAAATATTAAAAATGGACAAAGTAGCATAATGTGTAAATAACCAAGTTTGTTTGTTGAAATAATACATTTACTACTGTAACTGAAAATGCTGTGTGGAACAGTGTGGACTGCATCGGTTAGGTTAAATGCATCATTATACTGGATATTTTGGGATGTTTTAAGACATGTAGACTGTTACTGTTGACTTTCAGGTCTTAAGGAGAAGTAAATTAGACATTTTGCAGATCTCTCACCTCAGGTCTGTAAAGATGTGTGCGACACATATTTGGGTCACTGGGTCATTTAAAAGTATATTGCATCTGTGACTCTGAAGCCTTACCATAAGGAAAAAGTTTTTCCTGCTTCAGTGCAGACATTAAGATATTATCTTGGTTAATATGTAATGAAACAGTGTTACTCCAAATAATAGTTGAATTGCAGGTCAGTGCAGGATACTAAATCTAAAATTCATTGAAGTCAAACATTGTTGTTCCCTCACTGGCTTGAATGTATGAGAACACAATGTTCCACTGTGTGTGTGTGTGTGTGTGTGTGTGTGTAAGTGATAAAGAGTGCAAAAGTAATATATTTCAATGATTTCAGACAGCCAATTCTTTGATTATCTACAATTACATTGACATTTGTTTTATTCTAAGACTTCAAAGAATCAAAGAGTCTTTTTTGTCAGCTAATGCTTTGTGCATCACAGCTCAGCTCAGCATGCTGGTGTTGGCTGTTGAAGGGGCCGACCACTCCATGATGCAGAATTTTAACAGCATTATATCCCAAATCTTTCTTTTCCAAAAATTCTGCATGAAAAGGCAAAATTGTGGTGCAAAAACACCTTTGTTTTGCATAGGCAAAAAGAGACCTCTTTTGTTCTTTGTGTGTGTGTGATAAACTAGTGAGTGATTGTGTGTGTTTCTGGTAGGGGAGGTTTCTTCTTCTGGGAAACTGGCTCTAATTGGTGTGGGAGTGAACTCAGATGGCTTTAGTTAGAGAGACAAGGAATCTATGCCTCCTTCCACCATAGTGACCCACACACACACACACACACACACACACACACCCCAATACACAATTGACAGATAACAGAACCTAATGTTCCTTCCTTTGTGTTCATGTCCTTTAACACTTCCTCCCAAAGGATAGCATGATGATTTGTTTAAAATTGAAGTCATGCATCAAGACCCCATGGACACAATATACCTTTTGTACTTTTGTCCTGACACACACACACATACATACGCACACACACACATACAAACACATTTGTTTTAAAGCTAAATAGTCACACACCGCACTGGTATGTGAGTTAACAGATAAATGAGTTGGATGGAGAGCTAAACCCCCATTCTAACCTGTAACTCTGTCATACATTTCTAACAAAAAATCTGGATTTTACTAACTGTTACTAACGGTGATAAACACATCTTTGAGTTTCAGAAGATATATCGGAACTGTTTGGCAAAAGCTTGACGTAGAGGTTGTGACCCTGAATGGGTTAAATATTGCAACAAGTTGTACGTCACTTGTTGCTTTGGTTGCTATAGTCAACCAACCAGTCAAACAAAAGTACACAGATGTTGAAAGAGCACTGACCAAATCTTTGGCACTGACCACTGATTGTTTAAATATTTATTTTTAGAGCGTATTATATGAAGTACTTGCCAGGCTAGCACCAGTTAGTGCTTCTCCTCAGTTTATCATTGCTCCAGCACTGAGGTCGGGGTGCCAGGCTTGGTTGCTTGCTTTGTGGTATGCTTGGTTCGCATCAAAGATTCTGGAGCGCCATCCTTCGCTCTAGAATCTTTGGATGGTCTCTGAGTTGGGATGGGCCAATCAGTGAGCAGAGGGAGGGCTGAAAGCGATAACCTTCAAAGGACGCGTTCCAGTGTGTAACATACGTCACGACCAAAGAGTAGCGATTGGCTGAAGCAGAAAATATCTGCCCACCGTAGATTGAACTAAAATAAATGTGAAATAAAACAAAGCAGCTGATGCATCAGTCTAATGAAAGAAGGCAGCATCTGGCACATTTTCCATCAAAGAGATAAGGTATTATTACAGTAACTTGGGAGTTTGATTAAGGTTAGACAGGCATGGCACAGAACAAAAGCTAATGCTACCCTCTACTGGAGAGAGTCCATAGTCTCTATTATAGTTTAAATAATGTAGTGGGGTAGACTCGGACCAAGTTGGGTGTGGCAACAAGTGACTTCCAGTAACCAGCATGAAATTTAAAGGTCAACTGAAGCATAAACTTACAAAAACTCATCACAGCAAACACATCTTTCATGGAAATAACAGTTTTAATTGTGTAATTGTGTTTAATTGTGAGGAAAATACATGTCCATAGGTATGACAGATGCCTTCAGTGGTTGTGAATCACATTAAGCAAGGCCCATGTTGGGCAAGTGATTGTGATTAGTCCTGGGTTTTTGGTGATTCAAAATGGGCTGCAGTGGCCTCATACCCAGATGGACCTCGTCAGCAAAATTCAGATTGGCTAGAGGTGAATCTGTGTTTACCCAGGCTGTGATTACTGTAAACATTGATGTAGTGACAGGTAACACAACTCTGACATAAAATATTCAAGAAATACTACATGATATGGTAATGACACTGACACAAACATGCATTTGGCTAATTGCTGTTCAGTTTGACTATATTCAAAGTTACCAGTCAAATTTATGAAGAAACACCAATTAGTGAGCAATTATTGCCTTTTAAGTGACTGTATCCCCCTCATTAACATTGCAGATATTTACTTTTAGTAGGCTATGCATCTTAGAGGTCAGCTATAGGCATCTGGTGGCTTATGTGAAGCCATTCCGATCATTCATATTGACATTCATATGACTGTTGGTCATGTGAATAAATTGGCCGTTGATCTGCTTCCATGTTAACCATTTAACTAACTTCTCGTGTTAGGCACCATGATTAATTTAATTATATTCTTAATAGAGGAATATGAAATTATTTAAATAAAAACTATATATGCAAGAGGTACATCACACATTACACAATCAAAAATGTATTTTATAGCCTGACAAGCCAAACTATAACATCAAAATGTATAGTCTGACCACGACCGGTAGACCGAGCTTAATCCTAGGGGCGGAATCAGATGCTGTTCAAACTGGATAGCGCCTTGACCAATCAGAGCAACGTCGGCAAAACAGCAAATACATCCTTATTTGAATCATATGACTTTTGTACCTTTTTCTGCTCTACTTTCAAAAACAAGCCCAAGTTTGCCAAAGCCGATTCAAACGACCAGTTAGCTGATTTGCACCGTCACAGCCCTGTCATTACCTTGCTAAGCCCGCCCAACGACTCTACAAAGATATGTATTTGGTCTTACCAGGCCTATGTAAAACCAGTGGTAGACCTACTAAGGCTCCAATGGTACGTGGCCAGACGTACCCGCTGAGCAAAACTATTTTCTACTGCAAAGGTGCGTCTAGATTTCTAGGCTAGCTCTTCTAGCCTTCTTAATCACAAACAAATGTGCAATAATTTGTTTGCATTTCGATACATCACATTGTTCACAAAGACCTGTCACCACCCATTTGCTACCAGCTGTGGTGTGATCAGGGTGAGTGGATGGGTCATAAGTGGATGGGCCATGGTCGTTCCACAGGTGACAATTATTTTAATGTCACAGCATTTAATTAATTAATTAATTAATTAATTGATTGATTGATTGATTGATTGATTGTGATGAGGGTGTGAAGAAGATTTCAAGTAACCCAACCAAAAACCCTCCTTTGAAGTTTTAAAGAGTTGTTTCTTTGCAGAAATAGCGATTGTATTGGTGGTGTAATTACCTGTATATAATTATTAATATAATATGATGTGCTTGGCGACACAGAGAAAGGATCCACACAATATGTAGTTTCATTTTTGAATTTTTATTATAGCTCAAGTTACCATGGAAATGGTAGAAACTTTAAAATAACACAGAGAGAAATAATGACATTAGGCTACCAATACAATGCTACAAAAACATAACACTTTACTCTTAATGAAATGGAGACAGTATACATTATACACTGAAGTATATACATCCTTGATAAATAAACCAATACTGCTTACATAGTTTTAATCTCTGACAGTCAGTGCACAAGAGGGAGTGCGAGGGAGTTAGCAGCTTATGCTAACTCAGAGAAGAGCACTGACAAACAGCAGGCACTGATCACCCAGGTGTGGAGCCTATCCTATGGACGAATCCTAATTCCGCCAACAACCCTAAGCCCTGAACCCTAAGACATCTACCTGGCACCGATCAGCCTGTCATGAAGCTGACTCATGCTAGTTTAGCCAGTCATCAAACTGACTCATGCTAGATTATTTTAGATTTTGACTAGATCATGCTAGTTTAGTCTTTGAGGGTGCAGGGTTTAGGGCTTAGGAGGGACTTCCTGATTAAGCCATTGTTGGATTTGCAAAGTCATTTGTGAAGTCATGGGCTGGCACTGGAGAGTGCAGCATGAGAGGATGGCTTCTGAGGGTCCCTGTAGGACCAGGTAGGCACATGATGTGACTAGACTTGGATTGTTCTACCGACTACAATCTAACATCTGAAAACTATTCAACAGCTATTCAACAAAAGGCCTCTGAAAGGGGGTTGCCTTGGGTGTTGCCGAGACAACCGTGAACCCGATCGCGGTCCATTCTGACCCTGAACCTGAACACATTACACTCCAGCCACTCCTTTCCGTACAAAAATGTTCAGCCGTGTGAGCGTGACGCTTGGACAGATGCCTCACTGCCATAAAAATGTAAAAATACACACACTCAGCCAATACATCATTGCACACAATGAAAGACAACCTCTCTCCAGAAGCAAATAGGAAAATTTTGGCAAGACTCCACTTTCTGTCAGACCTGCTGATTTTTTTTATAGTTTTTACATATAGATGCCTCTATGAGGGAAACAAGAAAAGATTGGTTAAGCATGATAAAGCTGTTTCTGAGAGATCTGCAGGGGAACAGAGAGAGAGAGAAAAAAGGCTCTCTGACTCTCCCACGGCCAGTTAGGAGCAAACTGAAGGACACTCCAAAGGGAAGCGAGCAGGGAGCCCTGCAGTGATTGGCATTTCCAACCAGTCAATGCAGGGCCATTTTTCCTTTTGACCCCCTCCAACTGTAAAAGCTATCAACCAATCCCAGAGAAGTGTGAGAAGAGAGACACGCTCCCTTAGCTTCGCCATGCCTGTCCCCCCACCCATGAGCAGCTTATTTCCACCCCTGTCCTTTACAGCGGATTGCAGAGGGGTCCAGAACAGCTACTGCCTCTTCAATGAGGACACTTTCTTCTTCCGAGCGGCCAGCATCTCATAGAATGGATCCCTACTGATGGCCGCTCTAAAATGCACACACAACCAAAAACGTGACATGTTAGTAACACACACACTAATGCGCACACACACAAAAACACAGACAGATGCTCACTTGATGCTGTTGATCCACTCCTCCTTCTCTTCGGCCGTCGGCGCAGAGATGCGGTAGAAGGTGTGGTTGCCCTCGACGACCCTTCCATCGGCCTCAGTCTTGCATGCCTTGATCACCTGGTCCTTGTTGTCTGGGATGAACAGCTCAAAGCAGTTCTGCAGCACAAACACACACTCACATTTCCTTGAGTGGCCACTTTTTATGTTCCTAAAGACCTATACATCAGCAACTTACATTTATCTGCTATAAATCATTTCAAATTATAACAGAGTGATATTTGCTCAAATCAAAGGCATGGAGGAATTTCAGAAGAATTATCTAATGTAGATCATGCTTCTTTACACAATTAACAACTAAATGTAAATAATATGAACTACTACTTGTTGTGGGAATAGTCATGGGAATGATTAACTTGGGTATGTGTGGAGTATGCATGCACATTACCGGCTTTTTATCCTCCACCTCCCGGATACTGAGATTCTCCAAGGGGATGATTCCTCTGGGCTCTTTATCCTAAGAGGAAACACAACCCTTAACAATATACCAGAAGCACCCCACACCCACACCCACCCACACGTATAGATGAATCCTAATCATGGCTGGTGGACTCAAAGACAGATAAACGAACAAACAAAAAAAACAACTCTCACTTACAGTGGTGTACTCGAAGTAGTACAAGCAATTGTCAGTGAGGATGAACCACCTCCTCTTCCATGTCTTCACTCGTCCACCTGAGGGAGAAGAGGGACAGGTGTGAGGGGAGGTGCTGAGGGGTAGAGCGGGCTATGGACCGGCAGCACATGGCAGAGCCCCAGCACACACATACAGCAGAGCAGACAAACAGGCAGACAGGCAGACACCCATACAGATGAGGACCCATACAAGACTCCAGCATCTTCTCAGACCAGTTCAGAACACTGGGACACTCACCAGGGAAACTATACAGAAAAATAACCCACAGCAGAAAAGAAAAGCCAGCAAGCATCTAGGTGTTTACCAAAGTGGTCGTGATGGATAATGGTCAGAATCCTCTTCACTGGTAACATAACAATCTGCCACAAAAGGTATAGCTACAGCTTAACGTTACAACAGAAACACCAATTCACAATAAGGACTTTAACCGGCAGATACATCATTTGAATTACCAGAAAATGTACCTTCTTACTAAATTCAACAGACACAGTTTGCTTGCTTGCACGTTCCACACCCAAACCTCCACTCTCTGAAAATATCTCAGCAGTCAGCACCTGCATGAGATACTCTATGGATCCTTTTAATCCTATGCTTATCCCTGACCTAACCCTGAGGCACTTTTACAAGATCACCCATGTTGCAACCTCAGTAGATCACGTTTGAGCTGCTGTAGAGTACCTTTAAAAATCATTCAGTGTCTGACCAAGGACCCACTGGAACTCCAGTTTCAATCCAAAAAGCATTCAACATAGATGTTCTTTTTACATTGTAAAGTGTATGAGGTTGTGAGAAGTCTTCCACTGAGGCTGAGGCCCAGCCTACAGGGATTAAACATCTTTCAATCTTTGCAAGTGAACATCATCACAACAAACCCTGGTTCTGCTTGCAGAAGCTTTGAACTTGAATATCCACCCAACGTTTCCCATCAAAGACCTCAACTGACCCATTAAAGACAGTGAAAATGATGGCAGACAAATACTCAACAGGCAGCAGCACACAGAATCACAAGACCTGAGCTGATTGCTTTGGTGTCACAATGAAATCTGATTGATTGGTAGACCCAGGCTCAGTTTAGAGATTATGATCATAGAAACAGGCATCCCTTCCAAAGATCTCCTGATGAAAGGACATCCATACAGACATGTGGCCAGACAGACGCAACCCTCTGGAGATGTTTGGAGAGGGGCTGGGGTAGGGTACGGGATTGCTGGTCTGTGAGATGTTACTGGAACTTACTGATCTTAGAAAATGGGGGCAGATCACGTTTAGACTATGGTGTGTGTGTGTATGTGTTGGGGTGGGGGGTTGGGGTAAACTGTGAACCAAGACAGGTGAGAACTGACATTCGCTGACAAATCACCTGCTCTGCCAATTCTTACTTCCCAGTCATTTTGTCAAAGGAGTATCTGTCCCAGCGTCTGGGTTACTAAATCAGGGTCATGATACAAGCACAGGCAACATTCACAATCTCCTCTGAGAGACATGCTCCCCAAAACCCTTTATGAAGAATCCAGCACCCCCACCTCATTTCAGCATGAAGAGAAGCAGCCTGATTGCATGCAAAGTTGCATTTCAGCCAATGAAATCTCAGACTCCATAACTTGACCTCATCACCAATGGACATAATCATCAAATGAAGGAAAAACATTCCTCTGTTTTTTGTGTTTGGTGCCAGACTTGTAGTCAGCAGAATGGGAGAATGATCAAATGATAAACAACAATGCTGCCAATTATTTGATTCTGTAATTAGTTCAAGTCAGTATCAGTTCATGTTTCAGAATATTTGTAATTATCAAACATGATGTTTAAGTTACTCTAGATAACAAAGACTTGCACAATTTGATGGCATCACCACAGGCATCCTAATTCTGATATGGTCTATGATCTCAAAAAATGTTTGGAGGCCAATAATTTGAGGATGTGATATGGTTTCATGGCAGCTCCGCTCACAGCCATATTGTCTTCAAATATTCCTAATAGGCATTATCCTCGCTTGGACATGCGGCTCACATTTCTGAAGGTTAATGGAAACCTTCTGGTGAGCTGTGTCAACATGTCTCTTAAACAATCACATGGTCAAAAGACTGGGAGTGGCGGGGCTGCCAGTAATGCCCTTGTCTGCTGTGAGCCTGGCATTGGTCAGGCAGTCTGAGGGCTGAGAGGAACAATGCAGCGGACAGAATGAAACCAGGAAAACACCACAGCAAAAACAGACCAATCACACCAAGCCACCACCTGGTGACTACAGAGAGAGAGAGAGAGAGAGAGAGAGAGAGAGAGAGAGAGAGAGAGAGAGAGAGAGAGAGAGAGAGAGAGGACACGCAGACAAATCCACCTACTTTATGAGACCAAATAAATGATAACAATAAAGATCAAACAAACCCGATGCCAAAACAACAATGAAAAAAAACAAAAAACAATGACAGTTGCCCTCGCCACTCCTTTTCAGAGAGGGAGGGAGCTTCAGAGACAGAGCTAGAGAGAAAACAGAAAGCGTGGCGGGCCAGCGAGAGGCTCAGTTGAGTGAACAGGTGTACATACCTCCTGGAGAAAGACAACAGCCAAAAATCATGGGAACAAACAAACGAGGAAGGAAAGAAAGAAAAATTCAAAATTAAAAACAATTTGAAATTAAATGGGTAAGGAAATCACATCAGTCCGCACACGGCTCTGCTCCTTTGATTCTAAGGGAAGAACTCCTCAACCAAAGGGTGATTAAAGTCACTCAATCATAATGATCAATCAAAGCATAGCCAAAGACTCTTAATTACAACTGTGCGTTCCTTATCACGGCTGCCTTTAGGCCTTTAGGGGGCACTGTGGGCCCAGAGAGCAGACACGTGGTCATCGCCATGGACAAAGAGACGTCTGTCCATCAATTGTCAGTGTGGATGTGTGCACAGCGGTGACTAGGGATTGTTTCTGTGTATATATGGTTATGAATGTGTTGGCGTGTACATGAAGATGGTCTGTGAGATCAATGTGTGGGTGTCTGTAATGTGTGCTTACATGACTGCTGACATGTAAATAATTCATATCTCTGCACATGTCCAACTGGTAACAAGGAACATGTATTATTGATGAGATGATGGAAAAACAGGGGAATCGTGACACACACACACACACAGATGGTGGGGAGGGTGGGTGGATCATTAACATGTACAGCCCACATATTAAAACCTCCTACACTTATTGTGTGCGTGTGTGCCTCTGTGGGTGTGGGTGTGGGTGTGTGTGAGAGAGCATATTTGTGGCCTGTGTATACTGACCCAGTTTGAGTAGCCAGCCTTCACGGTCCGGATTGAAAAAAGTGTGTGTGAGGTCATTCCCATCATCCTCTGGGATTTTGAAGGGTTCATTCTTGATGCTCTCATAGAGATTCTGCATATGAACAAACATAATTGCTCAATACTATACATACATACATGTATGTATATTTACATATCCACAGATTCACTTTTAAAAAGCTTCTTTGTGACAAAATGGCTGATTATATGGACTGCTTATATTCTACTAAGATACCAATAAGAACTACACTCTGAAAGGACAACACAGAGATGTACTGAGACTGAGTGAGAGTGAGCGAGAGAGAGAGAGAGACAGACTCGGAGCAACTCTTCAGGCAGGTCTCCTCCGTCGTTGATGCCTCTATTCATGGAGATGAATCTCTCTACTGTGGGCTTGTCTTTGACATTGGGGTTGTGTAGACTGGTGTTCAGCATGATGATGGCAAAGGACAGGATATAGCAGGTGTCTAAAACACACACACACACACACACACACACACACACACACACACACACACACACACACACACCCAAACAATAGACCATCAATGTCAGGTTGTAACAACACTATAATTATGTGGAAGTATAACTGTGTGTTTGCAACAGGTGTGTGTGTGTGTGTGTGTGTGTGCACGCGATGGGTGTTACCTGTGCTCTGGAAGACACCAGGGTTACACTGACAGTAGCGCTGTGCGAATGCCTCCATCATACGGTCAATCTTCTGAGCCTCTCCTGGAAGCCTGAAACTCCACAGGAATTGCCTACACATACACACACACACACACACATACACACACACACACACACACACACACACACACACACACACACCACACGCACACGCACACGCACGTCTTTTAAAACTGCATTTGTAGATGACATATACACACACACACACCATAATTTGGTGTGTGTGTGTATATATATATATATATATGTGTATGTGTGTATGTATATATATATTTTCACTTGTTACCTCAGTGCCTGCACCAGGTTAAGATCGGTGAATTCGTGCAGTTCTACAAATGCGTGCAAAACCTGAATGTTGAAGTCATCTCTGCAACACAAACACCCACACACACATCACATGGAGAAGAGGGGAAAAAACACCCAAGATTGACAGAAACAAAGCCGATTTCTGAGCAACGCCTCCCCAAGAGGATTGTGGGATACTACACTAGGGCTCCCTTTACAGGAAGACCCGCCCTCATTTCCTGCTGGCTCTACCTCACACTCAGCAGTGGAAGGAGATACTCATCAAGCTCTGCTATAAGCCCAGGTTACACATACACAGGCAGACACACACACACACACACCACACACACACAGATCGACACATGCACACACAGGCACGTAGAGCCCCAGGCGAAGAACACTCACAGCTGAGTCAATAGGTTGTTGGCTCCAGAGCGCCAACTCTGCCAACAGAACACGCACAAACATGCACAAACAAACAAACAAACACACACACACACACACACACACACACTCTCTCTCTCCCCCCTAATGGGAATGCATTTCTACTAATGGGAACATGCACACGTTCAAACAGTAACATTTTGTCTTGCTCCCTTTGCCTTCACCCTTTAGTTGGCTCCATCTCACGTGCAGGCCCGCCCACACACACACACACACAAACTCTCACACACACACACAAATACACAAATACACTCAAAAACATACTTGAGGAAGCTGAGGCCAAGACAGCTGCCAACATTCCACATATATTAAATGTTGAATTAGATTACTGTGATAAAGAGGAAACTAAAGACAGATGGAAGGCAGGGAAACCTGATCACTTTCTTTGAGCAGAAACCTAATCCCCCCTTTCCTTTCTGTCCAGAGAAACACAATCTCACTTTGAAGACCAAAACAGTGGAAAGCAACACAATAGGCCACAAGAACCAGCAGAAACATCTCAGTATAAAACACAGAAATACTGAATTAAATGCCTACAAACCAGGTTGCACTTAGCAGTCCTTACATTTTCACATCATTAACCTTTTCACAGACACACACACACACACACACACACACACACACACACACACACACACACACACACACAGAGACACACAGAGACACACAGCCAACTGCCAAAAGACGCAGCTTGTGAAACCATCATTAAAATTCAGTTTCCAGTGCTAGCTTGAGTGTAGTGCCAGTTCACACTTGCGGTGTGAAAAGAAAAAGCAACCCATCAAACTGTCCAGGCAAGCAGCCCATCACTGGCCGGCTAAAAAATGGCGCGTGTGTGAAATTAACACTGTGCATCACCCATCATTAACAGGAGTGAGATTCTGGGCTGATGCTACCTGATACAGATTTGTCTCAGACTCCAGGTGTGTGCCCTATGGCCTGAATGGACATGTAGACACAGAAGACTTGCAACACGCTACCCTGACTTTGACAGCTCTCTGACAGGTGATGAGAGCTTTGCAAAGATCCTTAAAAGGATCCCACACTAGTAGACATGTCAACCTTATATTATTGATGTTGCATCAGCTATATAAATGTGGTTTAAAAAAAACTGAAATGTTTCCAGCTTTATAAAAAAGTTTTAGAAAATCCTTTCACTCGTCAACTGCCAATGTTTTTTTTTTTGTGCCTTGTGGGTAAAAACTGACATCGCAAGGTTGCGCCAGTGCGCCTTCAAGCTGTTGCAGTACACAAACTCATTTATATTGTTCCACTCCTTTTTCCTCACTTCTCCGATTGCCCTCCTTTTCACATTTCGAGTACTGGCTCCAGCGTTGTCCTCTGGATTTACCTTGCGTTCGACTTAAATTGGAACTGAACAGAGGAAGCATTCATTACACCCTAATGTCCATCTCAACCAGGTGACTTCACTTTTTACCCAGAAAGCATTGAGGTGCAAATGACATAAAACGCAGTGGCAGTTTACAAGGTCTACATGTCTACAATGTTTCATAAAAACTACAGCATTTTGAGTGTTTTTAAATTATGTTACACATAGCCGACGCCAGTCAATCTTATGAGGCCAACATACCTTACCAGTTGGGGCTCCTTTTTAACCTATCTCTCTCCTCAGGACCAGATGCAGAGGGTACTGCCATTGGAGGGCATGTTTTGTTTATGTTTACTGAATTTATTTCTTTTCATTAACATACTGAAAATATACACACACACAAACTGAGTGTTTACTGACCTCTCCCCGAGGTAGTCCCCTATGGCTGTCTTATTAAGACCCTCCCCTTTGTAGAGGAACTGGGCGATGTCATCACTGGTGTTCTTGAGGAGCTCGTTCTCAATCAGAAACTGGATGCCCTGCAAATGCACACGCACGCAAACGCAAACACACACACATACACATACACACACACACATTACCAACATGCAGTGACCACTGTAATGCCTTTTGTCCAACATCTGACCAGCCCCCATAATGCTAAATCGATTTCTCCCCATCCAGCATAGCATGAAGGAGAACGCTAGCACAGACGTAATGTCTCTGCAGTTGGCCTACTCACCTTCTTGGGGTCCATGTTGAACTTCTTGCGGCCCATAGCCACCTGTTTGTTCCTCTGCATGTTCTTCCTGTGGGAGAACCAATGTGTGGATCAGATAATGCAGAAGGGTGTAATGACTCCTACTGTCAGACACATCTGTCAGTGTGGTTACATGTGAACAAGTCTGACCATAACTTTTGCTCAGGATAAAAAAAACAAAAAAAAAACTGTGTAGTCCTGCTGAACTCCAATTTTTAAAAATGTGTGAAATCAGGATTAAAGGAGAAATAAATCTAAACGCAACCAATGCTCAGATTCCACTTCATCATGATTCCTGAAAGAAAATTTGTCATCATGCCACGTCAGTATTTTTATGATGTTCTTCTACACACGTTCCCACTCTGTGAGGTGCTCGATCATGTGCCAAATTGAAAAGAACGTTACATCTGCCAGTGCTCAGAACAGCTGTGTGCTGCTTCATCATGAAACATGGAACAGAGAAGCAGAAGGTCTGGCAGTGGCCAGAGCAGCCATAGCTCACCTCTCCTCTGTAGAGCCCAGGTTCTCAATCTCGCTGTTCACCTCCGCTATCTCATCCTGCAGCCTCTACAAGAGGGAGCAATGATAGACAGGCATGTTAGGGGCAGACATAAGAACTAAAGGGACTTACATTCATACAAAATCACAAAAGCACTTTGAGTGTCAGTGCTGATTGGTGCTTTGGCAGTCAAATCAAACATGACCTCTGAGCATTAAAAATATTTGTGTAGAACCTTTCATCTCTTATTGAGGCAGCCTCCTCAGAATGTACTGTACATGTGTGTGTGTGTGTGTGTGGTGTGTGTGTGTGTGCGCACGCCGCGCGCGCGCGTGTGGCTCTGAGTGAGAGAGATTGAGAGAGGAAGAGATTTCTATCTGTAAATCCCCCTCTCTCAGGCAATAACTATCCCATGCAGGCCTGACACTAACTGCCCAAATGTGAATGGATTTCCCAGAATGCACCTCTGGCCCAGCTGGAATAGCATTAGCAGCGGAGAGGGGAGACGACCTCCGGGAGGGGCGCTCAGACAGACTGATTACATTAGCTTTCAGTCTGTTTGGAGTCAGCATGATATGCGCGTGTGCGCGTACACACACACACACACACACACACACCACACACACACACACACACACACACACACACACACACACACACACACACACCACACACACACACACACACAGCTGTTCTGGCCAGGCACCTTGGTTCTCATACTTTTACCTTATCTATTACAGACACCAAAAGAGCCTTAATGGTTAAGGTCCATCTGCCCATTATGAGCAGCACACTGTCCAAACCCAAAGCTCTGATTCCCAGCCACACGCGGTTATGCTTTTGCCTTACGATGAAGGCAAACTTCCATCCAAATAAGAAATGACAGACAGACACTGTGATAATCCTGAGAAAAATTTAGGGAAATAAAAAGACGACTTAAAATAAAACGTCTGTCTGGAAGAAGATTTATGAAGAGTGTAGTCTCTCTCCTAATTTCCTAAAGGTCTAACATCTCAGATCTGTTTATTCTGACCAATTGGTGGAGCAAATCTTAGCTGTCTCTGTGTATTTGTCTAGCAGTATCTTTAGTTTGAGCTGCAGATTTCTAATAGTGGCAGGCCAATGGCAGAGACCTGATCTTCACATGTTGTGTCACTACAGCGACTACACATTTCACAACACAGGGTTGTGAAAACCCAAAATTATTCCCACTGTCTGTTGTCCTCTCAAATTTTCTCCGGTTTCCTACTGGTATGCTGGACTACAGATCAGTCCTCCACTTTGCAAGCTAAACAAAAGCCGTTATCATGATGGCCACAAAACCCCTGGAGATAAGGCGTCCATTTTGGGCCCTGGCTGGCCTGGGAAGAGAGCGCTTTCTCTCCTCTGCACCCTGGCAGAGTGGCGGCTCTCCAGAGGCCTGCCTCCTCTCTCTTCCTGTCCCTTCCCTCTCATTGTGGTGGCCCCGGCGCTCGGGCCCGCGGGGGGAAAGCAAACATCTGCCTCTCCCAAGGCCTCCACCATCTCTGCAATCACAACACATTCCTGGCATGTTTGTCTGAGCAAAGACAGCAGGCAGAAGGCAAGCCTCGTGCAGGAAGACCTTGACATGCAGAGGTATGTGGTGGTGGTGGGAAGGAGGGGGGCCTGGAGAATGGCCTGGTTGGGCAGAAGGATTTCAGGAAAAGTGTGTGTGTGTGTGTGTGTGTGTGTGTGTGTGTGTGTCTTGAAGCAGAAATGGCACACATCTTCCGGTGTTGTCTGAGACACACAAACACTGTAGTTATAAACAAATTTGACCCTGTGGCTAAGTAAAACAGTCTAATCAGAAAAGCGAGAAGAATGAAGAAAGAAAACCAGGGAAAATCCAAGAAAAAATACCTTCATCTTTACAAGCAAACAGCTAATGGCCTCAGTTTTATGCTATACAAATGTCATGACCTCAAATGACGCAAAAATGCAGAAGTACCTCACACCATTGTGATGAACTGGGTCCTTCATGGAAGTACCAAACTTACAAGCATACGCATACGCACACACACACACACACACACACACCCTCAGAAATTCCTCATTTCCCATCAGGCCGCTATGGCCTGAGCCCATTTACTGTTAAGACACTGAGATTCCAGTCTGGCACACAGCCGTGGCTGGCGTCAGCACAGCACTCTTAAGTGGGCAGAGCCAACGTCACAGCAGCTACACCCACTCATGACCTCACACTCGCAGGACACATGGCTGTCACATTACACCATACCAGGAGATAACAGACACACGTAGGGTAACACAGCCTGTGGGTGTGGCAGGTCTATTTCCTTTTTCTCCCTCTCTTGCACATGCTCTCTCTCTCTCTCTCTCTCTCTCTCTCTCTCTGAAGCCATGTTCAAACTAAAAAAACAAGAGAAATTCTTTTTGGATTCCCATGAGAATAACAAAGAATCCCTTTAGAGGCCGTCCACACGGCAACGTTTTTCTGTTGAAACGGAGAAGTTTCTATGCGTTTTTTGAACGTTTTTTGAAAACGGGTTCCAGAGTGGAAAAATCTGAAAACGCAGTCGTTTCGTTGCTGTGTGGACAATCAAAACGCAGCTTTTTGAAAACGATGACGTGGCCAATCTATCACCGTCACGTGACCAGAAGAGCAGTGAAGACCCCGGCACACAACAAGCGGTAAAAACAACAATGGAGGACAACGGAGTTGTGTTTGTGCTCTACGCGCATGCGCTCTCTGGTGTTGGTGTGTCCAGTGGCTCTGGCTGTATCTGTTTACAGCGCCACATATAGATGTGGAATATGTATTACATCGTTTTCACTTAGTGTTCTGTTGTCGTGAGGATGCAGATATTTTTCGCTCCGGCTCGTGTGTGGACACAGATTTTTTTCAACCCGCAAAAAAAAAAAAACGGGAACGTTGCCGTGTGGACGGCCTCTCAGTCTGAACACTGTGTAGGTTTTGTGAGAACACCCCATCGGGCTTGTGTGTAGGAATTATCCCCATCGGGCTTGTGTGTAGGAATTATCCCATCGGCTTGTGTGTAGGAATTATCCCCATCGGGCTTGTGTAGGATTATCCCATGCGGTTATCCCATCGGGCTTGTGTGTAGGAATTATCCCCATCGGGCTTGTGTGTAGGAATTATCCCCATCGGGCTTGTGTGTAGGGATTATCGATGAGTCTGTGTGTTTACCTTTATATCTTCCATCAACTCGTGCTTGCGGCGGCGGATGTTCTCCAGCTCCTGCTGCTCTTCGGGAGTGAGATCATCCGGTACTGAGAGAGAGAGAGAGAGAGAGGGAGAGGGAGAGAGAGAGAGAGGGGTGTGAAATATCTGTCTGATTATGGACAATTATCCAATCAATGCTCACAGGGCCTCATTAAGAGTGACCTCATAAATGAACTGAGGTAAACCAACAATTAACCCATACAACTGGCAGCCACTAACTACATATCTCCCAACAATGCAATAGTTCCCCGGGTTACATTCATGGGCTTACATATATGATATATAACTCAGTGATATTATTTAGCTCATGTTAACCTTCCTGTGAAGGACAAACTCTTCTATAGACGAGGCATTTTTGTAAGTCCTTCCCAGGGTCTACCTGTCTGACCAGTGGCCCAGGTGTAGCCCCTATGGTACTGAGTGGAGTGCGGGCCAGTGACATGTCTGCACTCTCCCCTGTTCACCTCAACTCTCAGCTATTTTTAGTACAGAAGAATACAAGCCAGTGGGGAGGAGACTTAAGCCAGCCAACACAGACTAAAGACTTCTCTGTCCTCTGCTTTCCTCTCCTCTCCTCCCTCGCTCGCTCGCTTTCTCACCCCATAGCACCCTGTACTGCACTGCTTTGCACCAGTGTGTGATTGTGTCTGTATGTGTGTATATGTGTGTGTCTGTACGTGTGTATGTGTGTGTGTATGTGTCTGTGTCTGTGTGTGTGTGTCTGTGGTGTGCCAGTGTTGTTCTCGTCTTTTCTGTGAATCAGCAACTCAACCATAGTTGGTAGATATGGCAGAACACGGGGGATTTCCTGAGAGCTGAAAATTCTCAATTACTAACTACAAAAAGGAAACTTCAAGTGAAAAATATAGCGCACCACATGACAGGACCATTTCAGCAGAATCAGTGCTGTCATTTATGTCTTCCTTTGTACAAGCTTGGCAAATGCACACAAACACAGAGAGACAGAAACTACCTTTTTTTTTTTCACCCACCTACACATCACATCCCTGTCACTAGCTGGGTGTGATATGATGGTTACCTCACCCTTGAAACCTCTGGTAGGTCTATCTTAGTGGGAGATATATTAGTGTAACCATATCAAGGACAAAGATTTCTAAAAGAGTCCCTTAAATAAATTCTACATGTGTGCTAAGTAGCAAATGCATAGGTAATTGTACTGGTATAAGTTCCTAAACTGCTTACAACATCCCAAGAGCACTTCTGGAGCTTGCGTGCATGAATTTACTTGAAAAGTTAGTCTGCAGCCTTCCGATTTTTATCAGCTTTCAGAGGCTTAGTGTGTGTGTGTGTGTGTGTGTGTGTGTGTGTGTGTGTGTGTGTGTGTGTGTGAGAGAGAGAGAGAGAGACAGAGAGAGAGCGAGAGAGTGAGATAGAGTGTGTGCTTATGTATGTGTTGGCTCCAAACCTATTGAAGGAGAAACAGAGACCCTTCACTAAAGCCCTTCAATGCAGAGCTCCCCCCTCTTTGACCCTCTTTCCCTCTGATCGGCCTCTTTCTCATAATAATCTGACGCTTAGGATCACTGCAAGCTCAAACACCTCCCACAACCTCTTGTCTCATACTGTGGAAACAGACACACACAGACACACACACGTACACAGCTTTATTCTGTCGTTCACGCCAAAAACACCCCCTCACCAAAATCTCGGGTCGTCGACTTCTCCTGTAGCCTTTCTTTTTCTCACTCACACACTCACACTCACACACACACACACGCACACACACACACAGAGTCACTAAGAGTGGGTGTTCTGTTGAATGCAGCATTGATAAGCAGACTCTCCAAGTTTCTTCCACAGACCCACTGATCTTGCACTCAACCTAGGCCTTCCACCAAAATCTCCACATTAACTCAGCAAGGACCACCATGATTGTGGCTCCACTACCCCCAGCCAGGACCCAAACACTGGCCTCCAGCTCCTGACAGAACCTGGTCCGACATCACTTTGTCCCCAAACACTCTCTTAACACTCAGTGAGCACACCTTCCTCTGGGCGATGCTCATTTGCAAACAGAGGATGGCAGGGCCTGCATTTTCCTTTCAGGCAGAGCAACTGACACGCAACCTAGGTGACCCAGTGCAACTGACTTGCTAGCTGCCCTTTCTGGCTTTAAGGACATCTGGACACCTGAATTGTGAATCCTATGCCTTTCTACTGAGAGCACAAACACACACACACACACACACACACACACACACACACACACACACACACACACACACACACACACACACACACACACGCACGCACACACAACTATTGTTTAAACCTACACAGGCAGTTCATCAACACCAAGACTCCAGTAAACACTCTAAGCAAACAAACACTTTCAGTCAAGCCAAACCACAGCTGGCTTTTCACACAGCCACACAGACAGACCTACAGGAATCCGGAATCTTCTCTGTGGACTTGCAGTCTGATTCTGAACCATGTCTAAAACAACAATCCACAGAAACACGACACATGACATCTCATCTTTGAATGACCACATGGAGTCATTTATGGTGTTCGGAACTCCACCCCTGACCTGTGCCCCCAGCCCTATCCCGTGACCTTTAACTGAACCCTGTCCATGACGCTCTCAATTCATTACACAAATGTCATCTTGTCATTCGGACACAGTTTTACAAACTTGTCCACTGTCTGTCTTCCAAAAACACCCACTTGCACCAAGTAACACACAATTACAATCTCTATCAACATATGGGACAGAATCCTTCACTATATAAACTACCACTATGTCCTCCATACGCTTCCATCATGCAAACAGGTCTCACACATTTACAATTACTCATGTAAAAAAAACACAGTCTGACCTGAAAATGTGATCCTTACAACAATTCTCCTTCTTGCTCTTCACTTCTACCTCTGTCCTTCCTTCTCTTTCCTTTACGTCCAAGAGCGAACGTAAAGGCTTGTGACGCACATGGTCGAGAGAGAACTGGTGAGGGCCGGGGAATGAGAGAAAAAGGTCCAGAGGCAAACAGAATCACTCAGTCACCGGGGTCTGCACCAAACCCTGCTACAGTCCAATCTGTCTAGTCTGGTGTTTTCTCTCATTCCATCCCACACAAGCTTTCCCTCCTCCCTCTCTCTCTTCCTCCCTCCCTCCTTCCATCAATCCATTCCTCCTTCCCTCCATCCAGCTCTGTCTCTGTCCCTCCATCTGATTCTTTCACAAGCACCACCCAGTGGTCAGCCCAGCTTCCTCTGCTACTGTTGCCACACATACACACACAAACACGAACACACACACACACTTCTTAGTAACAGACTTTCTAGCTTGCTTCTATGTTTTTGCAAGGAAAAATGATGCAAGAGAATACATAGAATTTTTGATGAGCTGGCTTGCAATTCTCAGTATCTCAACTCTCCTCTATTCTTATTTTTAAAAAAACTTCCTACATAAGAGTAGGCTTCAGCGTGTGTGTATTACATGAAAACGTGCACAAATTGTGAACTCTAATGTTACTAAGTTACCAGGCCTCTAACAGACACACCAAACACTCCCAAAACCTCTATCACCAGCATACAACTATGAGTTCATCCTGTGTGATGCTAGCCAAATAATGAGTTTTGCCTGCAGGTGAAGTCTCACTGACTCAACTGTCTGGCACGATAACGTTACATCCTAAATCAACTTTAAAGAGCTAAAACACAACTGCCTAGAGTGTCTCAAACTTATAATCAATCTGTTCCAAACTTAAAATCAATAAGCCAAATGCCAACTGAGGAAAAAAAGAGGTGTAAACATAATGTTTAACTATAAATTAGCAGAAGAACTCGGTGACTCACACCTGTCTGACACATAGGACAAATGGAGCCATTGAATGATAGAAGCATGCCCTCTGGATCGATGGCATGCTAGACATATACACAGATTCTGGACCTCATTTACTAGGCTATAACCTGAAGCCTGAGAGTAAAAGCAGTGCAAACTACTGAAATGCCACATAACGTTAGTTTCAAGACAAACAGACCAAACTACATGGGATGACATTAAACCAACTAAATACATCGAAATTTGTAAACAAATTGGCTCCAATAGCCTAACTAAGCCATACTCATCAGTAGAAACAGTAGAGTTAGCTTGGAGTTAAAGTCTGCATTTCCCAGGGGCCTATCGTTACGTCAAAGCAGACATCACTGGTTACTTTGTTGCAACAACAAAATTAGCTCCCGACACTGAAGTTACTTCCGACTTCATCTCGAATGCTGATAAAAACATATACGATAGCCTACCAATCCAACGAGAGGGAAAAACAAAGCTGATGAAAGATATTTCATAGGTTATAACTTACCCACTCCGTCTTCAGACTTTAGCACCATTTTGTACTCTGCTACTTTTCAACCTTTCCTGACAACTAACTATTAGAATTTAAAGGATATGACACAAAAAGGGAAAAAACAAAGGTTAGTTACTGATACTACGTTGCTTAATCTGATCACAATCTACTGCGAAAAACACACCGTTTAGCAGAATAGCTCAAGCTAAGCTACACACCACCGGATGAACCTCGAGAGGAAATAGGCGTGGGGAGTGGTTTTGAGTAGTCTAGCTTCACGAACCAATCCTGTTCGGATAGTGCCCATAGCTTCAGGGTGTTCACTGAATGACGTCCTCGTTCAATGTGTAGACTGCTTAACGTGAACTATAATTCCGTGAGCTGGGTGACCAGGGATCAGTTTCACCACAGGGATCCACACCCTGGTTACACCCGGGCGGTTTTGCAAAACTATTGTGGGATAATCCTTTGGGTCCTAACACAGCGCTTGCCAGGATGCGGAGATTTGGGGTAGCAGAATAATTTCACAAACCACTGATTTCATGAATAGTATCCTAAGTGTTGTGTGTTGAGTGTTGTGTTCAGAGCAACTGTGTCTAACTACCTTCGAATGGCCTATCACTGAATTGCGTTGACCACACTTCATGCTCACTGGTGTTATTTTCAAAATGCTGAAATAATGAACACCTTCGTATTAGTTTGACTGATCGGGAATACATGTGCTCCACGTTCAGACCTTGGCTGGCTATTTCTGGTAGCTGTCTGGAGTGGTGGAAGGCACATGTGTGTACATGTGTGCACTTCATGCATGCAGTCAAGAACATGTTCCTACCTGCACTTGATATGGTTGTCAGGAACTCAACTCAGGAATGTGACTGAAGCAGTTTGATAAAGCCTGAGTGTTGGCACCTACTTCTCCAAACTGCATAACCTGGGCTGCCAGCAAGTGAGACACACACATTTTGACTGCCTTCACACGCCCTCACGCCACACCTCCAATTTCTCACGCAAAAAATCGGCCTTTATCTATCATCTATTCTTTCTTCTATTCATTTATTCATCTCGGTTGACCTGCTCACGGAGTTCTCGTCTCAGATGCAATCTTTCCAATGTCACTTTCCAATACCGCTACATAGCCATAGCTACTCCTTGTTTTGATGGTTCATGAGAATAACTACAGAACATTAACATTACATTACATTTTTTTGTACATTCTGCAACTCTGCGCCCATCACACAACTCTAGTTTGTGGTGCAAAAGTTCACGAAGTCACATATCAAAATTAACATGAGAACAAATAGCCTGCCGAATTCAGGTATAATTAAGTAGCCTAATCCAGCAAGAAATTATATCTGCATGACATTTCTGTATAGCCTTCTTCAATGTAAAACGATTGAGGTTTGAGTTGAGAAACTAGGCTATGAATATGCCCCATTTAGTTTGTCCTAAATAAATTAATGGACATATTTGCAACTTTTTTTCATGAACATGACCTCAAACATGTAGGCTATGAATTGACTTTAGGCTTTCGTGAATAAAAAAAGACAGAGAACAATGTAGGCCTGAGTTAGGAGAGGAAACATGGGGTTTCAGAAAGGGACAACCTGGAAATCACCAGAATGCAGATGAACGCGTGAAGAGTCAAATGTATTATGAAATTCCCATGCATCTTCGCGCCTTGTGTGGCTGTGTGTGCTGCAAAATTTCATGTCAGCCTGAATATGCGTAATGCACATACTGTAGGCCTGTGCGTATTCAAAAAATACCTTGGTGAGAGTGATTCAGCATAAAGCTGACATTCTATCACTGGTCTGCTGCTCTTTTAAGGACAGTTCTTCAGACAGGACTTTTTAGAGAAGAGAATATGATTTAGATAACAAACCTGAGAGTAGGCCCAGGGTGATATGTGTGCCTTTTGTTTGTGTGGACATATTTTGAATGACGCAACCCCTCTAACAGAATCTTGCACACAAAAACCAACCAATCTGCATATATGATAATGAATGATGCCAAGCATTGCCATTACTAGACGTCATTTATGTTCAGTTGTGTATCACTGATGTAAATCAGATTCCAAACTTGATCCAAGTCTGATGCCAATGCAAATGATTATGGAAAATAGCATGCAGCGTGCATCAGACACAGTCCTGATGAAATCTGAGCAAGGATTGAAAGGCCAAGCGTTGAACCAGGGCTCTCTCCATGTGTAATTGTTCCTCCCCTCCTCAACAGTTCTCCTCTCCCTTCCTCCCAACCCCCTTCCTATGGCCTCCATTCTCACCTCTTCCCCTTTGGCTCTCCCCATGAAGTAGTCTCTTGTTGTTCACAGAATCAATGTAATGCCAGAGGGCGCCCACGTTGGCATCAAATACAATGGCCTTTTGTCACAGCAGAATGTGTGTGCGCACACGGGATTGATTTAGAATGTTTTCCCATGTCTGTGTGACATTTGTATGATTTTTCCATGACTTTTTAATCTTTGGATGTAAGTGTAGCGTAGAACTAATAGATGTAAATATAAACCTTCTATAGAGCTCCTAGCCTGACATGACCGTTAAATAGTCACTCACATTTCTTAGTGGTCCCAAACCCT
Organism: Tenualosa ilisha; assembly: GCA_015244755.2. Lineage (NCBI taxonomy): Eukaryota > Metazoa > Chordata > Actinopteri > Clupeiformes > Clupeidae > Tenualosa > Tenualosa ilisha. Next base: position 3,997,180 of record PYXC01000584.1, read on the forward strand.
CCGAAATCTCATATAACATAGTAGTCATATTTGATGGATCAATCATCTGAACAGTTAAGTTTATGTTGATTTGCTAAAGATATATTAAAAACAAACTCTTTTAGGATGTTTTTAGAATGGTTTGAGTGCCCACTAGTGGCCACTGGAGGTAAGCACAGTACAACATGAGCGTTTCACACTTCACTGTGTTTAAACATAACCAGGAGTAATGTGTATGCGGATCTGATAAGAGTAAGCAGCACTTAAGTAACTCATCAAGTGCTGAAGTGAAGTGAATGAGCAAAATGGTGCATTAATATAAATGAAATAAATTGTGGCCTATATCTAATGCTATGGTAGTGTCAGTCCATGGACAAAGAGTATTCCTATAGTGAAATAGCTCTAGATGGTTCTGTTTGTTCTTTTGCATTGACCTGTAAAGACTCTCTAACAATTCTGTCTTATGACCTATTCTGATACTTCCGCCCCGCACAGCTGATTGCATGCGCACGCATCTTTAGAGCACCAGCAGCAGTTTCACAAAGCCAGATTCACTTCCTCCATCAACTCGAAAGTTCTGCCCACAGAAGCATGTGCATGAACACACTTAAAACCAAAGGCATCATAAAGTGCTGTGTAGACAACGAACAAACAGGAACTTGCTCAAGATGAGGAACACCCTGTGTGTCCGATCCCACAGGCATCTTGTTTATCTCAGCAACCGTTGCTTCACAGTAGATCCATAAGTAATACAAATGCCTAACCTTGTACTCACGAGACTTTCAATAACCAGAGGCATGTAGGGAGTGGAGAAAGTGTTCCAAAATGCCAGATGCTCTTTCAATAACACCACAGTAATGTCAGTCAAATTCTTGGAAATCGGTAGGAAGAGTTGAGGTGCGTCCTTTCTCTCACAGTCATCGCTAATCCTTGGTATGGCACACTGGATAGTATTTGGGTCAGTCTCAGTGTTGTTTATTAATTAATGATAGATTTGGGATTTAGGAACAGGATTTGGGTAAAGTCTGTCCTTGTATTTTAAGCACCAGGTGCAGAGACAAAGACACACACAATATGAGAGATCACTGACTTTAACGTAAGACAGACAGACAGACAGTCTGACATGCAGACACAGTACAGCAGGTATAAAGACAAGGGTTAAAGAGTATGCACACACTATACTGGCATAATATAACAACTACTACAGACATCTGAACACTTGAAGCTTTTCATAAAATATAAATATATGATACAGTGGAAATGCAATAAGCATATGACGAAGAGTAGAGGCCATCTCTCTTAGTCAATAAGTCTGGTGTTTACACTTAGGAAAAACAGATTCCAGTTTCCCAAGTCGAACCACAAGGGCTTACTGCCAATCACACTAATGGAATTACCTCACTGTGCCTTGCTCCTGTCTCCCTCTCCATCACTTGGTAATCTGGCTACACTGAGATCCCATCTGAGGTAAACAAACTCTTGCAACTGTTGGAAGCTCAACATATAAACAACGCATAATTACATACCCACACGTTCACAAGAATAGCATGGCTCTCTGTAGCGTGTTGGTTACAATAGAGTAAAGTAAGTAAAGTAGCCGATCCATAATGGTCACAGGCACACATAAACTAAAACACAGAGGATACAATTGAAGTATCATTTCAATTCTCAAGCGTTCTTCCTACCCATGTTTGTGTATCTTACCTTTCAGTAAAGCTGGCTGAGTTGGAAAGAGAAATGTCTGGAAACTGTTGGCACATAGTTCACCGACTGTGGCCATGATTTCGGTGGTCACTGCTGAGCAGGTTACAGTGGGACACTCCCAACAGATATCTCTACTCTGCTGTCACCCCTCCATGTAGCTGATCTGTCTATTTGAGCTTGTGTATTTGTGTGCGGGCATGTGTGTGTGTGGGAGTGTGCGTGTCAGTAATCCCGCTGCTGCTGCTCCTGCCTACACCCCCTGCTCCCTTGTGTGACTTCTCTTTTCTAATGTTGAAGAATAACCTCAGAATATTGTCTTTTCACACTTGATTGCTACCACCACTCCCTACTCTGTTATTTTGCATTGATGCTCTGATGGATTAGATCCAAATGACTACAAATACTTTCCTTAACACAGATGTACACAAATATACTCTGTACACAAACATGATCACAGTGTTCCATTGATGTGGATGGAGGCAAAACCTCCTTCTGTGGTTACCCTGAGGTAACCATAAGCATAAGCATTCATTTGTGTCTTTAAAATTATAAGCAGTTTGTAAATAATTCACTGTTTGTCACTTGCCTTCATAGAGGATAAAAAGGAACTTCTGACTCAAAAAGGTCCTTCATGTGCTTTGACATTTCAGTGTGCGTGTCTTATATCATACAATTACTGACAAGACTAAGATTGCCAAAATAGTCTATTGTTGTTATAGTACAGTAAATAACAACAACAAAGAAGAAAGAACGAAAGAATGATAGAAAACACTGCTATTTTCTATCCATCCATGGTGCACAAAAAATGTATAATCCATCTATCTATGTTTCTATTGGTCTGGAAAGCTTGCTTTCATACTCATATTTCACAAGTTGCATCAATCGTGTCCTCTGTGAACACCATAAAGTAAACTATTCACTCAGAGTACATTGTGCAATGGTCACTATAAAGCCTTGAATGCCTTGAAGTTGCCTGACAGATTTGGACTAAAAGTCACTCAGTTCCTGTTTTTACATAATACTGATTGTATAAGTGGTGTAGGACAAACATGCATGCATACTACTACCACACAAACAATATCTTAACCAAATCCAGTTTCTCCCATGTCTGCATTCCAAAAATTAACCATCCTAAAAACTCTTATTTTCAAGTCACAGACCACCTTTCTCCCTCTCAAAAAGATTATTAAAGTAAAAGGGGGGAAAAGCAAATATGAATATGAATGACCACATGGTGACAAATGGTGACATTTTTACCAAGTCAATCAGCTTTCAGTCCAGACATTAGTCCAGATGTCAAGAAATCAGTCATTTCATTCACTAGCAGGTTCACTCTAGCTAATAATGATCGTTGTGCAGAATATTAACCTTTCTCTTTCTGTCTCTCTTTCTCGCTCTCTCTCTCTCTATTTCTCTCTCTCTCTCTCACACACACACACACAAAGAGAGGGAGAGAGAGCGAGCTGAATTATACTGAGTACTGAGTACGACAAATAAAAAATATAGTTTTATAAAGGAGCTGTTCTGGCAGCACATACATAACAGCAGAAACAGCATACAGACACACAACAACAACAACAAAAATACACACACGTGCATAAGCACACACAGGTACTCAGAATTTTTAAGAAGAAGCAGACGGAGTTAAATGTGATCTGATTAAAGTTTGGTTCATAATGGATTATGGACACACAGACATCCTCAGATCAAAAACACACCATAACATTGGAGTCTTTTCCCTGCCAATCATACACTCTGATGAACAACATTTTTGATGGACAACTGCCTACTGTGCCAAGTTATGTCCACTTAAATTAAACTCAGTGAGCACATTTCTAAATTCTGAACAAAACAAAATATTTGTAAATTGCTTTGGTGGATTTTGCTTGTTTGTCATTCAAGTGATTATGGATCATTCACTTACAAACAGTGAGCACATAGGCCCTTCAGAAATTCCACATTATTTCATTACGTTAAGACTATTACATGCTAGGCCTACTTTACAATAAAAAAAAAACAACTTAATAAGTTTGTGGTCATCATTCAATGTACAATTTCAATATTTCAAATGCTGGCACTAACACTACAACTATAAACACAAGCTGTCGTTATTTTATGCTGAACCACCCGCGCCCAAGATGTTTAGATGCTAGACAAGCTCTAGTCTATGCCATATCTTTCCTGGAGCTTTTAAACTTATAGACGTTTATCCTACGGTTATCGACTACCCATAGTAATCATAAAAATAGGCAGATAATCTGCTGCATGGCCTACCACAGCTCTCTCCATCCATGGTACTGGCGCGCGGTTTCTTGGATACAGCGGCACACCCTGCGCTTTTTTCCTTATCCTATTCCAGGTCCGGTGTGGATATTGAAAGCCGGGACCGTAACTGGAGTTACACTGTCTTTCGAAAAGGTGCATGAGCTGTACCCGAGATGAGAGCATCATTCGTGCGGCGTCATACCGCCTCTCTCCGAGGTGATGTCATTTGAGTGATTTAATTACCTCTCAAGAGGCTGTATCGCCAACATCAGCAGCGCTCGCCTATACAATAGCATAAAGTCCGGTTAATCTGATCGACCTGCTTCAGCCTTGGCTTTCACATGCAGACATGTTCAGAACAGAACAGGAGAAGACATGTGCACGCACTTTTTCGTATCCCAACGCAATGCACCCAGTCGGTCAAATGACAAACGGTACCATTTACTATAAAAAAGTTTTTTTTTACAAAGTAGGGTAAATTCGAAAATTTAAATTTGTTCGCACAATGCAAAACAAAATTTAAACAAAACTAAAGGTTATAGCCTACAACATTTTTTAACCTACCACCTTACAGTTATTTACCTGCCTGATATGTTTGTATTCATAAACGCTTCACTCCAGTTCATGTGGTGGCAGCACCTTCACTGCTCTTCACATAACAGTTGCTATTGACGAGGAAGACATTTCATAATATAGATTTTACGCATTTTATAATTTTTTCATTAGTGAAAACAGACAATGTAGACATATCTAACATAGTAGCAGCAATTTGGAAAGCAATTTCAAGTATGAGAATAGCTGTTCTTGGAGCCACTGGGCAGACAGGGCAATACTTGGTGAAACAGGCTATCCAAAAGGGATACGGTGTCACGGCCGTGGTGCGGAACCCTAAGAAAGTGGAACTTCAACATGAGAAGCTTAAGGTTAGACCGTTTGCCAAAAGGGCGACTGGTTGTGCAGATATCACTGTATTGTTGAATTAACTATTTCATCTCAGCATGCATACAGTGTAGCCTGCCAACAGTCATGTAGGCCAGAGTTTCCGATGGTGTATTATCTGTGGTCAACATGAAATGTTTCAAATGTTATTTTCTAAAAGTAGGCTTCAGTCTCTGTCTAAATCCGTTTTTGCTTTGTTGTCAGATCATTTAATTTTTTAATTTTATTATTTTTATTACTTTTGATTTTATTCTTATCACGGAGAATGAAGTATGCCAACATATGGTTGTTTTCCGAAGATTTAGATTTCAAATTAAAATTTTCATACATCATTTACCTACCAGCATTCTCTTTGCATGGTAGAGGTCTGTTGCTGTTGCAAAAGGCATTAAAACGGGTGTGATTTGCGAGGTATTTGTAAATGTTCCCTCTCTACCTCTCCCTGTCTTACCAGGTAGTTAAAGGAGATGTGTTTTCAAAAGACAGTTTGAAGCCACTGTTGCATGGCCATGATGCTGTTATCTCCTGCCTCGGGTTCCCCATCTCCCCCTTATTTGGGGTCACTGGGTATACCATGTCCATGCGAGCAGTTGTACAAGCAATGCAGGAGGTGGGCGTGAATCGTATCATCACAATGACATCATGGTTTACGGACTGTAAGTGGCTAATCATTCTAATTAAGCTCCACTCAGATTTTTAAACAATTAAATTCTTTTTGTTTAAGACCTGAGTGTATCAGAATGTTTCTGTAAGTGTTCACATCAGTAAATGTGCAGAATGTTTTAAAGCTCTAGCCATACCTCTGACACTTCTGTGCTGTAATTTGTAATAAGTCATCTGTCTGCGTTTTAACATATGACTACATTGTTGTACAACACTACCATACTGCCGATTACTTGAAACAGATGTGTCAGAGGTCATGTGGATTTCAGAGGGCACCAGACGAAATACTCAGTGTATCTTTACTGTAGACAAACAGTTGTGTTAGTTGTGTTACCACATTACTTCACAGCTGTCAGGATGTAAGGACGCCATTATCATTACATTTACATTTTACATTTAGGCATTTAGCAGACGCTTTTATCCAAAGCGACTTACAAAAGAGGATAACATTCAAGCTACATTCAAGTTATCATGTGTCTGTTTCTACAGCCAAGTCTTTGACTGGCACGGCTGCCATTTTCAGGCTCTTTTTGCTGGTGGCCATTCAAAGCGTACTCCGCAACATGTACGAGATGGAACACTTTTTAAAGGGAGTCCATAATATCGACTGGACAGTCGTACGTCCTCCAGGTCTACGAAATGAGCCAGCTACAAGTGGGTTTCTGCAGAACTATTAGCTATCAGCATTACCATCCGCATACGTATGAACTATTCTCATATGAAGGCTTGGTACTAATGGGGTTGGTGTCTTTACCCTTTCAGCAAAGGAGATCCTGACCCACGAGGGCTACTTTGTCCCAGACTCTAGTGGGCTCCCTATTGGACGGCATGCCGTAGCCAGGGGCGATGTCGCCCGCTTCATGCTGTCGCTGCTGGACAGCAACTCCTGGATACAGACAGGAGTTGCTATGACAACCAAGTAATTGTGTATGTTGTGTAACTTCGTATGATTGTCTTGTAATAAATATAACTAAAAGACAATAAACGTCCAAACAAAACAGTATTTGTGCTAGTTTGCTTTTAGAAAGATATTTAACCCCAAACAGACAGTTTATTCACCAGCCCTTCACATTACTGTCAGCCATAGGCCTACAGCAAAACTTAATAAGACTACAAGGAAGTAGACACTCTTCACAAAAGTCACAACTTTATTGCACCTGTTTGTTCATATATATTCTAGTCATCAAGACCCAACATTAAAGCTAGGTCAGGAAGGCGGTGCAAATTTCAGAACCATCAATGCACATATGACATGAACCATTGGGATGAGAACGCGTGTGTGGTTGTGTGTTGCTGAATGTTGTTTTTCCCTGCACAGCTGAACAACTCCAGCTGCTGTTTACAAACATCCTACAAACACTAGAAATCCAATCTAATACATGTACACAGGATTAATTAGGAAGGTCCCAGACAAGTCACACATACACACACGCACACACACATACATATCCTGTCTAAAAATCTTCCCAGTTACAAAGATTTTCATTTGTGTGCTGCCAGTGGGATTCCCTATGTCGGAGGAGGCTTGTGATTGGTCTCCCAGGCATCTACATAGAGATGGGGGGGGGGGGGTCAGAGTCCAGGGGCAGGGAGACAGGGTGACACTGTGTGTGGGGGGGTTGGGGGCACATGATGGTCTGTACAGTGATCTACATAGGCAAAGCTGGGATTAAATTTTTGTTTTCATTTTTTTTTTAAATATCATTTTTATACTGATATATTTAATCTGTGGTCAAGTATATAGAATTATTTCCCCCCCAAATATACTACTATGAAACATCTGATGAGAACAGGTGTGAATTCCATAGGACTGACAGGTATGCATGACTGTGAGGGAGGGAAAGAGAAAGACAGTAGCTCTGTTGTGTGGATGGGAACATGGCTGACCAGTCAGATGGCGTTGGAGGGTGATCTGTTGGGACTGTTGGCACAATTGCATAGAGTCAAAATATGAGGCAGATGCCAAAGTGATCCTTACAGACAACACAGTCTTTCTCATTTCTTTTTGTCTCTCACAGCTATGAAGTCAGGGCTCTGGGTGAGTCCCTCGGCATGTACCCATGTACCCAAAGAGGCGGTGACACAATGTTGACATCATGAACGGGAATTGTTTGATCCAGGACATTTGTGGCATTGGAAAACAGTACCCAGGCATAAGGGAGTTTATCTGAGCTAATATAATCTTGATCGCCAATGCAAATTGGCATTCAGAGTATTGGAGAGATTAAATGTGATATGTGACCAAGTTAAAAAAAAAAAAAACTGACTTCCATTCAATTTATGTCACATTAAATCGATAGTTGAGAGCACTTCCAGCCATAGCCCTGTTGTACACATTCACCGAGTGCTGTCTGTAGGAAGAAGACCAGAGAGCGAACCTGCATCTTACGCTAACTGAATGGGGCTATGGGAGACGAAACTGAAAGTTCTCATACAGTATGGCTCCATTCAGTTAGTGTTAGCTGCCATTTTGCTATGTGGTCTATGTACCAAAATTCTTATATCCCTCCTCCTACTGACAACACTTGTCGAGCTTGAACAGGGTTATGGTTGGAAGTACTCTGGACTTAACTGTTATCGACTTCCTTGACTAAGGCATGAGTATTTTCATTTAGAACAAAATTAAGCAGCTTGGACACGACAAACATAATACACAAATATTATTTAAAATATATTGGAGAAAAAAAAGAAAATTAAAAAATTAAAACCTGTCTGTAGGCACCTGTTGAGCTGTGGGAACAGACTGCTGTCTAAGTGCAATCCTATGAACGGGAGCACTCTGTGTAGCTACACAGGCAGCCAGAGGGGGGAAACCCATAATAAGACAATATGACATTATCTCTCAGAACAGCTACAGCTATGGATGAAGGAAGGAGTTCATCCATCACAAGCCTACTTGATTAAGCACGGTCACTGAACTACACAAACTGATGTTGTGTCAATGTTACAAAAAAACATAATCCGAAATTATGAAAGTAATTTGTAGGAGGCATCTTGTAAGTGTGTGTGTGTGTGTGTGTGTGTGTGTGTGTGTGTGTGTGTGTGTGTGTATGTGCGTCTGTGTGCGCGCGCATGTGTATATTACACTCAAGAGCAACTGGAGAACTCTCTATTCAAAGCATTTTGAGCACTCACAAACACTCCATTACATACAGAACCATACACTCCACCTCAAACAAACTTTTGTCTTTTAAAAACCGTTCAGCCAGACCCAGTATGGTCACATTGAAAGTTAAATGGCTGGACCCAGACCCAGCAGATAGGGAGACGAGGAGAACATATCCCTCTGAGCAGACACTCCTGTTGCAGTCAGTACTGTAACAGCCTTGAGAGGAATGCAATCTGAATCCCTCTGTATGCCCTCTTTCACAGGACTGACTTCATGGCAGAGGCAGATTCCACCAGGCTTAGCTTCTCTCTAAAGAGGGGAGAAAGATCCAGAACATGTTAAAGGTGTCATAGGCACAGAGCTGTCATGAACATGAAATGTGGTTGTGCCCTTCTTCATATGTTAATTTTAGCCAAGTACATTTTAAATATAGTGTTTGTACTGTATGTGGCTTTGGATAAAAGTGTCATACTGTTGTAAGAACCAATAAACATAGATCTTGAACTGTGAAGGAGTTAGAACAATGTGATGTCATAGTTGGGAAAATCAACTATAGTTCCATTGTAATTGCCAAAGAGGGCACAATTTAGCCAAAGATGACCATTTCAATTTCCCAGCCTAAGTATATGGCTATAATGGGGTTTGTAAAAGTGATTATTTGAGATTAAATCAAAATCAAATACACTGTACTTAAACATAGGAGAACAAAGTACAATACCCCATCCATCTATGACCCCTTTCACAGCTGACAAAGTCTCATTCTATAGCTTCTACAACGAGATAGAGGGTAAAATCCTAAGAACTGAGTTGATCTCTGGATGAGACACATAGCACTTCGTTTTTCAAATGTCTTCTATTTCCCCCACAAACACCTTCGGACAACACCATGTCTCACTCCTTGTTTCCCTTCGACTCAAGAGTCCTATCTGAAGTGCCTTTATGTCCAGTTGACATGTGTGCACCTCCTCACCTTCAGTGGCGGAACCCTAATCTGCTCCTCTTCCCTCCAGGGGTGACGGCCCACATGTTCCGATGGTCCTGGATCTTCTGGAACACATTACCATGTTTCCGCTTCTCCTTTTTGTACTTTTTGAGTTTCTTCACCTGTGAAGGTAAAACACTTGCATCTGTTTGTGTGACTATATGTACATGTGCATATACAGTGCATATGGGGGATAGCAGTAGGGCAGCCAGTTTCAACTCTAATGTGTCTGGCGTCATGAACAGGAGTGTGGTTAGTACAAATTCACAGTATTAATGTCATCTATTCAGCCCTTAATAAATACATCTCATAACATAAAGGAATTAAACCCGTAAAAACTCAAAAACTGAAATCAAATTAAAAAATTCTGCCCTGTCTGGTACAAAATGATAGCAGTTTTACTGCTGTCTGATGAGAGTTCACACCAGATTTAGGTGTAACTATGGAAAACAAGCCACCACAAATTTAGATGGCAGTTCAGATGAGTGTTTGCTCTACACTGTTAAGTGTGTAAGATGGTAGGATGTAAGGATGTAACCATAACCTCCAATCTCCAAGACTATTGGTAACACCAGTGTAAAATAACTGGAGTAGCTCTCTCAGATGTTGATTTTGTCAAAGTAGCCCTCGGAGGACAAAAGTAAACCCCCAATCAAAGGTATGTTCCATATGTACGGTAACTTTTATGGTAAGCCATTGTGCTTTCTTACCTTCCCAGTGTCAAACTCCTCGTCCCACTCATCAATCACACGATCATTCTGGGCAAACTGAGCGTCTTCTATGGCATCTTTACTGATTACGGAGATTTCTCCACCCCAGCTAAGGACTGTGCACACACACACACACACACACACACACACACAAACCATCAGCATTTATTATGTAAAGAAGGATGTCCTGGTTAGCCTACAAGTACAGGGCTTAAAGTGTTTAGTGTAAAACAAGTAGACTAGCTACTTAAAAGGCACACAAAACCTACCATATCCAGAGTAGTATAGTCACTGCTGGAAGATGCTAATTGGGGTTTGATGGCTATACAGTCAGCAATGTCATGCTTTAAAGCTTTTTCTGTTATATTATAAAAAGGATACCTTAAGTATTAGCAAAATGTTACATAGTTTTACTTTATAGGGAAGAAAATATCAGTGCCTAACCATAGAAACTGTTTATTTATGACCTATTTTATACATTAACATGCCTGGCTGTATTAACTGTATGCCCTGTGTGAATAGTGAGCAGTCTGGCGGGTTGAGGTCAGTGAGTACTGTGCCAGGTAAGGTAACTGACCTGGCGCTCCATAGGCTTTGTCACTCGAGTTCTTCAGGAGCTCCTCCACCACCCCTCCAGTCCGTCTGCCGTCCCAGCAGCCTTTGGGGCCGGGGCCAGGGGCAGGATCCTCTTCTGTAGTAGCCGGGGCATGGTTGCGCTTGTAGCCATCCTGAACCTTACTGTCCCACACCACCACAGGAGCAGCTACAACAAGAGCCAGAAACACATAATTATGACACGCTGTTAGCAACGATTTACACAAATTTACCGCAATTCTACAACACCGACTTCAAGGCAGTCTGACATGACGACCCCCCCCCCCCCCCCCCGCAAAAATCCTTTGTCTTAGACAAAGCACTGTGTGTTACTGCCTATGATTCTTACACTATACATTTATAAACACTCCATCTTGTCCTAGCCTATTTTATTGATTGACTATGGCCATTGTTCACAGGTCATGCTGGGAGCACCAAGAACTAGAACAGATGAACAGATGTCTCATAGTATTTTGAGAAGATTGAAATTCCTAATATGGCTATTAATTAAGTCCATTAGGGAAATGGGAACCAGTGCAAACAATGAATATGCTCGTCTTGAGCACCCAGGCAACTGGTTACTATCTACCATCTATACCACTGGTTATCATCTATTCCTGTGGGATTGGAGGTTGTGAGATTGACTGAGGCCGGAGTGCTTTGTGCCATTCAGTTACCACATGATTAGCTAAAGGATTGGTTGTGCACCTTAAGCGGAATGGGACCATGCGTGATGGCACATACCTGCGGTGGGAGGTTTGGTCGTTTTCTCGTCTCTTGTAGGTAGAGTGCCATGATTGGAGCCTAAGGGTTTCTCCACTTCCACTTCCTTTGGCTGACTCCTCTCCTCCCTGTGACTCTCCTCCTCAAGCTTTCGTTTCCTCTTCTTGCGCTTTTTCTTCAACTCGGTCAAGTCTACAGTGTCTGGTTCCACTCCTGCAGCATTCGCCTGGACACTGAACAAGAAAAAAAAAAAAACACAAATAGTTAATGTCTATACAAAACCATGGCAGTATAAATTTGAAAATATATATGAAATATATGTCTATTTTTTAATATATGTACAGATTGTATATATGGGTGCTTTCTCAAATGGACAGAAAGCTTTTTTTTGGGGGGTGGGCAACAAAACCACCTCCAGTGGTTCAAACAGGAAAGAGGCTAGCTGACTGAAGCTAACCCCCAAAAATCCACACCATTGCTGGATCCTGACCTCCCACTGTCAGACCCTCACCTTTGGGGGCCAGAGGCCAAGGTGGATGCCACATGGCAGTTTGCCTCCTCCATTGCTCCATCCAGCAATTTCTTCTTCTTTTTCTTCTTCTTCTTCCTCTGTTTCTCCGACATCTCCAGAGTGTGTGTGGCGCCCTGTGTGTTTGTGTCAGGTGTGTGTGGGTGTGTGTGCGGAGCCTGTGCTTTTGGCTGGGAGGCAGGGGACTGCAGTGTGTGGGCTGCGTGTGTGGGTGCGTGCGTTTCTGTGGCCGGTGTGAGGCTCCAGCTGTCACCCAGCCTCCAGTCCTCCTCCTGTGGAGGCTGAGGATGGGACACCGAACTCGGCCCTCGCTGCTGCTGTTGCCCGTCTCCATTCCCTTCCTCCAGCTTCTTCCTCTTGGCCTTCTTCTTCTTGCGCTTTCTCTCAACTAGGCCCTCCTCTTCCTGCGTCTCCGGGGCCGAGCCGTTTGGCTGGGTTCTTACGACCGGCTGCGCGACTGGTTCAGTCGTCTCCGAGTGGCGGCGCTTTTTCTTCTTTTTCCTCTTCAGGAGGGGACTGGCGGGGGTCAGTTCAGACAGCAGTGACGGCGATGGCAGCGTTGCACGGCTGAGAGTGTGTGTGTCAGACTGAGAGGGTTTCTGACATGGGCTGTGCATGGAGGGCTTTGGGGTGTGCAAGGACTTCAGAGGTGAGAGAGAAGGAGAAAATCTGCAGAAATCAAAGAAAAAGCACAGCCTCAAAAAATAAACCCCAACACCCCGATAAACATGCACATACCAAACAAATCAACAAGTCAAAATACCCCAAAACATCTTTTTCTTTTTAGCAACACAATACATAAAAACAAATCTGACAGAGTCTATATTAGTTCGTTAATTTGTAAGAACATAAAGCATTTTACATATTATACACCATTTCCATTTGCATAGTCTCTGCAGATGTGGTGGCACGTACAGTAAGTGTGTGTGTGTGTGTGTGTGTGTGTGATGGTTTACCTGTGCTGTTGGCTGCTGTGGCCAGACGTGTGTGCATGAAGTTGAGTGAACTTAGCGGGATGGGCGGAGTCAAAGGAGAGATGAGATGATAGCGTGGGCAGGGACTCAGTGCTCAGACTCCGGCTGTGATTGGTTTCCTGCAGTGATTGACATAAATAAAAACTTGGTGGTCTAAAGAAAAAAAGAAAAACAATAGCCATGAACATGACAAAAACAGGAGGGGAGGGAGGGAATGAAAAAAGGAGGGGAGACCAACAGCCAAAACACAACGAAAGGAAAAAACAGAAGGGAAAATACAGAAACAAAAAAGAAGAAAGTATGGCAGATAAGAATTAGAAATGGTTAGAGGAAAAGAATTGAAATAAAAAGAGACAAAGAAAGTCTAACAAACAGTGCTGACATGGTTGGTTAAAATCAGAGGCAACATAGTAGAGACAAGTAAAGAAAAATAAAAAGGCGTCATGTGACATCATATCCACAGAGAATAACTCTCAGATCTTACAGATATCTTCCTGTCCCCCCTCTCTCTCTCTCTCTCTCTCTCTCTCTCTCTCTCTCTCTCTCACACACACACACACTCACTCACCTTCTTGGCAGAGAGAGCGAGACGCTTGGCGGGCGGCGGACTCATGGTGTTGTGGAGGGAGGCCAGGCTGCTGAGGGCTGGGGGCTTCAGACGGTCGGCACTCTTGGAGGGGGACGGAGACGCTGTGCCGTTCACAGCCGCCGTTTCCCCGAGAGGGGCGCTGCGCGTGCCAACCGAGTCCTACACACACACACACACACACACACACACACACACACACACACACACACACACACACACACACACACACACACACAGCAAAAGAGGACAGATTTGCTTTAAAATAGCTATTTGGCAGCAGTTAGACAATATCTGCCCTACTATGTAGATCATTACATGTGCATTAATTCTTTGTACAGGCAGAGCACAGCACATTATAAATGTAGAAAAGGACTTTCACAGGTCATGTGGAATATGTGAAAGCTAATCTGACCACTTTCACTACGTTCACCCCAATCAACTCTAGTAAAATGGATATTAAACCAGTTCCTGTGTATATTGTTGTAAACACAATTGTAAGTGCAAATCAGGCAGTGTGTGGACATCTGTGTGTACATGTGTGTCTCATGCCTTAGATTCAGAGGTGTCCGAGTCAGAGAGGGACTTGAGTGAGGTAGACTGGGCCAGGCTTCGGTCGGCCCGCCTCTCGCCCTCAGCTTTGGCCACGCCGTTGGTTGTCTGGCCGGCAGGCCGGGGCTGTGGCAGCGGCTTCTTCAGCTTCTTGAGGGGCTCCTCAATGAGGGTGGGTCCCCTGGCCGGGGCCTGCGATGCCGACGAGGAGTTGGTAGCTGAGCCGTTGGTCAGTTTGGGCGAATGGAGGTTGCAGGTGCTCCTGGCTACGCTCACGCCCAGACCGCTGTCCACAGACTGGATCTTCCTCAGGTGAGCAGCGTCCAGCTTCTGCAGACATGCGACAAACATTCAAGATGTGCGCAGACTTTGTTAATGGTGACCAGAATCATGACAAAAGCACATTTAGGACTACAAAAGGCTAAACTAATTAGAAAGGCTTTAGGGAAAATCAGATTTGTTCATTGACTATGCAAAATATCTGTGCCAAAATGTCCCAAGTAATGAACAGTAGAACTAGAATGACTAGTACAGAAAAATTACCAAGCAACATGCTGTTTAAGAGTGAACAGGTAGGGGAAAAACCCTCAAATGTACACACACGTCACAGAGATGTGAATTTACAGGCCTCATAATCTGACTGCAATTCATAATGACTGCATTAATAACCAGCACTACTAATAACTAGATGCATGTTATGCAATCCCCTTCACAATGTTTTTTTACGCAAGTATTTGAATTTGTAGTGTGTTTGTAAAACTCCTTCAAAAACAAACTTTGCCCTTCTATCTGGCCAACAGTGTCCTAAATAGCAAAAATATAACACAAAGGCTGACTCTTGCATCAGTGCAGCACCTTAATGTTAGCGTCTACATGCATCCATGGGGCAATCATTTTCCCAACTGTATAAATGAAGCTTTTTAGGTGAGTGTTTGGGTGGTTAGCAGAAGTAGTTTCAGTTACCTTGGAGACCTGTGGTGAGGAGAGTGGGCCGTTCAGATTCTTCTTCAGATCTGGAGTCATGCTGGTCTTTCCAGACTGCCCTATGCTTTGCTTGGGTCCATCAGCATTCTTCTTACTCTCTGGAATCCTGGGGGGCGAACAGAGCGAGTGTTTAGTGACACACCCACCCAAACCCACCCACATACACTTGTTTAAAACACCACAGAAGCAAATGTCAGGTGCAAAAGGAATGGCACAAAAGAACACACATCCACACACCTCAGATAGAAGAGCACATAGGCTTGCTGGTTCAGCACAACCTTGATGTTGCTGGAATGAACCATTGAGTCATTCATCTGATACCACTGCCCATTGCTGGCCTAAAAATAATCAGACACCAGAAGAATTAGAACTCAATCTACTGCTTTGAGTGCAATACACTGCACTGTGTAGGACTAGCTGAGGTTAGCTCACCTTCACATAGCAATAATAGTGGCCAGCATGGCAGCTGTAGCCTGAATGCACTAGGACAGCATAGAGGCCGTACATTACTGGGTCTCCTGTGCTCTGGGACATGTACGGCCTGATGTTCAAGAACTCTGGATAACCAACGTCCTGTGTACAAAACCAGAACGAACATTTAAAGACAATCCATAATGGATTTCTGTGATTTGTGATGCATTCTGTGATGTAGCAGGTCAAATGTAGGTCCCAAAAAGGAAGGTGCACCTTAGTGATCTTGCCTCCACTGAAGTTGGCAAACCTCTTGAGCGACAGCGTCAGAACATTGGATGTCCGGTGGACAGTGAAGCGCTTTGTTGCTGGAACTTTCTTCTTGCACCTGAACAAAGTCAGACAAGCCTTATGTGATTCCCCATCACAGCACTCCTTGCTTGTAACCCCAGTGTTTAGGAGTTACTACTGAAAACAACTCACCAAGTACAAAATCTATGCAACAATTAAAAGTTGAATATATGAAATTTGTGTGAAACAAATGATGAAATATCTCAACATACTTGGCACACATGTAGGCATTCTCCCCGCTTAAAACGTCTGGCTTCACAAATAACTCCAGAGCTCGAACAATATTTGCCGCTTGCTGTACAAGACAAAGTTCACAATTAGGACAACATGTAACAACAATCAACAAGCTTGTGTACAAAAATTTCACGAAATGGCTAAACGTCCATGTTTTCAGTTCATGCTGAACACTTACTCGGATCTCCACGGCGATGTCAAGGTAAGGGTCATAAGTGTCCGACACACTTTTGCAAATAGAACATTTCACTGCAAGAGGATTAAAACTTGATTAATACCCATCTATCGTATGTCTCGCCTCACCTTATTTCTACCACATATGCAAGTGTTGGTTAGTTATGTGTAGGGTTGGAGTTTAGTTGTAATTTGAGTTGATAACTTGAATAATCGCACAAAGAGCTGTCAAAGCTGAAAGAGAGTCAAAGCTGATCTACCTCGTGACCTGAGGTAACCTCCAAAAATCTGATGGACCAGGGTGGTGGCTTGAGTCTGCCTATCCAATCTGAGGACACACACACACACAGTCATTGAGAAGATGCGGACACAGTTCTCATACCATCACATATTATTTCAAGTTGAGTTCAGCTGTGTCAGTGTTATTAATGCTGAGCTGGGGCAAAACTCCTGTTCATATCTGCTATACTGTCTTTGTTCAGTCGTTTCGAAAAGAGACAACTGTAGTAACAACACAAAGTAAACAAAGGATAAATAAATAACTAAATAAAAACAGACACAACATCTTACTTTGGGTAGCCATTGAGGCAGGCCTTCTGCATGGCATCAATGGTGTAGCGCAGGAATTCATGGGCATCTTCCTGACTCCCGAAGCGAAAATGGCGGGCGATCTCTGCGCAGAGACACAAAGAAGGACAAACACAGTCAGCCATTATACCCACAGAAGAGTAAAGGAGAGCTGAAAAAACAAACTCTCCTTTTGTTCTGACTGAAGGAGAATGCTGGGGACAACATATGAGAGAGAGAGAGAGAAAGAGAGAGAGATGAAAGAGAGGGCAGACAGTAGAGAACATAACCAAGGTGAGATACACTGTCCCCCTGAGGCAACAGGACAAGCTCATTGTTGCTGCGCTCACATGCTGTCCTACAGAGCCACCAGCGTTAAGGTTGGCACAAGAAGGGGAAGAGAGCTACTCTTACTCTTGAGGTCCCTGATGAAGGAGACAGGTTTGATGGCATTGCCCGTGTTGGCAAAGGCTTGGATGAGATGATTCTGCATGATGCAGATCATACAGAAGCCTGACTGGTGACCTGCAGGAGACACACACACACACACACACACACACACACACCACACCACACACACACACACACCACACACACACACACACACCGTATGTTTATTTCCCCAGCCTTGCACACACATGCAAAGCAAGGCAAGGCAAGGCTGTACCATATTTGTATTTTTGTAGAGCATTTCAAACACAAAGGTAGTTCAATATGCTGCACAAAAGTAAATGCAAAACACACAAAATGATATAAAGTAAAATCACAAAAAAGATAAATTTGACAAGAAGACGTACACACAGACACACACGCCATATGCTAGTTCCACCAATTTAATATTTTCCATGACACTAAGACTAAAATTCACAGACACACAAACACACACTCACATGATCGGCTGTGTTCCTTGGAGAGCAGGTAGTTGGCAAGGGGAGGCGTGTACGTCAGACACTGCACCGTGGAGTTCAGGAAGCATGTGTTGCCTAGGTTATGAAGCCCGGCCCCAACGCGATACACCCGCTCCCAGCGCAGAGACAGCCGGTTGCCCGGGAACAGTTGTTTCTGAGGGGCGGTATGCCGTCACCCTGCACACCCACATCACCACCTGAGGAAGGAGTGAACAGACCCACCTTTAAACATCCTCCACCCTCCACCCTGGAGAGAGGCAACCCCTCAATGTGACAATAAGCTCAAATAGACCTACCCTGGCGCTTGATCTGGCCACTTTCCGGCGCCTTCTGTGGCGTGGCAGTGTCACTGCGCGGGTTCAAGATGACGTATTTGCTCTTGAGCGCCTCGAGCTGGTAGCTGAAGCCCTTGCTGGCGGGCTCAAACTCGATCTTCTGCAGGAGGACCTTTTTGGCGGAGGAGGCCAGCAGCTTGTTGAGGTCGCCCTCATCAGCAGAGTCCTTGCGGCCTGGCTTCAGGGCCTCTTTGAGTTTATCCACTATGGGCATGGTGCATCACTGTCCACAGACACATACAAACACACTTCAATCACTGAATGAAGCCATTAAGCATTTATTGTGGAGAGACAACAAAATACAACACTTCAATTTTAATGTCTAATACATTTCACTATCCCTACTAGTCTCCGATTGGTCAGAACGACACAGTGATCAATCTTGTGATTAAAACAAACAAACATAAAACAAAACATAAAAACAAAAAAGGTCCATTAGGTGCAGTCTGGCTCCTATAGACCTCCACTTAGGGCATAGGGCTACTATAGATCTCCACTTAGGGCATTGGGCTCCTACAGACCTCCACTTAGGGCATAGGGCAAAAAATTTGATCAGAATATATTTTCCCATGTTGACCGGTATTGTTTTCTGTCAGAGCTTCAACTCAAAATCATATTTAATTGACTGGACTGGGCAGAATCACATGACAACATACACAGTGGAATGCACAGAATATTAAGAAAAAGTTTCCTAATAATACTAATAACAAACAATGATTAGTGGTCAAACGCTTGATCATTGTCAATTAACAAGTATGATTGTCTGTTCAATTAATTGTTAGCTTAATTGCCCAGCCCTACCTCTTCTCTGCAACACGTACTAAACTGGACCGTATCAAGCTACTGGTGATCTAACTTTTAAACTAAAAAATATTGTTGCTTGAAATTGATCAATAAATCTAGCCTACTTTTTCGGCACTCTGAATTGAACAGTGTTTCTTCATTAGTACGATAGTAATTAGCAGAGTTCACACTGTCCAAGACCAAAATTCGGACAACCCAACTCTAATACAATGCCAGAAGCAGATTTCTCTTTCCCTTTTTTTTCTGTCTCTCTCTCTCTCTCTCTCACACACACACTTCTGCAGCAGCCCCCTGTCCATCAATGATGACAGAGCACTCATTGTTCCGCAGCATTATGGATAGATGCTAGCTATACATGTGTATATGAGAGGAGTTTGGCAAGTCCTCTGCAGTTATGTAAAACGGATGAGGCAGCAACCAGCGTGTGTTTCTCAGTAGGAATGTGTAGGTCTCTTTGGGGTGTGTGTGTGTGGGGGGGGGGTCCTCGCTAGTGATGTCAGTGGCCGCATTCACCTTTTTCACTGCAGTTCTCACAACACGCAAATATAAACAGTCACCTTCAATTCCAACCGTCATCTATCTATAGGCTTCATTCTGACAAAGGCAGAAAAGCAGTGACGACATACAGAGCGTATTTCAAATCTCCACAGCTCTCTGAGACAACCAAACTACACACACATGCAAATTCCTCTCTTTTTCTTGGACAATCTAATGTAAGGTCTGAGCTCCCACATGAAACCGTCTGCAGAAAAAACAAAACAGGCACAGGGAAACAGATAAAGAGATGTACAATGATGGCTGCACAAATGCATCAAACACAAGGACACCTTGCCCTTCCTCACATACACATACACTCTTTCTCCATCACACACACACACACACACACAACGTGCAGTGATGTCAGCAGTAGTGGGAGGAGCAGAAAATATCACTGAAACTGTTTTCTTCATTCAGTTTCTGCCTCTGCTGTTCAACACCTCTCTCTGGCACACAAATACAAACCTCCTTATCTATACATTATGCGTCCAAGGGCACACCTGTTTCTCATTTATCTTTCGCTTTATTCACTTGTACGGACGTGCAAAGAGGAGGGCCATTAATAAATCATAAACACTTAAAAATATCACAGATTAAATGCATTTCAGGCATTAAGGGGTTACTATACGCATTGCCCAACTTCAAGGACTGTGGATTATGTAATGACATCAGATAGAGTAAGCGCAAATTCTCCCCGACACATACATGGCTCAAAGCTCAGTGCTTTTATCGCCGTCAGCAATCCTTCATTTCCCTACAAAAACTACAATAAAATGATTCCAATTTTCACAAGTGTGTAGCCCATGCACAGTTTATGTGATTCCATTTCCAAAAATCCTATCTGTGCCACACCGCGCTTTACATTATCGACCATATCTCTCTTTTCCTATGCACAGCACCATAACGGCACTATTCTGTCATCGTGGACACGTCCGAGCTAATGATGAAAATGGTTGAATCCGGGACAGTTTCCATTCCGTAAATAGCTTAGCAAATATTGGCGCCTGCAATATTCAAGTTCTTAGAAATTGTTGTCACCCAGTGTTCCACAACAAGGTAGCCTATCGTCTTGACAGATCCAACTACATTGCTCTTGAGTAACACGTGTCGAAGCGGATTCAGCCATCAGGTCGAGGTGAATACGGCTGGTTACCATACTCAATTCAATTTCGTTAACAAAATTGAGTCCTAAAATGAATTCCTCCGAAATAAAAAAAATACTTGGAATATTCTTCAAAGTCACGGTTTAAATAAAATCAAATTAAATATCGCACGTCAGGTTAAATGTCTGTGCTAGCCAGTAACCATAGTCAGATAAAGAAATCCCTGGCATTAACATAGCAACAGTGATAATTCACATATTTTTCTGACTATTATTATGTCATATAACATCATATACATAACATACGCTTCCCGTGCAATGCCTTTTGATTTTGGATATCAAATCATAAAACAGCCATAACGTTAATGTTACCTTTTAAATACGCCAGGTGATGTTACCTAGCTTAATATAACTAACGCTAGTTAACGCTTATTCAACGAACGTAAGAGTATCACGAGTCATAATATAGTTATTTCAAATAACTATATTTAAAGTAGTCTTGCCACTAAATCCCCCCAAATGAAAAGACCACAGAGAAATTGCCGTCTGCTGTCCACGCGGTAACATGTCGTTTAGTTCGCAAGGTTAGCTGTTTCAATGTGAAGCAAAACCACTGAATGTTTACAAAACTGATCTCAGAAAATTAGTGATGGCGGCTCGTTATCACGATGACAACAAAGACAAGTGTGAGCTAGACAGAGAAATTACACCTTAATGCCATGAGGTATAATAATATTAACCTGTTTAACGCTATCCATCCAAGTTAGCCCTGTAGTAAACTGGGGTGGTTTGTGTGCTTGGCAACGTTAGCGAGATAGCCCCAGAAAACAACTCTCGTGGTAACAAAATACTCCAGGATACACATCTAACATCAAATTACACAGCGATCACATTCATCCACGTCAGTTAAATTTTGTCGACCTGTCGCTGAAATCTGTGACTACACAATTGACCACCGAAATCCGATAATTAGCAATCTACCTTATCAAGTTTCTACTATAAGAAATTAGCTGGCTAGCTAACCTGCATGTTAGCTAGACAGATCACGTTAGCTAACGTGGCGAACGTGTCTCGTCTACTGCTGCAATGTGATAGCTCTTCTGTCACTCTTGCTGAGAAACTCAAAACAACCCCAACGACCACGTTGAGATTTAAACACAAATCAATAATATTCTAGGCAACCTACCTTTTATTGTAGCACCAACTTCGTTTGCTACGTCTATTTTGTGTTGTTAGACACAGGGTGCGTCGCTAGAACACCGTCATTTTGTTACATTCTTTCCTCCATCCATGCTGCATTATGAGAAGGTGGGGACAAAGGTGATTGACGCCCTGGTTTAGCCAATCAGGTTGAGAATTCTCAAAAATGGACTACCCTCATTCATAGTGGTGGGATCACAGACTGCGAGCAGCATGTGATGGACTGAATATGTAGGCTATAATAACATCAGTGGGTTTAAGGCTATTGTAGTAATATTATTTAGATTTCGATAAAAGGCAACTACTGAACAGAGGCTTGGTCAGTTGTCAGAGATGTCTTCAGTGATGGGATATTTCTTGTAAAGTGAGACCTTGCAAGATGAAAATGCTTAGGCCAATGAGGACCTAATTTAATTTCCACTTGTGTCCTATACATGCAGCTATCTAAAGCCAAAAAAAAACAAGCAAGCAAACAAACAAAAACATTTGGCCAAAGCCCTGAACCCTGAAGCCCAGGTAAAGTGATATAAGGACTACACTTGTCCACCTGAGGGTGCTATTTGAACACTTGGTAAAGAGCCGTATCTCCATGTAGGCCCACGGCCCAGGGCTGACTTGGGGCAGTGATTGACGGTCACATTTTTCATCTTGGCCTAACTCAGTAAACATTGACCCACCTGGGTAACCAACCTACACAAGTTTTGTTATGTAGCTTTTGGACGTAGTCTCCATTTTTATCCTCCTGTGGAAGAAATTGCATGAGGACAGGTTCATAGTGATGAGAAAAACTTCACAAAATTGCCAAATTCTTGAACAAAACACAGCAGGTAGTTTAATCTACTACATCACCATACACTGGTAAGCTGTGTAATTGCAGGCCAGAGGTAAAATGAATTTGGTCTAATTCCCCTGCAAAAATAATGGCACTGCTTAAAAAGTGCAGCTTATTTTTGTCCCATAGCATTACTTTTGTTTTAGCATTTATTTAAATCATGCTTATCAGCTTATTTTCCCAAACCTTGTATTTTATGAGTTAGCCTATACTGACATTTATACAGGTGTATTATAAATGCTGTCATATCACACAGTCACATAATTACAGAGGAGAAACACATAAGGTCCCTTGGCCCGTGCTTGGCATGGTTGGTGCCTTACTCTGTCAAGTATGGAGCAAATTCAATGTGGAGGGAAATAATGCAGTCTATAAGACAGTCCCAAGAAAATAGTCTGTTCACATTCATTGATTTGATGTACATTGGCTATAATGTCTTCTATTCAGAATAAAAATGGCATTAGTGGTTGGAGGTTGAATAAAGATGCTGTATGGGAACTCAGAACTACATTGTAAATTTGAGATGTACTGGCAGCAAAACTTTCTTTCTTTGAAATGAATGCAAAAAACACATTGTGGATACAAAATCTGGACAGCCTAGTAAATTAAAAAAACACATTGTGGATACAAAATCTGGACAGCCTAGTAGATTAAAAAAAAGTTACATGTAGTTCGTCACTCATCATTTCCAACCACCAGGTCTTGATTTCAGAATAAAGTCTAGTTAAACATATTGTTTGTACAAAATATCTATTTATAATATTCTGGAAATAAAAGCAAATCATACTTGTGCACAGTAAGAGACAGCATTTACATTTAGGCCTATGCTTGTGTCAGTATTTCATAGCACACAATTCTGTCCAAAACATACATCATGTCTATAAGTAATAATTAACATAGGCTAGTTAAATGACTAAACTATAATTATAACGATTATAATAATGACAATAATAATTGATTATAATAATGACAATAATAATTGATTATAATAATGACAATAAAAATGCTACTGCTCATCCTCTTCTTCTACCAACTACTAATAAAAATTATAATGATAATAAAACCGCTCTGCGAAGAGAATTAATTGATTCTATATGCAAGGTTCTTTAAAAGTAGGCTATAAAAAAATATTGCTAGAACATAGTAAAATTAATGTGTACTGTATGATTTCCTGAACCAAATAATTTATTCTACAGTATTTGTTGTAAGCAAGCCATAAGCCCTCTTTGAAGATATGAAAACATATATGGTGGTGACGCAAGGAACCAATCAGAATTAAGACTGAATGGAATGTTTGATGTACCTGTTTTGCTAGAACTGGCATGTGTAATGGAAAGGTTCACAAGCTTTGAGTAGACAAGCCTTCATTTTCCTTTTCATGAATAGCTCTGGCAATGTGCCTGCATTTCTGACTCCCACTGATAACTTTACAAATAAACCGTGAGTGATTTAGAAAAGAATGTTTTTATTTCTCAACACCATAGGCATCCATACAGTTTGGAATAATACTGGAAAGTGTAGGCATGCATGGTCTAGCTCCAGACCGCCGTCTCATGAAGTACCAGCACGAGACATCTCTCACTACTGCTAATTCTAAGACATACATTGCTTCATAAAAACACACACAAAATGTACAAGAAAGGCCGATGTATCTGAAAACATGGATCGACCAAGTCTTTAGATACATTACTTAAGAATACAGAAATGGAATAAAAAAAAAGACTAAAATGGTTTACACATTTATGCTTCATCATGGTCATTGTTGCGAGGGGAGTATACATTTAATAGTTTTGTACTTGGACAAATGCTACGACCCTCAAGTTCTCTTAAGGGATAGATCTAACAGACTTCTGCCAGACAGAAACATTTCGTCCAGGTGTGACTCCACCGAGTCAGAATCCGCCATTTATACCTACTGAGACATGTCATGACTCAAGGACAACACAAACATGACTGTGAAATGACTATGGAGTGACTGCTCTCAGTATCTTGTAGGGCCAGACTTATCTACAATGTTATGACTGGGTTCAGTCGCAGAGATATTTTATGGAGATAAACTGATGTCTCCATTTCTAAACAAATTCATCACATTTAGTCAGTTGTGATTCTGATTCACAGATCAGTACTGTGACAATAGATGGTGGTCTCATCATGTTTTGGATAGTATTTTAGGAAAGCCAACTGAGCCTGCATCTGTTTTCCTTAAAATCCACAACCAAAATTTGACTGTAAATTCATGTAGTCCTTTGTGGTTTTTTATCCCCAGTGCAGTCTGGCCCTACAGGATTCTTCACCTAGTCAAACATTCACTGTTCCTTCTTGTCCATCATAGCATTTGGTTTTTCACTGCGTTCCTCAGATATTACACAACTTAGCTAAAAGCGTTCAAAGCTTCTAGTTTGTTAGATAATATCACAATCATTATTATGTTATACTATATTGCTTTTTATTAAATTGCATGTATTATATTACAAACTCATTGACGATGTCCTTGTGGCTTGGCTAATAGCTTTCAGTCCACTGATCCACAATGTGCCCAATTCAGAGACATAACTCAACTAGATGTGAGATGAAAGCGGAAGCTAGGAGTACTGTCTGGTCAACATGGAACAGAATCTGTTTAGGCTGAGCAATTAAATCTTAGGGGCAATGCTAATCTTATAAATACACACAAATCCTGCAAATACTAGCACTAAAAGTATAAATTAATGCCATTTGGTCTGCGAGTTGTTCTGTGCACAGTGTAGTATACAATTTACAACTAATCTTTTACAGTACATTCCACATATGCAAAACATTACAATGGCAGAAATGTATGACATAAAAGACAAGAAAAAAAATGCACATTCCCTCAAATATGCCATTTCAATACACTTGTTAAATTAATTAATTAATTAATTAATTAATGTTTGTTAAAGTTTGTTTGAGTGAACATGTGTATAAAAAATATTGGGATATAACATTTGTACACAATAGACTGGGTTAAAAAGGTTTTTTTAAAAAAGGAAAAATAACTAACATGGTTCGAATTTTGTTCTTTTTCCCTTAATGCAGCTGGGCAGAAATAAGCAAGATGAAAGGTTTGGTACTTTCAGAACTGTTTCTGTAAATCTGGCTTTTATTAATCAAAAACAGGCATCTTTTCAAAAGAGTCAGGTTGTGCTAATGCGCTAATCTGTGTGTGCATCTGTATGTGTCTGTGCGCGCGTGTGTGTGTGCGTGTGTGTGTGTGTGTGTGTGTGCGCGTGTCTGTGAAGAGTGCAGATGTTTGGCGCTGGTGTTGTTAAAAGTGACTAAGGGTCCTCGATATCCATGAACTCCTTCTTGGGGGCATGAGAGCCACGGTACCAGTTGCAGGAGGCATCGCTCCGAGGGATGCAGGTGAAGAACTTGGCCTGTTTGCCGCTGTAAGTTGCCTCCAGGACCCAGTCTGTCCACAGACACTCTTCTGGCCCACCAATAGAGCAGGGCAGGGACTGGCATCTCACAATCTGTCGAGACAGTCATGGAATACACGTGACTATATATGATGCTTACATCCATGTGTTTATTTGCTTTATGCTTTTCAATGTAAAAGTATTGCTAACAGATGTAGACATGGTAGGTTTTTGGTGATTAAAGCTGCTTGAGGAAGTCAGTGTCCACACCCTGGAAGAACTCTCTGGAAGTTCTGGAAGAACAGCAACGTTTTTAACTCAGCCTGGTCTTCTTGAGGCAGAAGAAGCTGCGTCAAAGAGCTCCTGGCTGGGTTGAAATGTTGCCATTCTTTTAAATCCCATAAATTATTGGAAGCTATTTCAATGTGTACACATTTCTCCCCTTTGATTGTGTTTTCTGTACTTACCTGGCCTTTCAGGTGAGATAAACAGACAATAGTGTATGCATGTATGTATATGTGTGTGCCTCTATGTAGAGTATGCTTGAGAGTGTGTATATGTTTGTGATTGTTGTATGTATGTGTATCTGTGTGTGTTTGTGTGTGTGTGTGTGTGTGTGTGTGTGTGTGTGACTCTTACCCTGCAGTCACAGCCTGACTGGTAGCGCTGGTTGAGGCTGAGTGTTTGAGTGTGGGTTAGCTCACTCCATGGCTCCACAAAGTCACAGAGTGTCACATGCACGCCATCAGACTCCATCTTGCCTGCAAACCACAGATGAGGGTGTAACTGAGAAATGTAGTCCAGTCATGTCTCTTGGCAAATGTCATGTACCAGAACTGCTAGAGGTATGTTGCCTAGCCAGGGTAAACTCAGACTGCACCTCAGCTAAGACTGAGAGTGAGTCTGGAAACTACCGACTAACATTCCGTTTCCATGGACACCACCAGCATGAAACATAAAGTTAAACTGAAGCATTACACGCTTACCTAAATTCTTTGGAAGTGCAGCACATATATCTTTGATGTAAACATTGAGTTCTTAACTCAGTTAGAAAGAAAATACACATCCTTAGTTTAACCATAGACAGTAACACAGATGCCTTCATTGGTTGCGAATCACATAGCCTAAAGACTGCCCTATGCCAGATCAGTGATTGTGATTAGTTCATGGGGGTTTGGTGTTTAAAATAGGCGGGAATGGGCTTGTCTCCAGACAGACTAGCAGAGTAAATTTTGAATTTGCTAGCTGCATCCTGTTTTAGCATCTAGGCTAACTGTTTCCTAAAAGTGGTTTGGAATTTAGCCATACTGGTTAAATTTTAGTGGTTTGGGTGTCATTTGAGGGGCGTTGGGTACTGTAGTGTCACCTGTAATCAGATACTCCTTGCTGTCATGCTCCAGATTCACACCACACATGGCAGAAGTTGGTGCTGTGTAGATGGCATCCACTGCTTGATCAGGACCCTTGAACATCTGGAAGATATTAAAAGTAATGATGAAACAAATAATAAATGAGTGACACGAGAAGAGAAAAAAAAAGAATGTAGAACGTGGCCACAAATGTAGGCTGACAAAAAGTATGTATTCATTTACGAAATCACAAGTTTACCCAGTCATGTTGGAATAGACTACAACTGCACATTTGCCCGCGCAAACACACACACATTCTTACCTTGGTCTGTTTGATGTCATACTGGATTCTCTTGATAGGGTTGCCATAGACATCATTCCCAGAGGCTATCTCTTTCCGTCCAACCACCTTGGCTCTGATAACTGCCAAAGACATAACACTAATTTTCTCAATACACATTAGCAGTAAAATATTGTTTTAACACCATCCAATCGATGAAATAAGTCAGTGGACGGAAGCTTTGAATGATAATGTCTCCCACTGGGGACTTTTCTACCACTGATGAACAAGCAGTCTTGGATTAACCTACACCTTGGTGATTCAATGTAAACTTTCCCTTTGCTAAATGCCTGACTTCCATTGACTTCCTGCTGTTTTCTGCCTCTGCTGTCTATCTGTTCACAAACAACCTGTGTCTGCCTTCCTGTTTGAAGGAAGGGCTCTTTGTACATCTTTGTACACAGTGTGAGTGTGTGTGTGTGTGAGATGGAGAGAGAGGGAGGAACAGACAGAGACAAAAAAGAAAGAGAGAAAGTAAAAAACAGACGGAGATAGAGAGAGAGAGAAAGAGAGAAAGCGAGAGAGAGAGGAGAGGACATGAGTATTTCATTAGCAGAAACCAGGGGAAGGAATGTGCTTTGGCCTGACTGGAGGAAGTCCGTCAGCATTCTCTGTGAGATGCCGCCAGCCTCCTCTTTCATCCTTTTTCCTCCCCCAAAACACACACACACACACTCACACACACACGCTCACACACACACAGTGGGCACACACAGTCTCACTCTCTCTGAACTCTAAGCTGGCACCCTAACACTGTGCAGCCTCCTATATAGTCCCACTCTTGTGAGATGTGAAGTGGCTTGTGCTGTGATCCCTGCCTGTGATCGGCCCTAACACTGCATCTGTCTCCTAACGGTCTCTTCCCCTTCTCTCTTCTTCTGCCCTCCCAACTTCCTGATTTCATCCTTCATCTTCAACACACACACGCACACACACACACACACACACATATACGCTGTGGAGAGCTGAGCGAGCTTTGCTGGTTGTTGGGCTGTGCTGTGCTCCTGAGAGAGCCAGCAGTCAGTCAGTCAAGCTAATGAGAAGCAGATGTAGCGGCTCCTGCTCCTGCCCTGTTGTTTTCAAGCCTTTTTTCTGCTGAACTCAGGAAAAGGAGAGAAAGCGCCTGCCGACCCATTCCTTCACATGCACACGTAGGGTTTGGGTCTGTGGCACTCTCTCTCTCCCTGACACACACACACACACACACACACACACACACACACACACCGCAAACAAGGACACACGCACACACGCACACACATATACACACCACACCATCAAACAACCACACACACCTAGATAGGGACACATACACAGAGAAACTCTCAGAAGGCTGACCAAGCAAAGAAATATGAGGGTGGGTGACAGAAAGAGACACACTTGCAGACACAAATGCATACCTTCTTTTACCATGAACAGAGCTGCTTCTTTCTGGGCCACACACTAAGACACACACACACACACACACACACACACACACACACACACACACACACACACACACAGAGTGCTTGCCAAATATACCCACAGGATCTTACGCAAAAGTAATCGGGCAACATCAGTGCTGCGCGCGCACACACAAACACACACACACACACACAGTCAGAGAGAGAACTGTAATGCTTTATACAGCTTTAATCACAGCCTCTACCCAGTTTTTCCATTTCCATACATTCATTACATTCCAGGGTTAAGCTGACACCACACACACACACACACAGACACGGGTGCGCGCACACGCTCACACACACACACACACACACAAACACACACTGCAGAAACGGACGAAAGGCCTTAGAGAGGACGACTGTAATCCTCCTTTCCTGAACAAGAATTGTCGCCACTCAATAGTCAACCACAGACTGCTCTGACTCCCCTAAGCAAAGTAGGTCATGTGAACACACACACAGACACACACATGCACACAAAAACACATTTGCACACACACACACACACATACTCACACACACACATGCACGCGCCTTGACCGCAAAGAAATACAGTTGCTATTAGATCATACTCACAGTGCACATTCAGTGCAACAAATTCATGCTTGATTAACCCCTGCTATCATCATCTCAGACAGCTACTTACAGTCAGAAAAGATCTCTCTCTCTCTCTCTCTCTCTCTGTCTGGCTGTGCTGAGCAACAGCTTACATCTACACTAGAGCAACAGATCTGTCAATGAGGCCAGACATTGCCTGTCTTACGGCCTGCAGTTCTGGTTTGCCAATGTCAGAGTATCTCTGGAAAGCCACGCTCTCTGTGGAGCTGAATCTGTAAGCGTATAAGTATGCCCAGTCACCTCAATTCTACACATGGGTACATTAAATTATAGGTATACAAGACACCACAGATAGTGCTCTACACTTCATGGAATGATATTGGAATGGGATCAATGGCATCAATTCTATGAAAAGACATTATATAGAAAAGTATTAACCATTTATGTTTTCACTCTGCATTGTTGGGGGACCCTGAAAGCAGAACATCAGCTTTGTGAAATGAACCATTATGTTCAATGAGTTTTCAGTTTGGATTATAATATGAAAAATAGCTGATGCTTGGGATCCAACCAAATATGCAAGTGAAGACACTTATGATGCCACTCCCTTGCCAAACCCCAACCTCATCCCTACAATCCAACACCAGACAACTTACTCATCAGTAAGACAATATTTGTTTTTGGCACAAATATCAGTTCTCTCTATTTTCCTCATCCCTGTGGTTAAAGAGAGGTGAAAGAGTGTGAGACATCCCAGTAGTTAAAATGAAAGAAATGTGTTTATGTTAAGACCAAGTATCCCAGAAGCCACCTCAAGATAAACTATAATATCTGTCTCACATTCAGGCCCTTTTTTGACCCCCTCTTTCTCATACACACACACACACACACACACACACGTGCACAGGAATGTCCTTGTGTTCGCTGGAAAGCCCCTCTGACTGGGTCTAATGAATGGGTGGTTTCTCAGAACGAGTGGAACACCCATTCTCACCACCACCATAAAGCAGCAGCTACTGGGGCAGCTCATGTCTAACGGGACAGCATCACCCCCACCATCACAGCACACCAAGGTCAACAAACAACAAAGATGTGATGTGACAGGAAACCGGATGTTGCACCAATGGAGAACAACCTTTCCTAACACTGCCTTGTGACTGCCTGATTGATACATCTGAAAGGACACTTTTGCAAAGACTTCTCTTTCTCTCTCCTTCCATCTGGATCTATCTCTCTGTCTTCTCAGATTCACTCTTTTCACAGGCCGACTGGCCTGCCAACATCTCTCCTCTTCCAGATCCCAGCCTCACCATTGTGATCATCTCAGACATTCACCCTTGTTCTGAACCCACAGACACTATCTGTGATCACACTGTGAAGACAACTAGCCAAGGGTAGCAGAAGCTTTATCTAGTCCAGAGGTGATGACTTCATTTTTGAAATACACACCTCACCTCAGCCAGAGTTTGGGGTGAGGGTGTTTTTTAAAAAGGCACAAGAATATCATCATTAGTTGAGTTTAATGGATAATGAAATGCAAGTCATACAAATCTACGGTATATCCAAAAGCAGTTGGCAGGAAGCTCTAAGTTTCTCCAACCACAACCTTCAAAATGTGCGCTACATACCAGCAGGCAAAACAGCGCTTTTGTCATGGCGCTTTGGATAATATTATGTGCTATGACACATACACCTAATATCAGAAAGAAGCACATCATAAGATGTGTGAGAGGGTTCTCCAGTGAGAAGAGGAATGCTGTGAGCCATTCAGGAAACTACGACGGAAAGAGTCCACCACAGAGCCAGGCAGTATTTTAATGGGAATTCAGGAGGACAAACTGAGCACTGTTAGGCCAGGCATTAGCATAAGTTTGTGTATGTGTGTGTGTGTGTGTGTGTGGAGCCAGGGTCTATGAATGTTCAAATAAACCAAAATAAACAGACGTCCTGGAGGCCGAGAGGCTACAAGGACACGCGGACGCCAGGCCCCGGCAACCCTGTTTTGATAGCGATTTAGAGTGTTAGAGAGAAATAGCTACCTGTCTGGGAGTCGGTATCCTCCTATTACAGACAATGAGTCAGCTCGCCACAAGCCATCTCTGTTTAGCTCATCAAGACATCAGTCCCTGCTCCACCTATCCTTTGATGTCCCCCCTTCATCATAAATAAACCATCAGTTTCTCTAGTTCATCAAATGGAACATTAAAAACGCTGGCACTTCTATGGAGCACACCATAACAGAAATAAACTAAAACCTACTTGAGACAAAGAAAGAAAAGAAAGAGACAGAGGAAGACAGGAGCAGAGATGGATAGAACAAAAGTGTTTTTTTTTAAGAAGACAAAGAACCACCACAAAGTCTGGGGAAGTTTTCATCTACTTGAGAACTGGAAGCAGATAGAAATTATATTTAAAGAGACACTGACTATTCCTTCTCTGTCCTAGATAACTCTATCTAGCTTACACTTGAAGTTAGTGTCTACAGAAGAGGCCTGACTGTGCCTTAATCATTTAACTAATAATAAACTTTGCAACAATGGCAGTACAGTCATTACCATTTGAGACCTTGTCATAACATGAAGAGTAAAAACATATCTGCTGATTCATCTGAAAAGATATGCATACTGTATGACGCACATTCCCACTTTCTGTAGGCTACCACCCCTACCCTATCTCAAGTTGCAAATGGACAATGAAACATCTGCACTGTATGAAACATGTTCGGGGTTGTATATACAATGTGGCAGACAGGATGATGATTCGAGCAAGTAAGGAAATCTCCTATGAGGACAACTCTGGAGAGTGAAATGCTGAACTAGAGGAGCTTTGCCACTAAAGGCGTAAGACTGGGCGACAGTGGCCCAGATGCAGACAATTCACGCAGCAACGAATAAAAAACTAGAAAAACGATTGAAAACCAAATAGTTCTGCACACACTAAACTATTATCCTTGTTGATGTGTGCCTTGCATTCTAAAAGTTATCTTGGTTAAATCAACATCTAGGAATTCAAGGGAAGAGTTGCTTGAGGTATGTTTTTCTTTCAGACATTAGGTAGATGACATATTGACTCCACACCCTCTCCCGTGAGTCCACCCAAAATCGGTAGCAAGAAAAATGGTTGTTCCTTCCAAAGAAGACCTTGTCCTAACCACAGAAATATTGAACGCGCTCGCTCCCACTGGACAATTAAACTTGTATTTGCTTAGTCAATATGGTGTGAACAAAAAAAATACAAATGTTAAATTACAATGTTTACATTTAAAAGTAGGGTTAGGGTTACAAAAGTATAAGCTATTGAAAGCGTGTCGATTTTTGTGGGTGGTTGATGTTGGTGAAATTTGTGCATGACTTACCAACGTCTGCGTTGCAAAATGCCTGTTGAGGATGCATTGGAGAGCAACTGCAAGCCTCGGCGATTTCTCTCACTCGCCATAAAAGCAGCACGACCAGCGTAGCAAGAATACTGTTGTTTAGATTATTCATATTTTAGACAATAGACTAATTCTCCTGTCTGATGCAGATTAAATAACTCCGTGTCTGTGTTGCGGAAAAAAAACTAATAAGCAGAAAAAAACTATTTCGGTGTTGAGTTAGAAACCAAACGATGTCCTGCTTAATTGTTCAGTGTTGATGTCATATATATCTGGTACACTTTTACGAACCGAAAAAAAAACATACATGGGAACATGCACTAAGTTGCGTTTACAGCAGTCTGTTCATCGTATGCGACGTTGACGAACTCCACCCTGAGCTGAAGTCTGCATGAACTATTTGGAAGCGGTGGGGCTTTATGCTTGCCTGATCGAGCTCCGCCCTCTAACTATGACCTGTGTATGCTGTATGAGTTCAGTACTATGACGACACTTTCCTACGAAATATATTATTATTTTTTTGCCTGTCGCCACACAGACTCTTTTGAACTTCCCAAAAAAACTACAGGAGAGCTCACACGCCAGCACGAGCGCATTCACATTCCCAATGTTGTTGATGGTGCGCCAGAATGAGTCTCATATTCCCCGATTTTATGTTTTACTTGAAGTATGGGAGCTGCACTGCGTTCCCTCAAGCAGTTATAATACTAGTCTTTTTAAACTACCAGCCAACAGTGTAAGGTCTGCACGAATCTGACCGTCCAAATGAATATGAAAATAACATGATTTGTTACTGGCTGATTATTTTGTGAAAATTTGTGCATTTGACCGTTTAGTCTGAGAATTAATACATTCTGTGGAGTGCTGTAACCCGCCCCAGCTAGAATTAAAAGTGTGTCTGAGGTGTGTATGAATCATGCACTCTATATAGGTTAAATAAGTGCCTCTTTCCATTTGTAATATAAGCGAAAGCACATTTCACAATACTTTTGTATGGGGTGAGGGTATAATTAAAGGGTGTTCATCATTCCTTTATGCCCGGAAATCATCAGCTGGTGTGTCATCCACGTCTATGCCACTTCATCTGACAATGCTAAAATAACAAATGAAATCACCTGTTGGCCTATAGCTTTTCTCCCCAAGATCTACCTTAAAGGCAATCAATGTTTGACAACACCTCTTAAAAGACAGAATAACAAAAAATTGCATATTAATCTGCATATTTCGGCATTTTCATCAGCCATTGTTGTGTGAAGTCAGTGATTCTGGATGACAGTGGGTTTGTTTATGTCGTTGTTTCCGTTCATGGAAAGCTTGTGAATTTTGAGGAAACATTAAAGGAAATAACCCTGTTATTCAAGGTCACTGAGGGAAAAAGAACAATAAAATTTGGTGAAAAACAAACTGAATAGCAGCTAGTTATTTGCTTTATTGTACCAAATGTTGTCCTTCTTGTTCTTACTGACAGTGCTCTGTAACCTCGAATAACGGGGCTATGAGTAGAAATGCTCCAGAATTTTCCTTTAAGTGAATTTTAAATGAGTTGTTTTACTAATGTGAACAAAACACATAAAAATTGGCTTCTCTAACCTCTAATGATTAAGGATATAAACTTAATTTGTTGAGAACACACAAACAATCATTTATTTTTATTAATGAAACTCATTTAACATCTTTATTTAGAAAATGTTCATGTCCTCCAGAGAACTGCTTTGTAGCATATTCCTTGGCCAACTCTTGAGAGGCACTGGAATCACAGATGCCTTAACTTTTGTTTAAACCTGCACACTGATACAGAAGTGTTTTCTCTTCTGTGCTATTTGCTGCTAAAATGATGAAGCTCTGGAATGTTTTAAATGAAGAGCACTATGAGGTATTGCTCATTTAAGAACTTGACAAACATCCGATAGTCTCTGAATGATACCAATAATGGTAAACATATCAGCTGGTCTCTAAATGATACCAGTAATGACAACACATATCAGCTGATCTCTGAATGAGACCAATACAGACAGTGACTATTAGCCTACTGATGAATGCAACCCTGCAGATCCTGCCAGGGATGTTTTAAATGAATCATCATTTTGATTCAAATCGTCATATTAGAATATACAATATGATAAAAGGAATCAGTCCTAATTTACATGACAGGTTAACTGTATAATTGCAGCTAATATCTTTAATACCATGAGTAAGACACAATAGCACAAGAAATGTGCTATCTGACTTGATGACACTGCCCACCACCTGACTGCTCCAGGTGAAATGAGGCCCCATACTGAGCAGTTTTATTGGTTTTATTGTTATAATACATTGTTGCACATATTTTCATTTTTCGGTAGTTATGAAGGGTCTTAGAATAATTTCATTTTCATGTTGAAATGGTGGAGGCAAGTTATTGTACTTTTTCTGTCCCAGTCCCTGTAAAAATCTTACTGGAAACCTTTCCATTAGACTGTAGCTAATTTTACATTATGTGTGGGCATGTGAATCATAGCATAATGCTCAGACTACAATGGAAAACAAATTGCAAGCCTTCCCATCAGGGCACTTATGGTTATTCCAAATTTAGTAAAGAAACTATTCTACTAACGTATTTTTCAGCATAGTACATTGATTAAACAATTATTTCAGCGTGTGTTCTCATCACAAGCCCATTTTTGGACAAGGATGTGTAGGTGTACTCTGGAGATGTAGACCATTTGTGCGACTTCATGTTGGTCAGCAAGTAGTGACTTTCCAGATTTTTCCAGACTGTCCTTTTGATTTATCCTGTGAAGACTCATAGTGAAAATGTGTGAGTCATAGGTGGTTACACTTTACTTTCCTGTTTTTCATCAGCACACATGCCACCCTTCATTCTTGTTTGTAGCTGGGAACCAGATAATGACATCGTAGTGAATGAGTACTACGTCTGACCATCCCCATTCACTTTCAGGGAATTTACAATTTTACGCAATATGTGGATACAACGTCCTCTGTAACAGATGAGCTAAAATGACGTTTAGGAGGACCCCTTAAGCACAGTCACTGAAACAATGAAAACAGATTTAAAAGTCATTCCAGATGTGATATTCCAAACTGTTCATCTGACAAGAGTATTCTATAAAAGACAAGGTGCTTTGGCTTTGCTTCTCTTATTTCCAAACAAATGCCCCGACAACTGTAAAATACTTCAAGCTTTACACTAGAAAATATGGTCTATTTATTGTCCTAAATCTATTTACATCCTTAGGGAAATAAGAACTAAATACACAGTTTAACAAACTTGTTTGGAAGTGGTGGTCTTTAAGATGTCTAATAGAAACGGAACACTGGAGACCGAAATGTAACCACAATACTGCCCATTAAGTCATTCAAAAAGGTGATTTCCATCTAGTTACCTAAGGTGACAAGTGTTTAGAAAGGAGATTTCTGACTCTTATTGTTGTACTGTGTTATAAACACATTCCTAGACAACTATCCAGACCCTGACAAGTAACACACAAATCAGGACTTGTTTCAGCTCTTTGTCTGAAAGTATGAGTCTACCTGTTTGTTTGCGGATGAACACACCCCTTCTGTCTCAGACCAAACAGGTAAAACACAAGGTATTGAGGCAGGGGATGTACAAAATCAGTGGTTTAGTTACAGGAATTTGGGAAATCTGCTAGCTCTGTTGATGCCTATAATCTAGTCAGATTTCATGGACACAATTCCTTGTCTCCATCATTGCAATGATGTATTATCTCTCCTGTTCCAGCATGTTTAATCCTTTACTCAGAAGGCACCCCTCCCATGTTTATTTTGCCTTGATTATGGCTATTTCATATATTTTGACTATTTTATAGATTAGCAATAAATAAAATATTTTCCGATTTATACTGACATAAAGTATAAGCAAAATAGCATTGCATAGAGAACAAAAGTGCAAAACCTTTAGATGCAATTTTGCACTTGAGCTGCTAGATATTGCTTCAAACTGAGAGATTTTTGCTCCACTGAAGTTTTGATGTTTTGAGGATATTTAAAACTGGATGTCCTGCAACTCCAAAAATTGAACAATGCACCTAATGCACTTATATAGCAAGTTATGTAAAACAATGTGTCAAAAAACCTTTTACTTGGCACTTTATTTGACCCTGACTTAAAAGTTTGAGAAACCGATAAATGCTGTGATTTAAGTAATCTTTTTATGGAAGCAAAGCAAGGCTGTTTTTTAGTAAAGACTGTGAGATATGATCTGGCTTTATCTCATCTTGCCCTGTATTTGCCTGTAACTCAGTTCACTCCATAACGATTTCGGATGGTGCAAATTGTGGCTGTGCAGTTGTTCACCACATCCAAAAAACCCCAAACAGTACAAGTGTGAAGTACAAAAAGTGTTTGCTATGCTATAGTAGGGCAAGCTCCTGTGTATGGCAGTAAATTACAGCACATTCATTGCTCTTCCAGAACACAAGGGTCTTAAGTGAGGTGTGGAGGCTAGTATGTCTTGTCTTTCTGTCATGGCTATAATTATACTGTTTCATTTCTGTTGTCGTCCTCTGTATAATTTGTGTTTTTAACATCATTACTCTATTTTTATTAACTTTGTTTTGTTTATCTGTTCTTTCAAGTAGAGGCAAAAATTATCCAACTAACTGATAATACAGCAAATAGCTTGTCTTTTGATCGTAAGCTACTGCCTGAACACTGCAACTCATTCTGTACAAATCAGTTTTGGATGAGCTTTTGACTAGGGGAAAAATATTTTTGCCTATTTGAGGTATTTGAGGGGCTTGAGAGGTATTTCTTACACACTGCTTTGCAAGCTTCTAAAATCTATTTAAGGAGATGGTATGGTCATTACACTAATTGCAATCAAGAAGGAAGCAGAATTCCCAAGATGCTCTAGAGCACAGAGCAAGATGCATACTTATTAGTTCACAGGAAATCGGGGTGTAATATCGATCATTCCAGAAGATAAAGGCTAACCATCATGACGATAAGCATCATAAGCAAAACATGAACT
This sequence comes from Tenualosa ilisha, assembly GCA_015244755.2. Classification (NCBI taxonomy): domain Eukaryota; kingdom Metazoa; phylum Chordata; class Actinopteri; order Clupeiformes; family Clupeidae; genus Tenualosa; species Tenualosa ilisha. The sequence continues at coordinate 4,035,366 of PYXC01000584.1, forward strand.
AGTCCAAAGAACACATTCAGAGAACATTCATCACAGGGACCATATCAAGAGTACTTGCCTCTATGACAATATCTACTTCCAGTTTCTCTATGACATGCCTTCCCGACTATCTTCTATGATCAAGTAATTATTCATATGAGAGTGTGATTAATATTGCAAGAATTAGAATCATCGGAGGAAATCCAACACAGACTAGCCATATTAGTGGCTCTTTTTTGTTGTATTTATTGAGCTACACATTAATTGAAACAACTACATGTTTTATCTCACACAAGAGTTTCAAGTTGTATGTGGGCTTTTGTTGATGTGTTAAACTTCATCTAAACTCAGAATCTGGTTTACATCGGGAAACACTTGGGAGCATGGGAAATCTGTTGCTCCAGAATATCAGTGATTATGGCACACTGAGGATTACACTCCTGGGAAATCATCACAAAACAGTCCACCCAGACTAATTAGGCTTAATGAGTCATTACTAAACATATTATAAAACAAATTGAGTACACGCAATTTTTCTTTTGACTTTTCTCATCACCTTTGATACTCTTCATAACAAGTCTGTTGTATGGTAAACAAACGCAGTAGTGAAAATGGCGCAAGAACACACAAGCACATTTCATTGGACACTTTTAGAAGAAGATGGGTCTTTGGTGGGACCTCTGAAGGCTTTTCTTTTCTAAAACCTTAAGAAAGGGGCTGGTATTAAAACTCTTTGATGACAGATTCTCAAGTACATAGTGTGCACTCTCAAGGCTCCTATGGTCTTTAACCAGGCTCTTCGGTAGCCACAAACTGAAGAGCCCTTCTTACATAAATTATTTAATTAAGTGACGAGAACTAATAATCCAAGATAACATCAGGTATGGTAATAAGTTTGTATGTGTGCGTCATAGGTAGTTATGGGTTCAATGAAGAGTTCAAAAATAATGTTGCTTATAAGAAAAGCAACAAAGATTAAAATACAAATAAAAAAAAACCAAAAAAACAGTCAACCAACCAACCAAACAAACAAAAAACAACGTACACTTAAAATGCATTCAGAATCACCTTGGTACTTCAGTGCCCCCATCAGTATGTTCAGAGTATCTGAGCGATCTCTTCCTCTTACATTCAACATGAGAAATGTCAGCAAGTCAATACAGTGTTACTGGGCTCAGCTGCCCCTGTGTCAGATGACTCCCAAAGGTTGCATGGGCACAGCGGGTCTCATGGAGCTAAAAACCTGTCACGTGACTGACAGTTACAATAACTAATAATCATCCTGTCTGTCTGACAGGATGAGTTTCTTGGTGGCACCTCCATGTCAGGCTGAGTGGGGTGCATCAGTGAGTAAGTGAGTGAGTTGTTGATGGAGCATGTGGGAACCGTGGTAGTGGCAGCCCCTCAGGTCTGTACTGGTGTGAGGTCTTGGGGGGGGGGGGGTTGTGAACTGTGGAGTGGTGGGTTAGGCATCAGGCCGTGGACATGGACCAGAATCCACCTCTCGGTGGCAGAGTTTTGCTCGTTTGTGTAGCTTTTTAGTGTTCAGGCCCAACGCCCTTAGATGAACTCCAGGCCCTCGTACTTGACGTCTCCAATCTTGGTCTCGGGCAGCAGCACCTGTCCGTCCAGTGTAAAGGCCAAGATGTAGGTTGCGATCTTCCCAGCGTCCTCCTCGGACTTGAGCGCCAGGATGATCTGGTCGTCGGTGTTAGGCACAAACTTGAAGGAGGAGAAGCCATGCGTGGGCTTGAGCTCGCCCACGCGGCTCACCAGAATGTTCTGGAAGTCCGGTGAGCAGTTGAGCAGCAGGTTGGTGCCACGGCTCTCGTCTGCCGTCTCCTCATAGCGCTCAATGCTGGCCCGCCGTGGCAAGAAGAACCAGCGTTGCAGTGAGTCGCTCCAAGCAGCCGACTCATGGATGAGATAACCTGGGCGTATGAAAGAGGCAACAACAACACAATTAAAGTCCATTTTATTTGAATTATATAACACATTTGAAGCAAAAGTGCTTTACAATCAAACAGAGTCCATGAAGTTAAGTAACGTAAATCATTTATATGGCACATTTAATACCAAAGTGCTTCATGATAAAAGAAACACAGAAAACACACCACACTCACACAGACACACAAACAAACGGCCAGTATTTGCAAACAAAGACACAACAGTAAAACTGCCCTCCAGAAACAGACGAGTCAATAAGGGGTAAATGAGGCAGAGTGAGAGCGAGAGATGGAGAAAGGGGAAGATGAAAATGACAGGCGGATAACACTGACGCAAAAGGCGTGTGGCAGGACAGAGGGTAAAACTGAGCAGGGCTGAGTCACGAGGCATCACTAGGGCCTGAGCTTTTGTGACACTTTCACAACCAGGATTCATTGGCGTCAGTGGAGTGGATAATGCCTCATGAAGAAATGCCACTGAGGACAAACAACTGTTAGACATCTAGAATTACAAAGATTTTACTGCTGAGTAAAGATCTAGAAAAGTCTGTAGTAATAACTGCATATATCTGTGGCAACACAGTGGTGACACATCAATCTTAGCACATCACTGTGTGTCACACAGACAGATGCACGTACACACATTGGGTAATTAATCAACCGACATTCATAACCATCAGTTGATGATGATCCAGGACATGACTATTAGTGCTTGTTTATTATTACCGTTATTATTATTTAATCTGCAAATGTTTTCTATAGATTCTGTGCATTCCACTGTGTTTGTTCATGTACTGTTCCTTGAAAGTACACTACTGCATGTGTTGTCATGCAATTCTAACCAATCCAGTCAATTAAACGTGACTTTGGTTTTAGGTTTTATTGCCAAGCCCAAATAGTGATAAAAATTGATATCAGTCAGTATGGAAAAAATATTGTAATAAATTTGTTTGCCATATCGCCCATCCCTAATACACACACGTGCACTCACACTCACACACACACACACACACACACACACACAGACAGAGACACAGACACACACCTGGGGGCTGTATCCCTGCCGCAGAGCGCAGAAGGTGGTACCTGGGGACCCAGTTCTGATGCTGGACGTCACCATGGAAGCCAATCACCTTGACCCACTGTGGGTCATTGTTGACAAACTCTCCTGAGGTGGTGGTCCACTCCTTCCCCAGACCCCCTACATACAGCTGCTCATCCTTCACTGCCAGCCACTCCGCCTTGAAGCCTGCACATATGAGCAGAGCAGAGACACATTTACACACACACACACACACACACACACACACACACACACACACACACACACACACACAATTCATTTAAAATTTATTTGCATATAATCTAACTGGCAGACACTTTTGTTCAAAACAATTTATGAACTGACCAACTGAGAGGAGGTAGAAGTGCACATGACACGTTAAATACCATTTCATAATACTTCCAAGCACACACACATACCCTACAGTGCAAAATGATTCCACTCCACATTATACAACAGTCATTTGTCCCTGGAGAAAACACACCACTCATGCATGCACTGTAATTTACTTTAAAAACTCAATTATTTATCGATATGATCTGTCCCACAATCCTGGAGGCATAAAAGACTAATAATAGCAGGCTAGTTTTGTCCGATAAAGGCTATATTTCATGAATTTAACTCATAACTTCACAATTCTCTGACAGGAATGCTGCGCTGTGCTGTGATCCTTTAACTTGAAATCGTGCGTACATCATGTCCTGACTTGACGTGGATTTGAGCGTAAATGGCACTCAAATTCAGATTGATAAACACCAAGTTCTGCGTGGGAATGAGCGTACGTAGTTTTCTTTCATTTGTTCGTTTGGCAAATGAGGGCCAGTGTGCCGTGCTGACCTCACTACCACTATGGTCACTTTACAGCAGGCCCATTCTAGTGGCAATCCTGGCTATAGAGATGTGAGAGAACACTTTATTATCTCCTTACAAGGATTGCAGTGTACTTAGTCTCAGGTAAGCATAGCTGATATAGATATCACCATCCCTTGGCAAGAATGAAAAGAATCCACATGTTATATAGTGTTTATAATGTATATTATATTTTCTATACTATATTTTTGTATAGGTATAGGCTTATGTTTATGTTGCTATATAGTGTTTATAGGATATACTGCACAATACTATACAGGCCTGATTCTGATTCTTTACAGCACACAGAAATCTGTCTAGCTGAAGGGTGTTTAAAGACGTGAGAGTTAGGGTCACAGACCTTTGGGGACGCTTCCATCCCCATCGGGTAAGATGACCCAGGGCACAGCCCTGTTGCCATCGATGTGGTAGACCACGCCAGTGCGGTCGTCCACCGTGTAGAGTCGCCCGTTGAACACGACCAGCTCCGACAGCTCCATCCCCCGGCCCTTCTCCGCCAGGTGCGTCTGCAGCTCCACCTTCTCCGCATCCCACTGGACGCTCAGACGTGGCCGTCCGGCACCCTCGCTCATCAGCAGGTGCCCGCGCCGCAGGTAGCTGATCCAGGTGTTCTTGCTGTCCCGCTGCGACGCTGTGTCCAGGTCGGCGATGACGCCGATGCGGTAGCGTAGGCCCTCAGACGTGCGCTCGGGCGGTGATAGCGGGTATGTGTCATTGTAGCGCTCGCCAAGGTCCTCCACTGGCAAGCCCTTACGGCCAAAGCTGTGTGGGCCCCGGTCATGAGTGTGGTGCAAGGCCCCAGTGGCGCCCCCTGGTGAGAGCTGCATGTACAGCAGCAGCAGGAGGGCCAGCAGTGCGCCCATCAGCACTATGGCACGCCACTTGATGCGGAAGCGGGGGTCCAGTGTGTTGGTCATGGAGGCCAGGACAGGAAGACCCCCTACGGAGATGCGCAGAGGGCCACGCTGCTCATTCTGCTTCGGCTCCGGCTGTGTGAAGCCTGTTGCCGACACAGGCATGGACGAGTGAGCAGTGCTGTCACCTGTGGGAAACAGAGAGAGAGACAGAGAGAAAGGAAGAAAGAAAAAAAAGAAAGAAAGAGAGAGAGAGAGAGACAGAGAAATTAAGGACAGCATTGCTTTGTCGTCGCATAAAATAACATGTAGGAGCACTTTTCTCTTGGATTTTATTTTCCCTTCCAAGGCACAATACCACATCACCACTTGATCTGCATTGCAAAATAAAGCTTCATTTCAAAATCCATTTGGTGTCTTATTCGAATTATTCCGTTTTTATGCATTAGAAAACTGAAATGATTCATAGCATTCATATCACAGAGAGAGAGAAAGAGAAAAAGAAAGAGAAAGAGAGAGAGAGAGAGAGAGAGAGACTTCCAAAATACAACAACCTTTCACCTATCCTTTGCACTGTGTGGACCACACAGAATCTCACCCTTCATTCACTCAGGCAAACACGCTCTTTGAGCATCGCTGCGCTGACTCATGGCCACACCTGCTTTTGAACTCTAAAACAAACCAAACCCTTAGGAGGGTGGGTGAGGGTTGCCAAACAGCAACCCTCACCCACCCTCCAAAGTCAATCACAAGATGAGACAGGTTCAGCCTAGTTAAGTCTTTGAGGGTTCAGGGTTTAGGACTCAGTGGATCCAATGTGATCAGCAACCTGATAGTCTTCTTTTGCTCACCAAACCGGTTGCTCCACTGCTAGCTTTGCACCACACATTTGTTTAGCTTCAACAAAACCTTGAAGACAGACAAGTTTTGATCAACAACAAGACACCAGACCAAATCTACAAAACCCACTCAACCGATTCTAATTATTCAACCAACTCAATAGCCATGTGACTGGGTAATCCTTAAGCCGGATACCTTGCCCATGAAAAAACACATCATCAGCCCTGTGAATCAAAAGGAAAAGATGACCTCTGTAAACGTACCTCTTCTCTCTGCCAGCAGCTGACTAAGGTCCCAAAAGAGAGAGAGAGAGAGAGAGAGAAGCTACCGCAAATGGGTTTACGTGAGGACACCTGAGAAGTCTTGGTACTGGAGTGTGCCAGCACAGTAGGTGTATGCCAGCCTGGCAGGCAGCAGTGTGAAACAATGAGGTGTGAGCCCAAGGAGTGCGTAGGAGTGTGTGTGTGTGGACGTGGAACGTGGGAGGGATTCAAACTCGGCACAGGGGTGGAGGAGGAAGAAGGCAGCCAAGGGCAAAGCAGGAAACACCTGAGAACTGCAAAAGATGCAAGTGTGGTCAAATACACTAGGCAGGCAACTTGGTGGATCACTGCAGTCTTTAATCACGACGCCGGAGACAAGTTACCCACACAAACCTACTCAAGGAATGTATAGTAACAAGCCTGTCTTCCTGGAGACTAGGATTCCCTTTTATACCGCCCAGAGCAGACATCACCCGTAAACCAAATGACAGACCTCCCTGCCCTCACAATGACCTTTGATTTCTCGCCCTCCTGTTGTTTTAGCTTGTTTAGGTTCCCTGTCCTGGTGAAGATATATATCTATTCCCTGTCCTGGTGAAGATAGATGTTTATTTGGTTTCCACCAGCACCTCTGTTTTCCCCGTTCCTAACCCTCATCTGCTCTGGTTTGTTGTCTTAATCCTTTTGACTCAGGCTTGTATCACACATGGCATACTTTTGTATCACAATAAGATTCATTTCTAGGATATTACAATCTTACCTACATAATACTGGCTCACTTATAGTCTGGGTCCGGTTCATTATTTGGCCACAGAGTTGCATACAGTACACAGAGGATGGCCCTACATCAAGCCTCCACTGAAGACAAACATTCAGAGCCAGTGATCACATGATCTAAACCACTTTGCCAGAGAGGGATTTGAAAGACCATCATCCAGGCTACACAACCAATTGAATTAAACATTCAGTAATCTAACTCAGCAGTGGTACTAGGATAAGAAAGGTTTTAGGATAAGATTCGCAAGGTACAGTAATCTAAACCAAAAATGATTAGTAGTTATAGCATTTATTGACTGTTCTACTGAATCACTCAACATTAAGATTAAAGACTAAGAATTGCAAAAGAGGTAGTAAAATGCAGTGACGTAAACGATTAGCTTCACTGCAGTTTCTTCTACTGTACAGCACATAGTATTCAAGCAAAAGTTTTTTTGTTTTTTTTCCAAAGACCGTGATCTGACAAGTTACAGATAGAGTCTAATACTGCAGGACTCTAGGACATTGTTAAAAAAAAAAGATACAGTGTCTCCTCATAAGGCATAACAAACTGTGCACTCACAGAGAGGAAATAATGGGTGGACAAACTGGGATACAGCTTAACATCCAAACTGTGATTAAAGATTAAAGTCTAAAAACAATGATCATAATCATTTAGCCAAATCAATCAATAACTAATTTCTCTTCACTCCATGCACTGACTGACCCATTACCCAGTCTGTCTGTGGCTCTATGCTCATACGTACTACTAGGCACTTCTGTGATAAGGGAGTCAGGGTGTATGTGGCAAGTAAGTTAAAATAATGGTGCTTCCCTTGGTGCATGCCAGCGAGTCTTCATCTGACCTTCATGTTTTCTTGCATGCAACTGTCTTCATCTGACCTTCACCTTCTTATGTTTTGCTACTAATGCCTTTAGGTGTGCCTTCTAAGTGCTTTTCCCTAACAAATTTATGCAAAATCACTGTAATGTATCATTACTGAGCCGAACATTACTGCTTCCTGAATTAGTTTGGTGCGTTAGGAATCTGAAATAGCTCATAACCATCAAATATAGGAGAGGAAACAAGTCTTCATTATAAACCCTTCCAGGCAGCAAGATCTTTTTGCTTAAATACAAAAAAGGATGAAAAAACACAGGTTAAGTTCCTTAACATGTTTATAATAGTTCTCTTTTAGAAGAAATTAGTGGGAAAGCTTGCAAAGACATCAATTTCTATCTACCTACAGTACCTAGAAATAGCTGACTAATGATGACTAGAAGTCCACTGAGATTTTCCAAGCTGCACATGTCACTGGAGTCACACCTGACAAGACACTAAACACATAATAAAGTTTTTACCCTTGGCATTCTTCTTCACTGCTCGTCGGCTGACAGGCATTTCACTGTAAAGATCTAAGGCACTGTAGTCCGAAAACACATGCGTCCACAAAACTCAATCACACACTTATGTCCACTGGATCACAGACTTTGTTCTCTCACAGCACAGACAAGACTGAACAGGGTAAACTTCAACAGCAGGATTAAAACTGATTACCTAACTTGTAGTCCAAAGGGCCATATCGGCACAAGGAACCACCCCATTCATGTAGTATTTCAATACACACCTCCTAAACCAGACTGGCTGGACACACACACACACACACACACACACACACACACACACACACACAATTGCATTTTCTGTCACAAAAACAAAACTATGACAGATGTCATCCAACTGAGGGAGTGTTTTGGTTGTAATAGGTTCAGGTGAATACTGTGTTCATGGCTCCTATAGGAAATATTGCCCTGAAGAAAGTGTTAGACCACCAGTTGAATGGGTTATTATTGGACATTGACATAGCACCAAGATTCAATTGCATTTTGTTGTTTTGTACTAAAATATGCTCTCTCCATGTTGTTGTGTATGTGATGATTCTTTCATCAGTTCATTAATCACTGGGGCACTTGCAGCATCTGGCAACATCCATACTACATTCAGGTCTGAGGGTCTGCAAGGACCCATTGCATGTCAGATTCCATAGTTATTTCCTGATCCAAACTCATCTCTGTCCCCTACTCAGCTCTGCAGTCTTCACTAAACTGTCTGAACGCAGTGCAAGATGCCCCAACCCCCCACCCCCCGCCAAAAAAAAGAATGTAGAATGTAGAGACCACTGAGCAAAGTGAATAAGGTAGGTGAAAGTATTCCCAAAGCATTTGCAGAGATCCACCACTAGAGTTTGTATAAGACTGAGACAGAATGAGGAGGTCGAAGGAAACTGCACTTTATTTGGCAACAGCTGAGTGGTCAACACATATTTGAGGCATAATATGGAAACAAAAAACAGTTTTAGGTCAAAAGAAACCTTTGGGAAAAAAGTGTACCAAAACATATGAAAACTGTAACCTGTATTTTGAGAGGATACTCTCAGAGTCTAACAATGAGAATGAACTTAAAAAGCACAAAAACTAATTCTGAATGAACAGGGTAAACTTCAACAGCAGGATTAAAACTGATTACCTAACTTGTAGTCCAAAGGGCCATATCGGCACAAGGAACCACCCATTCATGTAGTATTTCAATACACACCTCCTAAACCAGACTGGCTGGACACACACACACACACACACACACACACACACACACACACACAATTGCATTTTCTGTCACAAAAACAAAACTATGACAGATGTCATCCAACTGAGGGAGTGTTTTGGTTGTAATAGGTTCAGGTGAATACTGTGTTCATGGCTCCTATAGGAAATATTGCCCTGAAGAAAGTGTTAGACCACCAGCAAAGAAAGCGGTGGAAATAGGAGATTGTAAACTCAGTTAGTTCTGTAGGGTCAGTCTGACCATACGAAGAGAATGGTCAGATACCATCATTGCCTACAAGATGCTACATTTTTCTATAGGGCAGTCATGAACGACAGAACAAACTGTGACCTGCAGTAGTAATGGGTGGGTTTCAGAGGCTAATTTATGAAGCACAATTAGCTGCCAACATGACTGTTGGATACCTGCTATAAAGCCTCCACCAAATACTTATACTAGCTGCTTTCAAGGTTTTGTTCCTTAAAACACCATGGCTCATGGCTACAGAAGACTAGCAAGCTAACTTATTTAAGTCCAGGGACTGTTTGCCTTAGAGATAAGATCACTCCACGATTCCAACTTGCTTAATGTTGACTTGCAACAATTTTATAGACACAAACAGGATCGATTTGCTAGATGTTTTAAAAGTGCAGTGTCTGAACAAACATACATCAAGGACAAATGAGAAACACAATACTAAAGAAATCATGTAAAACCCAATGTCACTAAAGGAGCAACGTTAAGAAGGCGACCCCACAGGAAGCAACACTGTGATGTTCCTTTAGGTTTGCGTTTACAAACAAAAACATACTTACTCACGCGAATTGTCGCCAAGCGTCGTTTCAGTGTTGTGACAATATAATTGCTGGCGTTGTGTTGAATATTTATTACTCCATTGCTTCACTTTTCGATGGTCTTCCTGCAACACGGCAACTGACGGCAACACGGCTGTAGGCTGTCGATAGTTACTTCCTTCACCGCTGACACGACACTGCAACGTCAACTGTTTCTTGTAAGATATGGCTGCGTAACTTTTGCGCATAGGAGGAACTAATCCATTAATTTGTGTAGGCTCTAAATAATTGCACATATTTACATTCATGTACAACTCATCAATTTCTACATACAAATTCTATAAACTAGCGCGAAAAAATATGCTACACCCCTACAATCTATCGTCAAGCAGCAGACTTTCAAGAAAACTTCCATTGAGAAATTCAGTTAGACAAAATCTGGCTTTGAGCTGGAGCCTTTCTAAATAAAATACACATGCACAGAGGAGGCTACTTAAAAATCTGTGAATTTATATGGCCCTGAATATTCAGTTGAATGGGTTATTATTGGACATTGACATAGCACCAAGATTCAATTGCATTTTGTTGTTTTGTACTAAAATATGCTCTCTCCATGTTGTTGTGTATGTGATGATTCTTTCATCAGTTCATTAATCACTGGGGCACTTGCAGCATCTGGCAACATCCATACTACATTCAGGTCTGAGGGTCTGCAAGGACCCATTGCATGTCAGATTCCATAGTTATTTCCTGATCCAAACTCATCTCTGTCCCCTACTCAGCTCTGCAGTCTTCACTAAACTGTCTGAACGCAGTGCAAGATGCCCCAACCCCCCCACCCCCCCGCCAAAAAAAAGAATGTAGAATGTAGAGACCACTGAGCAAAGTGAATAAGGTAGGTGAAAGTATTCCCAAAGCATTTGCAGAGATCCACCACTAGAGTTTGTATAAGACTGAGACAGAATGAGGAGGTCGAAGGAAACTGCACTTTATTTGGCAACAGCTGAGTGGTCAACACATATTTGAGGCATAATATGGAAACAAAAAACAGTTTTAGGTCAAAAGAAACCTTTGGGAAAAAAGTGTACCAAAACATATGAAAACTGTAACCTGTATTTTGAGAGGATACTCTCAGAGTCTAACAATGAGAATGAACTTAAAAAGCACAAAAACTAATTCTGAATGTAATTATCAAAGGCATCTGTTCTGACCTACTAACAAGAAGAAAAATGTAAAAAGACACAGCACATATTCCTCAAATCTGGCACTGGATATTGAAACCTCAGCTATGACTAAAGAACAAGACAGCTGGTTTCTCAAGACGTGTGCTAATGAGAGGTAAAACTCCATTCAGAAACCTACATGCTCTTGTATTAACTGTCAGTGTCTCAAATACACACATTTCGTAACTGAATCTCAGAATATACAATATTACTCTATCATTAATTCTAATTTCTACTATTGCATAGACTTATCAGATACCAGAATCCCTGGTGCAGATAAAATATACAGTGTTTTCTACTGTGCACAAAGTGACTTCAGTGGTAAAAAGCACTTCAGGTGACAAATGGCATTTAGTTGTAATGGCAACCTCTGGTGGCTGACACACAGAACAACCTACAGGTGTTCAAAATTTCTCTACATTGTTCAGTGGTCCAAAAGCCAGGGTAAGACCTGAAGGCCTCTTTGGTGGAATCTTAAGTGGCACTTTCCAATATTCACTCTATTTTGTGAAACATTAAATGTTTTTACATGCGCTTGGTGCTTTTTTGTGCCTTCCTGTCGACAATCCTCAAGGATATTTCATTTAGAAATGCAGTATCACTTCAATGATATTTAAGTAGGTTACAGAAAACAAACGCAATATTTACAAGCACATCTCCCTCATTAGAAAACAAATTAATGATAAGGACCTAAGAATTATTACGCAACAATACATTCATCTATTGCATTACAGAACCCTTACACAAGAAAAAGAATGAATTTCAAATCTATTAACTGACACTAAAGAGTGAGGAGAACTCACTACTATAATCAGAAGACTTGCCTAAACCTTGTTAATCTTTTTTTATCAATTCTGATTACCTGCAGTCAACAGAGGCAGTGAAATGGAGGCAAATTTGGCTTGTCAGTAGCAGTAGTGTCCATAACCCATACTCTTGTTTACCAACACCCCACTGAGAAGCAGCACAAGCGTTCCCCTTCTCTTGCAACACATGCAGACACTTGTGGCAGGACATACGAGTGTATACATACAGTTGATAAAAGAAAAACAAAGCACACATTCTACCCTCTGAGGAAAAAGCGAGCATGTCGGAGTAAAAAGAACACGCCCAATCAAATACACACACGCACACAAACACAACGTGCAGCGTTTTGGCTGGGGCTGAAGCAGTGCAAGAGGAGGCATCAGTAGCAGAGACGCAACCATCAGTCTCCATCAATCAGCTGCTCTTCATTTGAAACCCATCCCCAGCTTGCCGCCAAGTCACCTCACGTGACCCGCTCGGCTTCCCACTCAGTAACTTGGCGGGGTGTACTCTGTTCCTCCTGGCATCTGATTTTGGCTGAAGGGGGATTGCTGGTAGCCCTGAGGCGGGTAAGGGGTGCCGTGGTCCTGGGCAGGGTCTGTGTAGCTGGAGCCCAGGTCACTCACACCCTGCCTGTATTGCTGCAGTGCAAAGTAGGTCAGCACGGCCTGGGAAAGAGAGCATGGGTCATTCCATTGCTCATCACAACCCAATTAGTACAGAGATCTGGGATTGCCTGCTTACCTTGCACTCAATTAAGTTATACAATACATCTCATCCAAAGACAAAGACCTGATGAAGACCTTGCAAAATCCGGGTGTCATTATTTTTACTTAGTCCTGCATCATCTGAAACTGGTTTGGTATATAGGTGCATTTTGCAATTCATTGGCATCCTTCATTAAATATTGACATAATCTGTACTCGCTACAGATTATCACCAAATCAACAGAGACAACACAAATCAAAACTGAGAAAAACTCTCAATTCATATTCACATACAGTTGTATGTGCTTCCCTGAGAAAATCTATTAGCTTACTAGTAGCATTTTAGCTATTCTGAACATGTTGCTTTGTATATATTTTGGACATACCTATGTCCCACATGATAACTCCTTTTTTATCAAAAAACAAAAATATATCAATATGTAATTCCAGAGGAGACATTTGTCTTTGTAAAACTGTAGATCACTGAGTCTGTCCCGATGACAAAATGATAGAATAATACTGAACACTGAAAGTGAAGAGGAGTGAAGAGGTGAAAGGAGTTGGTGATTACCCAGGCAGCAACGGAGAAGAAGGAGAAGGAGATGACCGCACGTGCTGCATCACCAGGGATGTGAGCTGCATGAGCTGTATGAGACCACTGATTGGCCAACAGACAGAAACAAACAAACCACAAGAATGTCCATACACCTGAGGGGAAAAAAGGAGCAAGTGAGAGAGAAAGAGATAGAGAAAGAAGAGAAAGAGAGAGAGAGTGTCAGTCTCAGCACTGCACATCAGGTCAATTTTCATATTTGAGGTATGGAAAGACTAACAACTTCAGCTGTTCATCCACATCCTTCCATTCTTTCATGTGAAAGAGTAATCTACTCTTCAAGAAGACTTAGAAATCTCTTACCAGAGAAGATTAAATCAGCCATCACAACAGTCTTCCTGTCTTTGGCATTGCTCATCTGAGGTAAATAAGCATCCAGCACCAGGAAGACAACACAGGCAAGGAAGGCCAGAACACCAATGCCCACTGCATAGCTGCAGGCACTGTCATTCTCGTTGAACATGCACTTGTCTTCTTTGGATGAAGCTGGATTTACATATCCCTCTGCTGTGATAGCTGCAAACACCACGATAGCAGAGAGCTACGGGGTAGGCAAGCAAGCGTACGCACGCACGCACACACACACACACACACACACACACACACACAATAGCAGAGAAAGAAGCAGACCAAAAAGGGGACAGAGAGTTATTAGTTTAGTAGGTATTATTACATTGCATTAATCTCACATGTTGAAGATCTGTTGCAGTATAACTAAATCTACTATCTACTTTCATCAATAATATATGAGTAGCACTGACCCAAGTGGTCCTGTGATGGTAGGTACACAGTCTCTAGCTCTAGCTCACACAAACTGAAACAATAAAGAATTGAATGAGGAAAGCAAACACATGGTGGGAGCCCAAAAGAGGAACAACATAAGAAACGGCTTGCTGAACCTATCTATCTAATGAGGACCTGGCTATCTTTGGCCTCAACATGGAGGTGGTGCAAATGACAACAATAAGAGAAACTGGTAGTTAAGCACAGAGGCAGCAAATCTGTAGCCACTCTGTCCATCAGCACCATCAGAAGGGAAATAGGCCAATTAGGGTAAGCTGCTTCCTGGCATTCCTCTATTTGCTTGAAGTTGAATCTTGTGTGATGACATTCACTTAGGAAACTTCATAGGAGTGCTGTGGAGATGAGATCTATAGTGTTGGTGTCCCGCATGGTTTTGTTACTACATTTAACCATGTATGAATGCAATTGTGTTAAGCCATGACCTCTTTTAAAATGACACAATATAGGTTGCTACGGGCAAGTGGCCAATGTCATCATGATCTCCCTGGGGACACTTCAAGTCATAACAGGGATAATAAACAGTGTTTATCAGACTGTGCCTCTACTTATACTATTCAATGGACCAAGGTAAAACTTCAACTGGCTGTGCCCTTAAAAGCAAGATTATGTGAGAAAAACAAGCCAGTAGTAAACGTTGCCATAAGGATGTGGTGACTGCAAAATTCAGCTGCCACCAATGTCTGTGATATTGCTTAACAGTACAGACCTAAGCTGTACATAGACAGCCTTGTGGTTAAGAATGTGGTCAAGAAACAAGCTACTTTCTCTGTACTACTGTTAGTTATCTAGCCTTTAAGGACATGTCGATTCACTGGCAATATGACCATGTCAACATGCTTAGATCTAGTGTTTTTCATGAATATTCAAAAAGTTTGTTTTTGTTCATTGACAACTACTACATAAAATCTTCCAATAACAAGAGTCAATCTGGCTCGATGTTTTGTTAAGACTCACATCAGGAAATGTTGGGGGAAAACCAAACTAAACCAATGACGAGAAGTGAGACAGTCACAAGCACAGAGGCCTTTCAACCAAAATTGCGAAAAAAATGTTTTATGGTTGAATTGGATAACCGGAAGTCGTTTGTGTAGAAGTTCATATTTTTATCTATATCTATGCTTTTATCTTACGTTACCTTCGCTGCAACCTGTTGAGAACCTCAATATCACACACGTTTGACTTAACGAGCCTTAACGAAGTTTTGATGCAAGCGTTGGCTAACTGCGTTACAAGGGAACATTTGTTTACAGACACCATAGCATTTTGTGTCAACCAGTATCACTAACTAACTTAAGTGAAGTTAGTAACTGGGGTTTCCACTTGCCCTAGTGTATGTTACTCCTTAATTAACATGTTTGTTTTGCCATTTACTAGCTGACGATAACGTTATTGTTGCACATTCAGTGTTTTGGACAGACGTTTCAATGCAGTCGCTTATCATTAATGTTGTAAACAATTCAACATAACTATGAAATATTGGAAGTTGGCTAGTCACTTACTTATTAGCCAACTATCACGAGGTAATAATCTCGTGTTACAATGGCTGTCAAACGTCGCAGAAGCAAGATATCCGTACAGCTAACGTCAAGTCGCTAACACGACAGGCAAAGTTGCCTGGTCATCTAACGTTATCATGTCAAATGCGCTAGCTGTTCTGTATAATGCCTTCCACCCTTTACGTTAAACTATTTTGTGGATGTCGAACATGAAACGGGACAGGTAAGAAAGTTGCTAAAGACAAGAAAACTTTGCTAACTTAGGTAGCAGAGAGATAACAAAAGGTGACTCACCCAACTCAACAGGCGGACAACAGTTTGAGGTTTTTTAACAAAATCCATCAAGTCGAAGGACCCTCCTGCCAACGAGGCTCCATATGCACCAGACTCCATACCTGCAGATAAATAAATGCTGTATCTTTACAGCCAATTCCTGATATCTAACTTTTTAACTGACTTAATGTGTGTCAGGGCTTGTCAAATGACTTGCAGTCCCGTCCCGTTTCGTTTCCTCAGTCTACAGCTGCAATTGAACCACCCCTTTGAAGAACACGTCACTTACCACTGGCGTTGTGGCGCTGGAAGTCTTTACAGCTTTCGATTTGTCGCCGGGGTAGCTTAATCGAGTAATATTTGAATCATTCTGAAATCATAATTTACTTTGATTTGATATTCAATTATGCTTGCAGAACCATAGAATGGCAAAAATCAAATCAAATCAACTCAGATCGTTGAACAATGATGCCTTTATTTGCGCGAGGAGCTCCTCAACACTTTAACCACGAGAGCATACAAAGGATTGCCTCAAGGCAAACATGGTTAATAATCAAACTTCTGCCTCCTTACCTTCTCAACTTGACATAGGCCTAGGCCAAGTCCGATCAAGATAAGCAGAGTAGGCTACAAGTTAGTTTAGAGAGCCTTTTTTAGGCCTATTTCACCTAGCCAGCCTGCAGACACATATGCCTTTTTGGAGAGTAAGCAGACAGATTTTTTAAAGAAGACAGCTTTGTTTGTTATTTCTCATATTTTGCGCAGTAATGTGATGTGGTAGGCTATCCTCCTAGAGAGGCCAAGGCTTGGTTCCCAAGGTTGCACTGTTCACAGGGCCTTAAAATTATGCATGGGAGTCCTTGCCCAATTTGTGTGTAATAGACATAAATGAGGTAGGTCAAGTTTCAAGTTGCAAGTTCAAAGGAAATTGAAATTTAGTGCATGGCAAGAAAATAATGCAAGGCAGTCGTTGCCAAAATAGACCTCTAGGTGGTGCTGCATTTGAGGCTTACCGGGACAGGCCATGTAGACAACACTTTGCTTTCAGTATTGTGTGCTGTGTTAAGACTCTCGCTGGAATTAGATGTTAAAATTGTTTTTTTAAGCAGATTTTGTGAATCAGATATAAAGATTTCCTTTGTCTTCAAATTTTTTGCTCCCACATTTTATATTTTTCATGCGCTTACATGTGAGTATGTTTTTTTTAGACTGAACAGTGATTTTCAGTCTAAAAAAACATACATATCCAGTTTCAACACACACAATGCCATAAAGTAACATGCTAAATATGTATTTGAATTTTAGCATAGACAATTTTGGGATGCACAACCTTTTATAACCCCATTACATTGCACATTGAAAATCTATGCGTCTACACAATGCAAATCCAGTACAGCACTATGTAGTGTCTATGGCATAAAGGGGGATGGAACATGTTCATCTGTGTTAAATCCCATCTAGAGAGCACAGACCTTTAGAAAGGATATAGTTTCACATGTTTTAGATGTTTCCTTTTAACAACATAATATGTATCAGCTGTTTACTTGATTCCCTGGTGTAGAATCGAGGATCATGTGTATGGCATGGAGAAAGATGGTGGAAGTCTCAACTGATGTTACATCACACCTTGAGGGTATATCCTTGTAGTGTACACATAGTTTAGGCTGGTTAATGAGCTTGTCCATCAAGATACAAATCAAAATGCATCATCCATACAAACAATTCACCAGTACAATAGAGGGCTAGGCCTCGAAATGGGATGTCTTAATGCACATTTAATCAACTCTACAGGATACAAGCTTTTAGAAAATATACAATTTAGGGGGTTTAATTGATTTTCCCTTAAAAGGAGAGTCAGAAATATACGGTCTGTTTACTTGATTCACCTATAGGTCTGTACTATTGTGGATGGTGTGGAGGAAGATGGAACATGTCTAATTTGATGTCATGCCACATCTAGAGGACTCATTCTGTGAGAAAATACATAGTTTAAGCCCATACATAGGCTTGTATTGTGTATTTATAAATCAAGCCTACATCAATACTATTTGACCTGTACAATTAACAAGGAGCTCATTTGACATGTTTTCTGCAATGATACAGCCTCTAGTTGTGTTATTGTATCAATTGAGATATCTCCAATGCTCTTCCAAACCAATAGAGCTCTACTGTATACAAATCAAGTGAACAGCCTATGCATTTTGGCCTCTGTTGTTGCTGGGGTAGCTCATTAAACCACCAAAAATATATGTTTAGATATCCTCTATCCTCTCTCTGATTACATACAACTACACAGGTCCAGCCCTCTTTCATTACATAGTCCTCCATTTGGTCCCATGAACTTTTTTTTCTGAAAACATACTAGGCTATAGCTGAACTGTCCATGGTACAGAGGAAGGTGGGATATGTCTCAGTGTTTGTTAAATCCTATCTAGAGGCCATATCCTCTCGTTTTTATCTCTTTTCACTTTTCTAAAATATACAGTTGGAATGGACTTACCTGTAATGGTCAAATGGGTCACCCATATACAATAGAGGTCTATGTATTGTGCATGGTATGGAGGAAGATTAGGCATCTAAGTGCATGTGCCATTCATCTAGAGTATAAGGTTTTAGAAACTGTATAATTTAGGTGGTTTAATAAGCTTCCCCTTTTAAACAGAGGCTAAAATATATAGGCTGCTCACATTATTTGCCATGCACAGTACATAGATGTAAGTGTGCATGGCAAATAATGTGAGCAGCCTATATATTTTGTATATGGTATGGAGGAATATGGGACAAGTTGTATCACATCTACAGGGCCTCTGATATAACATATAGTCTTAGATGTGTTATAACATCAACTGAGACATCTGTTGTCATTCTCTATATCATGCACAATGCATAGACCTGTATTATATCTAGACAAATCATGAAACAAATCTACATTTTAGCATCTGCTATTGTATGGAAGTTAGTGCATGTTTTCTAAGACCTATATCCTCTGGTTTGATTTAACATGTATACCACCTTATTCCACATCTTGCCAAATACATGGTCCAATTGGCCATAAGAAATATATGCTTTCTAGATGTGACCTAATATTTTTTTAGACTTGTCTCATCATTATACCATGCACAATAGGCCGACATAGTCCTCTATTTTACATAGGCAGTTCATTTATTTGGGCTTTTGGCCTTTGCCTTTAAGAGAAAATGGATAACGACCATAAACAATATCTTCAGAAATGCCTATGCCACCTAGATGGGAATTAAGCACCAAAACACATTATACATATTGTAATTTCACTATATTGAAATGCATTCATTTTCAACATCTATTATTTATGGGGCTGGTAGTGCTTGCCAAAACAGGTGGTGCATGCCAAATTTTTAACTAAAATTCAAATTCAGTATAGCCAGACCTCTCAGAAAAGTTTATATTGTTGGGAGGTGAGAGGGTGCATTGTCATAGGCATTGACCCAGATCTGTAGCCTGACAAACCAGACTATAATATCAAAATATATAGTCTGGCCATGACTGATTGACCAGGCTCAATCCAAGGGGCAGAATCAGTGGCTGTCGTTCAAGCTGCCTCTGCATACTGATAAGCTACTGCTAGGGTACATATAGGCGACGCTCTACACAGATAGAGCGTTGTGATTGGTCCGACCAAATCTTGGAAAAAGACCTACTGAGGCCCTATGGCTCGTGGCTACACTGAGCAAAACTATTTGATACCGCTAGGGAATGTTTAGACTTCTAGGCTATCAGATCAGGACATACTGTTCTAATTCCACTGAAATACATTACAAAACTAAGCATAGCCCATGGGATTGAGGAAATTGGGACACGTCTCAATACATGTTAAATGACATTTAAAGAGTAAAGCTTTTAGAAAGGTTTAATCTGTTCTCCTTAAGTGTCTAAAGGCCTATTAAATTTGTTAATCAAGAATTACCCAAGAGAAAACACACTTAAGTGAACAGATTAAACAGCATAAACTACATATGAGCCTATGATCTCTAGATGTGATTTAACATGTTCTGAGGCATGTCCCAACTTCCTCCATCCCATGGACTAAGCATAGTTTTGTAATGTATTTCAATGGAATTAAATGGCTTTAAAACACATAGATTTTTAATGGACAGACATTCATGGGGCTGATTTTTTTTTTGCTTTGAATTCGGCCTTGATTAATTGGCTTGGAAAGTAAAATTGGGACCAAGATCAGAGGCTGCAACATTTCATGATTCTTACTGGTTCATTATGGACAGATTAACTTTCGTTTTTGAAACAACCCCACACTGTCGAGCTGAATCCTCCACAGGACTGTACATTATTTTTCAAGAAGTAGACTAGTGCACACCTCTCAGCAAAATTTTTTTGTATATGTCAACCTCAACCCTTAGAGCTCGTACTAATATGTTTCCAATAAAAGCAAGTGCAACTTTGCTTTTTTTCTTTTCAAATTCAGGTATCAGGGAATGGATGAAGCGTTGTTGATTTAATAGAGGCAAATGAGACATGTGCCTGTGATTATTTAAAACCAAGTAAATAGTACCCCAGATTGATAGTGATTATACTTCTAGTATTCACTGTGCATTTTACACACACTGGCTTCTGTCTATCTGAGACTGCAACAGACAAACTTTGCAGTGTGTGATTTCTGCTCGGCAGTACCACCCACAGATATTTCACACTCACACACACACACACTGTCTAAGGGGAACAGGAAGCTGCTGAGCAACCCCAGAGATATAACATACCGATCAGTGGTTGCTGGCCAGTATGGCCATAGGTGCTGATCTGAATATGGAGGCGCTGAGCTCTGGGTAAGACACTCCTCTACATAAAGTGCCTTTGTTAATGTCAGCTGATAAGAGCAACTTTTAGTCTAAAGAATAGCTTCCATGTCATGTATCTGTATTGCTTATTGAATACTGTTTGTCATAGGCCTGTAGTCTACATAATGGAATCACTGACTTAATTTCCTGCTCATTTTCCTGTTTACTGAAGTGTCACACTTATATTGAGAAATCATCTGCTTAAATGTATTGATTTTTTTTTATTCATTTAATTTCTCTCAGCCATAAAAAAACTTAATTATTCTATGGTATACCAGCCATTTGTGCAGAAAAAGTGTTAGCTTGTTAGTTGACAGCTGTGAAAAATGATCCAGTAGATTGAGCAAGAGTTAAATGAAATAGCTAGATAGCTCCTATTTCAAGGAAAGAGAATCAGCATGACTATATTTCTGGAAACAGTAGACTAGCGTAAAGGGTGTTGTGTTATTAAAGTGAAAATAAATTGAACGTCATAATGCACGTGACATTTAATTACAAAGTTCTGAATATGCATAAATGGAATAAGTAACTGAAAGAAAATTGGTTTGAGAAAATATATGAAATATTGGCATTATGTGATGTCTAAATATAGCATGAAGCAATAGTAGTCTTTATACTATACTTGGAAGCGTATGAATTGTTTTATGAAAACATTTATTAACTTGTGCCATCTTAATATTGATTAGCCATCTGCTATTGGCCTTCTATTGATTGGACTTCTGCTAATGAACATATAGAAAATGATTCACACAAAATATACTGTTTGCTGAATTTTGATTAACCATAGCTATCTTGTTTATCAAACCAAATAGAACAGTCAAATAGGTCAAATAATTAAGATAATTTAGATTAATATAGATTAAGCAGTTCCAGAGATGTTCTAATGTGTCAGTTTCTACAATATGTAGTTATTTATATGGTAAAGGATTTTTGCATGAAGGGTTTTTGTCTACTTGCAAGAGTTTACGCTCCCTTGCAGCTATAACCTTGCAACCCTTCAGAGGGTGCAAATACACTCAGCTATTTAAAACAAACATCATAAGTCATATCAGTCATATGGGCACCATGCCAAGTTTCATTGGTGAAGCCTAAGTAAGTCCTATCCTATTTTATATCAGATATCAGTGATAAAATATTATTATTAACAAACACATCTGTGCACTCCCCTTGGTAACACTTTGTATTAAAGTGTCCTTGTTAGCGTATCTACACCATAAATTGCAGTGGAACACTGTATACACTGCTATGTATGTCTGTTGTACCTAATAGGAATTTGTGCTAACAGACTATTACACATGTAATAGGAAATACATGATTCTCTGCTAACAAGCATTCCCTATGTACAACAGTTTATTATTAAAAGTTTATTATTTATTCATTATGTACAACGTAAGTATTATACTTTGTTTCACAGTTTGTTCCACTATAATTTATAATTTGGACAACAGTTTATACTCCATGATGTTACAGGGGCAATGTCATGTAAAGTGTTCCCACACCCTGCACTGCAGTGGTGGTCAGAGAAACTAACAACTAACCCACTATATTGTACTTCCTCCTCTTAAAACCATCCCTTTTTCTTTCTTTGTGTGAAATAGAAACGTTGAGATGATAGAATTGGACGTACATGATGCAGACTCAGACCGAGGTAAGGCCTGAGCAGACATGTGCAAGTGGTCTGTGTCATCCTACCCACAAACACTCTATAAAGTATAGGAGTATATACTCTTGATCCCGTGAGGTAAATTTGGTCTTTGTATTTATCCGATCTGTAAATTAGTGACACATACACACAGCACACAGTGAGCACACAGTGAGGTGAAACACACTAACCCAGAGCAGCGGGAAGCCAGCTGCTGCAATGCCCAGGGAGCAATGAGGGGTTAGCGGCCTTGCTCCAGGGAGTAGTGAGGGGTTAGTGGCCTTGCTCCAGGGAGCAGTGAGGGGTTAGCGGCCTTGCTCCAGGAAGCATTGAGGGGTTAGGGGCCTTGTTTCAGGGAGCAGTGAGGAGTTAGGGGCCTTGCTCCAGGGAGCAGTGAGGGGTTAGGGGCCTTGCTCAAGGGCACCTCATCTGTGCATGTGGAGGTGGGAGAGTGATGCTCAAGCACTTCCCCCGCCCACGTTTTTTCCTACTGATTGGGGATTGAACCGGCCACCCTTTGGTCACAACCAGCAAAAGGCCACGGTAGTGATGGAGACGAGACTGCTTGTGTTGAGTCGAGACCAAGGCCATTGGTTTTTAAATGCAGTCAAGACTGAGTTAAGACTGAGTCTTTGAGGAAGCAAGACCGAGTCGAATCCAAGTCTTTCAGGAGTCGAGACCAAGACATAAAAACTAGTCAGTTTTCATAACCATGATTTTATCACCCCAGTTAATAATCAACAGATAGGCCTACAAACCAAGCTAGACTGGGAATAAAAGGGATAAAAGCATCCACTAAATGCATAAATGTAAGGTAAACTTTGATACTTCTGATAGCCTGGAAATCCAGACCTACAATTAGAGAGATGTATGTCTGGCCCTGACTGATGGACCAAATCCAATCAAAAGGTGGCCCGCATTATCAGAAAATTATTATTATTATTATTATTATTAACATTCCCTACAGTATATATATTTAACATGAATATATTTATAAATATTTGAATGGACTGTGATCATGGGTAATTGGATACATTTGTTAACATGAACCTAAAAAAATCTGTTGGTCTTGATGATTCACACTGAAATTACAAATCCATCTCCTCCCATTGTGGGCTGAGACCGAGTCAAGACAGAGTCTTTGAAGGGTCAAGTCCAAGACCAAGAGAGCAAAAAATGGTCTTGAGACTGGACTTGAATACTAAAACACTAGGTCACGGCTGCCCCATCAAGTGGGCTGTCTGCATCGGCTGACTCTAGGTATCCTAACATTACCCCTCAGATATACTTCAGATATGCTAAAATTATAATGACCTATGAACTTATCATTTGTTTCCCTCCATAAGATCTCACAAAGGATGCTAACCAAATCTAAAAAAAAAGATACAGAAGAATAAGAAATAACCATGTTGGTAACAAATCTGCCACAGACTCTTGAAATAAGAAGGTGCTTGAGAAGTGGGATGAAGAGTCAAAATATTTTGTGGAACATTCCCAGCTTGTACCTATGTGTTCTCTACAGATGAGCTGGTGATCCTGGTCAGCAATGGTGAGACGGATGTGTCAGGACAGCCCTGCACCCAAAGCAAAGATGACCGCCCCACAGTTGAGACCCACAGCATCACACTGGAAGTTCTATCAGCCATGCCAAGTTACATCAGTAAGTTACAGATGCCTCCACTTCTATAATGCAAGATGATTCTTCTCTCATTTTATTCCCTCCAGGCAATACCGTTCACATCAACAGTAATGCTTTATCAATACCAATACTAGTCAAGCTTCCACTGCAAGACACTTCCCAGGCAACAACCATCCCACTGATCAGCGCTTTTAGCCACCATGTCTCCACTGCAGAGGGCCTACAGGACCTGGCCTTTGCTCTGCAGCTCGCCTGCTCTCACCATAACTGTTCAGAAACCTTTTACTGTAGCATGTTGTGCCGTTACAGTAACCCATACTTAAGCTATCCACTCAGGTTAAAAACAGCCTAGGCAGGCTGTAGTTTTTAGAACCCAAGAACTCAGGAATAACATTTGACCCCACACTGGCAGCCTATTATGTAACTGTGTAACTGTGTAAGTGTATAACTTTCTAATTACTGCCTGAGTAGTAGCACAAACTATTATCTCAGTCACCTTTGAGACTGTAGTGACTGTTGCAGGGTAGATTTACATTTCTCCTGCTCTATCTCTGTCACTATGCAAAAGAAACCACAGTCACTGAAACATGAATGGGGAAGTTACAATATTCATTCCTCAGACCAAAATTCCAACTGTTCTTCATGCCATATGATGTCGCTATTGAGCAAGAAAACAGGATTGAGGATTTTTCTCCTCCGAAATATCTCCAAATTGTTGTTGTGGACCAGGTCTTAAGGTCTTATCAGGACACTGTGTGTGTGTGTGTGTGTGTGTGTGTGTGTGTGTGTGTGTGTGTGTGTGTGTGTGTGTGTGTGTGTCTTGCAGCAAAGCAAAAGAAGGACATGCAGAGTCTGAAAAATCTATCCAGAAAGGAGTGTGTGTGTCATATTCAAAGTCTGCCCCTGACAATGGACGAAAAGAGAAATCTGCGGTACACCAAAAATCCCTGCTTATAAAATCTGCTTTATCCATTCTCTATGTATCAATATGAGTGAATGTCAAAAGTGGTGATTTGCCTATAGTACTCTGCTCTCTCACCTCTTTCCCCCTCTCCTCCCATGCAGAGGAAAGGTGTATCAGGATACAAATGCCCCTTCATCTTACACAGTCTTTATCTGCAGCTTTGCGTTTGCTCAAAGGATGGTGGGTTTATCAAAACAAATTCACATTCATGCACAAACTATGACACATTTGACGGACACATTTGACACAGGCACACATATTCATGTCTTTGACCACTCCTGCGTGGGCACTAAATCCTTTCATAGTAACACCCACACAATCACATAGCAACATACAAGCACATACACACTCTCTCACTCTCTCTCTCTCTCTCTCACACACACACACACACACACACACACACACACACGTGCACATACACACAGGTGACCGGAAACAGGCCATTTTTGAGCTGAACATGTATCTCTTACCTACAGGCAAAGCTGCGTGGACACTTGTCCACCCTTATCAGTGTGCAGCCTTGGAGGGGCTCGCTGAAGCAGGTCAGTGCTCGCTTTGGCACGGTGGTCCTGTCCTATTTCCTCTTCCTGCGGACCCTTCTGCTTTACAACATCATCATGGCCCTCCTGCTGGGTATCTTTGTGGTGCTGCCCCAAGCCATACTGGACCCTGGGCGCATACTATCCCAGGACAGCTTCAGTGGCCTGGAGCTCCTCACAGGAGAGGTGAGTGGAGAATGATGAGGGCCATTAGAAAGTTAGTGCTCTATCTATGATGTTATTTTAATTGTTATTACATATGACAATATGTAATATGGTCTATCTAACTGCAACACATAGTACTATTTTGTATGGGCCTGCTTTTCTTATCATTTAGTGATATGGTAATAAAATCGTGTCAGTTAAATTAGGTTTTCTCCAAAGGGATCAATCATCACTTAAACTATTTCTTAATTAACTATGTGGCATGCATGTGCACTATTTTTCATAGGTGAAGGAATATATCTAACTTTTGTGATAAAGAACTCTCTCTCCCTCTCTCTCTTTCTCGCTCTCTCTCTCTCTCTCTCTCCCTCTCCTTTCCATCTGACCTCATTCTGTCTTTCTCAATCCAATGACCCCACCTGCTGCTCTCATATTCTCTTTTAGGGTGTGTTCACTGACTCACTCTTATATTACGGCTACTACACCAACACTAGTCTGGCACAGGCCTGTCTCCCTCATTTGGACTGTGAGGACGCAGAGAAGTTGGGTTACAACATCCCCCTGGCCTACATCTTCATCATCATCACCTCCTTCTTCATCACCTGTGTCATGCTTGTATACAGGTGTGACTCCCTTTGCCTTTCTCATGCCCATGCATGCCTTCTCTGTATACTTATTTTAGCTGGAAAGGTTTCTGAAATGACCATTCCAGAAAATGTGTGCGCTCTTGGACTTAAATCAAGCTTATGTGATCAATAATGGGAACGTTTATTAGCCCTCACCTCAAGGTTTGACCCAAGTGAATACAGCTGGAAGAAAAGGAAATATTTTTTTGTTTTTTTTCACCCTTAATTTGAGAGGACAGTAGAGAGCGACAAGAAATGAGTTTGAGAAATAGTTGGGAAACGGTCAGGAACTGATCCCAGGTCTAAATTGAATCCATGGTCTACAGGTTTATGGTATTGGCACCTCAGCTAACTGCACCTCTGTGCCAACAGGGAATTACATATCTATCATCAAGTCAAACTGAGTCCTACTTGGCATCTGGACCCTACAGTGGGATGTAAGATAGAGAAGACGAGGGCACTGTGGTATAGTGGCAGCATTTGCCATACCACTGTAAGGTCCATATGCCCAGTGGGGTTTGAGTCTGAGGGTCATTCACTGACATGAAAGTCATAAACCTGTTTGCCCTCATTTTGAATCAGTACTATAGTTGACTTATGATAGATATGAGTCATAGTCTCTGATGCACTCCTTGCTCCTCCAGTGTGTCCAAGTCCTTGGGTCAGAGTTTGCTGTCTGAGGGGGGCTTGGCTGTGTGTGTGTTCTGCTCCTGGGATTTTAAAGTGACCAAGAAAACTTCAGTCCTCCTGAAGCAAGCCAACATCAGCACCCATTTAAAGGTGAGAGCAAATCATACGCCCTGCTATACGTTATCATAACCTAGAGCCTCGCCTATTATAATTACACAGAATTAACCAAAATAATTTTGTGTTGTATAGATGCAACCTCTCTGTTTTTGATTAAGAGCATGTTAACAGTTAACAAAGAAGTCCTAACCTCAACTTTCTAAGTGGTCCAAACCTCAGTTGTTCAAAATAGTCCTAACCTCCATAAAATACCAATGAAAGTAATAAATGATTTCAGTAGTATCGTAACAATGGAAAATTATTATCATAACATCAACCATAAACAAACACACCATGACTCTGTAGTGTAGAGATGTATGTAAACAGATGAGTCTTCAAACACCTTCTGAAAATCCCAGAACTCACTAGAAAGAGCCTTTGGTCAATTACTCCACACATGAGGAATCACAGATGAAAGGAGTCTTGACTGTGACTTTGTACTGCTGATAAATGGATCAGAGGATGGCAGGTTTTCTTTCTCAAGGAGATAATGGATCTCTTTAGTTCATTCACAGTGGCTGGGGGGAAATGATACCTGACCTCACTTCAGAAGGTGAAGTGTTTGTCATATCTTAGTGGGGGACAATTTAAGCTGTTGCACATAATCAAACAGGTAGGGTTACTTTGTCAGACTTATGTATTTGACCTTCATTAGTTCTGTAGGAATCGGAACATCCTTCATGCTAGAACACATATCACACACAAACAAATGTACCGCCATCAACTCAGGCCCTACAGGTAATCTGATTTACCTAACATAATGACAGCAGTCTAATAGTTGCTGACTGAGATTAAGAAACATCAAAAATACTTGCAAATGAATGTAAACATTTGGCCCGAGCAGTGCATGACTAAATGCTCTCAATTGTGGAGACTCCAGATACAGACCCATAGCCTGGGAACCAGATCCATGTCAATCAAGATGTAGCATCTGGCAACGAGCGATTGATTTCCAGGGTTGTAACCAGCATGAGATTTTAATGTTAGTTTTGAAGTTACATTGAAGCTTTAAACTCACAGTAAAGCTAAGAGAGTTAAGTGCAGCAGCCGCATCATGGATGTAAACTTTTGATTGCAGTTTTTTTACTAAATGTGAAGGAAAGTTCATGTCCATATGCAGTAATACAGATGCCTTCATCGGTTGGGTAATCCTACAAAGGCTACTTTGTGTTCGATAAGTAGTTGTGATTGGTTTTTGGATATTTGGTGAATTGGTAAAGAGCTGCAATGCTTCATGGCCAGACGGACCAGCAGGGCAACTTTAAATTTGCCAGTGGTGCCTCTGTGTTTTTGTCATGGCTAATAGACTGTGGTCATGCTTGGAACACCCACTTATTTAATTCAATATAAATGGACTACAGGGTGACTGGAGGGTTAACAGTGATGAGTGGATGTTTACCATCACGTGACTGGAGGGTTAACAGTGATGAGTGGATGTTTACCATCACGTGACTGGAGGGTTAACAGTGATGAGTGGATGTTTCCCATCACGTGACTGGAGGGTTAACAGTGATGAGTGGATGTTTCCCATCACGTGGTATATAATCTTCTTGTTGCTTTGTTTCATTTCTCTTTTTCTCTCATTTCCTGTTTTAGTTCCCCTCTCTCTCTCTCTTCTGTCGTGATGCATGAATGAGGAAGAGCTGTGTGTTCAGACAGAAATGGCATGGAGTGAATGCTTTGTAACAATGTCAGGACAGGTGCATCCTGCTTTCATCCTGCTGAGAAAAAAGAAGAGAAGGAGATCAAATGGAGAATAGTGAGGCCATCAGAAAAGGAAAATGCAGGAGCACAAAAATACTAATGGGCTGTCAAGTGAGGTTGTCAACAATTGTGCGTTTGATAGTCTCAATAAAAAAAAACAACAGTTGCATCTCTTCCTTGAAGAGGCTGTTCCGTGTAAGATAAGATAATACTTTATTCATCCCATAGGAAATTCAAGCATACACATACGCATGGTCTACACACACACACACATACACACTACAAAAAAGATAAGAAAAACAGTTTGTGTGACACTTACCAGGTTGTCAAGTGTGGAAGCAGTAATATGGGAATGTGCAGAGGGTTGCCATGGTGACCACTGTGCAAGCAAGTGTCATTGCCAATGCAGGCACATTGTCAGTGTAAGAAAGTGTATCAGACACAGGGTAAAGAAAGTGTATCAGACACAGGGTAAAGAAAGTGTATCAGACACAGGGTAAAGAAAGTGTATCAGACACAGGGTAAAGAAAGTGTATCAGATACAGGGTGAAGAAAGTGTATCAGATACAGGGTGAAGAAAGTGTATCAGATACAGGGTGAAGTGGCCACACATTATAAAAATAACACAATAAACAACAAACCACAATTGTAATACAAGAAGATAGAGAAAAAGGCCCAGTGCTAAATGTAATCTGAATTACCATAAGCAGCAATAGAAAAGAATACCAAGATGGTCGTAAATTGTCAGTATAGAAGCAGCCTTTGAGAGAGAGGGAGACAGGGGGATGGTGGTGTGATTAGGGTGCAAAGGGCTAATATAACCAGTTGGAGAGTCCAGTCCAAGTTAGGGTGTATATGTGGGGGTGACCAGATAAGGGCATAGTACAGTGTGCCCTACAGTACAGATGTTGTCTAGATGTAAATAAATGATACAAAGCTCTATGTGTGTGACCTGTTTTCACTCTGATTATTAACAACTGCCAGAGGGTTAAATATGTGAGCTTTCAGTAAGTCACCATAAAACTACAACCTTTCTTCCCTGAAAGGATTACTGTTGTGAGCATCGAGCAAACTGTTTGGACTTGCTCTCGTAAATTTCTCCTCTAACACAAGCCTAATCCCATCAGTGTAATGTACTCTTCCTAACAGGAACTGATATGTGACAGTGTGGCCCAGAGAAGGGAAAGGGATGGGATTTTTGGCCAATGGATGCTGTGTGGACTAGTATGGAGCATTTGCCTGACCTGCACGGGGGTCTGTGTCCTGGGCATCTACCTGTATATTAAATACATCCACCTGGCAAAGGTGAGCCTCCTTGGATGTGACCCTGTGCCTAAGAGATTGTAGAGTGTTTAAGAGTGTATTAATTCATATTGTATTATATGACATGCATGGTGTATCACACTAAGGATCCGTATGGTTAATGATCACACAGGGCCTCTGAGTAATTTACTAAGTAGGAATAGGAGAGTAGGCAAGTAGCAGAATCATTATTCTGATCATCAGCAATAGTTAGATGCAGCCTTTAATTACTGTACTAATTATTACCAACCATAGTGTTTATGAGAGCTGAAGTTGGTAAGAACTGCATTATGTTACGAGTAGATCTTTGTATTTTCATCCCATTCACTTCCATACTTCCAACCCACACTATTTAATAAGTAGTCAGAGGTTTTGGGGGGTGGTTTTGAACCCCTGCACTATATATTGTCCTATAGATTTGATGTTATCAACACTTTCTTGATTCCATGTAACTGCTATTGGCTAGTATAGGGGGATTTACATTGTGGCTGGAGGGAAGTAATCTGCTGATTATGTGTTTGGCGTATGTTTCACTACACACACTGTAAGATGAAAAGACACAGCATGCACTCTCTGTGGCCTGACCAAGTTGCTGTCTATGCAGCATCGTCTGATGCACATGATCTGCCCCAGAGTCACTGAGGCCCAGAGTCACTGAGGCAGGACGGAAGTGTTACTGCAGGTGCTGAATGTTATCTGTGTATCAAAATGCTGTGTGTCAACTAAAAGGGGAAACAGATTTTTATCGGAACAGCTCAATCAAGTCATGCTGTCTGGAACTTTTGCAATCCATTGCACCATGCATAAAATACTGAATACTGAAGCATGTGTTTACACATTTGAACGCAGGTTATGGATGTTTTGGGGCTGCCTTTCCTGGTGAGCATAGTAAATCTACTGCTGCCAGGCCTTTTCAGAGCAGTAGGCAGTATGGAATACTACCAGTCACCCAGCACACAGGCGTATGTTGCCATCTCAAGGTGAGCTCCATCACAACTCCCAAGTCCCAAGTCTCATGCTGGACCTCAAATAAAAGCCACCTGATAGAAAAGATCACCCAACTGAAGTCCTATTGATTTGTGATCTGTATGTGGTCTGTAATCATAAAAAACACATATACAGATACCCATATACAGTTGTGATTTAGAATATTTTAAAAGCCTTTAAAACATGAGAGACCAAAATGTGTGTGAAGAGACAAATAAGAGTTTGGTTGCAAAACGCTATATCCACCATTTCAATTCATTTTCAGAAATAATTTTTTATATTTTGCTTTTCAGATATATCACTGTATCCACATTTTGGTTGCTTTTACTATATTTATCTTTACAAAATAAAATCATTATAATTTGAGTTTGATCAATAATTACTGAAATACACAATTAAAAAACATGACTTTTGAATATTTTCAAAAATGGATTTATAGCTTAACTCTCAAGTTAAGTGTGTTATTACCTCATATCTCCATTTTCTTAGGAATTTACTGCTGAAGACCAGCATTCTCATATTACTGTCTTTCCACTGGATGACAGACTCTGTAATTGGTTTCCGAAGTCATGAGGCAAGAATGCGGCCGTGCACCTGTCACTGCACTAGTGCAAATAACATCATGTGTCATTAATGCAGGCCTGGGCCTCCGAGTGCTCTTATTCTGATAGCGTTTTGTATTGCTTACACCCTACACAGACATAATAATTCAGTGGTATACTGAGACTGCTCTGCTCTACTAGGGGCCATAGCCCACTGGTTTGGGGATTGGACTCATCATGATTGAAGGGTAGCTAGTTTGATTCTGGACTGGGAGGAAAAATGTGGGGGGTGAATGGTTCAACATTGCTTTCCTGTATCTACATCTGTGATGAAGTGCTCTGATCAAGTTATCTCAAGACCAATTGCTGCTCGAACACTTTCACTGCTTACTGCTGCTCCTTGCATCACTGCTCACTGCTTGCTGTGTGTGTGTGTGTGTGTGTGTGTGTGTTTGCATGTGTGTAATCACTAAACCACGGATTGGTAAAATGCAAAGGAGGAATTTGTGTCTATCTATATATCCATTGCTCTGTTATGTATGGCTGGCACAGAGAGCCATTTTTATCTGATCTGTCACCTCTATGTTCTCATAGTGCTGGGAGACCTACGCGGGGCAAGAGCTTTACCGGCATATAGTGACAGACCTGCTCATAACCCTGCTGTATATCTGTGGGGAGTTCTTCTGGAAGTAAGACTTCACAGCAACCATATACAGCACCCCATGTAATAGTGCACCCAAGTGTAATGTCATGTAGAATGTCACATTGTAAGTGGTATCATGTGTAAGTTGTGAGTAAGTTAGCCTGTACTGTATCCACTGTAATTGAGTTAAATACAGTGAGGTATTTGCTTTTCTGTTAAATGCAAAACTCCACCATTGTAGATATTGCTCCAAAGCAGAAACTATTGATTGAATTACTTATCTCCATCTTTAGTTTTGATCACTGTCTCAATCCACCTTGGCGTGGAAGTTAGCAGCATTGCACA
This sequence comes from Tenualosa ilisha, assembly GCA_015244755.2. NCBI lineage: Eukaryota > Metazoa > Chordata > Actinopteri > Clupeiformes > Clupeidae > Tenualosa > Tenualosa ilisha. The sequence continues at coordinate 4,067,969 of PYXC01000584.1, forward strand.
TTATTTGTCTGTGAAGAGGCTGTTCTTTAACATGTTCCAGTGGGTACATGTCAGGAAACAGACTTACTGTACGAGTCAGCGTAATAGCAACAAACTAGCCAGGTCATAGATTATGTGCTTTGCATCGTTATTATCATGGACTATTTCCCCTCTCTGTCAAGTTTCTCAAGACTGGGAGTCACCTTTTCCTGCCAGTAATTTCCCAAGGTAATAATGGTGCCATGTACCTGACACCAGCTGAAGAAAGTAATCTCACTCCTACTTCTGTGCTTCAGTGGGGGGATGATGCATTTACTGTGGTAGCCCTGTTGACAATAACATGCTGAACCCTATCTGAGGTACCATGGGCTTATTTGACTGATGATAGCACTGCCTCTAGTTGTGCTCCTTTTTTATGCTGTGTAGTGCAGTTTAATCTTGCAGCTTTATGCCATAAAATTAGCAGTGTTGGTTTTTTTTGGACACTGTCCGTAAACATTAATGTTATGCCATGTCCTTTACACTGAGCTGAGTTGTCACAGAAATGCAGATTACCGTAGCTAAACTTTGTGCTAGGTGTGAAGCAAATGTCTGTCTTGTTTTCAAAGCTATATTCTAGAGTGGTCTCTTCTCCAACTGATGGGACTATAGCACATTCACATACATAGTACATTCAGTCAGTGACCCTAACCTGACCTATAAAACACACACACACATACAGAATCTCCCCCAGCTAAGAACACTGACATAAGTCAACCACAAAGAACATAACCAATAAGGATCCTTCTCCTCACACTGTCCTGTAAGGCTCGCTGTGACGGATAATTATGAAACTAATAATAACAATAATAATAACTAATTCGTTATCAGCACAGATTCAGGCTGGATATGTCAGCGTGATCTCTGTGTCTCCTCACAGCCAGTGTGTGTTGGGGGTGAAGAGGAAGAGAGGAGGCCTGTGTTTGACATTGCACGGAATTTTCTGGACCTCATCTATGGACAGACTTTGGCCTGGTAAAATACCCCTTCACACACAGACACACACACATACACACACACGCGCGCACACACACAACAGTTTTTTTTCTTTCTTAGGGCTGGAGTGGTGTTTTCTCCATTGTTGCCAGCCATTCAGATACTTAAGCTACTTCTGCTTTTCTACATAAAGAAGGTACCACTTTGTATTGTGTGTGTATGTGTCCTTCATATTCATTGTATTACATTGTTGTTTCCCAGCATATTGAGTGAGTAAGTGTGTGTGTGTGTGTGTGTGTGTGTGTGTGTGTGTGTGTGTGTGTGTGTTTGTGTGTTTGTGTTCACCTGCAGGCAAGTCTGCTGCTGAACTATCGTCCATCTCACCAGCTCTGGAGAACCAATCAGATGAACACAATCCTCTCCATGCTCCTCTGTTTCCCAGCATTCACTGGGGCTTTTGTGTATGTGGCCTACGGCATGTGGATGTAAGGACTAGAATCCACACACACTTTACACAGCCATATCTGTAAGATCAGAATGTGGTACACTGCGAGGATTCTGCTGCTGCATAAATGTCTGTGTGTTTGTGTGTTGTTAGGGAGAAGCCATCCCTCGACTGTGGTCCCTTCCGGTCGCTTCCCACTATGTTATCATTGGATAAGGAGTGGAAGGAGTTGGAGGATGCCCACATTAGCTTGGCCTGGCTGTCTGTAGTCTACAATTACTTACTGAGGAAACCCATCTACCTACACATAATTTCCACATCTTTAATGTTAGTCCCCTTCAAACACATCTTCATTTGAATTATACCCACAAGTAAGAACAGCTCATAAGATGCATTGTCCTGAGACTATGCCTACAAGTAAGAACAGCCCATAAGATGTACTGACCTGAGACTATGTTCAGGCTGAAAAGAAGAGCAAAATAACCTTAGAATCCCTGTGATGCTGCAGTAAATTTGTGTGGAGTGACTTAACTTAAATAGATGTCAGCATTGACATGTTGTTGATGTATTGTTCACATTCAGCATGGTGAGTTATGCATACAAGCAAAGAACTGATGGTCAGAAAAGACTCATCTCCCTCTTGAAGAGGCAGATCAGAAATGTGAGTTTAATTTTTTCCCTCTGGTGAACTGACTATCTAAGTGTCTTATCTCATTTGTTTTAGTGTGTGGGTCGAGGAGGAAATGGGTGTATTATGAGTTTCAACATCGTGGCAAGAGCCATTCCGTTATGTTCACTCATGTGTCTATGTGTGTAGGAGGGGGAGGATAAGCACTTCCTCATCAGTAAACTGAAAGCCCTTCACAAGGAGCAGCAAGAGTGATGACCAGACAACCAGGATGCACAGAGAACACGTACAAAGCAGTGTTAAGCAGTGTTGCGGTATTTTATGCCACTAACGCATGATAATGATTTGCTGCCACAATGTCATTTTAACTGTCAAAAGTTTGATATGGGATGGGATATGTGACAGATATGAATAGGAATACGTTTGTATTCTTCAGATTACAAACCTTTCTTTCTTCAAATCTTCCTTACAAACCTTTCATCCATGTTTGTTGCTAGTTGCTTGTTGCTTGTATGCTAGTTTTTACCAATAAGTTCAAATAGAGGACTCAGCACACCTGCTGTTACTGAATGATGCGATGGCTGTGGTGTTGATATTGAGTAATATTATTTGTTCAGATGAATGCAGGACATTCAGCTGGAAATTTGGAAATTGCTCCCAAGGATCAAAGAGATTGTAAAGGTGTATGGCTTTTAAATAAGGTTTTAGTGATTTTTTTTCTGATGACAAGCAAAAGGAATACATGAATACATGAATATCACCCCAGCTGAATAATGACTATTCGTCAACCTAGAGCTTCTAAACCATGACCTCAGTTTCTGGATGCAGTTATAGGCTGCTTTAATAAGTGTATGTAAACTTGTGTCTTATTGGAATTATAATGTAATATTATGAAAATAAATGGGAAAAATCTGTCTGTTGGAAATTGCCTTTATTCTGGTCCGAGTACATTCTAAAAGACATTTATGGAAACATGGTGCACACGGAATGAGATTTTTAAAGTCTTAGGTGTACTATAAGTAGCCCTGTGCACCAAACGCTTTCACATTGTCTCACTATATGCAAAGCACCTGGAATCCCTCAAATGCCGTACGTTTCCTTCCCTGTGGGCAGATACTCTCTGTGAACTTTGAAAATAATGGGCATGCCAGAGCCCTTGCTGATTGCACAGCCAAAAATATTTCAGAGGAAACCTAGGTTAATGGAGAGATCCCTGACTGTGCTGTAGCAAAATGTGATATTGAGTGGAAGCACCAGGTGGTGCTAGCTAGGCTGTACTGAGTTCAGCTATATGAATGCTAGAAACATCACAACATGGACTAAAAATGTGCATCAGGTGTAAACATAAGGGCTGCATATAGCTGAAGCTACACACCAGTGCTCCATGGTCTCATTCTGCCTTTGATGTACTCTGTGTTGTCTCACTTCAGCCCCTGCCCAACTTCAAAGAGAATATTGGGAGAGGACAGGGAGTTATTAGGGAGGCCAGTCTCTGCTGACAAAGAATGTTTAGAGTCTCTTTGTGTATGATGACACCTATCAAGGTATCACCAATGGGTCCTATTACTGAGCTGTCGAACCCAACACTTCAGAATCACTGTTTCCATCACGGTGACATGAGGTTGAAATGCTTTTCAATTTAGTATGTTTTAGAGGGACTAAGCCTGTTCATATGTTCACATTATGGCTGAGAAACCTATTCTGTTCATGGAAGAATTAAACTATCAAGCCATGTCGACAAGTCCTCATTGACACATACACACATAAAGTACAGTATCTGTGGCAAACAAAATAGAATAAATATATGTGGTATATTCGAATTCACATATGTTAAGCAATGACTGTCAAACACTGATTCAAAGTAACATTGTACATCACTGAAACATGGCTATTTGAGCGTGAAGCACAAGGTACAAGTTGTCAATCAATACAGCAGAGAGGATTACTGCAAAAGCACAAAACCAACTCTGCGACATTCAGTCATATTGACTTAAGACTGTTGTCTGCAATACCTGGCATTCCTTTACTTAAGCAGGCTGATGCTGTTCCATGGAATGAAATGAATGAATGAAATGGTAATGTGCAACATGAAAGTCTTTTTATGCAATACTGGCATTTTCAGTTGGCATACAATAGCTGAACGGCTTGTGAATTTTTTTCATACAGTCTTAGCAGAAAGTTTTACTTCAGCGTTAATTTTGATATCAGCATTAACAGGTAATCACAAGCATTAAATATTCTGATGTCTACCTGATATGTTGGACAACTTGATATGTGGACAGACCTGTCTGAGTGCAAAAGTGGTTCCAAGGCAGCTCCACAGCCACCTCATATATATACACAAATATCACAAATATGTGAATCTTTCCCTCAGTCAAAACGTATAGTTTGCCGCTGGTAGGGTAACACCCCTTCACTCCTCTCCATATAAAAAGACCACATACTTCAGTGTGCTACAGAGTCAAACAGCCACCACAGTTGGAGGAGTCGGTCACCTGTCAGGTGAGTACACCTGTGTGGTTACATCACACTTGTTAGACAAGTCTGTCCTTGCTGGAAAATGTTATTTGGATGAACCGTAGGTTGTAAAATGCATGTGTAAAATTAGTTGTTAAAATGAGTTGTTGACAGCATGTGTAGACAGGATCCATGCATTTGTCCTATTCTTGTTAAGAGTGAGAGTTTTTCTAACGTACGACATACATTTACTCAAGTGCAGGATAATTTGAATGTGCAAATAAAACATGTTGCCCTTGTGTTTGGTGTAATGGTATAACAGTCAAACTACACCAGCCTAATGAAACAGTAGTCCTTGATCATATTTTCCTTGTATCTCTCTGTCTATCAGTGGTGAGTGTGTTCCATATGTGGTGTATTACAGTTTGGGCTTATTATATCAAAACAAAGAAGTGGCTACCACTGTGGCTTCCAGTGTGCTATCCACACTACCAAGGGGAGTTTGGTCTTCTGTGTTGTATAAACAATAAATATTGTTTGATTGATTTTTGATTGACTTTTGGTAAATGGTAGTCATAACTGGAGTTATGTTGTGCCGTGTCTTTTGAGGCAATATGAATTCCTCTGCATGGTGTTGGTAAATTTCTTGAAAAGTAGTCTTATTTTGTGTTACCCTTTATAGTTATTAACAATGTTAGTCAAAATGGAGGATCAATGTCTTGGGTTCAATCAGTTTTCACTCAATTAGATTTTGTGCCATAGATACCATGGATTCAAGGACATATATATGTGTTCCAAAACATCACATGGAAAAACTGAATGAAATGGGCGAATGGGTAAATGTGTTCACAGTTTTCACACTTAACATATGGCAGCACTCATTTAGATAAATAAAATGTACAGTAGGTATACAACAGCCTTTTGTGGCATACTTTCATTGATTATCTCCATCTCTTTGTCTATCTTCTAGGATCATGGGCTTTTCCTTAAGAGGATGAACCCCTATGTGACTAGAGACGTTCTTGAATCCCACTTTGAAAAGTGGGGGACGGTGATGACCTGTGAAGTAAGAGAGGCACCGCAGTCTTGGGGGCATGGAAAGGGGGTGTAGGCCTAAGTTGTACGAATTCATTTTCATCAGTTTTCCATTATGCCCTGCTCTTATGAAGTGGTGCGAAATCTTTTAAACTGCTTGTTGACTTTGTGCAGGTAAAAATGGAGTGCACCACAGGCTTCCCCAGAGGCCTGGGCTACGTGGGCTTTTCCAGTGAGGAAGAGGCTGATGCTGCAGAGGCAGCAGGGCCTCACAAGCTGGCTGGCATGGAGGTGGACATTAGGAGGGTTGTCAGCCCAAAGGTCACTGCACATTCTCAGTTTGATCTGTCTTCTGACAAGGTTTCTGCTGTTTGTCACTCTGTCATGGTTCTATTCTTAAAATAACTGTGTCTGCCAACAGAAAAACGACGATATGACATACGTGCCCCACAGAAAGAGAGGCATGGCGTATCGGCTAGCGAGCAGCAGCTGGCTGGACTCTGATGAATGAAAGCAAAGCCTGCGTCAGTGGTTCACAGGAGAATTCCCACTATTGTTTACAGAAGAAGACAGAGGATGAAAAGCTAATATTGAACTGAGAAACTTTCATGTCCTGCACAGAGCAGGAAGTCAGACTGCTATCTTTTGTTACATATAGGCTATGTATTCTTAGGAGGGCTGAATGTGTGAGTGCAATAAAAATCTTGAAGGATTTTCTTTCTTTCATTTGACCCCCAACAGAATAACCTTATGGGTCCTTCTTAGGTTGCAGATCCATTTCGTTATTAAATGAGGATCGCTACATGTATAACTGAATTGTGAATAATTAAAACTGATTGCCTCAACCCTCTCTGGTACTTATTATTATTTTTCCCCTCTCTGGTTATTCTTCAGTCTGACAACTCTCGTGACATCAACAGTTTAAGCCAATCACGAATAAGGAGTGATGTCACGAGTGACCAATGAATGAAGGGACCGGTAATATTTGAACAACAAACCTTTCTTTGAGAGCAACGACAGTATATGCAACAAAATAGGTTAACAATAAGAACCATTAAAGTAATTTAACATGGACGCTGTTAGTGCGGCACATACGAAAATGTACTTTTATGAAAACAGATTAAAAACTTATTCAGGATGGCCATTTGAAGAGGACTGCGTTTGCACTCCGGAGAATGTAGGTAATAGCTAACGTTGAGGTTAGAGGATTAGCATAATTAGCATAATGTATAAAAGGTATCGTAGCTAACACGGCATGAGTAGTCATGATATCATACGTATATCATATATAACTGATTTTACTAATATGAATGTGTTCTTAGGCGCCCTTCCCCAAAACAACTAAGGTTTAGAGAATATTTAATTTAATTTGGCTACTCTATCGTAGCATCGTTAGCTAACTAGCTTACTTGTTGATTGCAACTCCGGAATGCCATTACGGCACAGTAACGTTAGTTCATGGTTTAGTGCCAGTAACAGACGGTGTTGCTGACCAGTCTTTCAATCATCACTGTCACTTGTGTGGTATTATTTAACAACTAAGATTGCCTTATGTATACTTCATTATGCCTAGATGGCTAAAGCTGGTTTTATTCACACGCCCACCGAGAACAGCCCTGATGTGGCCCAGTGCTTTTTCTGCTACAAAGAGCTGGAGGGATGGGAGCCTGAAGATGACCCAGTGTAAGGAACTCAGTGTGGTGATGATTTATGACAGTGCTTTCCACTAGGATTCTATGAGTCATATACACACGACATGCTTTTTGTTCTATTGAATATTGTCAACTGTCTATGTGTGACAACTTGCATTTTTCTGGCCTTGAATATTGACTTGGAACATAGCATCAAAATCCGAAGGACAGTTTCAGGCATCACCATTCTCATCTGTACAGGCCAAGGCCTATCAGTGCTTATCACATTACTGTCATGTTTATGACCAGTATCTTGTATTTCTTTTATGAATTGTTTTGCAATTTTGTGTAATTTAATATTTAATACAATAGCAATTTAATATTTAGATTGTAATATATTGTCTTTCTTATTCAAATATCTTCTCAGGAAGGAACACAAATCCCATTCTCCAGCTTGCAATTTCATTTTGCTGCAGAAGTCAGTAAATGAGCTCACAGTGGAAGAATTACTCAAGTTGCAGAAGGAACGACAGAAATTTCTTATTGTAAGTTGGATTTTTTGGACAGCTCACAAAAAGATAATAGCATGTCCTGAATTTTTATTTCTTTTATTTTCATTTACTTTTTATTGTTTTATTGTTAAATGTGCAGTATTTATACAGTAAGACTCTTTGGACAAAAGTGTCAACCGCATGCTTTTAAGTTAAAGTATTTCTGACTATATATACTATATACTACATAACTACTACAATACTGCATAACACTTTTTGAGTTGTTCTGGATTGTACAATAAAAGAGCTTTTTCCTTCCACACAGAAAAAGACCTGCAATCAAGTAATTGAAAAATTTGAAGAAGCTTCAAGACAAAAAAAAGCAGACATTGTCAAAAAGGCAATGGATGGCTGAGCACTGTTTTGATTTCAGTTTTGTAAGCTGTATATTGTATTTGTCCAGCACTTGTTACCTGAGTTACCTGTTATTTTAATGTTGTGTGTAGTTATGTGTGTGGCCTTATGTATCAGCTTTGTAGTCAGTGTTAAGTAACTTGAAATATTGTATTTGGAACTAACAGGAACACTTGTGATCTGACATTAGGCAGGCAACAGTCAATAAGGTCACGTTTATTAATGTGCAAACACTAATGATGTAATAACGGCGATTATCTGTCTTTGTTCTTGTTTTAGCCTTTTGATTATATGGTCATACTGACATTGCTTTTGATACCTTTTTAATCTGTCCTTCCTACATCTTGCTACATTCTGCTGAACTGATCATCACTCAGTGCTTTGACATACGGGGCTATTCTCACTGGAGAATAGTTTGTGGTGTGGAAAATAGTTGCTGTAAATTTCATCAGTGTGTCCTTTCAGTTCTTTTCCCAAAGATGATGCTGTGTCACAGTCTGTTATAATAATGTGCACATGCTTGTCCATATTTCCACACCTGCTGTGAGTTTCTCTATTGCCCAAACCTTTATGATGTGTCATGATTTTAAAACACCCAGCACACAGTTGATGGAACATGAGGTTTATTGAATACAAGTCTTTTTTCTGTGGCATGCTAAGGAATGGTCAGTCACAATTTGGTCACAAAATAAAGAAAATCGAACACTGGAGTGGAGGAACACCATAGTGTTCACCAAGTAGACAGTGCGAAATAAAACAATTGAACAGATTTACTCCATGATCTGAGCCTAGTATGGCTACTATAATGCATGTAATAATGAGACACGGTACAGAAAAGACAAAGGGTTGTAATATTCACACTTCAAAGTGTGGTGTGGATTTCTGGCTGATAGTTGTACTGACGGGAGCCCTCTATAGACCTCTGAGTTCACTACATGTAAGGTACCTTGAGTGCCTCTTGCTTCATTACACTGTGAGATGATAGTTAAAGTTTATATACGATGAATTGAGAAAGTGGATGCAATTGACTACTGAAGTGATGTTTTTAGGCTCCCTAATTTGTAAACACATAAAAGAAGAAAAGAAAAACTTGTCCCTGAGTCCAATAGAAATATCTTGTATTATAATTATACTATTATTATATGATTGATTTGATTGCTATCATGGGAAAGCTAGACAGACATGATTTACTAATAGAAGGAGGTCAGGAGGTACTTATTAAATTTAAACTTGTGCAAATTAAAGGCCAGTACGACCAAAGGTTATCATGGAGTAGGGCCTTATGCTCAGATACAGCATATTGCACTTGAATCAGTATCCAGTCAGTGGCACTCTCTCGGAAAAGGCACTGCTGCAATTCACAAAAAAAATGGAGCGTTGTCAAACTGATTGTAATGTCTGTAAACACAACCTTCAACACATGCAAACATACATACACGCACACACAACTTCACATCACGCTGAATGAAGGCAGCATTGGTGGAGTGCTTCAGGAAGCTTCTATCTGTGGCTGCGCTCCTGTTGAAACTCCACACTGATTTTCCAGGTGTCCACGCACTGGGCAAGGAGGATCTCTTTGGGAAAGAACTGCTCAACCTCAGGCGGAGCATCCATATCTTTCATCTCAATGTAAGACACCAGCGTGTCCCTGAGCCTGAAGTGGAGCATACAATTAGGAGCCTTAAAGTTAGACACAAAGCCATGGCCAGCAATATCAAACAAATCATCAGCAGACAGCAATGATCTCTCTACCTATCTAGGGGTGGAAATTGACAGGATTTCAATACCAATGCCGACATCATTGTCGATTCTGCTAATCGGTCCAATTCTCTGTCAAATTGTTTTATCAATTCCTTACTGTTTAGAAGGCAGTCTACACAGGTTTTCAGTATCAGCAAATACTATAATGCCGCCTACACTACTAAGGCCTAAACTACAAAGACCACAACAGTTTATTCGAATAAAGTAAATTGAGTAGAGCTGTGTTATCTAATTCAAATTTGATTGACCATGGTCTGAAAAAACATGCTGGCATTGATAAGAGGAATTGATAAGGACCTAAGTAAAATGGTAAAAAGTAAAAAGGATCTAACCTCGAAATGGTGTGATCATTGCTGCTGTTATATAGAGTAGAATTATGAAGGCAGTGAATTCTGCATTTTTATTTGTTTGTATCCATAGACATCTTTTATGACTCCATGGGTGAGTCTCATTATGAGGGCGCAGGCAATAGCCTACAGCAAACCCAACTGGACTCAGAGGAATACCCCACAAAAGTGAAATGAGAGTTATTCTGTTGTGGGGACAGGAACTCACCCCCAGTCAGGCCGGAAGAGTTCACGGTCCCGCAGATCCTTTAGCTTCAGCAGCAGGAACTCATGTATTTCCAACAGAAAGTTGCTGGTCCCGCTCTTTGAGAGGTAACCAATCAGCTGCTTGCGTCCTTCTTCGTTCAGTGGCTGCTTGTAATCTTTAGACACGCCAACAAACGGGTCCTGGCAGCGCGCAGGGACAAGTCTTAGTCACACTCCCGCACTCACAAACAAAAACACAAACACACAAACACAAAGAATGGCTTACCCTCTTTAGGCGAAGCATGCTTTCAGACTTCAGAGAAGAGAGGAGCTGCCACAGTGCCACAGCGTGCTTAAGGCTACACCTGCTCAGGGCCTGTCACACATGAGATACAGGAGACACACACACACACACACACACACACCATCAAGACATGCATATATATAACAGTGTGTGGCTCGGGTTGCTTCTTATGAAGCAAAGCTTTGGACTACGTGAGAGGGAACAGTATGCAGCCCTGTTGTGCATGTGTACGTCATGGGTGTGTGTGTGTGTGTTTGTACCCTGAATAACATGTTATAGCATGTTGTGTGTAGTTGTGTGTATTTGTGTGTGTACCTTGAGTATATGCGGTGGCATGTGGTCTCCCATCTGCAGCACCTCCTGGAGGTAGAGTCCGAGCTGCATGTGGGGCTCAGCGGCGGTGGTGGCCAGGAAGCCCAGCGCCAGCTCCACGGCCCCCAGCGCCTCACACACCTCACTGAAGCCACACAGCTCTCCCGCCACTGACGACAGCGTCAGGGAGGGCAGCGGCTCCTGAACACACGAAGAAACACACACACACACACACAAATCAATTCACATATGCATTACTGTATTGCAAGGTTGTATTTATGTGTGTATAAATCAATACCAACTAGTTTTGAACAGTTCCAATTTACAACAATCTATGCATTTCATTTGGTTGCTGGAGTTCAATAGCTCAGTAGTAAATTAGATAACGTCTGCCTTTCTACATGACTGGTCGATGACAAGCACAAATGTCTCACCTGAACAACCTTTGCTCTGACATCCCTGAAAATGTTTTCATAATTCCTGTCATGTCTGTTCACCAGTGTTGGTATTCCCTGGAAGAGATCGGAAAGTGACATACTTGAAATAGACTGCATTTATATAGCGCTTTGCAGAGAATGCCTCACATTCACCCATTCACACACGTGCATTCACACACCGGTGGCGGAGGCTGCCATGAAAGGTGCCAACCTGCCACCGGGAGCAATCTGGGGTTCAGTATCTTGCAATTTAAGGTTCAGTATCTGGCAATTTGGGGTTCAGTATCTTGCAATTTGGGGTTCAGTATCTTGCAATTTGGGGTTCAGTATCATGACATAATGAAGCACAAGACTGAGAACATGTTTGTTTGTGAAGAGGCCACTGGACACAGCTGTGTTTGTGCTGTTTATTAACGTATGTGTGTGTGTGTGTGTGCATGTGTGTAGGACTTAGACAACATGCTCACATTGAGCGTGATGCGAGGCTTGCCCTGCAGGAAGCGTGTGAGCAGCTGCTGCTGGATCTTGGGCAGGTCGTACTCGGGCAGAGCGCCCCCGCTCCCGGCGCCGCGCTCCACACTGTACTGGCAGTGGGACAGCACCAGGGGCATCACATCTCTCTCCACGTCGTACCGGATCACGTGCAGCTCACACAGGTCAGCTGGGCTCACCGTGTAACTGCAGCACAGACACACCACACAGATTAGTACTCACAATGTTTAAGTGTCCTGTTTTTGAACAGACAATTTAGCTAGGGTGAATAATCAAATATTGGATAGCATGTGATTTTTACAAATGTTTATTTAAGGCTGAATGTACAGGTGTTTGTGTGTGTGTGTGTGTGTGTGTGTGTGTGTGTGTGTGTGTGTGTGTGTACCTGGTTTCTTCTCCTGTGTATTTGTCTGTGGTGTACACCATCTCGTTGTGCAGTGCAATTAAGTAGCTGACGAGGGCTGTGGAACAAAGACCTAGTCCCTGTCGGCGTGGCAACAGCACCTGCAGGTCACTGTCCATGTTCAGATCTTTCTCACAGAACTCTGAAGGCAGCTGGATCTCACCTGCACACGTGCACACGCACACACACACAGAAAGAAAGAAAGATAGAGAAAGAGAGAGAGAGACAGAGAGAAAGAGAGAACACTCAAGTTCAAGGCTATACATATTATGTGCCAATTAGTGTCAGTATTCATATTAACATCCAGTTGCTACTGAACAGGCATGTCTATTTACCATTGGTGGCCAAGGATAATCGAAGTTGGTTCCATGTCTTCAGGAAGGTGGATATGCGTTTCTTGTACCATGCAGCTGTGTGATACAATGCAAGAGAGAATGATTTCAGGATCTGAAAGCCTTAGGAAATTCAGCAAAATATCCAGTGACTGGACTGTATAAGCACCTCCTCTCTGCTTGTGCAGGAACTCTGAAATGCTCCCCTCTGTAAGGTCCAGAGAATTCTGGAACTTCTTCACCAAATCCTGCTGCAATACAAGGATGTCTGGCAGGTACCTCACCAATCGCAACTCTGGTTCCTGATCAATCACAATCATGGCCAATGTCAATATTTGTGCCAATACTTCTTGATCAGATACACAGTACATGAAAGTAATCATATATAATTATACAACAGATAATATGTAATCTTATAACATGTAATGTGAGTAGCATTGATAAAGTGTGTGTGTGATATGAGTGTGAGTGTCTCTCTCACCCTCTGAAGGAACCTCCAGAGCAGGGGTAGTGAGTCGCGTCCGTCCTGCTGCTCCACGATGTGGGCCAGCGCGGCCAGCGAGAGCCTCTCCCTGCAGCTCCACACCACAGGCCCATGCAGCGCTGAGCCCTGCGGCAGCGAGCGCAAAAAGAGCCGCGGGTCGCCGAACGTCAGACGCATGACAGGGTTGGAGCTCACGCGATCGTCATCACGCACCAGCACATTCACCTCCTGCAGGCGTCTGTCCAGATGCTGTGCAAAGACAGATAGATAGATAGATAGAGAGACAGATAGTCAAAACAGGGGCAAGGTCAGTTTCAGACACAGAGAGAGAGAGAGAGAGACAGAATGGTGAGGTAAGACATAGGAGCAAGGGAAAGAAGGGACTAAATAAACCAAAAATCCAATGCAGAACCTTGACGTGTAGTCATCGCACAAAACAGTCACCACAAAGCAGCCCTACTACAGAGGAATAATAACCCGTTCTGAATCTGAATGGTATAGCCTACGGCCTATTTCATACGCAACATGCTTGTTCGTATGCCCCTAAAGACATATGGTGGTGTTGAGGGTGCAAGGGCTGGTTGCTGAGGTCTGCAGTGTGTCTGCAGTGTGTGTACCTTCAGCTGGGGGCCGATGATGATGTTGGCCACACCAGTCTCCCAGTTGTTCCGCGCCTCTTTGGTGGAAAGACGTGGGTCATAGTTCACAGGCCCTAAGAGACAGACACATCTGAATTAGATCCGGAACAACGCAGACCAACTGGGGTTTTGGGTGATCACAAAAGAAAGCCTAAAAGCATGGATGGACAAACTGGCACCAACTTCTAATTCAAGGACTATATGCAAGTCTTGAAGAGCTTCAGCAGAAACACCTGCTACTCTTAGCATGCAAACCAACTAGCGTTTAGCTGGCGCTCCAACAATATCATATTCTACCACAAGGGGTGGCTGTACTAAACACAACACAGGCGCATGCAAAAACTACTCCAAACAGACATAGCTTCTTTAAACCTGTCAAAATGCGCAACAAAATGTGTGTGCATGCGCGTATGTGCTTGTGTGTTTCTGAGTGAGCGTGTGTGTGTGTGTCTCTCCTCACAGGCTGCTGGCGGGGGATCCAGCAGGGCGTTGATGATGATGTGTGCGGACGCGGCGGTGTCGTCGGCTCCCTTCCCCAGCGCTCGCGTCAGCTGCTGCAGGTCCATCTGCAGATGAGCCCTCACAAACGCACTGCAGTCTGCCACTGGTGGAGCAATGAGGGCAGCCAGAGCCTGCAGTCCACAGAGAGACAGACAGACGGACGGGGACAAACACAAAGAGGGACAGACAGACAGAGAGAGACAAAAATAATTTCAAATAATGTGTTATCAGCATTTTTCACATCCTGCTGGAAATGTGTGCATGCGTGCTTGTGTGTAAAAGAGAGAGAGAACACTCTTGCTCTCGTGTGTGCACACCTGTGTGTTATTAGTAGCTCCCAGCATCATTGCTGAGTGTGTGAGCAGGCGGACCAGTGTGAAGGGGACGGGACTCATGTTCTTGGTGTCCTGCATGTCTGGTTGATTCCGGCGTTGCGCATCACCCAAGATGTGCCCCGTCCTTGTGCGATCACCCCTACGTATGTGCAAATGCACACGCACACGCACGCACACACACACAGACACAAACAAACAAACACACACAGACACAGACAATATATATATATATATACATAGATAGATTCCCATGAATTCCAAATTACAGCAATAATGTGTGTCCTTGTGCAATCACTTACAGATATGTGCACACACATGCATAACATAAACTCCAGGCATGAAGAGTACATCAAACCATGCACTAAGGAGTTAAAGGCATCTGTAGATCAACTAATACTGAATAACTCACTGCATCCCAGTGGCGCGGAAGCCTGCAAGAGGCCTGTGATTCTGTCCTCCAATTTCAACATTACAGTCTGGGCACTTGCTCACTTGCATGGGCTGACCACACTATAGGGCAGAAAGCAGTCATTGGTCATTACAAATACACCACATATGAGCACAGGTTAGATTAGCAACAACCAATCAACATACAGCATCAGATAAAAACGACAGGTTCAGAAATATAGAGGATAAACAGGATGAAAGGGGGAAAAACAAGGCATCCAACATGCTACAATATAAAAATACTGGGAGCACGCAGACAAACTCACCTCGCCAACAGTGCAGGGGTGTCCATTGGGGCAGGCTATTGAAAGAGGAGAGGAAACAAGTTAACAAATGATGGAATGGAACCCTTGTGGAACTGTGGAATGGAACTATCGACGCATGAGGTCCAATAATAATTTGAGTACTTACAGTACCACTGCAGCTGCCCCAGTGCCTGCTGAGCCACATGCAGCATGTCATCAGGCATGGTGGGGATGAAGGCTCTCTGCACAAACACACATTAACACGTCATTAATTCACTGTCGCAACAAGCTAACATGCTAGGGTGCTTTACAATCACTAGAGGGTATGTTGTCTGTCAGAACATGCTGTGAGTCCATGATGAGTTTAGCTGATTTAGATCTCTCGTGCCATTACCCAGGAGGAAACCACAAACAGTGGTGTGGTGTGCTGTGATACAGGATGTCTGGCATGGGTGTGCATTGTGTGCAGACCTGCATGTTGACGGGCGACAGGGCGAGCTGCTGGAGGGGCGAGAGCACCCCATGGTGGCCACAGAGTAGAACTGCAGCCAGGTGCACACAAAGCTCAGTGACGGTGCGCACGTCACCGGAGGATCTCGCACGGGCGCTCAGCGCTCCGAGCTGGTTCCTCACCAGCCCGACAGCAAACGCCTTCTGCTCCGGATTGCCCAGGAGACCACACTGGGCTATGAAGGCCTCCAGGGCCTGCACCTGCTGTGAAGAGCACAGGAAGAGAGTCAGAAAGACTTCTAAAGCTGATCAAATATGCCACTGTTTAGTACCAGAGGAGCACAATTTCTAATACCTATTGTATGAGTGAGTATTTCTGTGTCTGTATGTATATATGTGTGTGTGTGTGTGTGTGTTACCTGTGGGGAAGGGTGCTGGTTTGCATTGTTTGCGCTGTAGAGGCATGTGACCTCTCTGAAGAGAGCCAGAAGCAGGAACACACTCCTCTTCAGTGGAGGGTTTCTGCAGCCCTGCAGCACACACACACACACGCACACAGTCACAAGATCAGCCGCACAAAAACAGACAGATGAAATGTCTATCTTAAACTTAAGCTAAACACACACACACACACACACACACACACACACACACCAGCCCATTTCACACTGGAATCTGCTACATTCGGGGAGAGTTGCGCAGGGTAGCCAGCAGAGGGAGCTCTGCAGAGCCATATTCAATAAACTTGTGATACTTTCTGTGGAAATCCAATGAACAAATCTCTTATCTAAGCAATCTGCTGGTCTGTAGCCTATGCCTATATGACTGAAATACAGGTAATGGTGGACTTAAGATGAATGTGGCTTATCGATAAAGCTGGACCATGTAAGGAAACATTAAGCAGTTTTTTGTCTATTGCAGATGGTGTTGCAAAACGATGCTAACATTATGTGCTACCTGTACAACACTGGAAAAGCAGTTAGTTTTGCTTGCCATATTGCCAGTATCCCTTGACATGAGCTCATTAGCTCATTCGTGTTTTCTGAGGTAACCTCCAACCAACAAAACTATGAAACCACAGTTAGCATGACACTGACATGAATACACCTCCTCAACAAAAGCATTTTTAAACGTAGGGTTGCACTCTTGATACGTCGTCACCCAGGTAACCTCGGCTCTGACTCTAGGGTTCGACTGACGGTTGAGTGGACACCCGACCCCGTGTCGGTCAGTGTGAAAAGAACAGGCGACACGCAAAATTCGGGTAATAATCGTGGGATATTGGTTAGTGTGAAAAGGCCTACAGTCTTACATCACAGGCCTCCTGTATCCCCTCCATCTTCCCGTCCATCATGGCTTTGGCAACAGCATCCCTGATGCTCTTGTAGTCTCCTTCACACACCAGGAAGAGGTCAATCTGCCCACCCTCCTGAGTCTTAACACACAACACACCACAATATATCAACCACACAGACAAAGAGGGTCATGAAATATATGACTACGTTAGCAATATTTCCAAGTTAAGTTCACAAACAAGGTAAGTAGTTTCCAGATTGGGTGTCTGTAGGACTGGCCCTGGCTCTACCTGCTGTAAGACCTCTTCAGGGAACATCCACTTGAGTTTGTCTGCACCCAGGAGCGTCTGGACAAACTCGGCTCCGTGCTGGCTGCGAATCTTGCGGAGGAGGTAGACGCGGTACCAATCATTCTTGCTGAGCACACACACCCTCCTCACTCCACTTAGGAATGCCTCTGTTTCTGGCAGAGGCTGCTCCGGGCCTCCTGCAAGAAAACACACACACACACACACAGATAGTTAACAGGACTCAAATAATGCTGAGTCCTTGTGAAGGGCCCAGGACTGACAAGTCTAGCTTGTCTATATACAAGGAGGCACAGGAGGATATAAAACAAGATGGCAATAAGCTAAAATGCTACACAAAAACAAAAAAGCAATAAGCTGAAATGCTACACAAAAACAAAAAAGCAATAAGCTGAAATGCTACACAAAAATGCAATACAAACAGCAGACACAAAACACTTGGGGCCAAGAACATAGAGGACAAAGTATATCAGAATCACGTTCCGAGTACAATTGCTGAAAACATGCCAAAGCTCATTCTGACATTCATAACATTTAGAACAAATGTGAATAACATGAGCTCAGGCCACTGCCACAGGTGTGTTGTGTGGTGGTGTACTGGTTACCAGGCGCTGTGTGATTGGCAGCAATGAGCTGTGCTGCTGTGTCCAGACAGAGACGAAGGCGGGCCAGCTGCTGCAGCAGCTCAATGCAAACAGTCTGCTCCTGCGCAGGCCTTAACTGCTGGAAGTCTTGCAGGAAGGCACTTTCCTCTTGCAGACACACCTTTTGCTCATTCACTGAGCGCCATTGCATCCTCTCAAACATGGAGTCCTGACACACACACACACACACACACACAGACAGAGAGAGAGAGAGAGAGAGACAGACATTTATGCACCCAGATTTTAAAAACACTAAATGTAATGTAATGCTGACTGTACATATAGCCAGGCATTCCTAGTTGGCCATATTAGCCGCTTTTAAACACAACTTCCAGTAATTAAGCTAACATTTACTCCCGGATAATATTTTGGATAGGTGTCTGGTCTGTCACAATGGGCCAGACCTTTAATTTCTTTCACAAAAAACCCTTTCCCTGAACTAATCACTCCCACTATGTGAATCAAATTACCTACAATACAGTTTGACCCTAAATGGCACCTGTAACTAGGAAGTGCCGCAGGGGAAAAAAAACGGGAGAAACAAACCAAAACATGGACATACATTTGTCAGGTACTCCAATGCTAAGTATAAAATAAATGTTTAATTGAGCTATGTTGTTGTACAGACCAATTTTTGGGTTGTGATACAGAGGTGAAACAATACCTCTGGGAAGACCACAATAAAGATGTATTGTACAGTACAGCATACCACCCGCCAAAATGGCTAGTGAGACTGAAAGTAGTACCGGCCATGGCCAAACTTCAGGCGAATTTGGCGGGTGGGGTGGTACTAATGTAAAGCCCTGACACACACTCACCTCTAGGCAGTTGATGTAGAGTGAGTAGAGCTCTGATTTGTCAGTCTCCTCCAAGATTCTACTGTTCTCCACAGCAGACAGATGTTGCTGAAGGTACTCCTTCACTTCATCAAAACTATGAAGAACAAAACACACTTGTTCACCATTCAAAAGATCAACACATAATTTCATGAAATTATGGGTATGCAATTAATCTAATTAATTGATTAATCCTGGTTATACCTTCCAATACCTTCCTACAGAAACAGCATAATCAAAATCGGTTGATAAAAAAAACCTGGCTAAAGACAGAAAACATCCTGTCACCCATCCCTTCTTCCTGTGCTTATTCTTAAGGCTGAAGAGATTTGCTTTGAGCATCAGATCAGTTTACTCATCTTTTTCAGTTTGATTATGTAAAAATTTGATTTGAACTTTATCACTGATTAATCGTGTGAGATGACCAAGGTAATTGTAATTATGATCTTTGCCATAATCATTAGGGACCCTTAGTTGAGAAGGAGATGATGTTGAGAACATGGACAATGCCCTGGCTGGGATGGCACACACACACACCTGTATTTGAGAAGGAGCTTTAGCACCACAGAGCGTACTACTGGGTTCTTATCCACAGTGTCATCAAATGGAGACAGAGCCTTGGTGAGTTTTACATCCTTTTTACCTGAAAGCAAAGCATGCACACAAACACAAATATAGCTGTTTAAATGGATTTCCCTTAAGGGTACTGGCATTACCTGTCCACAAACAGGCCAATACTGAAGATTTGTTAACCAAGAGAGAACCAAAACTACATATACCATTAGGTTAAACAGCATATATTTTCTAAAAACCGATACCCTCTAGATTTGATGTAACATGCATTGAGACTTGTCCCAACTTCCTCCATACCCTAGACTATGCATAGATCTGTAATTTATTTCAGAGACTGTCTGTCGATGCCATTGAAGCACACTGAGTTTCAATGAGGAGCTATTAATGGGACTGAAACATGTAGTGAATACCAACATCATCAATGTTATTATTCAAATTCACATTCAGCATAGCCAGACTTTTCAAAGAGTTGGTTTCATTGGGCGTCTAGCCTGTGGCTTATAAATACTATGCAAATGAATGCCAAGTTGCTTTTGAGAAATCATACGTATCCCATGAAGATGCCACCTAGCAGCTTTAGAACAATAGCATTTGTGTGTGTCTCACGTCCAATCGTGGGAAGAGTTCCAGCCTCCACCATGAGCAGGGAGAGCAGGTGCAGGATGACCTCTCGGGAGGGCGGAGTGTCATGGCCGAAGCACACGCCCGACACCAGCGAGATGAAGAAGCCATTGCAGCGCTGTCTGAAGTGGGCGTTGCGTGTGATCAGGGCCCTGGCCAGAGACAACACACATCAGTCAGAACATTACAAGGCGTAAGGGAACTAGCCCAAGTACAAGCGCAATTCAGCTGTACTGCAGTTTTCTCCAAAGGGCTGTAAAGTTATAAAGGTGGAGCTGTTCCTTTCTTCCTGTTCTCCACCTCTACTACCTGCCACACCTTTGCTTCCATACTTTGGACTTTGCAATCCCATTTACTCTACTTCTTTCCATAGGCACTGGGGAGATTTAGGACACTTGCCATAGGTACAAGGGAGATTTAGGACATTTGCCATAGGTACTAGGGAGATTTAGGACACTTGCCAAAGGGACTAAGGGGATTTAGGACACTGATACTATAATCACTCGTAAAGCAACAGTTCTGAGTCCATAGTCATAGCCCTGTTGTTTGAGGTTACTGAGTACTGTCGGTATACGTCATGTATGTGTACCAGGATGTATGCTGGGAATGAACAAAGGCACAGCAGGATCTCAATCAATTGCAGTCTGAAGTCATTATTATACAGGTGGAACGGCACAGTGTTATTGCTCTCCACCTCTGCCCACTGCCACACCTTTGTTTTCATACCGCAGGTTTGGACTTCAATCTCATTAAACCTTCTGTTTTCGACTGAAGCTGATACTGACATGAAAGGCTTTTAATCCTTTTACCTACATCTACTCCATTCATGCATGCCAGCGGTTTTCAAATGGTAAGGTGTGCAGCTATTTTCGCGTACTCCGAGGGGAGGCCAAGTACAACAGAATCTGAAAACTGAGAGACTTTGAGTTAAAAATGTGAATGAGAGTGTGGGCTTCATACTGGATCTGGTCTGATGGTGCCAGTCTGAAGTCATCAGGGACAGGCTGCATACACAGGGGGCAGTACATCTGCCCAGGGACCAGCCATTGGCGGACGCAGGCCAGGCAGTAGATGTGCTCACAGGGGAGGGCCAGTGGCTCTTTGGGGTCGCCCATACACACCGGACACAGCTGAACTCCAAACCTGCAGTTAGGACGGAGCACAATAGAGCTTAGACAGTCTGCTAGCAGCAGGAGTTACCATTGTAGTAAAAGATGCAAAGATGATCTGCTTCTAAAGAGAACTGTACATTTAAATCTAAGAATGCTCCATTCACTTCAGTGAGACTTACCAACGTTCTACGATCGATATTTCTTGATAACGGACCATTGCTAAGTATAACAGACCGCTGTTAGGTCAAGTAAAACAGAACGTTGCCATAGCCAATCAGCTGATTTGTAAGTTAACGCACTGGCGCTTTTTCGTGGAAGCTATTATCCATGTTAATCATAAGAATTACTATGCTAGCGATGATAAACACACTTTGTTGTCATGTTATTGATGTGTTCAATAGGTAGTGGGATAACGTTCCCTCCACAGGTGTCAGGCTTGAATCACTCTGTCAGGAGTTATTCCACGATAATGACTGCCTCGCAGAACGTTATCCCTTACATATGAATCATCTTCGTCTGCTGCATTTCTGATTTCCTGATCACAAGCGTGACATTTATTCATCTATTTATCTATCAATTCAGCATCTTTTAGAATGTACTTCGAATGGCTGAATGCTGAACAAACTTTCTTTGTTGGTGTGTGTGACAATGGCGTGCGTGTGGCGGCCTCTATTGGTGAATGCTAACTACAGCAGGGCCCCTGAGAGACCGACCTGAAGATGCGCTCCACTGCTCCATCCTTACACTCCTTCAGAATCACCAGCATCGCCTCAAACGGCTGCTGCTGCTTCAGGTCGGGGTTCTTCTCCAGAACCTTAACAACACACACACATACAAACACGTAAACACACAAACACACACATCACAAAGAGTAAATATAAAACTCACTCTCTCTCTCACACACACACACACACACACACAAAAACCCCCACCACAACACACGCAGTAATTATAAAATAAACGTGCACACAAACACACACGACACAGCACTGAGAACAAACATGAAACATACATCTGGTATACCATAGCACAGAGAGTAAAATATGACATGAAATGCTCTTTGGAAAGGTAAATGAGCCAATCTGAGATCCAACCTGTCCAAACTTTCTAGTGCCTTCCACCAGCAGAAGCGTGAGGTTCTGGTCTAGACTCTGAATTCCCAGCAGCATGTTCTCCACAAACAAAGAGAGAGCAAAGATGCGACTCCACCCTCGCCTACAAACACATGCATACACCCATACACACACACACACAGGCAAAAAGAAAAGCAGAAGTAACAAAAACTGGGTCAATTTTACACCTTTGTGAATAGCTGGATGTAGTGTGTGTGTTTGTGTGTGTCCCTGTGTGTGTGTATGTCTATGTGTGTGTGTATCTCAAACTCACTGAACATTGGTGACCATGGCTGTGCTTCTCTCTCTGTAGTGCTGGATGCTCTCCTCTGCACACACCAGCTCCACGGGCACCTGGAGCTGCTTCACACGTCTCAGCCACTTGGTACACTCAGCCTCTGACGACAGAGACTGAGGCTCAAGAAACTCCACACAGGCCAAGGCAGCATACACATCCAGCACCTGTACACACACACACACACACACACACACACACACACACACACACACAGGTAAGCTCGAATTTAATTTTAAGACTCACATACATGTGCATACATACTGCATGTACTGTACCAATTCTCATACTTCGCTTGTGTGCATTTGTGTGTGTGTGTGTGTGTGTGTGTGTGCATGTGTATTCTCACCAGCTCCTGTCCCTGCTGGGCATGTGTGTTGTTTAGTAAAGCCTGTGTGATGTGTGGCTCAATGCTGAGCATCCTGGAGAGGTTCTGCAGACGTGTGCAGTACTGGTGGTAGGCCGAGTGAACCCATGGCAGCGCCACCACTTCACCCTCCACCGCCTCCTCACCCACACTCAAACTCACACTGGCACGCAGCTCATGCACACAACACATCAGAGCTGCACACAGGAGCTACGGAGGGAGAGAGGGAGGGGGAATTTTATATTCTGCACACAACAAAAGGAATCTATGCTCATCGTCTGAGACTGGAATTCTATGGGGAAAAGGCAAATGACAAACTTCAGCTGAACTCACCTGGAGTTCTTCCTGTGACGTCACACTCATCGTCATGGCAGTGAAATCCTGAAGGTATCTCTGGAGAAATTCTACCTGCATCTCAGGATCTGATTGGGCAATCTGCCGGCCCAGAGGAGTCTTCCAATAGAACTCCTCAAACTGCTTTTGGGTGTGGCCTATGAAGACAATAGACAAATTACAACAAAGAAAGGGCAAGCAATACAATGATCAATCTGCAGATTGACAAGTAAAAAGGTAGTGAGATGCACTGTTTTTGATGCTCTCATGCAAGTCATCTATGTAAATATAAATAAGAAACTGAATTCCATGAGTCATATTAAACACCTCACTGATTAATCAAACCAGTAATAATTCTTCAAATTCATAACAAATCTATTCTACTACAATAATACAGTCTTTGATTCTGGAGACTTCAACTGCTCCTCTGTCTTTTCCTGACCCGTGTCTTATGTCTACCTTACCTTCTCTCTGCAGGGTGTGGACCCACAGCTCCTCCAGGTAGTCTCGGATCCTCCAGCTGAAGGGCATGCTGCAGCCCAGGCCATGCTCGGCTCGGATGGAGCTCGGCACCAGGATGGTCTTGGCCTCAGAGCTACCGGAGGAAAGATAGTCATGTTTGTTCATCTCCACTTTATGCACACCATATTTGTGCACAAAGTGCTTGACCAAAGAGAGCAGTCCCAGGAACACTACATGCAGTACATAAAATGCAAAAGGTTCTGAATTTCAAGTGTGAGTTGTTTGAACATTAGTGCTTCTCCTCTGGTGTGTACCTGTTCACTCTTGTGTAAGGCACTTCCAGCAGTTTGTCATTCCCAAAGATGTCAAGCCACAGGGCCTTCAGGAGCTCGCTGACATCATGATCCAGCAGCAGGTCCAGGTTAGAGTCCCGATCCATGACTGAGATAAGTTGAGCCAGGAAAGGAATGACCACAGCCTGGACACGCTTCCACAGAGTATGCCTATAGGGTCACCACAACGATACCATTAAACACTAGAGATGCAGCAGGACTAAGTTTTCAGTTTTCACTAAAGTCCTAGATGTGGTATTTCAGTTTCTGCATAGCATGTATTACATATGGCGGTGCTTCCAAGTCTATACATCTCTGTCTCGCGTACCGCTACCTCTCTTTTAAACACACACGTTTAAACGCGTAAAACACGTAACGTGAACATGTAAAACGTTCAAAAATTACTTATATATAGCAACATAGTCAACAGAAATGACTTCACCAATATCATTTCAAAAACCCCTGTGACAAAAACACCTAAGCTCCAAACTCCAAACCATCAGAATCAGAATGTAAATGCCACATAGCATCTTTCATATGTAGGCCTGAGTGGCTGGCTGAAGAAATATTCACCTGAAGGTGCCCCCCTCCTGTAGAGCATCAATGTTAGCGGCCTCCTTGAAGACCCAGGATCTGGCGGAGTGGGAGCTGCTGTCATCACGGGCCAAGAGAAGCAGGTGCAGGCGCCTCTTCAAAGTCCTCAGGAACATAGCTGTATATAGCCATCAAAGTCAGTTTTACCAACAGCACTGCAGTTCTCTTGTTGACAATCCCAGGGATTAACGAATGAGAGACTAAGTGTAAAATGCGGATTAATCATCTGAAGAATGTTTTAAAGACAAGTGACTTTTTTTGGAAACTTTAGCCTTTCTTTATGATATACCATAGTCTGTATCAGCAATCTTAGACATAAATGGTCCCATCATCGATTTAAGAACGTTTAGCTCCCACTTCAGAGTCAGTCTAGCAGCCTGATGGAAGAGACGCTTTTATTTCATCCAAAGAGACTAGACACTCTCTAGGCAAACATTTACTGTGTGGTGGGTGAGCATTTTCTGCCTTTCAATTTCTGTTTGCTGACTGGTTACTAGAACTTCTAGTTATTGTTCAATCCTTAGTCTTCAGAGAGTGCCCTGATGTAGTACTGTAGCAGAATACAATACTGAGGAGAGAAACCAAGGCAGTGCTTGCCTGGCTATCAGTCTATATGCATGGTTCTCACCATTGAGCTCGTCGCTCTCACTCATGAGCATGAGCAGAAGCTCCACTCTTCTTGTGCTGCGCACGCCTGCTTCATCTCTGAGCATGCCCACTGCACTCTGCACACAGCTACGCAACAATGCTGTGGTGTCCAGAATATTCTCCCAGCCCTCAGATTGCTAAATGCATTGCAGATACAAATAGTAAGACAACAACTAATTTAAGCTAATTAAATGTGTATTTAATTATAACCTAAAGGAAAGGTTCGGCGTAAATCAACCTATGTTGCTCGAGTTTGTCGAGTGCTGTTGGTAAAAGGAACTAGAAAATTTGGCATATCGTGGACCGTATAGCAAAACAGCAGCTAACGGTAACTGATGAGGGTAAGGAAACTCAGTGTCAGTTTAATTTCCCTCTGCCCCTTTCAGTTAATGTTAGCTGCTGGTTCAGTCTGTGTTGTACCAAATTTTTCCGTTGCCCTTCCTACCAACAACATGCGGTGAGCTTAAGTAAAAGGGATATAGGGTGATTTACACCTTTTCTTTAAATAATTTAAATTAACTGAACAAAAAAACAATCCTTCAACACCATAATACCAATTTATCAGGTAATTCAGATTCAGATTCAGAAAATCAGTGTCTGGTTGCAGGGCTTACAGCTTCCTCCTGCTCCATGGGCTCCTCCGGGTTTTCTTCTGAGTACATGTCGTCCACTTCCATAGCTGTCACACACACATTAAAGAAGGGAGTATTATTTCTGTGTGATACTGTAATTGTAAAAGTCGATTAAGGCAATGCAACAAATGTTACAAAGGTGAGCAAGGTAGGCTTAATTTAAACCTTCAGTTTGATTCTTCTCCTTCTCCTTCTCCTCAAAGAGTTGGCTGATGGTGAGGTTTCTTAAAGCCTTGATGTCTGAAACCATGTCTTTGGACTTCCGCAAATCATCAATGTGGACTGATCTCCATGGACCTATTATCGGTGAGATCATGAAAAGGTATCAGAAACTGATATTTCGATGCCCTTAAGATCACTACTTTTAGAACAATAAAAGCTTGACAAGATTACAAGATCCAAACTGAACATGTCTACGACCCCTGATATGAATCCTAATATGTGTGGAAAAAGTCTGATTATATAACTGATGATTTAATTCACTAATGCATAGTACTTTGCAGAGGTATGTCATCCCTGCCCTGACCTATGACCTACTTTGGGGAGGTAAATACAGCTGGCTTGTCAGAACACTTTATGCAAATTATTGGAAGCAAACCAGGTTTTCAAGATTGTATTACTACCAGAAAATTTTGATGAACAATGATATATAATAGTGACATGGGTCTACCTTACAAATGAAGTGGTTTATTCTAGTTTGATTACGACAGGGAATTATTTTACAGTGCTACTACTCCCTAGCCATTCCAGCAACTGCTTCTATAAGCCTCGTTCCTGAAGACAGGAATCACAAGGGGAGTACTCGCGCGTGTATGGTTTATTGCCCCATAATCAGGGAGGTTTCTCCTTATTTCTCAGTTGAGGCCTAACACCTGGTATTTGGTCTTCGGGAGTTATCTTGGGTTAATACATGATAACTTTGACATTACAGAAGAGAATAAATCAACTGTATGGAATGCAACATCCCAAAGTATTTTAAAAGATTTGAACTAAAAGTTTCCATTAAGAAGTATGACATACTGGACAGATCATACTGAATTCTTATTTCTCCTAAAATGCCCTTAGAATTAAAAAACAAACAAACAAACAATTGAGCTAAGTGAAAGAACTGATATGTTTCTGTAAACACCAATATTTTCCTGTCTCTCATTTTCCCCAAAACCAGACTATTTGTGAAGAGACATGCTGTATGAAATGTAAAACAGATAATGAGCCTTTCAATCCACAACTTAACCTAACAGTACCCATCATCCAGACAAATAGATATGACAATAAACTGAGAAAAAACATGCATCCAGCAACACACAGTACCCTGTGAAAAGTATTTGTGAGGAAGTTTTCTAAAAACAATCATGAAATGTTTTTACTCTTAAAAGGTACCCCAAATTCTTCCCCAAAGTCTTCTCAAACAAAAATACCATACCATTTTTATTTAGCTACCCATGTTCAGTTACAAGTATTAACAGCAAAAACTTGACACAAACAAATCCAAATTGGTCTAATATTGTTTTTCATCCTTGGAGCTCACTGCTGTCATTCAGTGAACGTTGAACTGGCATTTAGCCTCAAATATCAAAAGCACTATCATTCTTATTAACTAGTTGTATGCTACAGGTAGTAAATTATTTGGGCCCGGTCTCCCAAAGCCTTCTTAATGTTAAGTTGTTCTTAAGTTATACCTTAACCTCTAGCTTAAGGTTATGACATGTTCGTATTCTAAGTATATCTT
Organism: Tenualosa ilisha; assembly: GCA_015244755.2. Classification (NCBI taxonomy): domain Eukaryota; kingdom Metazoa; phylum Chordata; class Actinopteri; order Clupeiformes; family Clupeidae; genus Tenualosa; species Tenualosa ilisha. The sequence goes on from PYXC01000584.1 coordinate 4,095,591, forward strand.
CTGTAAGTCTTGCTTTCCTAGGAGTGGTCTGGACCACTCTTAAGCCTTACCTTAACACAGTTTTTTGCTTAAACACATGTTTTGTTGGTCATGTGTGTAATGTTGGTCTCAAGACTTGTGTACTTAGCGCCACAGAAGATCTGATATAGTTGTGTTGAAGTAAAAAATGAAGTTAAAAAATGCTAAAATAAATTAATTTGCTTTGTTTTTTCAACCCCTCTAAATTGCCATAATGCCACATGCCAACTATACACATCATAATGATGCAATTATTGTCACTTGCATATTTATTTTTGATACCTCCACTTTCATGCCCTTAAAACAAATTTCACGCATGCTCAAAAAGGCGCAAATGACAACACATGGATTCGTGGATTCAGCCTCATAAGAGATAGATCTCTTAGATAGATCTTTAGAGTCTTCTTCACGCACTAAGAGTGAACATTATCAGGAAACCGGACCCAGTTCAGTTGCATTGCTAGCAGCTAAACTCTTTATTCTGAGATTGACGTTGATAAGAATGATGGCGACCAATCCTTTTCCACTTATTTTTCTGTTAAATAGTATCCCAATTAAGATACACAAAGGAAACGAGTAGATCATTGATATACAACGGTTAATAAACACACGGGTATGGCATGGCAATGGACATGAAATGAGAACATAAAAGCATGCAACACAAAACTTGGAAAGAAAAGTGAAAACATGTGTCACCTCCATGAAACCCAACATATGAGGTCCCTCCTTCAACCCTTGGCAGTTTTGTAATGAAATAGACAAACGCGGTCTCTTCATCTTCTTGTTTTGATTTATTAATTTCATTGATTGCAGAGTACCTAATGAGAAAAAAACAATGTCACATGTTATTTTCAAAGGTGAAATGAAAAATTTAAATGATTAAGTTACTTAGCATAAGACTTACTTTGCTGAAGCAATGAGGTTTGAACTGTGAGTAGCTTCATCGAAATCTGTTTGAATGATAAGGATTTTCGACCCAACAGAAGCATCCAAGAAAGTCCTAAAAAAAGAGGGGAAAAAAATTAACAAATTTTAACATGACACTTCCAAGGTACAGTAGTTCTTTATCACCATTCATGCTTGCATTTTGCCAACCTAATCTGCTTCAAGAAGGAGTGCTCTGTGTCAAACTGTTGTAGAGAGATGAGTTCAACATATCTGACTACTTCTTGAAGTTGTGCAAGATCTGATGCTGTCAAGAGTCTGGAGAAGGTGGTCACCTATAAAATATACGGTGGGAAACGTATGACACCATTTCTAACATCCTTTACAATGCACATGCCTCACATAAAATTATGCAGTCTGTTTGGTTGGTTTAGACAATTTCACCTCAATTCAACAAAGACTTGCAGTAGATCAATGAGCCAGGCTGTATCTAGATATGTCTATATAGTCATGAGTTTAGTAACTGCTGGCTGAATGTAATATAAAATAACTTCTCTGAAGTTACCTCAGTAAAGAAGGTAGAAGTTCTGTCCTCCTGCTGGATCTGACTGAAGATAAAGTCAGTTAAACAACTGTGCTTCTGCTCCTCAAAATAAACTCTCTCTAGGTGGGCACTTTCCACACGTGACAATTTTGTGCAGTCAAGCCGTATCACAGCATCTGGAGTTGTGCAATTTAGCAAGACCTGCTTGGCTTCTTCAAGCACTTTCTGATATTCTGGTGTGGTCATAGTGTCTTTTAACCTCTCTGTTATTTGTAGGATGACTGAGGCACACGTATCAGAATGATAGCCAATGAATGCATCAGGAGGCTGGTATTTGTGCACCTGAAAGGTCTGTGACTGACGGCTGTCTGGAGCAACAAATTCCTGCACCCACTTCTCCAGTTCTTTGACAATCTCCTTTTGTTCACCACTGAGGACAGTATTGATGTCCAGGTAATGCTTCTCCAAACGGTTGATGAGGGGAATGGGAAATTGCTCATAGACGACCTCTTTCTCCTCAACAACAATTAGTCTGAAGTCTTTGTGCACCCTACATTTCACTCGATGAGTGCCAAGCCCCAAATCCACATATTTCTGCCCTCCAAGGCAAACATAATACTGGTTTAGGGCATCATAGAGACTTTCATACAAGTTTTGTAAGTTCAGTAGCACAATAGTCTGGCCAGTCTCCATGCAAATCTTAACTCTATTGATGTTTCGACAAATCTGTGTGTATTCCTGGTCCTTTGGAAAGCTGGAGCCGAATATGGTCTCTGGTTGGGCCTGCTGAGTAAAGAAAGTCTGCTGAAGGATCTGCAAAGCTGCATAGTTTTTGGTCAAGACCAGCAGATAACGGCATTCCTCATCTTGTCCAATGGAACTGATATTCTGTCTAACAAGGTCGATGGCACTGATACTTTCCATGTTAGGTTTGATTTGCAGCCTGCTTGTGAAGACTTCAACTGTTTTCGCGCGATCTTTTCCACTAAAGTTCCTCAGTACTGCTTCCACAATCTGCTCTGCACTGGGCTTTTGTTCTGAGGTTTTTGCCATGGCAAATACCATCTTGATTAAGCTGTAGTAGTCACGCAGTCCAAAAAAGCCTTTTCCCTGCCGTTTGCAGACATTCAAGTAAGCCCTTGCAAAAGGCTGAAAGAACTCCCTAACCTTCTCAAGGACCATGGCATCAGAGGAGCATATTCCCTTGGCACTTTCAGTCAACTCTTTCTCATCAGGGTCGCCTCGGGACACAAAAATTCCTCTATTCATTTTGGCAGGGTCCAGAGCCCAGTTAGATATGCCAATGAACCCAACCTTTTTGTGGGGCAAGGGTTGATCATCAATGCATCCTTCTTCCAATAGTGGGTGTAGGGTCTTCAAAGGCATTTTGGGAGAGTCTTCAGCTAATCCAATTTCATCCAGGACAACCACAGAGATATACTCCTTGAGGTTTTTGCCTTCCTGAAAGCGGGCACATTGTTTGAAAGTGTTGATGATGCCATCTGGAGTGGAATGAGGACTGCATTGAAAGGACACCAAGTGGATCTGCTTAAGTCTACGGTACAGATCAGAGTGTGCTGCTTGGCCCTGCATGGCATCAGCCACCAGTGTTTTGGAGAGAGACTTGGAGCTTCCAGGTTTTCCCACAAGAAAAAGAGGGATTCTCAGTTCAATACAAATCACCATCATGAAGACATTTTCCTTCAGGGCATTGTTACGAGCAATAGTATCCCCAAGTGGTACTCCACTTAACAAGAGATCCTGCATGAGGGAAATTTCTTCCTTAATTTTCACAGGAGTGTAGGGTTCTCGGAAGTATTTGCTTACTTTCATCCTGTACTTTTCTTTGTCCTCCAGACAGGCATGGTAGCACACTCCTGTTGCCATTACTAAGGACCACAGCACTGGGTCCCGGCCATTATCAAATCTGTGGGCTCTTTCACTTGGTCCAGACCTTCGACTTCTTTGGTATTTTTCCAGCTCTTCAAAGAGCATAGAGTGATTTTTATGAAACCACACAAATGTCTGCATGCAACGCTCTACATCCCTGAGACTCACAAAGCTACACTCATCCTTCCTAGTCCTCATATACTTCTGGGATGACGCCATGACATCTGTAATTATCCTTGTGTATTTTACATTGATGGAGTATGTCTCAATCACTCTCTGGACAATCTGCTGGATGTACATTTTCTCTGTCTGGTCGTTTAGCTGCCCAAAGTCCCAGACCAGTGGTATCATGCTGGGGGGCAGAGCTTGAACTCGATAAACAAGCTGACGAAGTGGAATGGTCCCCAGCTTCTCTTCTGTTTCATCAGCCCTGACCCTATATCCCAAACCAGCAGATTCCAATCTCTTAATCATCACATCTGTGTGCTTCCGGTAGGGATTACAGGCAGCAATGATTTGTAAGCCTGTGTTCGGAGTCAGTTTTTCTCCCAGTACAGTGTTGTCACACAACACCTCCTTGATACTGCTGATAGCTTCAGTTGTGTTAGCCTCATCAAAGAAGAGGACAGAGTCAAAACCATAGTTTTCCTTGTTGATGCAGGCAATGGCCTCAGCGTCTCTCACTTTCTGATAGATCATGTCTGAGCTTGTACCCCCATGAACCTTGACAAGTGTCATGTTTTCTGTGTTTACTCCACTTCTTCTAAGCTCACAAAGAAACTTAATCAGCCTAGTTTTTCCACATCCCGTCTCTCCCATAATAATGACTGGGATCCCACATCGGAAGCGCATGTGAATGGCAAGCATCTTCAGGATATTGTCTGTTGTCAGCTCGTAAGTTTCATCAGGGTCAAGTGGCCACTGAATTCCCAAAACACTGCAGAGACGTTCAATTTTCTCTCCTCTTGGGAGCTGATCAAAGTCAATGTTAAAAGGAACTCGCTGCAAATTAAGGCCCTCATACAGCTCTCTGGTCATGATGTTCCTCTTGATCACTCTTTGTGTTGACGGATCGATGGCATCAACTCCATTCTGTGCATTTGGTTGGAGGTGGAAGCCAATAAAGGTCATGGATGTGTGGTCATCGTTAAAGAAGATGTAAGGGTGTGGTTCTGACTCCCATCTTTTTCTGATCCTGAATGGAGCCAGATCAGCCTCATTCACCTCAGCAAGATCCATCTCGATTCGTCCAGGACTCTGGTCAGAGATGCTGAGAGAAGGAGTAGCAAAGTCTTTGGCCATGAGAATCATGAAGTCCACCACAAAGTTTTTGAAACCTTGCAATGTGTCCCCTGTGAAAGAGGCATCGCAGAATACAGATGTTTCACAGTCCCGAAGCTGTAAATTTAAGAACCAGGCAAAGTTTCTCAGTTCTGCCCAGGAGGGATCCATAATGCCACAATACACAAACATCATCTGAAGACACTCTACATGACTTCCCTCTACTCCTCTGTATGTAAAGTCATCCAGGTTGACACGGTTATGGAAACGCATCAAGTACTGGTACGGGCGCTGAAAGCCCTCACTTCTGAACTCCTGATCGTCCATTAGGGGGTCCTCTGGATTTACTGCATGTGGACTCTCAGCAATTCTCATCTCTAGCTCAAGGACCTCCTTTGGAGGGCGGCAGTGGATCACTGGAAACACGTCCAGGAAGGAAGCAGTGTTATTCATGATCTGTTGGGAGAAAATCCAGAAAAACAGTAAGAAACTTTGGTAATATTTTAATTATAACAGATGCTTATAATGCATTATTAACACTTAATGGACTAAATAATGGACTAATTATAAACAAAATATTTATGTAGATTTGTAAGTGATTAAGAAATGTTATATAATAATATGTTATATATTCAAATGAATGAATAGTACCCCAAAACAATAATTTTGCCTTGTTTCAACAGTTGATATGTTGCCTTTGAACTCTATAAATAGTACGGTTTGCATGTTTTGAACTGTTGAAACAGAAAATTATTGTTTGGGGGGAAATATACCCTGATTTGAATATATAGCATATTAACACAGCATTTCTTAATCATTCACAAATCTATATAAATGTTTTGTTCATAATTAGTTTAAGCAATAAGCCACGAGAGGTCGTGGGTTTGTGCTGGATTTAGAACAGCTAAGGGGTGCTGCTTGGCATGACCATTGAGTGCCATTGAATTCTCTTAGCTGTTCTAAATCCAGCACAAACCACAGACTCAAGTGGCTTACTCCTTTTCTAAAACTGTTACAACAAATCTTTAATAAGATTTTATTAGATACATCAACACAAATTCAAAGAATAAAAATAGTGTATTGTAATAAGCATTCTTCCGCCAAAACATAAAGTTCCTTTGGGGAAGTGGTTCCTGGGCAACACTAAACGCTACTATGGTGAAATGAGCTATGGGCTATTTACTTTGTAACAGTTTTTTAATCGAAATTCACTGCAGAGTAATATAGAAGAGGCAAACTTGTGAGTTTGTGCTGAAGTTACAATGGCTTGGAACCCAAATCAGCCAATCACAATCAAGTGCTACTAATGCGTTATAAGCCTCTGTTATTCTAAATTGTTAGCAAAACTTTTTGTACACACTCAGTTTTACATCCCACTCCAGAAGGTTTTGGGATGTACTCACAGTTCTTGGACCATGCCTCAAGTTTTCATCAGACTGCAACATTTCAATGATGTACAGGTGATTGTTGCTACACTTCCACATTCTTCCCTCAGAGTCCATCAAGTACTGCAAGACTAGCAGTTTGAATAGGAATTCGTGCAACCCTTTCTGCACCTAGAACACAATTGCAAGAGATGAGATTTGATTAAATAAGATTTGTATATGACTGAAAAACATGCAGGCTATTACATACAAAAATGGTAACTCATCCCATCCATCAAAAGGCTTGGACACTTACCTAACGACTAACATGACTTACATTTATACTTGATGAATGAAAATCAAATCAGTTAAACGAATCTTACTGAAGTGGTGACATCAAAGTGAAAGATGGTAAGGTCTTTTCTCTTCATGCTTTCCAGTAAAGAATGGAGAATGATGTTCTCATCTATCCTGGGCTCAATCAAGCGGATACACTTTAGCAGTGTTTGCTTTTTGGTGATCTTTTTCAGTTTCTCATGCATTCTCCGTATGTACAGTGACTTTCCTAGATATGGAAAAAGAAATAACATATGTAAGGATTTCTGTTTCCATATGGGTTTTGACATATTTTTAAAATATATAATCATGTTTCACAAATGTGTTTCAAAATGATCTCTTTTAAGTATAACACAATACCTACTCACCTACACCGGCTCTTTTGGAGGTCACTAATCCAACACTAAGTCCATTTTTGAACACAGCAGCTGCACTGCATTGGTCTGAGGGAACTCTGAAATGAGAGCTCAAGTATTTCTGTATCTCTCCAACGTGCTCCTGTGGCACCATGTGCAGCCGGTACTGGCTAAATGCTGAGGGGATGTAGGTATGCTCCCTATCAGAGCTACAGATCAGAACCAGGCGATAATCATCTAAGGTCTGCATTTTCTGCTTGTGGAAGAACTGCTCAACCTTGTAGCTGACCTCATAGGGAAGTTGGTCTACATAGAGTATGGTATAGATCTTTCTCATGCCAAGGTCTGATTTTGCCATCAGGCAGCGCCGGAGAAACAATTCAACTTGCTCGTAGGGCGTTGCAGGACTGCAAAGCAGCACCTCATCAAATGTTGGAAGGGGTTCTGAGCGGCTTGCCATGTAAATAGAAATGCATGAGGTAAGGATCTCAGCAGCAGGACACACAATGAGATTTGGTCGCCCAGCAACCAGTCCTAATGGCAACTCTCGCCGAATGACTCCGTTTGTTTTCTCACAGATCATAACCTCATCGTCACCACTATCCTCATCAACTTGGTTAGCTAAGATTTCAAGTAGCTTTCCTAGACGTCCAACATCAAGAGTATCTGGGAGAAAAGTAGTCATATCTCTCATGTAAGCATTCCAGATCAAATCAAGTTTACATGGGCCTTGAGCTTTCTCGATCTTGCTGAAAACATCATCAAAATTAGAGTCAAATTCAGCTGAACATGTACCAATTCTTTGAGTAGTTGAAACCTCAATAAATGTCTGAAATTCAATATCATTGTTCTTCTCAGGGGACTCTTTCAGTAAGTGGTACTGTAAAGAATGCCAGCACTCTCTGAGGTTGGACATGCTGCAATCTGCTTTAATGAATGAAAGCATCATAAGAGTCTGTTGATCCGGTTTTGTTATGTTCTTCTGCGTCAGTTTACTGCAAAGGTAGACAATCTGCTCAGCGGTGAAGTAGTTGAGATAGTAATGTGAAGCCCGCTGTCTATTCATGAAGTCTTTCCAGAAGCTGAGGCATGTCTCCATCTTCTTGCACAGCTCTGGCAGCTGCTCTGCTGGACTACCTTCCACAATGATCATGCTGACTGCGCTGCCAAAGTCCATTGTGATTCCTGCCTCCTCTGCTCTGCAGTTAACATTGGCCTGCCAGTGACGGAACAACGGATTGCCAGCAGCATAGAGGTCAATGAATGCTATGGCCAACCTCTGTACATCGGCAAATACCTGAGAAAGATCATAAACATTTTTAATATGCCGATATTTTAGAAAACAGATGATGTATACATAATAATTACACAGACGCTACACAAATGAAACCACTAACGCTCCATGTCACTATGTATACCTCAGCAAAGAGATCAACCTCACTCTGACCCTGGTCCCCTTTGCCAGACATGAGCATGAGTTTGTTCTGAAGATCTCGCAGGTCCTCGAGAGAGTAGTTCCTCAGTTCTTGACCCTCTTCATGTTCCTCTGGAATTTGAAGTCTTACCACAGTGTCTAGGCTTAGCTGAAAGACAATACAACAATTGATTTCGTTTTCAAGTGATGACCTAGTGACGACATTTAGGCACAAGGTAGCTATAATGACTGCTGTAGACTGCTTCTTATGATCTTGAGACCTCTTGATAACAAATAAGGCACAAAATGTACACTATGATGAATTTATATTATAATTAATTTACACCCAATTTTACACTATTACACTTATTTTTACATGCACAAAGGAATTCATTTCCAATTAACCTTTCAATGTTTATACACATACAAATCAGACCAACCATCACCTGCATCAACAAAGTGTTGTGTACTGTGTACACAAGTGAACAGGAACTTTTTTTGTCTAATACCATCTATACAAGGTCACATGCATATCAGGTATTTCTGCATTTTTTGGTCTTCGTTACATGACATTTAACATTTAATTAGTTATCTTTTAACGAGTTATTCTAGCCATCATTGCATACCTAGAAGCTGTTTACTTTAAATTTACACTGAGGCATATAAAATACAATCCAACCTTCTTTTGTCCTTCAGCACTGATAATGTAAATTCCCTTCTTATTGATTGCCGAAGCAAGCGAGAGTGAGGACAGCTCCACCGAGCCATGACTCTCTTTCACGCTTTTCAGCCACTCCAGGTGCCTGGCTGTGTCACGCTGACAAAATGACAGATACGATTAAGCAAAGACTGGACAAATTGAACAATTTATTACTACATCCTATTTCAATTCAATGAAGCTGATTTTTATTATCTACTTGTAACAGTTAACATGGCTAACACATAACACATAGTGATGCTAAAATCTTGAACACTAGTATCAATTACTAATACATTCATATTCATAATTCATAACACTTTGAAAGAAGACTTACCAACTTTGTGGGGAGGTTTGGATCATTGTCCAGAGCCTTCCAGAGCTTCTTCAATACCTCTCTGAAAAGATCAAACCCTGATGAAGGCTTCAGTTCATACAGCATTGGGGAGTAACCGAGGACAGCATCGTGAAAGCACGCCACACGGTCCACATCCATGTCATTCTCACCAGCAGAGATGGAAGCCAGGTCAACAAACACTTTCAACTCATTGATGTCTATGTGGAAAGATGCACATGTGTAAGTTTGGATGGACTGCAAGGGTAATATATACAGTCTATGTAATGAGCACTTAGAATTTGTTGTCGCCAACATCCATACCTTCAAGGGCCTCTTTCACCCACAAGACAAAATTCTTTCTGATATAAAGCTCTTGGAGGCACAATCTGCGTGTCTCTGTGATGTCCACCAGAACCCGCTTAGCCTGCATCATCTCATTATCAATACGGTCAAGGCGCTCTTTCTTGAAGTCTTCATCTGCCTGTGAAAAAAACTACATTTCAGAACTGTGTACAAATCCCTTCTGGTGTATAGGAATAGTGTACAGGTTTTATTTTCAAGATTCATTCCAATTACTTACAACTGTGAGAAGCAAATCTAAAACGTGAAAGTCTCCTTGTAGACAGAGAGTCTCTTTGACCTTTTGAACGACCTGTGCAGACTCTACAGCCAGGTGAAGCTCATGGTACTGCTCAATCTGCTGTACTTTCCTTTCAATCCAGTGCTTATCATCTGCTGGATCAATGCAGCACATGATGCCCAGGTCGGCAGACAGTTCCTCATACCTGCCTTTGTAGTACTTGAACAATTTATCCACCTGCTCCAGAGGGAGAGTGCCATTCTTCAATTGGGCATAAATTTGCTGGTACCTGCTGTAGCAAGGCTGGAAGATCTCATCATGAATAATTTCAGGGGTGACCACAACGTCGACCTCCTCCTGGACACTTTCCTCTTGGTCTGACTCGTCATCCATTCTAGAGTACTCATGGGCCTGCCAGTCCCAACAGAGCTTAAAGATGTAACTGTCTCTGAATGTGTGAAGCACCTCCGCCATCTTTCTCACATCTTCATCCAACTTAAAGAATGTCACCACTCCTGCCAGAGGAGCAGAGAGCTGGCCAAAGGAATGGACCACCATAAAATGGTCCAGATTCTCCTCTTCAATGTCATCCTTATTTTTCTGGTCCAGCTCCTCAACATTAACTGAAATGTGGAAATTTGTCATAAAAATTTATGATGCTAAATATTATATAAATGTGTTCTAAACTGCTTTTCATTCAGAGTATTCATTCAGAGTTGTGCACACAAACATATGTGTACACGCGTACCCAAACATACAAACACACTGAAATTATTTTTTTTTTGGACTGACTAATAATGGAATAATGGGTACTGGTGAAGTAGTAACACAGCATCCAAATGCTAATACAGAGCCTGTTTTGTTTCATAAAGAAATTAGTCTGGAAGCCAGCGCAAATTTATCCAACCCACAAAAATTGAATGCGGAAAATTCGATTTGGAGTCACTCCACTGACAATTCTATATGCATGTATATTTTGACGATACCAAACCTGTAAAAGTTAGATGTTTAAACAGTAAAACATAAAATTGATGATACACATGCACATGCAGACTATTTATCAATGCCTCATACAAACACATACAAACACACACACACATACCTTTTAAGTGCTCCTGCAACTTGAGGCACATATTAACAAGGCCATCCACTAGCTTCTTCTCATGGTACACTGCTTTGACCTCCTTCTGTCTTTGCAGTATCAATCTTCTCATGGCACTGCTGTCTTTAAACTTCTCATCTCCACACAGACACTCTGCAGAAGAAAACAGGTCTATTGTTCTACGCACAGGCAGGGGCATGAACCACATTAATGTGTTTTAAGAGTAATTTAACAGTTTGACTAGCTGCTCCCTCTACAACTTCTACTTTGATGAATTACAGACACCTACAGGGAATTTGGCTTGCCTCTCACCTGTCTTGATTAACTCAGTGAACGTTGTTGCTCTGTCTAGAATGTAGTTCAGGAGTTTCATCTGAATGTCACCTATGATGAAGTGTTTAGTGATGTCTGAGAATGAGGATATAGCCACAACAATCCTCTCCTGGGCATCAGGAGAGAGGAGGTCTATGAGCTTCTGCGCTGCACCTACATGAATGAGAAAACTGTTGTTTCCTTGGGACAATTACATTTAGCAATACACAAACCATTTCTGCACAAAACATTTTCCCACAGAGTAGGGCTGTGAGTGTTACCATGTAGCTGAAAAATGTTCTTGGCAGCATTCCAGTCAAGAAGATGTCGGATGACCACCCCCTGGTCATCTACATACATTCCATTTCTTTCCTTTGGCCAGGATTGTACAATCATTGTAGACAGTAGTTTCCCAAACTTCCTGTTCCCAGGCCAATTGCGAATTCTGTTGAAGACAGCGCCCTCTGACTTGACCTATTTAGAGACATTATCATCAGCTTTCAGAGTATTCATGGAAATTATACCTAAGAATGAGTTATAAGTGAGTTCAAGTGGAAGTAAGTGATAAGTTGCAACCATTCTCCACAATTCAATAATCCAAAGTGTTGGAATACTGTGTGATACAGAAAAGGTTTACGGTGAGATACCTGGCAAAGGGCAGTGACAGCCTCAAGGGCACATTTCTCTATGCTCTTGGCAATATGAGGGTGAGAGTCACTCAGTTCTTCCATTTTTGAGCAGTAAACATCCACCTGATCTAAACGGTCCTCCTACCAACAAAAAGACATTGAAGTAATCAGGAGACTGCAACAAAACACCATAAAGTCAGAAAGTGATATTACACAATTTGTGACGCAAACATTCTTCATACATACCCGGTGAAATTTGCCTTCAAAATCTTTGATAAATGTGTGCCTCCATGTGGTTGTGAAGTCATCATTCTCAAAACTAAGACCTATTATGTTGTTCCATATCTGAAAAAAGAATTTTTTTTCATAAACATTTCTCTGCCTAGATATCTCCTTAAGTCAGCATGACAACCACGCAGCTTTGGCCTGCCTTGATATCAGGTGCACATGATGTCTAGTTCAAGGTATTTGAGGTTGTGAACTTTTCACAGGGATAGAACTAGGTAACTAACTAACATACTTAAATTCAGTACATGTAGATTTTTTTTTTTTTTTGAAGAGCCATGCTGACCAAAAAGGTACGATTTCATACAAAGGCTACTGTATTGGTTGACACTACTTATCTCTGAGTTCAATTTGATTTTGCTTTGCAGCTCATTATGGCCACGAGGCCTATACCGGTAACCACTTCGTTTTGTTTTACTAAGGTATAGATCCAGTCAAGAACAGAATTTTACTTCTCACACCATAGAGGTGGGCTTACCCTGTGTTTTGTTTCAAATGATGATACTCACTGCACTGTCTCGCCTCTGCAAATGTTATCAGTATCATTGGTTGTAGGTCTGTACAATAGAGTAGAGAGGCATTTTGACCAATGTTTGTTGATTCCCCCTCAGGGAAGTGGGAGACAGCCAAGTATCCAGACCAAACTGAATATGAGATTTAGGCAGTTATCAAAACCAGGCTACAACTGCATGACTTAGTGTTGGCAGGGGACCAACAGTGTGGCCTGGCCATGCCTCCCTACACATCTCCACTCGATTATCATTTCTCTACAGTACTAGTCTGGCTATCCATTGAGCTGGTTGTCTCCGGTGGCATATTTACCACATCCAATCAGTGAACAGGCTGGTTTTATAACCAGACTACAAGCAGTGAAGTTACTGGGTAATTTTTTTGTCAAGACAGCTTGGCTACTGATGCCAGTAAATGGCCATTCTTCCTATTACATGGGACCATAAGCCCTCTTCAGTTAGTGTAAGCTGTCGGTTCGCTATTTAATCTATGTTGTACCAAATTCTGTTGTTCTTCTTCCTACTAACAGCTCTCGGTGACCTCGAACAGCAGGCCCATGGGTTGAATAGCGCTTTAAAATGTCCACTGTTGCCCAGGTGGCAAGAAACAGGCAAAACATGCCAAAAAACAAAGGCATACCATGCCCCATACAGAGGTGGGAATAGTATCCCTCCGAGAATCGAATGCTTCAATTAACTGGAATCGTATCCCTCTGACATTATCAAGTCCTCTTATCAGTGCGGGAATGTTTTTCAGACCATGGTCAATGGGTCTTTCTGAATACAAAATTGAAACAAATGACACAGTTCCACATGGTTCTGTGTATGGTCTGTTTTTCTAAACAGTAAGGAATTGATAAGAGAACTGATAAAGAATTGGTAAAGACCGTAAAGACCAATAAGCAGTATCGATAATGCCATTGATATTGATAAAATCCTATCAATTCCCACCCCTAGCCCAGGACACCACATAGGAGAACTACCAGGCAGAGGATGCAAACCACACCAGCTATGTGACCACCCTCTGAGGCTTCTGCCCAGCTGACACACACACACTACACACATTCCTGCAAGGACCTACTTACACATTATTGCAACATGTAGGAAAAGAATCTCAGAAGACAGGCTTAGCATTTAGGTTTTTGTTTCTTATTTTGTCTCTCAGCAAATGGAGAAAGGTTAAATAACCCAAGACAATTAAACTGTCAACAAACACACATCCATTAAAATCTGCAGGTGACACAGTGGTCTTTTGCCTCTTCAGAAGATGTAAGACAGTGGTGCAAGTAGAAAAACTTGACACTGAATCTCAGCATTCATCAAAAAAGTTATGTTGACTGATAAAGTTCCAAAACAGCTCTGAATTTGCAAGAATAATGACAGGGTTGGGTGTGATTTGGGTGTTACCTCAAACTCAGAGCTTATGATGGTTGATGTGAGGGCTGTTGAGATGTAAGGGATGTATGAATGCAGCAGTTTCTGCTTAAAGGTTTGGCCCATCCAGGAGCGAAGCACTTCCATAGCATCCAAAAGGAGCTCCAAGCTTCGTGGGCTTAGAGTGCCAGCATTCTCTGATTCCTGTAACACGACAAACATAAATACACAAGCACCATCTAGCAGAACAAGTGAAAACAAGCACACAAACACAAACACTGAAACACAAATTATCACTGGAAGCATCATCAAGCGTTATCGGTGAAAAAATAATAAATAGAAACACTAACGACTACTTCAAATGCCACTGTGTTCTTAGGATTGACAAATTCCTTGATTAAGCATATAGCTCTGGATTTAAGGAGCTAATACATGGACATTCATACAAAACATACATAAACCACACTTTAAAAGCGATAAGTTCGACAAAAAACATGGTTCAACAGAAGTGAACAAGTGAGAAGTATAAGCAATTTTGGCCTTGTTTTTTTGTGAGGTCACTTTAAAAAATCAGAAGTCGAGGGTTGTGAGTTTTTGGGTTTGTATTTCAGTGCTGTGGCTGTAGTTTTTATGTAGATGTACACTAAAGTTACATCCACAGATGACCTGCCTCTGTCATTGGCCAATATACATGTCATTTTTTGTCTTTTTTTGGGTCTTGGGTAGATTGTTTCAGGCTTGTTTACAGGGTCCAGGTCGCTTATTTCTCTAGCGAGATCTGGCATCACTGCTTGGAGCTCAGAGCTCCACTCCACCTCCACTATCACGTCTTCACTACAGAAAAATACGCCACCTGATGTTCCATATAGGCTGATAATATAATTTACAGAAAGTGCTTTACCCCTTTTAAGATGAAGCTAAATGCCACACAGCTGTAGAGAATTATTAAAAAGGTTAGAATGCCAAATTACAATATATTGTGATTAGAACTGAGTCTAGTATGAAACCACCCGGTAATGGGAACATGACATTGCTTGTGCATGTAGCTGTAGAGTGAGCTAAATATTAATTGACAGTAAGATTCAGAATTTCAGGTAATAAACAATGACACTGGAGCCAACAAATGGAAAACTGGACAAACATTTACAATTTCTTAATCTCCAAATATTGTAGTTACTGTATTGTCTCAACACACCTGTGTACTGCAGGTAAGGGTGAAGTCTGAAATCGCTTGAACCAGGTTCATGCAGGCAACAGGGACTACAACGTAGTTTTGTGCAGAAGAGTAGGATCGGACTCCTTTGCAAATTTTTCCCAGCAATCTCACAGAAGTGGCTAAACATTCTGCTCCATAAGTCTCATTAAAACAACTGGAAGATATTCAGAGTATTTATTAGTGGAAAAGCTCCAACTATATCTATAGAACATATAAATTCATTGAAACACTTTTGATTCCGTTGAATCTATACCTATTGGTATATCAAGTGCATGTATGCGCACACACACACACACACACACACACACACACACACACACACACACGCACTTGCACAAGCACACACACACCCACACACAAATGTGTACAGTGCCCTCTGAAGTTATTGGCTGCCCTGGTTAAAACAATTAAAAAGAGTGGAGTTTAAATAGTCTCTTCAAACAATACATCAAAAAGACATAAATACTTTTACACAAAAATACATGTGCAACAATTATCAGCACCCCTAAATATGATGCAACAAATTTGTTTTAAATTTGCATTTAGCTTTAGTTTTAAACTAACTTTTAACTTCAGATGTATATTTAAGTTGATCATATCGTCCTTAGACTTTTAACTAGTATATCATGAATTCTTGATTCACTGAGATATAAACATTATGTGACTATTTTCATTCATATGACGCAATACCTAATCAATCGTGATTAGAGCTTTTCCTCCCATTATTTGCACCTCCCTCCCTCCTTCCCCGACCTTCCCATAAATCATTCTCAAACTTCTTCTCTTATTCCCCACAGGGGCAGAATTTTCGCGCCCCACCTGCCCAACTCCATGCAAAAAATGGTAGCAGAATAGGTCCAATTTTGCATTATGTGATGTTTTGGTGTAAACTATGTAAGTTTTGATTTCTGATTCATTTCTCTTTCATAATGAAGCATTTAACCCTATGGGTCCTACTGAAATACTGTACTTAAATCGCTGTCTATATGAGAACAACAAAATTTGAGAACAACTTTTAAAAGAATATGGAAAGGAAATAAATTATTTTGTGGTGAGGCAGGTGGGGAGGACGCTGCCATAAATGCATAAGCATAATAATTAGGAAACACACAGGCCACAATTCTCTGAGAGACAATCTGCACTGTCCCCAGCTTTGTGCCCTGTTCATACATACAATGCCATGTTTTAAGGTACATTTAATGTCTGAAAGAGGAACTAATTTATTTGTACATCTGGCCCTCAGTTTCAGTCTAATTTTCCCGTGGCCTGTTCAGCTATCATTAGCTACCAGTTTGCAAATTCGGTCTCTGTTGTACCAAATTTTCAGTTTTTTTAAACATCTTTCCAGTGAACTTCACCAGGGGTGCTAATAATTGTAAACTGTGCTGTATCTGTATACAGACATATCTGTATATCCTTAATTCCCTTCTGGATAAATAAAGTATTTATCTATCTATCTATCTATCTATCTATCTATCTATCTCTTTGTAAATGACCATCGGTTAGGTCCATGTGCACACATGAACCTGAATGTTGTAAAAATGCTGCAACCACTTGCGCAATAGCTCCATTAACAAAGACATAATTAATTAATTACCTGAACTTGTGTTCTATGAGACTGCTTTGAATGTAAGTCAGAGTGTCAGAAACAACCTGCAAGGTAAATGAATACAGGAAAATACTGACTATCCAATGGGCACGTTTACATGTACCGCAATAATTTGACTACTGAGTTTATTCTGAGTAAGACAATTATACAATTATGGTGTTTGCATGAGAACACACCTCAATAATGTGACTATGATCAGAATACTCCATATATATAAATTTAATTATTGCTTATTCTGGACATGACCTCGTTTGTGTTAAGGCAATAAAAATATTCTGTTTACATGGCACCACATTTTTCAGAATATAGCCTTAATAAGGTTTTTTATATCCATGTAAATGCCCACAGTGAGACACCCAAATGTAACAACTCAGTGTAAACACTAATGGCACATTGCATTTAACTCTACGTAAAAGCACATAGTTAACATTCAGTGAACTGCTCTCCTGACCCTATCCTGAATTTAGCCAAACCGTAACACTGATATCTGGTTGTATGGGCAGGGCAAAGTGAAACTCACTGTGAAGTTGCTAATGCTGATGTCAGCTGGTGCTCTCAGACAGAAGACATGCAGCAAATCAACCAATTCAGCACTGAGAACCGAGCTGCTCTCAACCAGGTCATCCAAAGTCAATAGGCACATGACTGACCGAGCTAGCAGATGATCAATCTCCAAGAGATATGCATGTTTCTTCACAAAGTTCAGTATGGAGCTTTGTAAGAAAGAGAGCAAACATTATCAGCTTGATGAACAGACTTGTCAAAAAAAAACACAACTGTCATTTCAGACTGGAACTCACCTTTTGTTCTGGCTAGAAAGTGTTGTGCTTCCTGATTTTAACCCTTGTAGACCAGTCCATGATGTTTCATATTTGGGGTTGACGACAAGAGGGGGCCTTTCAAAGGGCTTGGAATTTCCACGTAATAGGTGAATGAGTGGCAACACTATGACCCAGTGAGGCATATCATTTGTCCGCACAGTATTCATAAGGGTCACCAACAAATCCGTCAAACTACGGAAAAAGAAAAAGCAGACAACCATGACTCATCTTATAGCCTGTGCAATTTCAATATATAAAACATAAGTGTATCAAAAATAATGTCCACAACTGCACACATATGCACTGTGAATTAACTTGCAATCTAACATGATCACTTACTCTTTTGAGAATGACTTTTTGAAGTCTTCCCAATAAGGTAGAAACTGGTCTTTGGGGTGGTTCGGAAGGCAGAGAGCCAGGCAGAGACGAGAGAGCTCCCCATTGTTTAAGTGGAGCTGGTAATTCTTCCACACATACAACATGATCACAGCTGCATTAAGAGGGTCTTGGATAAAGGCTCTCTTCCCTCCTCCATCCTTCTGCAGTTCAGGAATCACACATTCCACCATGAAATCCTTTATAAGTCGACTCACCTAAAGTGAAGAGAGAAGGGGATGCTACATTTAGATGACATTGTAGTCACAGATGTAAGCATAAACAGACACAAACTTGAACATTTTTTGGATATGTACAAACTTGGATATTGTATTTCTACAGCCAATCTATGTTCAGGTGATTGGAAGGTGATGTTTTAAGCTGGGAACAGGGACCTCTCAATTATTATAAACCCCAATGATGATATGATGGAATGGAGCTGCTTTGCAGCAGAGGGACTTCACTTCACAAAATGACATCTTGAGAAAATAAAACAATGTGGGTGTATTTAAGAAACATCTCAAGACATCATCCAGGAAGCTTGGGTGCAAATGGGTCTTTCAAATATACAATGACCCAAAAGAATACCTTCAACCTAGTTACAAAGTGGCTTAAGGACAACAAAGTCAAGGTATTGGAGTGGTCATCACTAAGCCCTCAATCCAATCAAAAAAATCTCAATCCTATCAAAAATTTGTGGGCTGCACTGAAAAGGTGAGTGTAGGCAAGAAAGACACAGACCTGACCCAGGTTATAACAGTTTTGTTAAGAGGATTGGGGCAAAATTGTGGAAGGATACCCAAAACTTTTGGTCCAAGTAAAACAGTTTCAAGGCCATTCTACCAAATACTTAGCCTAATGTATCAGCCACTTTCACATTGTTTCATTCATGCAAAGTGTCTGAAACCAATCAATTGGCATGGGTTCACTCCACTGTGGGCAGATATTTTCTGTTTCAACCAATTGCTACTGTTTGGTCGTGACGTATGTTACGCGCTGGAAAGCACCATTTCAATTCACGACATCACTTTCAGCCCTCCCTATGTTCACTGATTGGCCTGTCCCAGTTCAGAGACGATGCAAACCAAAGCTTACTCCTTGCTCCCTGATGCAGTGATGGAGCTAAAAGAAACTGAGCAAATGCACTATGTGGCGCTAGCCTGGCTACTAAATACTAAGTAAGTGTATGTAAATTTTTGACAGACGAAAGCAATATAAAAAATCTTTAAAATTTCACAAATACAAAAATATCTAAATAAACAGAAAAAGTTTACTCAGATTATAATGTTTGACAATGAGGGGAATTTTTTTTTGGTCTATTTCGAAGTGGAAACTTCTGGTTTCCGCCGTATTTAATGCGATGTAACTTACATCTTTTTCACCGTAGTCTAAAGAAAACCACCTTTCTTCTCTTTCCTCATACACAAAGGGGTTTCCATAGATCCGATGGAACTGCCTGAGCTGAGTGAAGAAACTCTTGAGGTTGACTTCACTCCAACTGCGGAGGAGGTCAAAGATGCTCTCCAACATCACTCTACCAGCAATCTGTCTGCCTTGAATCAGATCCTTCTTCTTCTCAGTCCAGATTGAAATTGCTTGAGTAATACGTTTGAATTTGGATGGTGGAGCACAGACAATATCATCATATTGATGCCATTCTCCTGTAGAAAATGAAACAATATAAATTTGCATCTGAATTCATTCAGTGGCAGGCACCCTTTATGAGTTACTAATAATTAATTTTGGCACTCACCCTCTTCATTCAGGAGATTTGTACTGACAAACAAGCATCTGTTGGTAGTTTTCTGCGAGTCCATTTTGTAAATGTATTCATATTCATACTCCTCCTTCCTCTGTTTATAGACGATGTACTTGTATGGAATGGACACTGCAACAGCACCCATCCTTTTAGTTTGTAGTTTCCCCTCAATAAGATACCCATGGTCTCCCAGGTCACTGGAAATTAAAAAAAAAATTTGGCAACAACTTTTTCCATATAGAAAATGGAAATCAAGAATTCAAAACATTTACTAAAACAGATGGTTCCAGCTCTTGATTATGATTGGTTGAATCATGTTTGATGCTGTTATATAAAAAAAGAACTATGAACTATGATTCCTCAAGAGACATGCTAATCCAGCTAGGGCCTGAAATGACAAGTCCATTTTGTGGCACACTATTAACCTTGTCATTTCTGCACTCCTCTTGTTTCTTGTCTGGGCATCAGTAAAATATGAGCCAAGATGAGCCCAATTCACTGTTGTTTAAATACCCTGCAATAGTGACAATTTTTTTTTTTTTTTGCAATACAGTGACATTGCGTTAGCGCTCTATTAACACGTCAACTTCAACAGCCCTAATATTAATTAAAATTGGTGGAGATCCAGTATTTTTGTTTTAAAGCAGTGAGACTGGCCTTCAAATATTAAGTCTGTGATTTAAAAAAAAATCACAAATAGATAGATGAAAGCAACAAGGCAAAAAATCTGCATGTGAAATGTATGTGTGGTGGGGAGAGAGACATGTTGACTAGTTCAGTCTGTAGTGTTGGCATCGGTATTTCATGAGCTACAATTTCCAAACTTTTCAAGGTCTGGAAAAAGACATTTAAAAATTCCATACTTTTTAAGACTTTCAAGACTTGAGCAAGCACCATGTTTATGTGCCAGCATGCAAAATCTGAGCCTCCTAGAGGATTAATTCTTGAGCTACAGGTTTGTGAAAAAGAGGCTGAACAAAATCACCATAAAACTGTCTGTAACTTGTTAAGTATTGATCTTACATAAAAGTCATGTTACAAAGTGTTCCTGGCCAATATAGGTACACCTCGTAATGCTTTCAAAGTTTTTTGAGACCTAAATGCGTGGACCCTGGTTGAATTGACGTGGAATGACCCTAAAGGATCCATGGCTAATAAGACATGTTGGCCTTGTAAGACTGATGTTGGTATCAGCTATATTTAACAGGATTTAAAAACACCCAAAATGCTTTCATGTATATTAAAACTTTTAGAGAATCTGCCACAACGTCACAGTGCTTTCTGGGTGAAAAGTGACATCACTTGGTTGATGGTGCCTATGTGCAGCAGCAGATTCAACTAGGTGATGTCATTTTTTAATAGCAATGGCAGTTTAAACTTGTAATAAAACCAAAACTTTTTGAGGGTTTTTAAATTACATTTATGTAGCTGATGCCATCATACAATGCCAACACGTCTTACTGGCCAGGGATATGGGCGGTGGTAGCGTAGTGGTAGTGCCCTTGAGCAAGGCACTTAACCCTAAGTTGCTCTAGGGGAGACTGGCCCTGAACAATTGATAGTTGACAAGTTGTAAGTCATGTATGTAAATGTAATGTAATGGATATCCTTTTAGGATATAAGCCAAGAATTTAAGTTAAGCATGCAGACTACTGTTTCCTCTTTTATATTTAAGTGCCCGTGGAGCAATTTCGGAGTGGGATGAAAATTTAGATGAGTGGGGAGTAGAGCGGCCTGGTGCGGGAGAGACGAACACCCTCATGACCCGGGAGCAGGAATTCTCACCTCTCACAAGTAATTTCATTGTTTTTTAATATTTTTCATAAATTATAATAATAATAACATTTATAATTAACTGAGCAAACATTTGAATAAACATTTGAAACATTTGAACTTACCGAGACACAAAAAGCTCAACTATGTTATCGTCCCAGTTTCCCATGCGTCCACCTGCGCGGATGAAGACTTGGTCTTCATCAGGTGACAATTTGAAGTCTTTGGAAAGGACAGCATGAAAGTAGATGGTCAGCCTTTCTGCTCCAGATATCTGCTGACTCCGTGTAACCATCCTGTATTTCCCATACACATATTCAGTTTAATGAGAGCATAAAACTAAATGGCACATTAAATGTGTGGTCTTCCTTACTTCTGAGAAAGACATCCTTATAATTTTTAGAAAATAATGCAGAGCAGAAAACAGTGCAGTGACCTTTCTTGAGGCGAGACGGTTTTCTTTGCTTTCGAGGCTTCTATGCTTTCATTGGCATCTTTCTCCAAAGAGGGTTCTGACTGCACGTCTACTGGGGCTTGGTCGGAACCTTGCGGAACCTCACTCTTCCCCACCTTTACAGGACGGTCTACACTTGTTCCTTGGCTTTTACCCTAAAAACATGTACAGACATCACAGAGTTCAGGGTATTATGTAATTGCCAAGCAAAATTAGTACATTAGTATGGCACAGCAACAACACAATAGTATATGCTGAATATGCTAAAATGATTCTCTTCCTTGTCTCTGCTACTGTACCTGTGGTTTATATTGAGAGCCAAACACCATGCCTGTATCATCTGGCTTTTGTTGATTGGTTTTGGTCTTCTGAACTGGGGGCCGTTTTCGGTTAGCATTTTGATCAACGTTGGCATTGTGGTCCTCAGAACCTTGATGTTTTGATGTATCAGATGTTTCCTTCTTCTTCTTCTGGGAGCCCTGCTTAATTTTGCCTGAGCCTTTAGCCTGTTGAGTTTCTTTCTGGTCTGCTGTCGTGGACTGACTCTCAGACACAACCTGTCCAGAGACAGCCTGGCATTTAGAGTCTCTTGTAGATAAAGAATCAGTCATCTGAAGAGGGTCTGATGCTGTCTTCAGCACTTCTTCCTTCGTTTGGATCACTTGAGCATTATCATTGGATGGATTCTGATCAGACACCATCTCCTCCAACTGTCTGCCAGGTGGAGACTTAGCAGGCGAGGCACTGGCTGTTTGTGTGTCAGATGGCTCTGAGAGATCCGACATCTCAGTGAGGGGCGACAGAGTCGGATCGGTGGCAGTGCTGGCCACCGGGTCAGGCATCTCGTCCATGACACTAGCAGAGCTCTCACTGTCTGAACCAGCATCCCCACTCTCTCGGTCCTGATGCACATCGTGCTCAGTAAGGGAGATGTCAGAGAGGTCAGAAGTCAAGGACTGCTGCCCATCCTTACTGCCAGGTTTCTTCTTCCGACGTTTTTTCTTCTGGTACAGTAAAGCAGGCCAAACATAGCAATCACATTTATGCACACAGACCATTTTTATAATGCCCCAATTTGACAGGCTACATGGGCTTATAATGAAGGATATTTATTAACAAACCACACTAAGTACAGCAAGTCAAGTAGATACCTTTTTTTTGGGGTTGTTGTTGGTCTCATCAAGGGGGCGTTTGGGTGCAAAACTGTGGATGGACTGTCCAGAGATGAAAGCTCATCAATTAGCTGGGAGTTTTCTGTGGCATCTATTGATAATGGTTTGAGAATTGATAGTCTATTGAGAATTTATTATGGTTGTGGAAAGAAAGCATTTGTGTAATAACAGTACCATAAAAAATAACCTTTAGTTAGACAGTGAAATAACAACCAGGGCTCAATACATCTGAAGTCACTGTAAGCAACATCTGATAGGTTTTGACAGCCCTCAGCATTGTATTACCTCCTTTGTCTTGACATTGCTGAGCAGCCAGTGCTGTTCCACACTGGCTACAAAACTTTGCATTTGCCTCCTTGGGGACATGGCCGCATTTACACTGCATGACTGATCTGTAGATAGAGAAAAGTTAATGGTTTCCGTGTAATCAGTTACTCCATTCTCGCAGTAGCACAGAAGCACTGTCAAAAAAGCCAAAAGGCTTTCACTTTCGTTTCGTCTTTCTTCCCTCAGAGGCGTGAGCAAAGTCTGGGGAAGGCAAGAGATTTTCTGCGGTGGGCTTCTACTCATACATGAGTTTGCCTATGTATCCGATACATGCTTCCGCCACGCCCCCTCCAGCTGATTAATAAACTAAGAAAATGCACAAGGTCACGGTATTGACATCTGAACATTTATTATGGGCGAAAACTTAAATTCAAATCTCACAAACGAGACTAAAGGCCATTTCACTGTCATGGGGTGATGGGATGAAAGTTTTGCTACTGTTTTCTAGTACAACTAAGGCCAAACCTGGATATCCTTTCTTCGAGGCAACGCAAATGACTACGAATTCTACACATTATCTACGCAGCACACATAGACGAGCAATGTAATTCAGTGTAGTAGCATTTTCTGCCATTAACTGTTGATTGATGATTGCGAACACTCGCCTTAGTAAGACTGCATTATGTTTACGTTGTACCTAGCATGTTAGATCAGGACAAATTGATGACCGAACTAGGTGACATTACGTCCTCTACTTCAGCTACAAGCTTGCTTTAAAAACTTCAGATTAGAACCGGGCTAATTGCTAAGTACTGTAAGCTAACACCATGCAAATATCACGACACAAGTGGCTAAAGTTAACTAGGTAGCATCCCTGCTAGCGTCGGCTAACTCAATACATTAGTCATGCCTAACCTGACGTTATACATAGTATTAAGTCCCCAATTTAACAGACAGAAACAGTTTAACTTTCCCTCATTTCACTTTGAATTCACAAGGACAGCGCATGTAGAACATCGTCCGTTCATTATATTGTGGCATAGGTTACATTAAATGAAACTTACCTAACACTGCTCTCCAAAATTCACGGCGCAAGCCTCAGGTACACCTCATTGTTATTTGACTATTGTAACGTTAGTATTTCGAACAACGTGAGTTACTAGTTAAGGCACAGCTTGGATCGCTAAAATCGCTACAAGCCGTGGTTGCTGTATTTCCAAGTAAGTGAAATCATAAGACTGCCCAAACTTTCGTTTTTGTCTAATGGGCGTGAATAAGCATAATATCATGCTCCTAGCTATAACCATAAAACGTCACACAAACATGCAGTCGTAAGCCGGCAGTAAGGTTAGCCTAAATACGAGAAGGAGGATTCCAGTAAGCACATCCTGCATTCTGTACCTTGCTCTTTTACTCTCTATGGGGGCAGGGTATTTTTTGAAGTCGATTAACCTGTCTTGAGTCATATGACACTGGATCCATATTTTTCTTCAAGTCTTTTTTTGCAACTGCAGTAGCATCCAAAGACAAATGTATTTTTTATCCTAGTATGATGACATGTAGCCTAATGTGGGCTATCTTGAGTCTTCACATTCTGAGTGTTACAAAGGCCATGTCCATGGAGAAAACATCATATCCTAGGCTACAGGACCTACTTACAACCATTGGCTCATTGTTTTAACTATCACTCTCTCTCTCTCTCTCTCTCTCTCTCTCTCTCTCTCTCTCTCTCTCTCTCTCTTACACACACACACACAGTTGGACAGGCAGTGGGACTCCCCACAGAAACACTTATAGCTTTAGGCTATCACTATGACTCAGCAAGGGAGCTTGCTCAGGCTGCAGAGCAGATTTGAGATAGCGAATGTGGTCAATCAACATAGCTTTGTTCATGTTTACTTCAAAATTGATGGTAGAGATGTTGGCCTAAACCCTACTTTGTAGATTTGTCCTATAGGTAGCCTACCATTGATTGTTCCAACTCAATTAAGAGGTAAGCCTAAACCCGTGGTTCCCAAACTTTTAACTGTCATGTATCTCCTGAGACACTCTATGTCCTACCAAGTACGCATTATGGACCGCTTGCTATAACAATAAATATTTGCATAAATATTACTGCATTAAAATAGCTAGGCTATTAGATAGGCTATTAGATATGGTAGGCTACATAATGTAATGGCAATTAGGTTGTATTGGGGATAGTCATGTCATCCAAAGTCATTTCAGCCATATAGCCTACACTGTATAGTGAGACTAAACGTTTCACCATGGATTCAAGTGGTGCCACATTAAGTTACATTGAAGACATTTGAGACAGGCTTCATTTAGTATACTTAGGATACATTTAGTGCACATACAATATAAATATAAACATACATAAAGTGTGTCAGACAAAAGACACTAGGATAGGGCACAAGTAGACATGTAAGAGAGCACTGATTGTTTGTAGATAGATTCACAGTGGGGTGGAGGTAGAATATAATGTTTAGAAATGTTGTCATAGAAAAAGTAGTAGTAGATTTATTTGTCAATTTCTTCACATGTACAAGACATACAAAGGACTCAAAATTACGTTCCCCACTCCCCCTATGGTGGGGAGAGCAAGAGGTCGCTGTATCAGGAGACGCGCCACCTGTGTTCCAATTTGGGGCATGAAAGGCACAATGCAGCATTACATGAGGAGAGAGGAGGATAAAAAAGGCACCTCCAGACTGTGCTCCAATGGGGAGCACAATGTAGGGGAGAGAAAAAACACCTCAGCACTCATAAGCATATATAGCATGAGATACATGACTTGCAACAGGGAAGGAAGAAGGGGGGTGGAAGTAAAGGTCAGCATGGGCAAGCAGCCATCCGGTCCTGCAGCCAAAGTGGCGCTGGTCACAGACCTGCCTGAGCAGGGTGGAGAGAGTCTCTCAAAGTGTAAGACCTGACAGTTGCTTCGACTCGCACCTAATCTATGAGCCTCAGTTTGTTGGGTGACATAGCGATAACACAGCCAGTAGCCATGGAGACAACCTTGATCAGGACCCAGGCAGAGACAACAATCTGCCAGTGTCTTTGGGAGGTGGGGAAAGGTTTTCCAGCGACGGCCTTGGCCGAGGCCTGCAGTGATTAGGGAGGCTGAAAGCAGATATGATTTGGGTTTTAGGGCGAGAAGCTTTCCATTTTTCAAACCTCTCTATGTCCATATTAGGCTCCGATTTTGACCAAATCCTATTGTAAAACAGTGAGTTTCTCCATGATGGTATCCATTTTGCAGTCTGTAGCCACACTATGAGTGCCCACAGTGCCCGTAGCTCTGCCCACTGCCTCAACCATCACGGGCAGCCAAGTGGGGCTTTTGACAGCTGTTGCCGCCTTTTTCATTTCTCGATAAACCAGGCCAATGCCTAATCCAATCAGCAAGAGACCTGTAATAATGGTTCCAAATAGGTAGATGTCTTCAATGTCACTGAAGAGCTGCCAGACACATGACCCGCCACCTCTCCCATCCACCGCCTCCGCTGAAAGCCAGACCACAAAGTGCAGATGTGCATTCAGTTCATTGTGAATGAATATGTCATGTTTTCTTGTTTAACAGTCTGACTGCTTGAGGGAAGAAGCTCTTCCCCATATGTGTGGTACCTTTTCCCTGATGGCATTAGGGAGAACAGTCCATGGGACGGGTGCGTTGAGTCTTTAACAATGCTGGTGGCTTTGTACAGACAGTGGGTGTTGTGGATTTCGGAGAGCGAGGGAAGAGAGGTCACTGTGATCTTTTCAGCCATCCTCAGAGTCCTCTGCAAGGTCTTTCTTTCTGTAGCAGTGCAGTTTGCAAACCATGCTGTGATGGCACTGCTGAGGATGCTCTCAGTAGACCCCCTGTAGAAACTTGTCAGGATGGGGGAGGTGAGGTGGGCCTTCCGCAGCTTCCGTAGAAAATAGAGGCATTGCTGGGCTTTCTTTGTAATGTGTGTGCTGCTCTTGGTCCCTGTGAGGTTGTCTGTGTACGCCCAGAAACTTTGTGTCCTGAACAGTCTCAACTGGAAGGTTGTTTATGGATAGTGGGGTGTGTTTGCCTGGAGGTCTTCTGAAATGAATGATCAGTTCTTCTGTCTTGTCCACATTGAGGGACAAGTTGCTGAGCTCAGTCACTTCCTCTCTGTACAGGATAGTGTGAGTGTAATCCACATTATCTTTATGCTGGTGAGAGCTGAGAAACCATTCAAAGAATTTTGCATACCTCCTAGAATTGATTCGTACTCGTACCCAGTTTAACAACCACTGGCCATTACGCCTCCTTGAAGCCTAAACATTTTTCCCCTAACAATAACTGTAGGCTATCAGTTTAACTGGAAATGTACTCAGCGATATAGGCTTCCTTTATTTGTTCAAAGATTATGTCAATGAAAGCTTTGCAGTGCAAAGATCAGATTTGCATACACTATGTGATTATAGCTGTGGTGAACCAGGCTATGAAAATATGTGCAAATACAAGAGGGAGAATGAGGGAAATAAGGAGGTACTATGTTTCTTCTGCATCTATTTTCAGATTCAGAATTTTGTTCATATTGCTAGGGTGCAGTCAGTGATTCTGTGTTATTGTTTGGGGGCAGGCTGTCGATTGTTTGTTTGCAAAGATTCTCGAGTGGAGAGTTCTAGAACCTTTAGTTTACAGCTGCAGCCAGGAGTGATTTAGAATGTGTAAATGTGTTTTGTGTTATTGTCATTTAGAATACCTAAATGTATCCTATGTTATTGTTTGGGGGACAGGCTGTCCCAACAGTTTGTTTTCAGTTTTCAGAGCCTGTGTATCATAAAAAGACTGGATTTTTTTGTACAGTGACCCAATAGAATGAAGAGCTAGCGGGTCATGAGGAGATATTGTCTATATGTTATAAAAGTGTTATGTGTTTACAATTCATGTAAAATCACTGACTACACCTTTGAAGGCCGACTTACAACTGTAGCTTTCTGGGTGCAATATCATATGCCATTTAGGCAACATCTAGACTTGGATGAAAGATTTGCATTGTCCAGCAGAGGGCGTTTCAGCCAGTGGCTCAACCAAATACAGTGTAGGCCAATGACATCGGTCAGTGCAGAAAATATATTTTATCAGCATAGCTGTTAAGATGTATAGGCATACATATTTTATGGTATTTCTAATGTTGCATTGATTCTTTACACATATTACACTGCTGCTGAATTCCACTAGATTTGCACTACTGTTGCTGTGCTGTCTGGTAGGCTAATACCGCCTTAGCAAAATATTGCTTAAGAGGCAGACAGTTTTTGTTTACTATAACCCCACTGTTAAACTGTTTCATTATTTTGTTTTCAGTTTTACTTGGTCCCTGTCACAGTATCATTTCCACTACCATTTCCAGCCATCACCGGATACCGGGTTCCTGTCTCAACAGAGAGCCTTAATGAACTGGACCGTGTAGGTATTATGTTTGGGACCCAGCTTTTTCAACGGAATAGGGTGTAATACAGTGATGCAGAAGGCTGAGGAGCATCTGGAGTGCTTTCTGTGGGTCTGTTGTGTGTGTTAAAATGGTCAGAAAAAGAAATTTGCAATGCAAATGCAATTTAAAGAGATAATTAGAGCTGTCTTCTGAGGCATACCAGGCACAACCACTTTAATGGAAAAATTCGAAGTCAATCAGCCCATATGAGGCTGCCAATTGCCATCAGTAGGTATAAGAACAACAACGTACACCAAATTTGTGAACTAGCAGCTAATGCTAACTTATGGGGGCACAGGAAAACAAAACTTCCTTGCCCTCATCAGTTAGCATTGGCTGCCATTTTGCTATTTGGTCGAAGTTTTACCAAATTCTGTCGTTCTCATACCTATAGTTAGCACTTGGAAATGTGAAACAACAGCGCTATGGGCTGATCACTCTGAATAATCCCTGGGTGAGCTATAGGCTGGGAGAAAATTTCACCAAAGCTAGAACTAATTGCAACGTAAATTATTTTTGGTGTATACGCTCATTAAACCTTCCCTTGTCACATTCTAAAAGTCTAGAAAATTCTAAGTGGTGGAACATTGTCAATATCGGCATCATTTATGCAATGATCAGAGATAGAAACTGGTTTGTTTTTGGCAGTTTCATAGAAGGATTTTGATTTCATCATCCTAGAATTATACCTTACAGATCTAGAATTGACATTAACTGCCATTCTAAATGGTCAATATTATTACAGCATCAATAGAACCCGGTTCATGAAACTAGCCATCTTAGGCCCATACATAATGTTCCCACTCACCTATTTGCAGGTAATATATAGAACTGGGGGTAGAAAGGATATTTTTTCATTCTCAAATTTGTGCCTTTTATTTTCACTATTTTCTTGACATCATCATTACAGTCATACAGGTCACAGACCAGAGGACCTCACCTTACACACAAGGTGCAATACATATATTCACACAGGGTGCAATACATATATTCAATATATACATATTGAGTATATGAACTCAAGATATATTATGTGAAATGAGACATATCCAATTTTAATCTATGCATAATGCATAGATAGATTGTGATAAACATTTCCTTCCTGTTAAGTGTCTAACTACCTGCTTTTACATGTAAACAGTCAACTGTATTACACTAATAAACTATATTCTAATTAATTAACTACTTTAGCTCAGTAGCCTTTTACCTAGCTAGACTTGGTCTGTAAATTAGATCACTTTACATTTGTGTGCTTCTTGCTCTCAAATTATCATCATTATTTATTCAATGTTTTTCCTCTTTTATTAATTTATTAGTTACCTGTCCACTATTTTCTGCTTTTACCTATTTATTTGATTTTAATCATCTGAACTTTATAGGACACTTACGCATAAATTCAAAGAAATGTTCAACATTTGTGTTTTTTACTTTGAGCCCTCACTGTCCCTCATGGTGGGGTACGCTTGAGCAAGACAACCCTCATACCATGCCAACTCTTACCCTAACCCTAACCCAGACCTGCGTGCCAGCTCTTACCCTGACGTTGAGTCCAGCACCAAGCCCTAGGTTTGCCCACAAAGTGCAAGGCTTCCTGACACCCCTAACCCTTACCCTAACCCTGAGCCTAGTCCCTAGCCATGGGCCCACCACACAGGGCCTAGGGCTGCCTGCCAGCCCTTACCCTACCCATGAGCCCAATCCCAAACATCAGGCTAGCTCTACAAGGTCTGGGCTGCCTGCCACCCCTTACCCTAAGCAAAGCCCCAAGACCCAGGCTCTCCACACAGGGCCTGGAGCTATCTGCCCATACTTAACATATACGGGTCTGACACACACAAAGTGCGTGAGAGTTCACACTTATTCATCTCTGTTAGATTATTAGTGAAGTCTGTCATATAGATAGCATACACATATCATGTGAAACTATGTGACCCCAGCTTTGCAACAGTGTAACGGTCGAACTGACTCTTTTTATCAATCTTTAAAACTACCTCTTGACTTTTCAAATGCTTATCCCAGTAACATCAGTTGAGGTCCTTTTATTAGGCTATATTTCTTGCTACTTGTCTAGTAACTGTTTGACCGCCTAAACTCTACTCTTTATTCTACATGTTTTCTTTTCTATTGTCAATTCTATTCTATTTCAATTCTATTGTCAAAAGTGCACTTTTTTTTTACTTTTGCTTTGCATGCACTGTGTAATTCCTGGGAATTGCAAATCTAGTTATTCTTTCTTCTTTCATTTAAGTCTATGGAAGCCTATAGAATCGTATTGAGGAAAATTGTGAATTTTTGCACGCAGATTGAGGCCAGCCCGCAGATTAATTTGACCACATTTTATTTATGCAAGTAAAGCGCTCTAGCGCCACCAATGGATCATAGTTGGAGTTGAATCCATGAGCGTAACTTTTGAACTGTACACCCCTCAAAAATGAGGTACCGTTGGAGTCCTTGGGTCAAACCGAGTTCAATAAACCCCATGACGTTAATTTCCGGCTTATTGAATGTACCGCCATTTTGGATTTTGTCAAAAGTCAAGCTTAAAGTTTGCTCGATTGTCAAGAAAATTGGCACACATGGTCTTCAGACCATTCCTCATAAAGTTTGCTCATAG
This sequence comes from Tenualosa ilisha, assembly GCA_015244755.2. NCBI lineage: Eukaryota > Metazoa > Chordata > Actinopteri > Clupeiformes > Clupeidae > Tenualosa > Tenualosa ilisha. Next base: position 4,127,017 of record PYXC01000584.1, read on the forward strand.
GCGTTTCAAAATTCCAAAGCGGGGGCTCTGAAAATTTGTGAACATGGCTTATATAGCTCAGCAATGCTTTCAGGTGAAACCAAACTTGGTACATGGACTCATTACCCAATTTTGAACTAACCCTAAGTATGAAACAATAATATAGTGACTATTGATCTCTAGGGGGCAAAACAGCTAACTGCATGTGTATAACCAAACTGTAAACAATAACTAAAGAAATATGGCGCTTTTAATGAGAAACAATAAATAGGCCCAGTAGGCAATAGGCCTTGTCTTAATAATTTTATTTATATATGCCTGTCTACATTTAAGTATAACTGTCTACATGTGATTATTTAAGTATAACTAACCACATTGCATCATTTAAAATTAAGTGTTTGTTTATCCTACAAATTGTAATTGGATTGGTGGAGTTTTCATGGAGATCTATAACAAAACGTTTCAAGCAGCATAAAGAATGCATTGCTCATACTTGCGTTGGATTACTCGGAAGTGGATTACCGAGTCCAATCTTATCTCACCTTAATACCTGTCTTGTTCGCTAAAATTAAGCAACTCGTAGCAGATGTTATCTAATCTGTGACAAAGCTTGACTGAGTGGGGTAAGTTGTAACGCAATGTTACAAAAGCCATCCATTCAGCAAGACAATAATAAAATACATCATGTGTCTCTATTGGTATTGGTATAGTTACTTTCAATCATGCTTTGCATTTTGAGGTTAGAGTTTTGTCTTTTAAAGGCATTTCTGTCATGTTGTTCTTGGTTAGGTTTCTGGCTCCCGCGCGTATTGCGCATAAGTGTATGCAATATTTGATATTGAAAATTAGGTCACTAGTTGACAGTCTATTGTTAGTATTTTTACATATGGATCATACTTTATATTGAGAACTTTATACTGAATTCATTTTATTCATTTGTAACATTTTGCCTAACGCTACTTTCGGTGGAATTGTACAAAACTGTTAGGTCTCAAGGAACAAACTTCAAATGCACATATAGCAGACATGTATGTTGCTTATAAAAATATTATTAGTCTAGCTTAAATTGTTTTAGAAATGTATAACCATAGTCAAAAAGTGTTACGTGGTCCGCGCTTCCCTATTAACAGTAATACATATACATACCACTTTGGTATGTTAACGAAATTTTAATTAATTCATTAACATTGTAGAAAAGAGTTGAGGGCGGGGGGTCAAGGTCTTGTTAAAATCAGTGTCATTATTGTGATTGCGCGTAGATATAAATCTGCTAACCCGCAGGGCGTTAAACGCAAAATATGAGTCATGGAGACGAACCTCACTGGCAGAGGCGAAATGTGATTCCACGTTCTTCCTATAAAAGGACTCGTTTGGTAGCTGAGTGGTTTAGCCGCTCTGTGAAGTTTGGGAGGATACAACCTTAGAACATAGGTGAAAAGTAGTCTCTCCATCGCCATGCACAGCTTTAGAATAGCAGTGGTTATTTGGGTGGTTTGTATGCTTGCAACATTTAACCCTGCCGAAGCTTGGTACAAACAAGCTACCAGCCCAAGCTATTACTCTGTCGGTAGGGCGTCGGGATTGCTGTCCGGGATCAGGAGGTCACCTTACGTCCGGCGAGCCGAGTCAGAGTCTGAAAGAGAGGAATATCGAGAGGATTCTTTAGAAAAAAACTCTATTCCGGAATCCGACTTCCGACAGTCAGTCTTCCTCAAAACTTTGGTAAGTTAACTGGATACATCGCCGCTCTACAATAGACATTTAAAGTTACAGTGTGGTTCTAAAGTCTAGGCTAAAAAAGAATGTCTATTGTAACTTGAAGAGCAGGACCGAGTATTGGCTATAGTACAAGTCTCTGTCCATTTCAGCACCACCATAGGCTATAGCTCACTATGGAATTTACACTGAGCTGACGCGTTCAGCATCTTGTGAAAGGTTTCACAAATATTCATTGTTTAAGAGTGGAATTTTGGTAGGCTACAAGCTCAGCAGCACATTTAGGATAAGAACACAAATGTAAAAACACAGATGCATACATTGTATCACCAGGTTACACAAAGGGAATATCCTATGAATCCTACAAATACATGATGTAGCTACACAGTGGAGAGAGTTTAAAGTTTAGAGTTGATTATTCTTAATACATCAGATAACCAACTAAATAGTTTCCATAATTCGAGATTTATTAACAATGTTTTGTTCATTTCCATAGGCAATCTGTGTTAAAGATGTATCACCAAACATTCAAAGCTGCCAACTAATGGAAGATGGGAGTGCTGTGTTTAAGTGCAAAGGAGAGTTACTCATCTCCTTGGATACACGGGAGTGTGATAGAGTTTGAGCATCTACATTCACACAAAGGATCACCATCAACAATAAACTGCCAACAAAGGACTTTTAAGATGTTCTGTATTATTTCGTGCCAAAGCTACTTGATATCAAGGACATAAGGTCATATTACTGTAATTATGATCCAACATGTTACAAACAGAACATTGCAGGCTAAGATATAAACGGAAAGCCAATCTAGGCAGAGGCAAAATGAAACACAAAGGTCCTTAGTCATTTCTACTTGTATGCTGAAGAGTTGAAATGTTAAGTTGATCTGTAAATTGTTATTAAATCATTTCAAACAAGAACTGTTTAAAGGAGTTTATTACCAAATGATCATTACATTAATACACTTGAGATCGGGGCCCTTCCAGCTATGCAAATGTGTGCATCATAATAAAGAACGACAACAACCACAAAAAAAGACCTAAAACTAGTGACAATTAAAAGACCTGAAAGTGTCATTCACAGGGTGCACACATTAGTCAAGTTTTGTGTGACAATGTTGTCTGTGACAGTGTGGAAGACGTCCCTGATGGAGCTGGTGTCAATGGCCGTGGTGTAGTGATGGTACATTGGCTTCATTGGTGAGGGGACAAGCACTGTGAACAGGCTAGTGAGGAAACTGGCAGCACCATTTACATCATGGTCTACTCCTGTGCAGGGAAAAAAAGTGATATGAGGTCTGGTGCATCTCTCTTTCTCTCTCTCTCACACACACACACACACACACACACACACACACACACACACACACACACACACACACACACACACACACACACACACACAGATGAGTCGTGCATAAATTTGTTTAGATATGCATGTACCTGTTTAGTCTTCACAGGTACCATGTTTCAAACTGTGGGTGCTTATTCTAATTCTAGAAAGCCAGTGTTACTGACAAATGCCCCGTTCCAGAAAATCTAAAAGGGTTCTTGCAAAAGGAGAATAAATCAGGCTTTATTGCCCATCATGTTCCTCCCAGTCATTGTTGTTTCCACAGCAGAGGCTCCAAGATACTAATCACTGATTTTATTAGTAGGTGAGGGTAAAATTAGGCTTCATCCAATACAACACAGGACATAGTCACCACAGCTACTCAGACATACAGCACAGGACATAGTCACCATAGCTACTAAAACATTCTGTGGACCCTCATTTTGGTCATTGTGGAGTACAACACTGAATGTGCACTGAAGTTAAATGGAACTTGCAATACAACCTAAACAAAATCATCCACTAGATTAAGATTAAGATTAAGTCATTTATCTCAAATTCAATTCTCAAATTTGTGAGAAATAAAGTGAGCATGTATATTTTTTGTTGAGTACAAACATCAATGCAGCAGAAAGTTAAATCACATTTGCTTCTACAAGTAAATCACCCATTGAAATAATGAAACAATCATTGCCAATGCAGCAAAAGGAAGCAGCAAAAATAAATGACTATTTAAAAAAAAAACAAAAAAAAACAACATTTTCAACCTTGAACTCTGTTAGCACTGCATATGTCAAGCTAAAAACAAGTTGAACAAGTTTGAACAAGTATCAGAGTTCTGCAAAAACACACTCTATTCAATAACTCATCACAAATCAGATGGGATATTCTCTCACAGGTGCGCAGCATGCACAAAAAGGGGAACTGTCAATATTAACAAATCACCCCCCACTCAGCCCTCGGGACATGGTGTCACAGCCTCCAACTCAACAGAACAGAACTCAGGGGTTGCGGTTATGTAACTGACGCATGACAGTTATCATGTTCTAATAACTGTCAAACTCCTTAGCAGCAGCAGTCAACACAACATGCTCATGCATATGTTTACTTTGGGGTTGGCGGGGACTTCATTTCAAATTTAAACCTATTCGTTCTGCCTTACATTTCTGTTCGCTCAATGCTAGAAAATCTGGGGAAACTGAAGCTGTAGGAGAGTACCCTGACATAATATCAAAATGCAATATTGAGCAGAGGTATGATGATGACGCTAGCCTGTCCAACATGAGGCATGTCCAATACAGTATGTTACCGTGCAATCATATTTCAGATAGTGATGTGGGTGAGTGCGTAGGGTAATATTTAAGTATTGCATTGTAACAGATATCATGAATTCACCAAAAATCAATCAAATCCCCTTTAACAAATGAATACCTTTATTGACCATAGTTATTGCTGTGCAATCATGTCAAAAATATTTAATACCTGTATAGTCTGGGACATAAAGCCGTAGATGTCTTCCAGAGTGCAATATCTTCTTTTGAAAAAGATCCATCTTGTTCATGAATAAAATCTACAAGAGCAGAATAGCCATGGCAAATACGATCCAGAATACCAGTAGGCCTACACAGTGATCCAGCTTTAGTGTTTAAGACGGGCATCTATTCTTAAAGGCCACGGAGCAGCAGTCACTACTGACCCCCATCCACAGGAGGATGGGGTTGTGTGCATGTCTTACCAATGAAGCGCTGCTGAAGACTGTGCTGGAGCAGATGGAAGAGAACAGCTCTAAGCTCTCCTCGAGACAGCCCTGTGGATGCATGATAACACAGCAAGATGAGAATGCAGCAGGGGTTTGATTCATTTCATTTCACACTTTGTCCCAGGTTACTGGAATTGTCGCTCAAGGAACACTCAAATTGGATTGATTCTTGTCATGAAATGATGAGCACTCTGTAATATAAGTGAAGCTGTTCAATGATTCGCATATACCCACATCAGCAATTGTAGTCATTTGAAGATTAAAGGTTCATTTCAAAATTCAAAAGATTCATAGAGTCATTTGAAGATTAAAGCTTCATTTTTCTGGATTTAGGTAAGATTAAATGTCTGCTGGATGGATTTAGCATTTAGCGGATACCTACAGTTAAGACCATTTTCCACTCAACAAACAAACTGACAAACTTGCCAAATGTCTACTTTGCACTTGTACACTGGAACACCTAAGGCCAAATGAAATGAAAACAAGAAAAGAACTCAATGTCTGTCGTTCTGGTGGAGAGACTGTGATGTGGGCCTTACCAAGATGCATGCATGGCAGTACTAAACTCCATCAAACATTGGAATCGGTTCTCTGCCAAAGCTGACCAGTGAAAGAAGACATTCGACATGTCCAGGGGTGTGTTTCCCAAAATCAAAGTGGCTGAGTTTGCTACTCTGTTGGCTGTAATGCAATAGTACATTGCCAGCCAACTAATACTTTCAGGAAACACTTTATGTCCCCCCTTTTGTTTTCACCAACTTTATAAGATGTTTTAGCAGAAGACCGTTATTGCATTGGATTACATTGGGTTAAATGGCAAGGGGAGACTGTACAAAGTACTAAACAAAAGAGAACCAGTAACTGTGGCACCTTTTTTGCTAAATCAAAGATCGGGAGATTTCTGGGCACCTGTGAGGTCAACAGGAGAAGATAAAACACTGAGCTGAGAAACTCCCACACACAATATTAGCCTGACAAAGGTCTTTGGACTGAAACATTGTTCTTTTAAAGTATGCAAGAAAAACAGATAACATGTGGGACTGTCTCAGCTCAACTGCGCAATTTGTTATGCATTATTATTTCTTGATGAATAAATTTGCTCTCTTTCAAGGTTGGAATTTTCCCTCATCGGCTTCAGTTTGACAGACAAATCACCAAAAAGAAAAAGACTTTCATACCAAAACATGATTTTTTTCCCTTTCAAATGTAACAATATCAGGGGTTCCAATAATTGTAGAGGGCACTGGTCATGTGGGTGATGTCAGTATGACCCCAGGCTTGTGATAATGGCATTTTCAGGGTTGTTCCATATGGTGCATGGTCATCTTTATATGCTTTGCCAAGCATGTTGGAGGGCTGGGTTATTTACATGCCCTCCATTGTTTTCCCCAGTTTGCACTCCTATTATACAGTACTGTTTATGTTAGCATATTTAACAGCCCTCACCCATGTTAGCTTATGCATCAGTATTAAGTAAATCATCTGCTGGGCCACTGTAGGGACCGATTCAGCCTTGGGTTTCTTGGCTCTCTCCCTACTTGGCCTTCTAGACCAAGCACGGCGTGATTTTGTGGTCCTGCACTAATGTTTACTCTGGATACGGTCGTGATGTGACTTACCGTGGGTGAACCCTGCTGAGGCCTGAGATCGTATCGACTGACATCCACCAGAAAGAGCACGGCACGCACGCCATCAAAGAAAGGCAGCCACTTTCTCCTCTGTGTACGCTGGCCTCCCACATCATACAGCCTGCAGACACAAACACAAACACACAAAGTCAAACAGAACATGGAGGACAAATATTCCATATGGGGCAAGACAGACAGCAGGAGACAGACAGACAGACAGACAGACAGCAGTAGGTGGGGGTTGGGCACTCTAAAGTCAGCACCTCCTCTGCTTCAGCTTTCTTACTGAAGAGCCACACTGGACTGCAGGCTGTGGGGGGGGGGGATTAAGGATTCAGCTCCTATCTGAACAAACTAATCACAGGGCTACATCTCCACTGTGTCTAATGTACAGGTGTCAGAAGATGGATAACTTGATTGGCCACACACAGACAGACACACACACACACAAACACACGTTCACGTACACTCCTCAAACCATGCAGTTCTGGAAAGCATTCAGACATTGACGAAAACAGCAAGTGAAATGCCCACAGGCTGATCTCTTCACTCACTCCCCCACGATACCACAACCACACTGAAGGGGAAAACTGAAGGGGGAAAAAAAAACAATAACAAAAAAAAAAAAACAAAAAAAAACACCACTCTGGGTTTTTGACTTGGCTTAATGGCTCCTGGATGCATCCCAGGGGGGCTTCGTAGACAGTGGCAGGGACAGGAATGTGCTGTAAGACAGGCACACAGACAGACAGGTAGTCCATCAATATTTCAGTTGTCTGATTCATCCCACAGTGTGTGACCTCACTAAAGAGAAAGAGGGAGTCACGATTCTCCTCAGAGACAGACAGACAGACAGACAGACAGACAGACACACACACACACAGGGAATGACAGGGAATGAGCAACAAGTGTTGCAAAAATAAAAACATTCAACCAGAGATGACAACTGTCACACCCATAACATATTTATAAACCATTCTTTAACACTTTATATCAACTTTATTTGCTTGGTTACATCACCTGAAAGGAATAAATGGAAGCATCTCTGATGTGTCCACACAAATGTTTACAAGCGCAGTTAGAAAAGTGCCACGTCAAGCAGCACAGTAAATCCTTCAAGACTGGAATATTTAAGCATCTAACCTTGGATAGTTAGAATTTGTTCAGCATGCAAATGGGCACTGTTTGCTGTAGGCATTAAGGAACTGAATGAGATACTCTCACCTAAAGGTACACTGAGCAGCGCTGAACTGAGTTTCCAACACACCACTGGTGCGGACACGAACGCGCAACACGTCTGTTTCCGTGGGAACATAGTTTGGGGCGATGATCCGACCAATATTCTCAGAGAAACTGCCAGTAACCATGAGAATAGAACACAGAAAGAGAAGGAGAGAGGGGAAGTTATCTTTGGTAAAAATGCTCCATCCATCCAGAAAAAGCAGACGTGAAGATGGTGTTCACAGATGTTTCCGTCGAGTGTGACTCAATTGAATAACAGCACAATTCCCACTTCAAGTGAGTAGCGGAAATCTGCAGGGAACATAGAGGAAATTAAAAGCCACAA